>OZ012740.1:122737282-123955407 GCA_963859935.3 Lathyrus sativus | reverse complement strand
GATGAGCTTGTGGAGGCTGAAGCCCCACACACATTTCCTCCCTCACTTGCATTGCATGCATTTTACTGTTAAAGCTGATGCTTTTGTCTGTTTTGGTGTATCATTGACATGATCCCTTAGGACTCTCATTTCCTTTGATAAGGATTTGGTGATAGACTTTTAGGTTGAAACCTATGCATGACAACATCTAGGAGTTCCCTGTTCAAACCTCAACCATAGGATGAATCCATGGCATGATAACAGTAGGACTTGATAGTCTCCCTCCTAGTTGGGCTTATTCTCTTCTCATCTCAAGACAGTTTAAGATACAGTAATCATGAATGATTTCTTTCGTACGTTACGAGCCTTAAGCTATCTGAGAAAGGATTGTGGGAGATTTTCTTTTCCACAGTCTGGATGTTTAGTATGGTACCCTTTGGGTGACATGCGACGCATTCACTCTTAGGTCATAGTCTCTAGTGCGGTTGAAATCGCAAATACCATAAAAAAAACACTGCTTTCAAAACAGGAAATAAACCGTAGTTTCCCGAACTACGTGAGCTTTGATCTCTCATGCCTGTTGAGAGTACGTAGGCACAAGATGGCGAAGTCTTGGCGAGCTACCTTCCCCCATAATCCTTCGTAGGCCGAACTACGTTGACTCTGATTTCTCATTCTCTGATGAGAATACGTAGGCATAAAGTGCGACGCTTTGCCGAGTCATTTTTCTTTTCTTTTTCAGCCAGCCTTGATAGGTAGATAGAATAAAACCAACCCGCCCAAGTAAACAAACAAGCGTGGATCCCGTCGAGTACGACGGACGTGAGGGGTGCTAATACCTTCCCCTTGCGTAACCGACTCCCGAACCCAGACAATGGTTGCGATGACCTTGTCTTACCCTTTTTCGTCAGGTTTTTCCGATCGTTTCCTTTCCCGCTCTGAGGGATAAATAACGAAAGGTGGCGACTCTTCTGTCATGTCGGCACCTTATTTTCGCGCAAGCGACAGCTGGCGACTCTGCTGGGGACTTGATAGTTTCCTAGGGATCCAACGTCCCGAAAGCGAGTCAGTTTTGGGATCCAACGTCCCTTAAGAGAGTCAATCATACCGCTTTTATGTTTACTTGTTGGGTTGCACTTATTTATCGCATTTTTACTTCTCGCACTTTATTTCCCGCATTTTATTTTCAGTATAATATGATTATTTGTGCTGTTGTGGGATGGGAGTTCTGATGAGTGAGAAGCCAGACCCAGGCTTGAGTGCACCATAGACTTAGAATGGAAATTAGTGGGCGCGTGCTTGCTTTGCAGGCACTAGTGTCTCATGAAATCCACACTCAGACGAGGTTCATCCGGTTGGCTTCACTTTCAACCCTTTGGGTTGAGACGGTTGCTGGTTTGGTGGATTGTCGACTCTGGGGACCGATCATTTGTGATTCAGCTAAGTGAGGCCTCTTCAAGACTTGATGATGCCACTCCTTCTGGGAATCGTATCATCAGTTTTGAAAGTCTGTGACGCTGATGAACGCATAGGATGCCGTACCTTGAGTCAGTCTAGGTCCATACCTGTGAGCGGGACTGGGTTTATTGCAGGAAACTTTGACCTTCAGACTACCTGGTTTTCTTGACAGTGAATCAGTTATGTTGGTACCAGGGTTCTCAGTTGCAGACTCGTCTGTTCTTGACAGAGCAAGATTTTGATCAGAGGATCTTATCATCGGGTGTTTGTTTGTTCTTGATAGAGCAGGTTTTGATCAGAGTATTGTCATCAGTGGTTTGTTCTTGATAGGGCAGATTTTGAGTGGGGTCTGAAGATCTCATCAGCAGATGTTATTTGTTCTTGATAGGGCGGATTTTGAGTGGGGTCTGAAGATCTCATCAGCAGCTGTGTGTTTGTTCTTGATAGGGAAGATTTTTGATTTGGGGTCTGAAGACTTCATCAACAGATGTTCCTTGATCTTGCACCCGGGGTCCTTATTATCAGGCACTTATTCTTGTCAGAGCAGAATTTTGATCTCGGTCCTATCAGATGGTTATTCTCAGCAGATCAGATTAGTAGTCTTACACCGGGGTTTCCTTCTCATCAGCGACTGTTGATATAGAATCTCCATAGCAGCTATCTGGATATATTATTGCATGCCTGCATTTTGCATTAGTTTGCACATCCATTTGCATTCCATTAACGTGTGTCTGTGTTGCAGGTACCGTTTCCCCGATCCCGGATTTCTCGCCTTCTGCTGTTATTATGGCCTCTCTCAGGAAGACTGTTGCATATAAGTTCCCGACCCCTGATGTGTCGAAGCTGACTGGTTTGATAGCCCTGGCAGGGGATTCTGTGAAGGATAGGTTCAGGAAGTCTTATGGCAGGTTGCTTAGTCTGGTTTGCAAACCTTCTACGTCCGAGTTGAATGGGTTACATGCTCTTCTACAGTTTTATGACCCTCCCTTGAGGTGTTTCACTTTTCATGACTTTGTTCTCGCGCCGATGTTGGAAGAGTATGCTGATATGCTGGGTGTGCCTATCAAAAGGCAGATGCCTTTTGTCCACATGGATGCTGAGCCTGATCTGGCTGGTTTAGCTTCCTCACTCCATTTGAGCGCTTCTGAGTTAGTGGTGACGAGCTGGAACAAGGTTCCTGGATTCTCCCTGCAGTTTCTGATAGCTAAAGCTCAGCAGTGTGCTAAGGACAAATGTTGGGACGCATTCAATGCCATCCTTGCTTTATGCATATACGGCATTATCCTGTTCCCCAACATGCCTGATTTCGTGGACTTTGATGCATTCCACATCTTCGCCTCAGGGAATCCAGTCCCTACTCTGATCGGAGACGTCTACCATTCAGTGCATTACAAGAATGAGAACCGGAGAGGGAAGAATGTCTCATGCTGCGTACCGTTGTTGTACAAGTGGTTTGATAGTCATTTACCCAAGAGGGGTTCTTCCGTCTTGTCTGCAGCCACAGCTGAGTGGCCTGAGCGTCTGATGAGTTTGTCGGCAGAAGACATTGATTGGTTCGTTGACAGAGACAGGTTAGGCACCGAGGTAATCTTCAGTTGTAGTGGGTTTCCTAACGTACCTCTAATAGGTAGGAAGGGTTGCATCAACTACAATCCGTCATTGCTAGTTCGTCAGTTCGCATATGCTTTGAGGACTCCACCGAAGGAGGAAGAGGTACAGGAATCTCTGTACCTCACGGGTGCTCTAGAGGGGGATTTGTTGTCCAAGCTTCAGCATGCGTGGAACAGTATCAGCAAGAGGGGAAAGCCTTTGTTGGGAAAGAGCAACAGCCAAGCCTACCCTCCTTATTCAGCTTGGATCAGAGCCAGAGCCAGCGCTATAGGGATGCCATTCCCTCATGTCAGACCAGAGAGTCCTCCACCAGTCGAAGAGCCTACCGTTGTGACCATTCATCAGCACAACCAGGTATTGGCTGAGCGAGATGAACTGAAGCGGGCGAACGCCGAATTAGAGAAGGAGTTAGTTCAGCTTCGAAGTGAGAGGAACGAAGCCGTGCATGCTCTCAAAAAGCAAGCAGAGTCGGTGAGCCAACTGGGTGCAGACTTGGCAAAGCAGATTGCTGATCGGGAACGCTTAGGTCAAGACGTCAGGGCTGTTAATGATGTACTAGCTATGAAGAAGCAGCATCTGGAGGAGGCATATCGGAGGATATCTAAGTTCGACCAGCATTGGAGGACCTCCATGGCCACCAGGAAGGAGCGAGAGGACAAGCTGATGCTGCAGATTTCTAAGCTGGAAACCGAAGTCAAGGACAGTGAGCGGAGGTTTGATGAAGAGACCGCCCGCAGATGCGCCGCCGAAAGCCGTCTCAACAAAGCTCTTGCTAACCTGAAGGAGCATAAGCTGATGTTTGAGTCTAAGAAGCGGAAACTGGAGGATTGCTTTGGCGAAGGAGCTTGGGAGAGTTCAGTTCAGGGGCTTCAGCATACCATCAGGCAGAGGGAGCTACTCGTCGAGGGGTTGCTCACTTTGCCAGATCATCCAGAGACGAAGGAGTTATTAGCAGAGTATCGCGCCCGTGGCCATGCTTGACTAGTTGTATTCCTGTTGTTTTGATCTTTGATGTATGCTGACCATCACCAGACTTGTTGGCTGAGGTCATGCTGTTGATCTGTTTGTACTCGCTGATACTGTGTACTGCCTTGACAGGCCTTTCCATATATATATGAGATTGATGTTTCCATGATTGGGCTCGGATTTCTTCTTCCTCTCATTATTATCAGCACTGGCACTAAGGCACTAGGATCGGGGGAAAATCTCCCACGCACACAGACACACGCATGCATCTGCATGAAGCATATTTGCATGGTGTATATTTTATTGCTTTTCCTAACCTTTATTGTTGACAGGTTTTTCAGGTTCCGAGCTGTCTCCGGTCTCCAGGATTGATCAAAGACTCATCCACCGCTACTCAACTCGCGCCAACCAGACAAGGATCATGGACCAGGTGCAGTCAGATGTTCAAGAGCTCCGTGAACGGATGGATCGTTTTATGGAACTGATGCAGGTAGTCGCTAATGGTCAGGACCAGCTTCGCACTTTGGTTCAACCTCTGATCTCCAGGGTTGACAGTAATGACATACTTCATGGAGGGGCTGTGCCTACTCCTCCTCCAGTGGATGCTCCACAGAATGTTGTTCCTGTTGCCGGGGGCAACGGCAGTGCTAACGGCAATCTGATGACTAATATCGGGCTCAACGCGGCAGGCGTCGGCAATGGTAGTCTGGGAGCCAATGTTAACATAGGGCCGGTCAACGGCAATGCTAGTGTAGGAAATCTGTTGGTGCCTCAACCGTGGCTGGAGGACCATCAGGATGACGTATTCTCTCAGAGAGGTGTGGAAGTAGAGTTGAATGCTGAAGCTCGACTTAGGTTCAAAGCGCTGGAAGACAAGATGAGAGACATTGAAAATCAGAACACATTGGGCGTTGACATGTCCAAGCTCGGGTTGATTGCTGATTTTAAGGTACCTCACAAGTTCAAGGTGCCTGTCTTTGAGAAGTATAAGGGTACTACTTGCCCCCGTGTTCACCTTCGATCTTATTATAGAAAGATGTCCGCTTATTCTGACGATGAGAAGTTGTTGATGCACTTCTTCCAAGATAGTCTTTCTGGTCCATCACTCGAATGGTATATGGGTTTCGAGCCCGCTACTGTGCGCACCTGGAAAGACCTCGCTGAAGCGTTCGTCCTCCACTATCAATACAATAGCGACTTGGCCCCCAACCGAGTTCAGCTTCAGAATCTCTCACAGCGGAACAATGAAAGCTTCAAAGAGTACGCCCAGCGGTGGCGTGAATTGGCTGCTCGGGTTCAACCGTCGATGGTTGAGCGTGAGCTAGTGCAAATGTTCGTGGCTACCCTTCCTGGAATCTACTATGAAAAGCTGGTCAGTGGCATGTCTGGGACATTCTCGGCTCTCATCACTATGGGCGAGCATGTCGAGAACGGCATAAAGATCGGAAAAATTCAAGGCGAATCATCCTCAGCTGGAGGAAGTAGCAAGAAACCTTACGCTGGCAAGCGTCGAGAGGGAGATGCCAGTGCTGTCACTAATGCTCGGAGAAAGGGCAAGGGCCCTCAGCCTCAGATTGCTAGCATAAATATCCCAGCTGCTCCACCGCAGCCGCAGCAGCAGCAGCAGCAGCAGCCTCAGCAGCAGAATCAGCAGGGGTATAGAAGATATCAGAATCGGGCTCCTCTGACAAATCGTCATTTTGAAACTCCACCTATATCGTATGCACAGCTCTTACAAACGTTGCTTCAGCTTCAGTTAGTTCAAAAGAGGACAATGGCTCCCTTAACAGGGGCACCACCACCGGGGTATGACGCCAATGCTACTTGTGATTTCCATACTGGGGCACCAGGCCATACGATTGAGAATTGTAAAGCTTTTAAGCACAAAGTGCAGGACTTGGTGGACGCCAAGGTCATTAACTTTTCTGATAGTGTGCCCAACGTTACCAAAAACCTTATGCCTCATCATAAGGGAGGCGGAGTGAACGCCGTTATCACTGAGGAGAGGGCGGACTTGCTGACTGAGGTCAAAGATTTGAAGACGCCGCTTAGTTTTGTCAAGGCTAAGTTGCTGAAGAAGGGCTTTTTCCCTGGATGCGGAGAGTTATGTATGGCTTGTGCTACACTTCCTGATGGGTGTGAGCAGCTGGTAGAAGGTATCCAAAGTCTGATGTCTGAGGGTATTTTGCAGTTCAGCCGGAGCATTGAGAGTGTATCGGGGGAGGTCGTGCTGAAGCAGGCAGACGAGGTCGCTACCATTACTATTCCTCGTCACCCTATTACTATTTCTGCGCCCCGACCGCCTACAATTACTATCACCAGGGCCGGGCCAATCCCATTCGAAAGCACTAACGCCGTCCCATGGCATTACGGCGCCGAGGTCTATTGCAATGGTCAGAAGTTAGAGCTGGAGCCATACAGATCGACTGTGCAGAATCTTGCCGGAGTCAGTGGCATTACTCGAAGCGGTAGAGTGTTCGCGCCAGCAGAGGTTGCAGCAGAGAAAGTGGTCCGAGCTGACGCTGTAGATAAGGGTAAAGGCAAAGCTGTCGAGGAGGTCCCTTCTGGGGCAGAAAAATATTTGCTAGTTAAAGAGGCTGAAGAGTTCATGCGATTAATCAAGAAGAGCGACTACAAGATTGTAGATCATCTTCATCAGACTCCGTCAAAGATCTCTATTCTTAACTTGTTGCTGTGTTCTGAGGCGCACCGCAACGCATTGCTGAAGGTATTGAACGCTGCCTACGTGCCGCAGGAGATATCAGTAAATCAGCTGGAAGAGGTGGTAGCCCATGTTAATGCTGGCAATGGGCTGGGATTCATAGATTTAGAGCTGACTCCTAAAGGAAGAGACCACAACAGCGCCTTGCACGTCTCGATAGAGTGCAGAGGCACGATCATGTCGCATGTCCTGGTGGATACGGGTTCGTCGCTTAATGTGCTTCCGAAAAAGGCACTGATGAAGTTGGACACTCGTGGACTGCTTTGCACGCCCAGTGACCTGGTGGTAAAAGCCTTTGATGGGACTAAGCGCCACGTTTTCGGAGAGTTGACCCTGCCAATTCAAGTTGGTCCAGAGACGTTCAATACGGTTTTCTATATCATGGATATCATGCCTGCCTAAAGTTGCCTCTTAGGTCGGCCATGGATCCATGCTGCTGGTGCCGTGACGTCCACGCTGCATCAGAAGCTCAAATATGCTGTCGGGGGCAGCATAGTAACCGTCTGTGGCAAGGAGGACATTATGGTGAGCCACTTGTCATCTTTTAAATATGTTGAAATGGATGGCGAGATCCATGAAACTCTCTGCCAGGCATTTGAAACCGTCAAGGCGAAAGAGGTAGCTCCTGTTGTCGTAGAGAAGCAAGAGATGAATCTCTCCTCGTTTAAAGAAGCTCAGGCCGTTGTCGAAGTCGGTTCCACCCCAGGCTGGGGGCATGTTTTGGATATACCAATCAAGCAGGATAAGTTTGGATTGGGATACTCTCCTGAAGCTGAAGCTTCATCTTCTTCTAGCAGTTCGTCTCGTGGGAAGGGGCCGATCATCTTCACCAAGGGCGGAGTGATTTTCGAAAGCATCAACGCAGCGTCTGAGGACAGCGGGGATAGCGATTGTGATCTTGACGCCTGGATCCAGCCAAGCAAGTCGGGCGAGCACCTCAACAATTGGACCATCAAGGAGATTATCCAGCTGACAAGTGAAGAGTAATGATTTGCTTTTTACAATCTTTGTACAACCCTATGTCCTACCCGGGGCATAGTGGTTTTATTGTCAGGGCCTTGTTGGATCATGCACATGCATTTTGTTAATAAATAAAAGGCGTTTTCTTCGTACTCAAATATTGTGTTCTCTGTTATTCCTGTTTTGTGTTTATTTTGAAAAACAGCAAAATGGCAACGAGGTTTGTGCTAACCTGCATATTCTTGCTTTAAACTTAACCCTTGTTATTGCAGGATCCACATAACAGATGACATCGACTCTGGACCCTCTACGGCTCACTACGACTTTGATTGCCCGATATATCAAGCCGATGATGAGATTGACGAAGACGAAGGCCTTCCGGAAGAGTTGGCCCGCTTGTTGAGACAAGAGGAAAAGGTTATTCTGCCTCATGAGGAGGATATTGAGATTGTAAATCTGGGTTCTGAGAAGCTCGTCAGAAATGTCAGAGTAGGGGCTGCGCTGCAGAATGATGTCAAGCATAGGCTGGTCGAGATGCTTCGAGAGTATAGTGACGTCTTTGCTTGGTCATACGAAGATATGCCCGGACTTGACACAGATATCGTGGTTCATCGCTTGCCGTTGCGAGAAGATTGCCCTCCAGTCAAAGAGAAGCTTAGGAGGACGAGACCAGATATGGCTGTAAAAATCAAAGAAGAAGTCCAGAAACAGTTGGACGCAGGGTTTCTAGCCGTTACCACTTACCCTCCGTGGGTCGCCAATATAGTGCCTGTACCGAAGAAGGACGGTAAGGTACGCATGTGCGTCGATTATCGGGATTTGAATAGGGCGAGCCCTAAGGATGATTTCTCGTTGCCTCATATCGATTTGTTGGTCGACAACACAGACCAGTTCTCCGTGTTTTCATTCATGGATGGCTTCTCCGGTTACAATCAGATTAAGATGGGACCGGAGGACATGGAGAAAACGACGTTTATCACCCCTTGGGGAACATTCTGCTACAAGGTAATGCCCTTCGGTCTGAAGAACGCAGGGGCCACTTACCAGCGAGCGATGGTAACTTTGTTTCATGATATGATTCATCATGAGATCGAGGTCTATGTTGATGACATGATTGCAAAGTCCCAAACGGAGGAAGAGTGTAATACCCCAAATTTTACCCTTTCTTTTTTATTTTTATTTTAAATTCTTATTAACCTAATAAATTAACCTTTTTTTTAGATCTTGTTTTTTTAACTAATAATAATTTAATTAAATTTTTTTTATAACTTTACTAATATTTTTTATTAACTTTTTTTTTTTTCTATTTAGTTTATTTATTTAAAGCTCTTCTTACTAACTTTTAGGATTTAGATTAAAATTTAACTTTTTTTTTTCTTTTCTTCAAGAGTAAATTTTTTATAACCTTTTTTTAAATTAATTTCTAACACATTTTTTAATCAAATTCTAATATTTTTTTTAAAAATAAAAATCTAACTTCTTTTTAAAATTAAATCTTTTTTCTAACTTTTTTTAAATCTTTTTCTAACTCCTCTTTAAAGTTAAATCTTTTTCTATCTTTTTTAAAATTAAATCTTTTTTTCTAACTATTTTTAAAGCTAAATCTTGTTT
This sequence comes from Lathyrus sativus, assembly GCA_963859935.3. NCBI lineage: Eukaryota > Viridiplantae > Streptophyta > Magnoliopsida > Fabales > Fabaceae > Lathyrus > Lathyrus sativus. Next base: position 123,946,100 of record OZ012740.1, on the reverse strand, counting down.
TCTAACTTTAAATCTTTTTTTTCTAACTTTTTAAAATTAAATCTTTTTTTCTAACTTTTTTAAAATTAAATATTTTTTTCTAACCTTTTTAAAACTAAATTTTTTTTTTCTAACTTTTATAAAGTTAAATCTTTTTTTCTAACTTTTTTAAAAAAATTAAATCTTTTTTCTAACTTTTATAAAATTAAATCTTTTTTTTTTCTCTAATTTCTTTTTAAAATTAAATCTTTTTTTTTTTTCTAACTATTTTAAAAATTAAATCTCACCTTTGTCACTTTTTTTGTTCTTTATTATTTTTACTCTAAATTTTTCTATCTTTCATTAAAAAATAACAAAAATAGTTTTTTATTATTATTTAATTATTATTTTCGTATTTTAATTAAATCATTTTTTAAAATATTATTTTTTTCACTTTTTTCTAAATTATTCATAAAAATATCCAAAAAAAATCATAAAATAAAAAAATATTGAAAAATTTTGTTCCTTTTATAATATTTTTTATTTTAGGAATCAATAGGATTATTAGTTTTTATTTTAAGTTTATTTTAATTATTTTAAATTATTTAAATTTTATTTTTTCTTAACTAATTATTTAGTTTGGGCTTTAAAATGGGCTTTAGGGACATTATTGACAATTTGGTGTTAACCCTAATTTGTTCCCTATATATACATGTGTTGCCTTGTTGGAAAAGGGGAGAGAATGAAAAAAACCTAAGAGGGGTCAGAAGGTTTTCTTCAGAAAAGAGGAGAGAGAGGGAGAAACAAAGGAGATCCCCAGAGAAGAAAGGCGGTCGTTCCCACAACTCTTAAGAAGGATTGGAGCTCTCCAGTGTTCCCTTATTCAAACCTTTTTCACATTTACCGAAGCAAACCTCCGCTTCGTAGGTTAAATTACTAAACCTTTTGCCTTTTCATGTTTATGTGCATATTTTGCCATGTTAATGTGTTTAGGTCCGTTAAATTACTAAATCCTTTGCATTTTTCATATTTATTTGCATCCTTGCCATGTTAACCTTCATTGTTGTTTAGATCCGTAGATTTTGATCTGTATGAACCATGATTGTGTCGTATAGGATTGTTTGCATGTCCATTAATTGTCTGTTTGCATTTGCAATTCTATTGTTATTTTTTTTTTATCAAAACCTTTTTCAAAATCAAAACCTTTTTTATTAAAACTAAAACATTTTTTTCCAAAAAAAAACCTTTTTTGTTCCCGTAAACATTTTTTCCCAAAAAAAACCTTTTTTTGTTCCCGTAAACATTTTTTTCCAAAAAAGCCTTTTTTTGTTCCCGTAAACATTTTTTCCCAAAAAAAACCTTTTTTTTGTTCCCGTAAACATTTTTTTCCAAAAAAGCCTTTTTTTGTTCCCGTAAACATTTTTTTCTAAAAAAAACCTTTTTGTTCCCAAAAACATTTTTTTTTTATATATAATTTAAACTTAACATTTTTTTTATAATTTAAACTTAAATTTTTTTAACTAAGTAATTCCATTTTAAAATTAAAACCTTTTTTTATATATATAATTAAAATATTAAAAAAATTAAAACATTTTTTTTAAAATATTAAAAAATTAAAACCTTTTCGTAAGGAACTCCTTATGTTTGCCGTGTCATTTTGTGTACCTTTTATTTTCTTTATTCCTGCATTTCATTTGCATGCTTGAGGTTGAGATGTGCTTGTGGTGGCCACAGCCCCACACTATTTTCCTCCCTCACTTCATTCTAAGTGTCATTACATATTTTCATATTCTTCATGTTTTCAGAAATGTTTCTTTGTTTCTTTATACCCTCTGCCTTTATTACTTTTCTTATTTTTGTACCTTAATTATTCCTCCATATAATGATTTGTCATATTTTCACATTTTTTTTACAGTTTTATCCTTCCGAAGGATTAGGTCCAGCCTTTTGGCCGCCGAGTCAATAGCCTTACCCCTTTAATGGATCAAACCCTGTTTAGCCTAGGTGTCCCGCCGTGGGCAAAATTGCTTTTATCCTAGTGTTATGCCAAAAGGGTCGCCGCACTCATTTTAGGGTTTCCCGCCGCGGAATCCCTAACCTAACCCTAATTCACTTAACAATTTACAACATAGATATTGGAGTTTCTACACTCCGCGTAAGCGTGTCCCTAAGATACGTTTATTCCCCATTGAGACCTTGACCACAGTCAAGAAGTTTCTAACCTCCCTATTGAGGGGAACTACGATTACTCTGATTCCATTCCCGTAAGGATACGTAGGCACAAGATGCGATGTCTTGCCGAGTAAACTTAGAACTAACCCCTTAGGTCTCTTTTCTCACTTTTAATCCTTTGTACATATACCTTAAGCAAATAAATAAAGCAAATAGTAAACATTTGAACAAAAGGTTCCTGTAGAGTACTACAGAAGTTTAGGGTGTTAATACCTTCCCTAAATTTAATCAACCCCCGAACCCTAGATCTTTCCCCGCATTGTGTTTACGATGCAAAATAGGTTTTCCCTCTTTTGACCTTTTCCTTCGGATAAATCAAAGAGCGGTTGTGAATTGAATTGCGATTCAAACTCATTAATAGTTTGTGATCCTATTTCCACCGCAACAGAAAATGGCGACTTCACTGGGGACTCCTTTAACTTTTGAGGGTTATCCCTAACTTGTTCATATTTATTACTATCTGTGACATTATTCATTTGCATGTATATATTTGTGCTTTGATTGTGGGACTGTTCCTTGTGCTGTGAGATAGGTCCTACACCCGGATCTAGTGTACCTTAGGTAAATGGCAATAGACCAAGGAAACTGTACGACGTATATCGATACGGTTGATCTGGTGGCCATGGTTAGTGCGACTTCTTGGTTGGTGCTTATATTCCTTAAGTCAAGTTGAGGATAATATTGAGGTTGCCATATGTTGTCAACGCACTAACTGACTTTTAGAACCCTAGTTAACTCATCTTGGCCTTTAGAAAGTAGTGAGGTAACCGGCTTTGGTGCAGACTAAAGTTGGTTGACACTCGATACTACGCTCATTGAGATCTTAAACTTGGAGGGTTTTGGTTGGCAAGTAAGTTGCCTTCTGAACAACCATCCTTGTGAAAGATCAATGATATTGAGATCCCTTAGAACCTGGTTACTTTTGTAGGACAGGATGAACCATCTAACTTCAGGGGAGGGTACTTGCCTTTGAACCTCATGCAAGCCTTTAACCTAAGACTTTGTGTGTTTTCATGCATTGCATCCATAAAGCATCTCATCGCATTGTATTTCATGAAGTTCAAACATCATTTATGGATATTGCGGGATACCATAAATAAATAAAAATAGAATGAAAAAACAAGGAAAAGATTTCCTTGGTACCCCACGGCATTAGTAAATGTTTTGAATTCCATGAAATCTTCATTTACATTCACATTTTAGCATCATACTTTTGCATTACATGTGTCTCCCGATTTCTCACACTCGGTTCCCTCACCTTCCAGTTTCGTCACCCTGAGTTCTCGGCACCAATACAACACCAGAGCTCAAACTCGGAAAAGAATGGAGGATCAGGCAAAAGAGATTGATCGCCTTAGCAATGAACTTGAAGACCTTCGAGGGGGTATGGGGCGAATGATGGAATTGTTACATGTCATGAATGCTAAGATGGATACCCAGCCCACTGTTGTTTCTGAGATTACCGGCGTTACTGTGGACCCTCCACCAAGTGTGACCGTAGCAGGGGACCCACCTTATGATCTTGCTCCCGGTTTTGTGCCTCCTCAAGCCACTGTTCCGATTAATCAACCTGTTCAGCAAGTCGTGCCCTTGTTTTCTGAAGTTTCTAGGGGGGCTCCTATCTTTGCACCACCTGTTGTACACACTCGTGCGCAACCGTACTTCAATAAGACAGTTTTTGATAATCTTGATGAGAATGTTGAGGGTTATGAGAAACATGATAAGCTTCGTGAGGAAGTAAACACTATCGTCCAGAGATTGAAAAAGGTAGAGGGTGATCAAATTTTTGGGACTGCTGCAAGGGATGTTTGTTTGGTCTCGGGTTTAGTTATTCCCCCGAAGTTCAAAACTCCGAACTTCGATCGTTATGAAGGTGCCACCTGTCCTAAGAGTCATCTGATCATGTATTATCGCAAAATGGCTGCCCATGTTGAGAATGATAAACTGATGATTCATCGCTTCCAAGATAGTTTGAAGGGTGCTTCCTCCAAGTGGTATTTAACTTTAGACCAGTCTCTCATTAAGAGTTTCCAGGATTTATCTGACGCTTTCATCAAACACTACAAGTACAATATGGATCTGGCTCCTGACAGAAGACAGTTGCTGAGTATGTCACAAAAGAATTCTGAGTCATTCAAAGAGTATGCTCAAAGGTGGAGAGAGACTGCTTCGCAGGTAGAACCTCCTTTGACCGAGAAAGAGTTAGCTGATTGGTTTGTCGACACAGTCCGTCCAGAATTTTACGAGAGAATGGTGGGTAGTGTGACTTCAAATTTCTCCGACATCGTTGCTGTGGGTTTCAAGATTGAATTGGGTATGAAGAGTGGTAAAATGACAAATAATCATGGCGCTTCTAAAGATCAGCCGAAGAAACCTCCGTATAGCTCCCAGAAAAAGAAGGAGAGTGAGACTAATGCTATATCCTCTGGTAGACCAAGGGAACGCTTTTATCGACATCCGCAAGGTTATGCTCAACCTCAAGGGTACCCAGTCCAATATGCTCAACAACCCTATGTGGCAGCTATTACACCTTCTTTCAGTCAACAGGTTCCCATGTATCAACCTATGCAACAACCTCCTGTTTATCCGCCTCCTGTCAACTACCTACAGGCACCCAATACTCCTGCTCCTCAACAGCCAAAGAGTCCGGCTCCTCGCCAGAATATGCCAAACAGAAGAACGTATAAACCTTGTCCGCCGATCCCGATGACTTTTACTGAGTTATACCCCCACTTGGTACAACAAGGTCTGATTATCACCCGTGCTTTGGGTCCTCCGTCTAATCCGTTACCTGCAAGTTACAACGCTACCGCTCATTGTTTATTTCGTGAGGGTGCGCCCGGCCATGATCTAGAGAATTGCTATGCTCTTAAGAAAGTTGTCAGAAATTTGCTAGAAACGAAGAAGTTGTCTTTTGGCGATGCTCAGCTGAAGATCGAGACTCCTTTCGGGGTTCCTCACTCGTCAAGTGCAAATTCTGCAAAGCATGCTACGCCTATCAGCCGAATCCAGTCATTATTCAAAGGCCTAGCCCGCTTCATTTCAGTAACCCTCAAGGTGATATGACCGGGATCAACAAAGGATCTGGGAAATTTATTTTGAAGCAACGACTGAAAACTGTTGAAGATGTGACCAGCATAACTGGGGTAAGCCATGACGACTCACAGTGATCATGAACCAGACGTCCTTTCCATTGAGGCTCCGCCAAAGGAAACTGTTACTCTTGAACGCAAGATTTCATAAACATTTAGAAGGATTTTTCCGACAGTTCATTTGTTTATTTATATGCATTTCTCTTTGATTAAGCATATTTAGCATGCACGAACTTGTTTATCTTTGATGCAACACATATGTTTGTCTTGAATAAATCCATTCGCTTCACTCATTCAAAAACGTTTTCATAAATTATAATGCCAACTTTACCCGATCTCTTGTTCTGATGGAGAATTGGGGGGAGGATGACGAACCCAAAACGTCAGATTTCTTGTCGTATGCTTTCGATTGAAACCCGCTGATGATGTAAGGCATTGTTTCAAATCCCAAACACTGGAGATATAAGGATGTTAATCCCTAGTCAACCCTTTGAACCTTGAAGTAGGAGTTTTTCTTTCTTTTTAAGAACCTTCATCCTAACCTGGGGCAGGGTAGGTTTCAGTTAAACCGATCGAGCGCTTAGATCCTCAAAAAGGAAGAGCAAACCTTCGAGAATTTATCCTTAGCATCTTAAGAAGTCCAATGCAATGACTATCCCTCGGTTACCTAAGGAGTGGGGCAGTCACGAGCCTTTCAAAAGATTTACACGACTTGTGCATAAAGGAATATTCAAAAAAATAAGAGCCCGCTAAGTCAAAAACCTATGAAGGAGACTTAGGCAAAATTGGGGCATCCCGTTGGACTCCAAAGTCAGATCAAAAGACGTTGTCCAGGCAAAAGTTAGGGAATAAAAGCAAAACAAGAGGGTACAATAAATAGTCCCTAGTAAAGAACAAGATCGTGTAATAGGTGAGCGACTGCCATGTCCAAAGCCTTGATAAGTTCTCGACCATAGCAAATCCGCTTGAGATATGAGCGTTCGTATCCGGTTAACTGAATTAGGATTGGAGAAGATCACGAAGAATGGGTGGGTACAAATATAACTTTGAGCCTTTATCCTTTTGTTTCTTAAACCGTGAACTGAGCCACGATACAACCTTTAAAAGACCTAATTGAAGTAGGACTTCGGTTGAAAGCATACTTGACAAGATCACGTTTCCTGACTCCTACGAGCTATGCTCAGAAAAAAATTCATGATGGCATTATAATTAAAACTTATATCCTGACTAGTGATTTCGGTCACAAGTTGTTGCGATATCTTTTTTTCAAAACAAAAATTCAAGACAAATATATGTGTACATTGACAAGCTCAGGATAGGCATTTCAGGCATGACAACTTTGCTTGATATCTTAGAGATTTACATATGAACATAACCCGTGGAACTTGAAGATCCTGCTGAACAGGGGCAGGCAGTTTCCCAATTCGCTTACCAACGCGAGTCTGACATTCTTAAGAGCTATTTCCCAAACATTTCGTCGTAACACGATTAATTTGTGCCAGTTACGTCGAGACCTGACAAATCTCTCAAAGAGTTTGAGAACAATGGGGCAACCGGACTCGGTGTTCTCTATAAAATCCTCTTGAGATGACCCTACCTCGCAACGCAAGTATCCTGGGGCACCATGTTTTTGAAGAAACAAATGGCGGCTACTATAAGGTCCTGCAAGATCAAAACCATGGGATTTCACAATTTTTTCATGCACCCGATGGATTTTACTCACAGCGGCCTTCATACCCCAGTAAGCCTCAGTGTTGCAACAGACTCCTAAACTATTGCCTCATCACAGTCCCCAGAGAGACTATAAGCTGACAATTTTTTCTTGGGTAACTCGAAAGTGTCCCTCAAGTTTTCTTCTCCCCATGCGAAGACGTGGTACTATGCACCCAAGCAGATTACCTTCTCCCCAGAGAATTCAGAACTTTAAAACCAGATTCGGTTCTACCATTGATCTTTCTTACCCATGATTGACGTATTGGTTGCAGAGAACGCAGGGTATTTCCGTCGAGATGTCTATTTCATCTCTCGTCCCGTCTCTAGTCAGCTTCGTCAGCATACGCAAGGGCATAAGCATCACATGCCTATTTCAGTGCATATTCATTACATATTCATTACATATTCATTACATACTCATTTCATAACATCCTGCATGATTAACTGCATAGACATTAACATACATTCATATTCACGTATTCATTAACATACGCGTTAGCATTCACAGGTTCATTGTGTCTCTATCATTGGTCGTTACCGCCGAGTAACTGGGTTGGTCCACTCTCTTCAAATAGATTGTCAACCCTAAGCATAAAATACTTACTTGTTTCCAGTGTCCCCACAGAGCTCGATCCTCGTGGATGACGGTTACTTCAGCTATCTTTCCTCGCCAGGATAAGATATTTACCCTTCGAGTTCATTCCCTCGATGGAGTCTTGATTACCAGTTTTCTTTCTAGCTCGATCCTAGATTGAATCTCAGTCTTGTCGGTCGTCGAGCCCAACCGGACGTGCATTTATTTTGCACCATCTAAAGATTTTCACCATACCATAACGGATACGCGACTGTTCTCGCCCGAGAAGGTTATTACTGTACTCGGACGTGCATTTATTTTGCACTATCTTTCAAGAAAACCAACTACAATCCTTTACAGATACACGCCAGTTCACGCCTGGAAAATCTATCATTACAACACTACAACACTTTACATCTTACAACATCGGTATACAACATTTCTCACCTAAGAAGCCGATCCTATCTTCGTCATGACTCGCAGTAAATGGCCATCTCCATGGAGCAGTTGGGCTTCCATTTACCTGTCGTCTTGAAGTATGGGAGGTTTGAACCAAATCGTATTCAGGAGAGCACGATCTTGAAGTACGGGGAGGTTTGAGCGGAATCATATTCAGGAGAGCACGATTCTGAAGTATGAAGAATTTCATTTACCCGAAAGAGCGGAATCATATTCAGGAGAGCACGATTCTGAAGTATGAGGAAGTTCAGTTTACCCTATTCATATTCAGGAGAGCACGATTCTGAAGTATGAAGAATTTCATTTACAAGAAAGAGCCGAATCATATTCAGGAGAGCACGATTCTGAGTTATGAGGAAGTTCAATTAGCCCTTTTCATATTCAGGAGAGCACGATTCTGAAGTATGGAAAAATTCATTTACAACCAAATCATATTCAGGAGAGCACGATTCTGAAATATGAGTATATTCAGTCAACCAGTTTCATATTCAGGAGAGCACGATTCTGAGTTATGAGGAAGTTCAGTTGGCCGTTTTTCAGGAGAGCACGATTCTGAAGAATGAAGAAATTTCAGGAGCCGAATCATATTCAGGAGAGCACGATTCTGAGTTATGAGGAAGTTCGATTATCCAGTTTCATATTCAGGAGAGCACGATTCTGAAGTATGGAAAAATTCATTTACAACCAAATCATATTCAGGAGAGCACGATTCTGAAATATGAGTAAATTCAGTCATCCAGTTTCATATTCAGGAGAGCACGATTCTGAAATATGAAGAAATTCAGTCATCCAGTTTCATATTCAGGAGAGCACGATTCTGAAATATGAGTATCTTCAGTCATTCAGTTTCATATTCAGGAGAGCACGATTCTGAAATATGAAGAAATTCAGTCGTCCAGTTTCATATTCAGGAGAGCACGATTCTGAAGTATGAGGAAGTTCAGTTTACCCTTTTCATGTTCAGGAGAACATAATCTTGAAGCATGAAGAAGTTTATTTATCCTTCAGTAAGAGAAGAATCAGAATCGTATTCCAGGCGCCGACCTTAAATGCGAGAAGATTTATTTATCAGATAAGCAGCAGCCTCTTTATTTGAGTGCTTATCCATTTTGGCACATAAGTCCCTTCCAACGATAAGTGACAGTTCTCCCTCGAGAAGCTTATCAGGGCAATTCCCATCAAAGTCCATTTATTTTGGCATACAGTCGGTCTTTACCCTGTATATTTGCTACGGAGTGCCGGAAAGTCCGTTTGATCCTGTCACGAGGGGTAGTTTACAGAAGCTTGGATGTTATTCCTTGCTCAATGCTCCAGCATTCTGTAATCGATCTTACAATCGTACGTGATCCAGTTTTATTTTTAGATTCCCCAGTGGAGGCCGTCTCATAGGTACCATCTCCATTCGAGGATCTCGTTCCTTTTCTAAAAAGTGACAATTGGTCATTCGCACCAGTTGACTATCATTTTTAGAATTCCCCAGTGATGTACTGTGTCTCAGCGCGTCATTTTCCCCAGTGTGTTTCTTCTCGTGGCGTCTGTCTCGGTGTCGTCATGTTTCGTCAGCATTTTCGCATTCATTATTCCAGCATACGCATCACATCATATTCACGGCAGCATCTGCATTAATCTGTTCTCGCTTTGTCCATAGCATTGCATATCGCCGCATATAAGGGCAAAATTTTCGGTTATCTATATTTAAATCCCTCCACCATGATTCCTTGAGTCTCCGTCACTCAAATCATCTGGTGTAGCTATTTAAATAGGGGCAACTGTAATACCCCAAATTTTACCCTTTCTTTTTTATTTTTATTTTAAATTCTTATTAACCTAATAAATTAACCTTTTTTTTAGATCTTGTTTTTTTAACTAATAATAATTTAATTAAATTTTTTTTATAACTTTACTAATATTTTTTATTAACTTTTTTTTTTTCTATTTAGTTTATTTATTTAAAGCTCTTCTTACTAACTTTTAGGATTTAGATTAAAATTTAACTTTTTTTTTTTTTTCTTTTCTTCAAGAGTAAATTTTTTATAACCTTTTTTTAAATTAATTTCTAACACATTTTTTAATCAAATTCTAATATTTTTTTTAAAAATAAAAATCTAACTTCTTTTTAAAATTAAATCTTTTTTCTAACTTTTTTTAAATCTTTTTCTAACTCCTCTTTAAAGTTAAATCTTTTTCTATCTTTTTTAAAATTAAATCTTTTTTTCTAACTATTTTTAAAGCTAAATCTTGTTTTCTAACTTTAAATCTTTTTTTTCTAACTTTTTAAAATTAAATCTTTTTTTCTAACTTTTTTAAAATTAAATATTTTTTTCTAACCTTTTTAAAACTAAATTTTTTTTTTCTAACTTTTATAAAGTTAAATCTTTTTTTCTAACTTTTTTAAAAAAATTAAATCTTTTTTCTAACTTTTATAAAATTAAATCTTTTTTTTTCTCTAATTTCTTTTTAAAATTAAATCTTTTTTTTTTCTAACTATTTTAAAAATTAAATCTCACCTTTGTCACTTTTTTTGTTCTTTATTATTTTTACTCTAAATTTTTCTATCTTTCATTAAAAAATAACAAAAATAGTTTTTTATTATTATTTAATTATTATTTTCGTATTTTAATTAAATCATTTTTTAAAATATTATTTTTTTCACTTTTTTCTAAATTATTCATAAAAATATCCAAAAAAAATCATAAAATAAAAAAATATTGAAAAATTTTGTTCCTTTTATAATATTTTTTATTTTAGGAATCAATAGGATTATTAGTTTTTATTTTAAGTTTATTTTAATTATTTTAAATTATTTAAATTTTATTTTTTCTTAACTAATTATTTAGTTTGGGCTTTAAAATGGGCTTTAGGGACATTATTGACAATTTGGTGTTAACCCTAATTTGTTCCCTATATATACATGTGTTGCCTTGTTGGAAAAGGGGAGAGAATGAAAAAAACCTAAGAGGGGTCAGAAGGTTTTCTTCAGAAAAGAGGAGTGAGAGGGAGAAACAAAGGAGATCCCCAGAGAAGAAAGGCGGTCGTTCCCACAACTCTTAAGAAGGATTGGAGCTCTCCAGTGTTCCCTTATTCAAACCTTTTTCACATTTACCGAAGCAAACCTCCGCTTCGTAGGTTAAATTACTAAACCTTTTGCCTTTTCATGTTTATGTGCATATTTTGCCATGTTAATGTGTTTAGGTCCGTTAAATTACTAAATCCTTTGCATTTTTCATATTTATTTGCATCCTTGCCATGTTAACCTTCATTGTTGTTTAGATCCGTAGATTTTGATCTGTATGAACCATGATTGTGTCGTATAGGATTGTTTGCATGTCCATTAATTGTCTGTTTGCATTTGCAATTCTATTGTTATTTTTTTTTTTATCAAAACCTTTTTCAAAATCAAAACCTTTTTTATTAAAACTAAAACATTTTTTCCCAAAAAAAAACCTTTTTTGTTCCCGTAAACATTTTTTCCCAAAAAAAACCTTTTTTTGTTCCCGTAAACATTTTTTTCCAAAAAAGCCTTTTTTTGTTCCCGTAAACATTTTTTCCCAAAAAAAACCTTTTTTTTGTTCCCGTAAACATTTTTTTCCAAAAAAGCCTTTTTTTGTTCCCGTAAACATTTTTTTCTAAAAAAAACCTTTTTGTTCCCAAAATCATTTTTTTTTTATATATAATTTAAACTTAACATTTTTTTTATAATTTAAACTTAAATTTTTTTAACTAAGTAATTCCATTTTAAAATTAAAACCTTTTTTTATATATATAATTAAAATATTAAAAAAATTAAAACATTTTTTTTAAAATATTAAAAAATTAAAACCTTTTCGTAAGGAACTCCTTATGTTTGCCGTGTCATTTTGTGTACCTTTTATTTTCTTTATTCCTGCATTTCATTTGCATGCTTGAGGTTGAGATGTGCTTGTGGTGGCCACAGCCCCACACTATTTTCCTCCCTCACTTCATTCTAAGTGTCATTACATATTTTCATATTCTTCATGTTTTCAGAAATGTTTCTTTGTTTCTTTATACCCTCTGCCTTTATTACTTTTCTTATTTTTGTACCTTAATTATTCCTCCATATAATGATTTGTCATATTTTCACATTTTTTTTACAGTTTTATCCTTCCGAAGGATTAGGTCCAGCCTTTTGGCCGCCGAGTCAATAGCCTTACCCCTTTAATGGATCAAACCCTGTTTAGCCTAGGTGTCCCGCCGTGGGCAAAATTGCTTTTATCCTAGTGTTATGCCAAAAGGGTCGCCGCACTCATTTTAGGGTTTCCCGCCGCGGAATCCCTAACCTAACCCTAATTCACTTAACAATTTACAACATAGATATTGGAGTTTCTACACTCCGCGTAAGCGTGTCCCTAAGATACGTTTATTCCCCATTGAGACCTTGACCACAGTCAAGAAGTTTCTAACCTCCCTATTAAGGGGAACTACGATTACTCTGATTCCATTCCCGTAAGGATACGTAGGCACAAGATGCGATGTCTTGCCGAGTAAACTTAGAACTAACCCCTTAGGTCTCTTTTCTCACTTTTAATCCTTTGTACATATACCTTAAGCAAATAAATAAAGCAAATAGTAAACATTTGAACAAAAGGTTCCTGTAGAGTACTACAGAAGTTTAGGGTGTTAATACCTTCCCTAAATTTAATCAACCCCCGAACCCTAGATCTTTCCCCGCATTGTGTTTACGATGCAAAATAGGTTTTCCCTCTTTTGACCTTTTCCTTCGGATAAATCAAAGAGCGGTTGTGAATTGAATTGCGATTCAAACTCATTAATAGTTTGTGATCCTATTTCCACCGCAACAAAGAGCATCTGGTCAACTTATTGAAGCTGTTTGAGAGGCTTAGGAAGTTCATGCTGAGGCTGAATCCTAACAAGTGCACCTTCGGAGTGCGGTCCGGAAAGTTATTGGGGTTTATCGTTAGCGAACGAGGTATTGAAGTTGATCCTGCGAAAATAAAAGCTATTCAAGAAATGCCAGCGCCGAAAACAGAAAAAGAAGTTCGTGGTTTCTTGGGCCGAATAAACTACATTGCAAGGTTTATCTCTCAGCTCACGGCCACTTGTGAACCGATGTTCAAACTTTTAAAGAAAGATCAGGCGATTACTTGGAATGAGGATTGCCAGAGGGCATTCGACAAAATAAAGTAGTATATTCAAGAACCTCCAATCTTGATACCCCCAGTGGCTGAACGGCCATTAATCATGTACCTGACGGTTCTGGAGAATAGTATGGGGTGTGTTCTCGGTCAGCACGACGAGACGGGCAGAAAGGAGCATGCCATTTATTATTTGAGTAAAAAGTTCACTGAGTGTGAATCTCGATACTCGATGCTGGAGAAGACGTGTTGTGCACTAGCTTGGGCTGCCAAACGTCTGCGACAGTATATGCTCAACCACACCACTATGCTAATTTCGAAGATGGATCCGATCAAGTACGTCTTCGAGAAGCAGGCTCTTTCGGGCAGGATTGCCAGATGGCAGATGGTGTTAACGGAATATGATATTCAGTACGTCTCTCAGAAAGCCATTAAGGGAAGCGTATTGTCTGATTACCTTGCCGAACAGCCAATCGAAGACTACCAGCCGATGAAGTTCGAATTCCCTGACGAGGATATTATGTTTCTCAAAGCGAAGGATTGCGATGAGCCATTGCCCGATGAAGGGCCAGATAGGAAGTCTCAGTGGAAGTTGATATTCGACAGAGCGGTTAATTCCTATGGAAGTGGTATCGGGGCTATCATCACGACTCCTCACGGATCCCACATCCCGTTTACTGCGAGACTGACGTTTCCAGTTACCAACAATGAAGCAGAGTATGAAGCATGTATTATGGGTCTAGAAGAGGCAATTGATTTGAGAATCAAGAATCTAGACGTATATGGTGACTCAGCCTTTGTAATCAATCAAATTAAAGGGGAGTGGAAAACTCGTCAAGCGAATTTGGTGCCGTACATGAATTACGCCAGGAGGCTACTTCCATTCTTCGATTGAGTGGAACTTCATCATGTACCCAGGGCTGAAAATCAGATGGCTGATGCCTTAGCCACGTTGGCTTCAATGTATAAAGTCAATTTTTGGAATGAGGCTCCAAGAATTGTTCTTTCGCGTCTTGATAGACCGGCATTTGTCTTTGCAATCGAGGATGCCGCCGACGGCAAGCCATGGTTCCACGACATCCAGACCTTCCTTATGACTAAGGAGTATCCTGCGGGTGCGTCAACCCAGGATAAGAAGACTCTGAGGAGGCTATCTGGAAACTTTTATCTCAATCCTGATGGAGTGCTGTATAAGAGAAACCACGATCTCGTGCTACTCAGATGTGTAGATGAGAAAGAGGCGAGTATGCTCATGGAAGAAGTCCATGAGGGCGCATTCGGCACGCACGCCGGCGGGCATGCCATGACGAGAAAGATCCTGAGAGCAGGATATTACTGGCTGACGATGGAGTCGGATTGCTTCAGATTCGCGAAGAAATGTCATAAATGCCAGATTTATGCTGATAAATTTCATGTGCCGCCGTGCCCATTGAATGTCATGTCCTCCCCTTGGCCGTTCTCCATGTGGGGCATCGACATGATAGGCAAGATCGAGCCCACTGCGTCCAATGGTCATCGTTTCATTCTTGTAGCTATCGACTACTTCACCAAATGGGTGGAGGCAGCCTCGTACGCTAATGTGACCAAGCAGGTGGTAGCTAAATTCATAAAGAGGGACATCATCTGTCGCTATGGAATTCCCGAGCGGATCATTACTGATAATGGTTCGAATTTGAATAACAAGATGATGAAGGAGCTGTGCCAGAGCTTCAAGATTGAACACCACAACTCATCTCCTTACCGGCCGAAGATGAATGGAGCCGTTGAGGCCGCCAACAAGAACATCAAGAAGATTGTTCAGAAGATGGTTGTGACGTACAGAGAATGGCACGAGATGCTGCCGTTTGCCTTGCACGGTTATCGTACGACGGTGCGTACGTCGACCGGGGCAACTCCTTTCTCCTTGGTGTACGGTATGGAAGCTGTCCTACCGTTAGAAGTGGAGATTCCTTCTTTGCGAGTTTTGGTTGATGTGAAACTCGACGAGGCAGAATGGATCACGAATCGTTTGAACCAACTCAGCCTGATGGACGAGAAGAGGTTAGCATCGATTGCATTTGGTCGCCTATACCAAAGCCGAATGAAGAAAGCTTATGATAAGAAGGTGCGTCCTAGAAGCTTTCAGACGGGTGATCTCGTCCTAAAGAAGATTCTTCCGCCACACTCCGATCACCGGGGCAAGTGGACTCCGAATTACGAAGGGCCGTATGTCGTCAGCAAGGTCTTCTCAGGAGGAGCTTTGTTGTTATCCACGATGGATGGTGAAGATTTTGCATCCACGGTGAACGCGGACGCAGTTAAAAAATACTTTGCTTGAAAGAGACCCGCTGGACAAAAAAAGAAAGAGTCCAGGCAAAAAAGGGGCATCCCGGCGAACCAAAAACAGAATAAAAGGTTCGGGCAAAAATTAGGGATATATTGAAAAATATACACCCGCGAAGTCGAAAACCTACACTGGGCGGCTTCGGCAAAAAAGGGTATCCCGGTGAGCTGAAAACCCGTAAAGGGCGGTTCACGCAAAAGTTAGGGATTTGAATAAGCAAATGACTGTGTTCCGTGTGGACTTTCATTGTTTAGTGGTTTGGAGGACCCGAGGGCCGTTTATCTGAATCAATCTCTTCCGAAGCTGAAGCATCGGAGAAGTATCGAAGTCGAGTGGGTCTTAGAGGGATCAACTCATGGTGTTCGTCTACGCCTCGTTGCCGACATTTGTATATACTGATGTGCATTTATGTTTTATTTTTGCGCGGCTTCCTCATTCCAGGAGCTTGCCTCTGTTGTAAAACATTTTTTACCCATTCGGGGGTTCACCATCAATAAAATGCATATTGTTCAGCAATTCTGCTTGCCCATTTAGCATTTATCTGTTTGATTTGCGAATGAAAACGCCGATGTTTTTGATAAAATGCGCATACATAAACTTGCGGGCCTAGGCCCATTGATTGTTGAAGCAATTAATTACCTGAATATTGTCACGAGATAATAACCTTGATAGGCCCCTTTGAGGAGGGTATCTTGTCTGTCTGTTTGTGTTGTTGCAGGTGTAGCACCTTCCAGACAGTGTGCCATGCGCATCCCCGAAGCAGGACGAGTCCTTCTTCTCCAGCAGGGTTCAATTGTTTCTCCTCCGCAGAATCTGAACGCAAGATGGTGGGCATTGACATGTCTCCCCACGCAGAGATAATTCTCTTCCCCAAGCAGACGCATCCCGAAGGAACGTCACCTCATCAGCTGAGTCAAGGGCAAAGCTCATGTCCCCCAGCACCGGGTCACAAGTGCAGATTTCGTAGAAATGTTCGGGTGCCGAAGCTCGTGTGTCCCCAGTAAAGTCGCCGCAGCAGGTGTTGCCCCAGCACCGGGTCATAAGTGCAGGTTTCGTAGGGAGCTGTTCGTACGCCAAAATATGCAGTAACTAATGGCGCCAGACTGAAGTCTCCAGCGGAATTGAGATTCCCCCACCAGAGTCGTATTCTCTCCCGAAGTCGGGTGATTCCCTCTTCCCCAATAGAGTGTTGGAACAGCTGACGTTGTATTCCCCTGCAGAGTTGCACTCTCCCCCGAAGTCAGATGATTCTTTCTTCCCCAGCGAAATTAAAAATCCCTCGTCAGAGTCGTACTCTCCAGTGAAGTAGAATGATTTCTTTCCCCGGCTGAGTCTGCAAACCTCCAAGAGAGCCGAATCCTTGAAAGCAGTTGGAGCATGAGTGGATTTTCTCCTAGCAGAGTGTTGGAGCAGCCGATGCTGTATTTCCCCTAGAGTGGTACTCTTTCCAGCGAAGCAGAATGACTTCTCCTTCCCCAGCCGAGTTTGCAGACGTCCAAGAAAGTCGAGTCCTTGGAAGTTGATCAGATCATGATTGGTTTTCCCCAGTGGAGTGTGGAGCAGCTGAAGTTGTTTCCCCACAGAGTTATCATCCCCAAAAGAGTAGCCGGGACGGCCCCACAGTTCATTCTCGAGATTGACATCGCTTGCCCTCAGCAGGTTCGGGTTCTCGTAGAGCTTCGTTCCCCTGCAGCAATCAACTGAAGTTGGTTCCCCTGCAGCAGTCAACCGAAGATCATTTCCCCAGACAGAGTCCGATTGATATTGGCGTGTCCACGATCTCCTCAGCAGGATGATTCCTCTACCTGAGTAGTTCTTTTCTCCTTGACAGGAGAACTTCCCCCCCGACATTTATTTTGCTGACGGGATCGCATCATTGTGCATGATTGCATAGCATTTAGCATAAACGCATAGCATTTCCACCGTGTGGGGCATGGCGCCGAAGCATATGCATCATAAGCATGATCTAGGTTATTATCATTCTTGTTTTACAGGTGTTCCAACAAAAGACCAGTTGCTCAGGATGATTCCTGACGTTCTCCCCAACGAGGTCGCTTTCTTGAGATGACTCCTGAAGACCCCAGTGTAATTCCCACAGTCGCTCGCTCAAGATGATTTTTGAGATCCCCAGCGAAGTCTGCAGTTCAAAACGATTCTTGAATTCCTCAGCAGAGCCGTTTGCTTAAGATGATTCTTAAGACCTCAGTACAGCTTCCCGAGTCGTTTGCTTAGGATGATTCTTGAGCTCCCCAGTAGCGTCCCCAGCAGGAGTTGCCCAGAAAGATCCCTAGAATCCCTAGCAGACTGTTTGCTCCAGAATGGTTATCAATTCAGGATGATTCTTGAAGGCGCCCGACGGAGTTGTTTGTTCAAGATGATTCTTGAAGTCCTTAGCAGCGTGATATGTTTGCTCCAACAGTGATGGCCAATCTGAAGATTGACTTCGTAAACGCCTGAAGGCGACATCAGAAGATTCCTGTGAATTCAGATTTCCTTGTTGATGAATCAACGTTGGTCTGAAGACAGAGTTCAAGAGTTCGTAGATCCAGCTTTTGTATGCAAGGTGATTCGTATTGGCCTGAAGACCAAGTCAGTTATCCTGAGGTGATGATTGATTGCGATCAAGTGAATGATATTTCTTCTGACTGAAGTCGAAGATGTTTCTCCAGCTGAACCGGAGTTTTGCCTGAAGGCAAAGTATTTGAATCCCCGTAGAGTCATGAATGGCTCAGGATACCATTTCTCTGACTGAAGTCACAGATTTCCCAAGCTGAAGCGAAGGTGCCTAAGGGCAAGGTTATCCCCAAGGTCATGAATGACCTAGGATTCATTTTTTCGGACTGAAGGCCGAAGTATACCCCTGACTGAAGTCTCGGATACTCTATAGCAGAGGCGGAGTTGCCTGAAGGCATATCCATGTATCCTTGAAGGCCAAGGACCATTTTCTTCAGACTGAAGTCGAAGATACCTCCTGCAGAGTTGCCATCCTTGAAGGCCAAGGATGCTTATCTTCAGAAGTACTTGAAGATCTTTTCTAGCTGAAGCTGGAAGTGGCCAGGGGCCAGGGTTTCATATAACTCTGATGTTGAAGTTCTACGGTGGGATCATTGTGCAGTAGTACCCCGATGTTCGTTATGGTTCTGAGGGTGAACCCCAGATCAGAGTGTGCTCGACTAAGTCTCTCATTCCCAGCGGAGTAGTTTCAAATACGCAAACGTACCTTTTGTTCCATTTACCAGGGGTGAACCCTAGGTCGGAGTTGTTCAGTGTTGTATTTTGTTCGACGGCGAGGTTGGATGTTTGTTCGACGGCGAGGTTGAATGTTCGTTTTCAGATTATGTTTGTTCGACGGCGAGGTTGGATGTTTGTTCGGCGGCGAGGTTGATTGTTCGTTTTCAGATTATGTTTTGTCACGCGGCGAGGTTGGATGTTTGTTCGACGGCGAGGTTGGATGTTTGTTCGATGGCGAGGTTGAATGTTCGTTTTGACGGCAAGGTCAGATTATGTTGGTTTCCGGCAGCGATGTTGGAGGTTTATGCTCGACGGCGATGTCAGACTCTTTAAATCCCCAGCAGATATGATGTTTGTACGACGGCGACGTCGAGTGTCTCTCAGAGCGATGTTTGTTTCCGACGGCGATGTCAGATTCAGTTTTCCAGCGGTGATGCTGGGCATGTCAAGTTGATCCAGTCTTCTGACGGCGATGTTAGGTGATGCAGATCCTTTAGTTCTCCAGCGGCGATGCGGGGTATTTTGTCAGATGTGGTTCTCCAGCGGCGATGCGGGGTATTGTGTCAGATTTAGTTCTCCACCGGCGAGGCGGGGTGTTTTGGTTGATCGACGGCGATGTCAGATTTAGTTTTCTGGCGGCGATGTTGGATGTTTGTTTCCCCGAGTTATGGTTGTTCCTGACGGTGATGTCAGGTGGTTTGGCCTCCCCGCGGCGATGTTGGGTGTTCCTCAGAATTTTGTCTGCTTCTGACGGTGATGTCAGGTGGTTTAGTCTTCCAGCGGCGATGTGGGGTGTTTGGTTGCCTGAAGATGATGTCAGAAGAAGTTAATGTGGATAATTGACGGCGATGTCAGATCGATATTTCTCCAGTTAGTTGCCGTGCAGCTAGTATTGCAGTATTCGAAGGCTTGTTCCCTGCAGGGTGTCGTGTGCTCGTGCAGTTGGCAAATTTTCGGGTTTACCGGTATTCAATCGTCTCGCACCTTGATTGGCTGAGAGTTGTTCGCTTCTCACCCAGTCAGGTTCAAGCCGTTTGAATAGGGGCAGTTGTTGCACCCCAAAATTTGACCAACAATTATTTATCCATCCAGTGTTTGAAGGTTGATACCTTCATCAGAAAGTTCAAGAGATCCTCAGAGGAATTGGTTGAAACCAAGGTTGTGTGTCTCATAGCTTGAGAGTTGTGGGAGCTCCTCAGATGATTCTGAGACGTTGAGAATGAACTTGATGCTTTGAGAAAGCCTATGAGATGTCTTGATAGCCATCATGAAGCCCAAAGAGGTCATTGTGCAAGAATTCAGAAGATTCAACCATGAATGGTAGAATTAGGGTTTTGACTGGGTCAACCCTAGGATAACTGAAGATTTTGAGAAGGTTGAGACCTAATCCAAGGGCCATGAGATCATGGAATGATGTATGGATATGTTATAAAGATGATTCCTAGACCAACTCATCATGAATGAGGAGTTTGAGAAGTCTCAAGTCAGGGTTTCCAAGGATTGTCAGAGAAAAAACCCTAATTTGGTCCCTATCTTCCAGGCAGTTTCAGCCCAAGATGTGATTGATATCTCATCTTCCCCACAACATGAATGTTGTAGAGCTTGTTCATAGCTTTAATTTGAGTGGTAGAAGTCCTTGATAGGATGTGCAGAGCTCAAGTTATGGTTTTGACAAATTACAGGTCATCTGAGGTGTGTGAATCTGGGTCCTTGAAAGTCACCCAACTTGCATACAACTTTTGCCCTAGTAGGATGATTCCTATGATCTCTTGGTCAACATGAATGTTGAATATCATCTTCTTAGATTTCTATATAGTACTAGAAGTCTTTGATAGGATTTGTAGAACTCAACTTATGGTTTGAACAAGACAGGGGTATTTTGGTCATTTGGTGATTATAGGTCATTTTAAGCAAAGGCCATATCTCCTACTTACAAGCCTCAAATGAAAAAACTCAAAACATAAAAGTTGTTCAAAATGGGATTTTAAGCTTAGAAAAGAGGTCATGAGTTGTTGAAAGAGCTTTTAGCAAGGATTTTCATGATTGGGTAAAAATGACCTAAAAATGGCTTATAAGTTAAAAAAGTTGAAATGGAATTTTGGTTTAGGAGATGTACAAATCCAAAATAGGTCATCCAATATGTCATTTTGACTCCAAACAATATTTTAAAAACAATGGTTCAAGTAGAATTTTTATTTGAGGTCTTAAAATGGATGTTACTTTGTAAAGTTCATTCTTGTATAATAAGGCAATTTGAGAAACTTGGCATAAGGCAAAGGTTAGCTTGTTTTTTCACTCATTCTCTTTCAATATCTCACAAGGGGAGATTTTAAAGCCAAATTGACAAGCTTAAGGCATGGGATAAGGGATATCCAATATGTCATGACAAGAGAAGTTCTAAAACTTTCTAGATGATTCCATAAGTTTCTAGATGAATCTAGACTCTTCCATTGGTTTCTATATATTGGTTTGATCATGATGAAGAAAAGGTTGGTGATGATCGTTGGTGAGTGGTGAGATTAGAGTGTAAAAAAGTGAGATTCCTCCATTTGCAAAATCACAACAAACTCTCTTTCTCTTCCCTCTTCATTCTTTTCTTCTCCACAAACACATTATTCTGATCTTTATGAGCAATTGCATACCAAATTGAAGGTAAATCCATGGAAGATTGAAGGTGTAATATCCAAATTGCAAAGAAGGCAAATTGATCTCAAACTCAAGACACAAGCACTCTCTCTCAACTCTTTTGCATACAGTACCTTTATCATCAATCAAAGATCCATTTTGGAGAGCTACACGAGTTGAATTGCAAGAGAACCACCCCTGCCATCATCAAGCAACAGGTTTGCAAAAGCACTTGTATCTCCTTATTTATGCACTTCTAGACTAGGTGGTTAGTGTAGGACTACTAGAGACCAATAGGTTACCAATCCTGGCAAGTTTGAGTTAATTCTATGAAGGTTGATAGCAGATCATCATTTCTTGCAAGATTAAGAACCAGCTGTATATTAGGTTTTAATTGGTATGTGATGGTATAGAATGATGAGGGTAACCTAAGGAACAAGTTTAGATCATTGGATTCGAGTTTGGTTAAGGTTGATCACAGAGAATCATGGTGAAACCCTAATGTTGGAGCTTTCTGTTAGAACGATTTAAGGAGTTTCAGAGAAAACTACTTGTATGGTTGTGTTCGTGGTAATCAGTAGTACAATTTTGCTTTTGGAATTTCTGGATTTCATCAAGTAATCATTGAGAACGATTGAGTTGAAGGATCGTGCATGGATTCTGTTTCAGACGAAACCCTAATGGCATTTGGGGACGATGAACTCCCACCGTTGGATTGTCCCAGATGTTTGACTATTTCAGTTGATCGCACGAGCCAGGTTTAATTTCAGAAACGGAGGGAAACCCTAAGAGCTAAACGCAGCGTTTGAATTAGTTGGGAGTTCTGGGCCTCAGAAACTTGTGCTATTGGCACCCCACCCAGAAGCCCAATCCAATTTTTAACTAAAAAACATTGCTATTCATACCGTCGTTTTACCAATTTCTGTTTAATTTTTCTTTCATTTTCTGATAGCCATTGGGCCCAGGCGCGCCATGCTAGGCGCACCCCCCTTCCTGGGCCCATCTTAGATAATAACTAGAGCGCCTTGCTCTTGGCACCCCCTCCCCCCATTTATTTTATTTTCTTATTTCAATTTCTTTTATATTTCTTGCATTTTATAAAATCCACATAAAATTCAAAAATCAATATTTTTCACTTCTTGTTTTTTTTCATATGTTCATAATCATGTCTAGAAAAATATCCATAAATAAAATTCCATTTTATTTTTCTTTTAATATTTTTTAGCATATTATTCTTGCAAATAGTCTTTTTAATTGATTTTAGTTGATACTTAATTTTGTAGAATTTGTTTTAGGACTTTCCCTTAGGATTTTTGAGCCATTCTTTTTGGCATAGTTAGATATTGAATCATAGTTCATATAGGATTTAATTCATAATTTGTAGATTAAAATTTGATATAGTTTGCTTGTTTGGAATTTAGGTGCTCAAATTAGGGTTTTAGGTTGTATAAGTAGATTTAACAATTTTGTTTTGGGGTCTTATAGGTCAAATTTGTACATGGGGAATATATGGGTTAAGGGTAAGTATGTGTAGAATCCCCTAGAATTTTGCTAGAACATTATTTGGTGTTTTAGTATTTTTAACTGATTTTTAAATGTATGGTTAGTATGTGTGTTGCTTAAAGGCATAGTTTGTATTGTTGTGTTTGTTTTTCTTCTCCTTTGAGTGTGTGAGCCTTGAAGATTGATTTGAAGACCTTGTGGATCAACATTGAAGCTTTGAAGACCTTGCAGAGGAGTTCAGTTCTAGATTTTGTTGTTTTGTTTATAGGATCATAAGTGCATAGGTAGAGCCTTAGATAGAATACTTCCATTCAATAAACAAGGAGTGTCTTATTCACCTCCTTCCTTCTCTATGACATAGAGTCCCTTAAGGGTATTCACCTCTCTCCTTTGGAGGGATTAGTGACCTTGCCCTCTGAGGTAGAACTTTGAGAGAGCCTTTCCTTTTGATGTTAAGTCCTTAATGGCATCCTTTGGAGGTCAGTGAGCACTCTAACATCCTCACCTCATCTTGTGGACTGAATCTTGTTTGATGGAGCATTTGGGTTGTTGAAGATAGCAATGAAAAGTATTGAAGACTTGATTGAAGATCTAAAAGCCATTGAAGATAGAAGCTGAAGCTTTGAAGAGGATGAATCCTTGAAGACTGCCATTCCAGCTGAAGCTTGGAGAGTGTGAAGACTAAGTTGATACCTGAATATCCCTGAAGATAGTGAAGCCTGAAGGTGGAGCTGATCAAAGAAGCTGAAGCTCAAGGGAGAAGATGAGTTGATACTCATGTTGTAGGGTTGATACCTGGAAAACAAGTGATCTCTAAAGTCTGAAGACTGAGTTGCTGCTGGAGGAGCTGAGGCTTTTTTCTGTTTTTCTTTTCTGTATTGTGTGTTTTGTCTGATTTGTCTGTTGCATTAGACTAAGTTCATCTAGAATAAGTTCAGTCTAAGAGCATGATTGCATTAGAGGTTGAGTTGCTCCCTCTGCTTGTATTGTTATTGCGTGGCTTTGCTTGCGGGTATTCGGTAGAGCCCTGCTCCCTTGCCCATGTGGTTTGTTTGCCTGAGGGCAATTTCATTTCTTTTATCTGTATGATTGCAATTTACTGTTTATTGCTTGATAGCATTTTGTTTATTTTTCAGTATGATTACTGTTATTTCATGACTGGCTATAGGTCGAGATGAGCTTGTGGAGGCTGAAGCCCCACACACATTTCCTCCCTCACTTGCATTGCATGCATTTTACTGTTAAAGGTGATGCTTTTGTCTGTTTTGGTGTATCATTGACATGATCCCTTAGGACTCTCATTTCCTTTGATAAGGATTTGGTGATAGACTTTTAGGTTGAAACCTATGCATGACAACATCTAGGAGTTCCCTGTTCAAACCTCAACCATAGGATGAATCCATGGCATGATAACAGTAGGACTTGATAGTCTCCCTCCTAGTTGGGCTTGTTCTCTTCTCATCTCAAGACAGTTTAAGATACAGTAATCATGAATGATTTCTTTCGTACGTTACGAGCCTTAAGCTATCTGAGAAAGGATTGTGGGAGAGTTTCTTTTCCACAGTCTGGATGTTTAGTATGGTACCCTTTGGGTGACATGCGACGCATTCACTCTCAGGTCATAGTCTCTAGTGCGGTTGAAATCGCAAATACCATAAAAAAAACACTGCTTTCAAAACAGGAAATAAACCGTAGTTTCCCGAACTACGTGAGCTCTGATCTCTCATGCCTGTTGAGAGTACGTAGGCACAAGATGGCGAAGTCTTGGCGAGCTACCTTCCCCCATAATCCTTCGTAGGCCGAACTACGTTGACTCTGATTTCTCATTCTCTGATGAGAATACGTAGGCATAAAGTGCGACGCTTTGCCGAGTCATTTTTCTTTTCTTTTTCAGCCAGCCTTGATAGGTAGATACAATAAAACCAACCCGCCCAAGTAAACAAACAAGCGTGGATCCCGTCGAGTACGATGGACGTGAGGGGTGCTAATACCTTCCCCTTGCGTAACCGACTCCCGAACCCAGACAATGGTTGCGATGACCTTGTCTTACCCTTTTTCGTCAGGTTTTTCCGATCGTTTCCTTTCCCGCTCTGAGGGATAAATAACGAAAGGTGGCGACTCTTCTGTCATGCCGGCACCTTATTTTCGCGCAAGCGACAGGTGTCACAGACTTTCAGGGTTGATGATATGATTCCCAGAAGGAGTGGCATCATCAAATCCTGAAGAGGCCTCACTTAGCCAACTTCCAAATGATCGGTTCCGGAGTCGACAATTCAGCTGACCAACAACCCCTTCGACCCAAAGGGTAGAAAAAGAAGCCAACCAGAAGAACCTCGTCCGAGTGTAGATTTCGTGGGACACGAATGCAAGCAAAGCCGGCACGCGCCCACTACTTTCTACTCTAACTCTAGGTGCACTCAAGCCCAGGTCCGACTTATCTCTCAATCATAGAATCACCCGTCACACCCCAATACAGCAATAATAATAATAACATAGTGCTGAAGGTAAATGACAGAAATATAAATCCATACAAAATCCTCGACGGGAAAACAAGCGCTGGGATTGACTCTCTTAAGGGACGTTGGATCCCAAATGCATAAGGAACTATCGCAGTCCTTAGCAGCCAGGGGACGTTTATTTCCCCAGCAGAGTCGCCAGCTGTCGCTACTGCGAAAATCGGCGCCGGCTAAACAGAAGAGTCGCCACCGTGCGTTATTTATCCCAACGGAGGGAAAGGAAACGCTCAGAGTAAACCTACCGCAAAGACGGGAAAGGAATGGTCATCGCAACCAAATCCTGGATTCATTTACAAGTATCCAGACCCCGGCTCATGTTATTCCCCAGCAGTGCCTTTGGATCTCAGTGGGTCATGATAAGTATTTATGATGAATTCTTTAGTCCTTCGAGTATCCAGACTCCGGTCCTTTCCCAGTTGATGGGGTTTTATTTTTTCCGTCGAGTATCCAGACTCCGGTAAAGATGATTGTGGTATCCAGACCACGGTGATTGATATTATTATGCTTTTCCGTCGAGTATCCAGACTCCGGTGAGGACAGTGTGGTGTACAGATTTTGATGGGTATATTTGCGATATTTTCCTTTCGTCCGTTGAGTATCTAGACTCCGGCCATTGTCGTTGAGTATCCAGGCTCCGACAAATTTTTGATATGTGATGTATTTCTTAGCCTTGTATGGTATCCAGACCATGGCAGTTCGTGATGTGGTTTATTTTGTTCGTTGAGAATCCAAACTCCGGTAACTTGAAGCGGTATTCTTAAAACTCCAGTGGTATCCAGACCCTAATGAGTGTTTCTTAGTCCGTTGAGTACCCAGGCTCCGGTCAATCTTCGTCGAGCATCCAGGCTCCGACTTATTTCATTGAGCGTTCAGGCTCCAGCTTCTCTGTTGAGTATTCAGACTCCGGTGAATTTTCCATTTGTGACGTATTGCTTTTTCATCGAGTATCCAGACTCCGGTAAAGTCAGTTGGGTATCCAGACCCTGATAAGTTTTATGATTGTACTTAGACTCCGTTGAATATCCAGATTCTGGTGAATTTCCAATTTGGGGTATTTTGTTTTGTCCGTGGAGTATCCAGGCTCCGGTCTGTTCCGTTGAGTATCCTTACTCTGGTAGACTTCATATGGTGATGATTTCCTTTGTCCGTCGAGTATCCAGGCTCCGGTCAATCTTCTTTGAGCATCCAGGCTCCAGTTTATTTTCGTTGAGCATTTAGGCTCTGACTTATTACGTTGAGTATCCAAACTCCGGCCCATTTCCAATATGTGGTAGTTTCTCTTGTACGTTGAGTATCCAGACTCCGACAAATTTTCCGTGATTCCAATTTCTTTGAGTATCCAGGCTCCGATAATTTTCCAGTTTATGGTGTACTTCTTGGTCCATTGATCATCCAGGCTCCGGTCAATTTTACGTTGAGCATCTAGGCTCCGGCTTCTCCGTTGAGTATCCAGACTCCGTTGAATTTGCAAATGGTATATTCTTTTGTCCATTGAGTATCCAGGCTTCGGTCAATTTTGCGTTGAGCATCCAAGCTCTAGTTCGTTACGTTGAGCAGCCAGGCTCCGGTCCCTACGTTGAGTGTTCAGACTCCGGCAATCTTATTGACTCATTTTGTTCGTTGAATATCCAGATTCCGACAATTTGAAAGGTTCCCCTTTAACCTGTATGGTATTCAGACCATGGCACAGTCTTGACTAACGAGTTCATCTATATTTTCCCCAAGCAGAGTTACTCTATTCCCCAGCGGAGTATGTTTGTAATCAGAGCAGTTATCTCCGAAGATTTTTGTTTGCAGTTTTATTTTCTGCGATTGGCAAATTTCCGGGTTTTTTGGTATTCAACCGTCTTTTACCTTGGTGGCGTGAAAGTCGTTCGCTTTTCACTCATTCAGGTTCAAGTCGTTTGAATAGGGGCAGCTGTTGCACCCCAAAATTTGACCAACATTTTCTTAACTTGGCTTTTGGTTTCATTTCATTTTCCTTCTAGCATTTATGCATTGCATAGCATTTGTTCTTGAAGCAGGGGATCAAGGCTTCCCGTGTCTCAGGTTTCATCCCAGTGCAAGCAACTGAACAGCAAGCATCAGCAGTTGGCATTTATTTTTCCCGATCGAGCGGTTGATTTTATTTTATTGTGCGGGTTAATGTCCAGCGTTCAGGCTACTTCAAGCAGTTTCACAATCAGAATGATCGAAAACGAGTTTCAGAGGCTTAATAGATGTCCAAATAGTTGAAAACGGGCAAATGAACGGATTTCCCTCCAAAAGGTGCCAATTTCAAAATTTTGAAGGTCTTAATCGGTTAACACATATGGTTAACCAATTAACACAATCAAAATCAGGCTAATTTTGAAAGTTTTCACATTGTTAACCGGTTAACCATATGCGTTAACCGATTAACCTGTGTGTTTTTTTGCCCTATACGTGAATTTTTCAAGTCTAGCCACTTTTGGAGTCCCATTTTGATCAATTGAATTTCATTTTTACACGGGAAGGATCTAGAACCCCATTTGAATTTTGTTTAATTTCAATTTCCCACCAAATGCCCATTCCACATTCCATACCACATTTTCCCATCCAAATTCCAAACCTTGCATTGGATCCAAACCTAATTGAAATTTAAATGATTCACTCCAAACCTCACTATCTAATCTCTCATAATTCAATTCAGAATTCATTCTTGAGCTCTCACTTCTCTCAACTTCTCATTTTCCCAAACCCTCACTCAAAGCTCTTCATCATTTGGATTCATTGATTTTACATTGAAATCAATGGATTCTTGAGCATAAACCTCCATATATCATCATCTTTGGATCAATTTTCATAATCAATTTTCGTTCAAATTGAAATCTGATTTTGGAGCTTGAGTTGGAAGTCCTTATTTGGAGTATTTTGGCTTAAAAGTGTTTGATCTTCATTCCTCTTGCATGGATTATTGTGGATCTTGAAGTTTTTCGGATAATCTTGCTTGGATCTGCTCAAATTCAATTGATCAACACTTACCGAAGCAAATCGCTGCTTCGAAGGTTGGAATTCTCGATCTGATTTAATTTTTGAACTTATCATGTTAATCTTCATAGTCGATTGAATTTTGGTTGATTCTGATCCGTTTGAATTGTGATTGTGCTGTGTAGACATGTTGGCATGTCTATTGGTTTTCTATTTGCAGGTGTAATTTCGTGTTTATTTGATAAGCTGATCTTTTAGATCATTTGATTAAGTGGTTTTGTGCTGAAAGTGCTTTTTCTGCTACTGTTTTTGGCCTCTGTTACAGTTATAATCGGTTAACGCATATGGTTAACCGATTAATAATTTCAAACTTTCAAATTTTCCAAATGTTAACAGTGTTAATCGGTTAACGCATATGGTTAACCGATTAACCTATTCAAAATTCCATATTTTTCAAACTTTTTTAGGTGTTAACAGATTAACCCCAGGGGTTAACCGATTAACACTATAACAGTGGGCCTGTTTTGCTGTTTTTCAAGGTGTTTTCGCATGTCGTTCCACTTCGAATCATCATAGATCATTAGGAGTGTGATGTTTGGTATATAGGTCGCTGTTCTTGATTGTTTAATCGAGATTTCTTTGACACGTGTTTTGTCTTCCACTTGAATGCGTATTTCCGATATGCGTCGTTCAAAGTGATGCTTCTTTTTTTCGTTTGAGTGGTTGAGTCAAGTGGTCGAGACCAGATTGTGGCAGCTTCTGCCCTGTACTTCTTTTCCTCCCATTTGTCTCCGATGATCGATAGCCGACGGTTGTAGAGGCTTGTCTTCTCCCGTTATGTCTCATCCGCTCATTTTGCTTCGGTGCTTGTTTGTTTGGTTGCTTGCCTTCTTCTTGCATGTCGGTTTTGTTGCATTGCATTTTTGTATGCTCCAAAGAAGTCGAGATGCGCTTGTGGCGGCTGCTGCCCCACACTTCCTTTCCTCCCTCTTTGCATGTTTGTGTTATATGTGTGCATCTTACTTGTGTTTGTTTCTTCCTTCTTTTGCTTCTTTTGCCATGTTCCCTGTAATACCCCAAATTTTGCCCTAAGATTTGTCGTCGCATTTCATTGCATTTTTATTGCATTTAATCAATTACTAACAAATTTGTGTAGTCGTTTGACTTTTTGCAGGTAAATATCATATGGCATGCATTTTTTTTCTAAAAAGTAAAAATGGCATAATTGGCAAGAGGACATGTGTAAGGAGTTGTGAGTGTGAGAGGTTGAGAGTTCGAATCTCACCTTTGTCACTTTTTGTTTTTTATTATTTTTACTCTAAATTTTTCTATCTTTCATTAAAAAATAACAAAAATAGTTTTTTTATTATTATTTAATTATTATTTTCGTATTTTAATTAAATCATTTTTTAAAATATTATTTTTTTCACTTTTTTCTAAATTATTCATAAAAATAAATATTGAAAAAAATTTTGTTCTTTTTATAATATTTTTGATTTTAGGAATCAATAGGATTATTAGTTTTTATTTTTTTTTATTATTTAAATTTTATTTTTTCTTAACTAATTATTTAGTTTGGGCTTTAAAATGGGCTTTAGGGACATTATTGACAATTTGGTGTTAACCCTAATTTGTTCCCTATATATACATGTGTTGCCTTATTGAAAAAGGGGGGTCAGAAGGTTTTCTTCAGAAAAGAGGAGAGAGAGAGGGAGAAACAAAGGAGATCCCCAGAGAAGAAAGGTGGTCGTTCCCACAACTCGTCAGAAGGATTGGAGCTCTCCAGTGTTCCCTTATTCAAACCTTTTTCACATTTACCGAAGCAAACCTCCGCTTCGTAGGTTAGATTACTAAACCTTTTGCCTTTTCATGTTTATATGCATATTTTGCCATGTTAATGTGTTTAGGTACGTTAAATTACTAAACCTTTTACTTTTTCATATTTATGTGCATATTTTGCCATGTTAATCTCCATGTGTATTTAGGTCCGTAGATTTTAATATCAAAACCCTTTTTTAACAAAACCTTTTTTTAAAAATCAAAACCCTTTTTTTTTATTTATTATTAAAACCTTTTTTTTAGTAAGACCTTTTTTAAAAACTGAAAAGCCTTTTTGTTCTCAAGAAAAAAAAAACCTTTTTGTTCCCAAAAACCTTTTCCCCAAAAAAAAACTGAAAAACCTTTTCTCGAAAAAACTGAAAAGCATTTTCCCAAAAAAAACTGAAAAGTCTTTTTTTGGGATGAAAAGCCTTTTTTGTTCTAAAAAAAACTGAAAAGACTTTTCCCCCAAAACTTTTTTTTATAATTTAAACTTAATTTTTTTTTATTTTAACTTAAATATTTTTTATTAAAAAATTAAAGCTTTTTTTTTATAATTAAAATATTAAAAAATTAAAACCTTTTCGTAAGGAACTCCTGATGTTTGATGTTTGTCGTGTCATTTTATGTACCCTTTTATTACTTTTCTTTCTTTTGGCATTTCATGTGCATGCTCGAGGTTGAGATGTGCTTGTGGTGGCCACAGCCCCACACTATTTTCCTCCCTCACTTCATTCTAAGTGTCATTACATATTTTCATATTCTTCATGTTTTCAGAAATGTTTCTTTGTTTCTTTATACCCTCTGCCTTTATTACTTTTCTTATTTTTGTACCTTAATTATTCCTCCATATAATGATTTGTCATATTTTCACATTTTTTACAGTTTTATCCTTCCGAAGGATTAGGTCCAGCCTTTTGGCCGCTGAGTCAATAGCTTTACCCCTTTAATGGATCAAACCCTGTTTAGCCTAGGTGTCCCGCCGCGGGCAAAATTGCTTTTATCCTAGTGTTAGGCCAAAAGAGTCGCCGTACTCTGTTTTAAGGTTTTCCGCCGTGGAATCCCTAATTTAACCCTATTTTAATTTTAATTAACATTTTTTAACATAGAGATTGGAGTCTCTGAACAAACCTTGGCCACAGTCAAGACGTTTCTAACCTCCCTTTTGAGGGGAACTACAGTTACTCTGATTCCATTCCCGTAAGGATATGTAGGCACAAGATGTGATGTCTTGCCGAGTAAACTTAGAATAACCCCTAGGTCTTTTTTTAATTTTCAATCTTTTGTATATACCCTAAAGCAATATAATTAATGAAATAAATAAAAAAAATAAACAAAAGGTTCCCGTAGAGTACTACGGAAGTTTAGGGTGCTAATACCTTCCCTAAATTTAACCAACCCCCGAACCTTAGATCTCTCCCTTTTAGGTTTTTCCTTTCTTTAACCTTTCCTTCGGATAAATCAAAGACCGGTTGTAAATGAATTAAGATTCAAGTTAATCAATAGCTTGACATCCAAATTTCACCGCAACAGAAAATGGCGACTTCACTGGGGAGTCTTAATTGTTGAGGGTTATCCCTATCTTGTTTATTTTTCTTTATATATTTGTTTTATTATATATTTTGCTCACTTGTATGTATATATTGGGGTACCTTACTTGGAGTTACTGTGTTGTGAGATAAGTCCTACACCCGGACTTGAGTGACATTATTATAGGATGATGATATATTCGACGAGGCTTATAGGGAGTGAGTCCCGACTAAGTTGACTCGAGAATCACCGCTCAGTTGAGACACTTTCGAAAATGGTTCGGTTGATCGAGTGTAATCGTGAAAACTTTTACCATTATCGATTGGAGTCTGTGATACTGGGAACCGTAGTACCTTTACACCATCTTGACCTTATATAGGACGTAGTGCGGGAACTATATGGGAGTAGTCCTACAATGGTTGCTACGCGATGCTACACTTAAAAGAGGTTCTCTTGAGAATATTATTGACCCTCGAGTCAGTCGGGAAGTCGATAATATCCGAAGGATGGACTGATGATTTTGGGCACTGATTTAGAACCCTGGTTCTGCAGGTACAATTAACCTATAGTACACACCACTTTGGGAAGGGTAGACCTTGACTCCATTCATTGTTCCTCTAAAATTAGGACCTTTGTTTGCTTATGTGAGTTTGTGCTTTGCATCCATAAAGCATCATATCATTTCTAGTTTCAAGGAATTCAAAAGTCCTTTGCAAATTCAAGAAGTCCTACATTTTAAAGTCTAACAACTTTTCTCGCTTTCCTAAAAGGGAATGTTTGCAATCGACCGTTGAAATTCTTGAGACCATTGCATGGCATTAGGATCACATTTTTGCATTGCATTTATCCCCCAGTTTCTCCTTCTTGGTCCTATCGTCTTCTAGTGTACCTTTGAGTCGTCAAGCTGATTCCTCGACACAGATATCAGACCAGAAACGGAACAGGAGTCACTTTGATCCTATTCTCATGACTTACACAGAGCTGTATCCTGACTTAGTTCGACAAGGGCTGATCACTACAAAGGCTTTACCACCTCCTCTTAATCCTCCAGTTGGATTTAGGGCTGATCTAAAGTGTGCTTTTCATGAGGGTGCCTTAGGCCACGACTTGGAGCATTTGTTTTGCATTGAAAGCTAGGGTGTGTGAATTGGTTAGAACTGGAATACTTGATTTTACAGACAGTCATCCGGATGTTCAGAAAAATCCCTTGCCAGTACATCAGAAATGAAGTTTTGTCACTAGGCCTTTTGTTTCTCGTTGTTTGCACTTTCCTTATTTTGTTTAAGTTGTTTGCTTTTAATTATGTTTGTACTTTCATTAATGAAATAAGCATTGCGACTTTTGATTCAATTCATTTCCGTCCATTTATTTGCATCTTTATGCTTTATTTTTCAAATGTTTACTTCTTGTCCAAAATTTTGATATGCTAAGATTGGAGGGAGGATGATGAAAACGTTATACCCATAATTGCTGTCAGTATGCTTTCAATCAAACCTTGTTGACGATGTAAGGCATTGTTTCAATTCCCAAACACTGGAGAAATAAGGAAGTTAATCCCTCGTTACCCCCTTCGAGCCTAGAAGTTGGAGTTTCTTTCGTTACAAAAAACCCACAATTTTAACCTTGGGATGGATAGTTCTCAGTTAACTTGGTTGTGTGTTTATACGATACACCTTTCATTAACAAATTTTCCTTTGCACACGTCAAACAAGTGTCGAAGATGTTTTCTAATCAAAAGGTCGATGATGGTTCACCGTAATCATTAAAATCAAACAGTCACTTTACTTCACACAAAAAAATAATATAAAAAAAGCAAAAGAAGCCCGCTAAGTCAAAACCTATGAAGGAGACTTAGGCAAAACTGGGGCATCCCGCTGACTGTAAACTCTAAAATAAACAGTTCAGGCAAAATTTAGGGATAATACAAAGAGATTTTTAAATCCTTATCTTGAAAATCCTCAATGTCAAAACAATCAAATGTTATAGGGAAGTAGTGGCTGCCTTTTCATAGGTCCTCTGACTTCTGAACCATCGGTGAAATTCTTAACTTATGGGAACCTGAATGCATAATATGAGTTAACTGAGCGTAGGACTGAAGATCATCACGTAGATGGGGTGGGTACAAATAAATTTTGAGCCTTTATCTTTTGTTTCATAAACCGTGAACCAGTCCACGTTACAACCCTCAAAAGACCTAATTGAAGCAAGGTTATTTTGAAATTATACTACAGCAAGGTTGCATAACCTGACTCCAAAAGATCCTTGCGAATCATTTATTTTGGCAGTACACCTTTTTTTTAAACTTTGAGTGTCTTGAACCGCCTTGTTCTGACTAACGACTCATGTATTTTCCATCTTTCAAAAATAATTTTTCAAAAATCGCATGAACTTTGCATTACCATGTTTGTATGAATATTGTTGTTTGCAAACTGGCTTTCCTCTAAGGAATTTTCAAACAATGAGAAACTTGGTCAAGTGATCTTATCAGGGGCAAGTTCCTTTTACATCCTGTCAAAGAATTAGTTCAAGATTTGTTCAAGGCAATATCTTCTCAGATTTGTTTTATCCAGAGAATTGTTCAAGACCCAGACTGGGGCAAGCCCTCCGAGGATACAGCAAAACAGTCGATTCCACGAATTAGACAGCTGAAGCAATTATCAGTTCATTTGACCTGGGGCAGTTTACTTGCATAATCCCTAAGCAGTTATTCATCATTCCTACAGTGACTATCAACTTGATACAGTTTAACAGAATGACAGTGATCTCCGTGTTGAGGAATCAGTCCTCCAGTTTTGTCATCTCACCGAAAGAGTCGAGCCTTGTCGTCGACGTCTGCATTTGCATTTGATCATATGTCATAGCATAATTCCTATACATGTGCATATCTTGGGTGCTTTACTCCCCATTTACATTTCTATCTTGGGTGCTTTACTCCCCATTTACATTTCTATCTCGGGTGCTTTACTCCCCATTTACATTTTTAGCTTGGGTGCTTTACTCCCCATTTACATTTCTATCTTGGGTGCTTTACTCCCCATTTACATTTTTATCTTGGGTGCTTTACTCCCCATTTACATTTTTATCTTGGGTGCTTTACTCCCCATTTACATTTCTATCCTGGGTGCTTTACTCCCCATTTACATGTCTATCTTGGGTGCTTTACTCCCCACTTACCTTCTATCCTTGGGTGTTTTATCCCCCATGTACCTTTATCCCGGGTGTTTTATTCCCCGTTTACCAGATATTCCTGGGTTTACCTAACATCATGGTGTTTTACCCCCATTTGCTTTTTTTTTCTCCCTGAGATCGTGTTTTACTCGTGTCTTACCTTGTGGGCAAAATTTATTTACTTGGCATCATGGGTGTTTTATCCCCATTTGCGTTTTTCTCCTGAGCTCGTGTTTTACTCGCGTCTTACCTTGCGGACAACTTCTAATTTACTTGGCACCTATCAACAATTCCGTGTCGTGTCTACCCGACGTTCTTCGAGATATGACATGTCTTCTTCCCTAGTGCAATTCCTCGGTGGATCGTCCCCTGTGACGTTGTTTCGTCTGTATCCGTGCATTTGTCATTTTCATCATACGCATCATATCAGATTCATATTATATTTAGCATTATAGCTCGTTTTGTTGCATAGCACTGCGGCTAAAGGCAAAATTTTTGGTTATCTGTATTTAAATCCCTCCACCATGATTTCTCGAGTCTCCGTTGCTCAAATCACCCGGTGAAGTTATTTAAATAGGGGCAACTGTAATACCCCAAATTTTGCCCTAAGATTTGTCGTCGCATTTCATTGCATTTTTATTGCATTTAATCAATTACTAACAAATTTGTGTAGTCGTTTGACTTTTTGCAGGTAAATATCATATGGCATGCATTTTTTTTCTAAAAAGTAAAAATGGCATAATTGGCAAGAGGACATGTGTAAGGAGTTGTGAGTGTGAGAGGTTGAGAGTTCGAATCTCACCTTTGTCACTTTTTGTTTTTTATTATTTTTACTCTAAATTTTTCTATCTTTCATTAAAAAATAACAAAAATAGTTTTTTATTATTATTTAATTATTATTTTCGTATTTTAATTAAATCATTTTTTAAAATATTATTTTTTTCACTTTTTTCTAAATTATTCATAAAAATATCCAAAAAATCATAAAATAAAAAATATTGGAAAAAATTTTGTTCTTTTTATAATATTTTTGATTTTAGGAATCAATAGGATTATTAGTTTTTATTTTTTTTATTATTTAAATTTTATTTTTTCTTAACTAATTATTTAGTTTGGGCTTTAAAATGGGCTTTAGGGACATTATTGACAATTTGGTGTTAACCCTAATTTGTTCCCTATATATACATGTGTTGCCTTGTTGAAAAAGGGGGGTCAGAAGGTTTTCTTCAGAAAAGAGGAGAGAGAGAGGGAGAAACAAAGGAGATCCTCAGAGAAGAAAGGCGGTCGTTCCCACAACTCGTCAGAAGGATTGGAGCTCTCCAGTGTTCCCTTATTCAAACCTTTTTCACATTTACCGAAGCAAACCTCCGCTTCGTAGGTTAGATTACTAAACCTTTTGCCTTTTCATGTTTATATGCATATTTTGCCATGTTAATGTGTTTAGGTACGTTAAATTACTAAACCTTTTGCTTTTTCATATTTATGTGCATATTTTGCCATGTTAATCTCCATGTGTATTTAGGTCCGTAGATTTTAATATCAAAACCCTTTTTTAACAAAACCTTTTTTTAAAAATCAAAACCCTTTTTTTTTTATTATTAAAACCTTTTTTTTAGTAAGACCTTTTTTAAAAACTGAAAAGCCTTTTTGTTCCCAAGAAAAAAAAACCTTTTTGTTCCCAAAAACCTTTTCCCAAAAAAAAAAACTGAAAAACCTTTTCCCAAAAAAACTGAAAAGCATTTTCCCAAAAAAAACTGAAAAGTCTTTTTTTGGGATGAAAAGCCTTTTTTGTTCTAAAAAAAACTGAAAAGACTTTTCCCCCAAAACTTTTTTTTTATAATTTAAACTTAATTTTTTTTTATTTTAACTTAAATATTTTTTATTAAAAAATTAAAGCTTTTTTTTTATAATTAAAATATTAAAAAAATTAAAACCTTTTCGTAAGGAACTCCTGATGTTTGATGTTTGTCGTGTCATTTTATGTACCCTTTTATTACTTTTCTTTCTTTTGGCATTTCATGTGCATGCTCGAGGTTGAGATGTGCTTGTGGTGGCCACAGCCCCACACTATTTTCCTCCCTCACTTCATTCTAAGTGTCATTACATATTTTCATATTCTTCATGTTTTCAGAAATGTTTCTTTGTTTCTTTATACCCTCTGCCTTTATTACTTTTCTTATTTCTGTACCTTAATTATTCCTCCATATAATGATTTGTCATATTTTCACATTTTTTACAGTTTTAACCTTCCGAAGGATTAGGTCCAGCCTTTTGGCCGCTGAGTCAATAGCCTTACCCCTTTAATGGATCAAACCCTGTTTAGCCTAGGTGTCCCGCCGCGGGCAAAATTGCTTTTATCCTAGTGTTAGGCCAAAAGAGTCGTCGTACTCTGTTTTAAGGTTTTCCGCCGTGGAATCCCTAATTTAACCCTATTTTAATTTTAATTAACATTTTTTAACATAGAGATTGGAGTCTCTGAACAAACCTTGGCCACAGTCAAGACGTTTCTAACCTCCCTTTTGAGGGGAACTACAGTTACTCTGATTCCATTCCTGTAAGGATATGTAGGCACAAGATGCGATGTCTTGCCGAGTAAACTTAGAATTAACCCCTAGGTCTTTTTTTAATTTTCAATCCTTTGTATATACCCTAAAGCAAAATAATTAATGAAATAAATAAAAAAAATAAACAAAAGGTTCCCGTAGAGTACTACGGAAGTTTAGGGTGCTAATACCTTCCCTAAATTTAACCAACCCCCGAACCTTAGATCTCTCCCTTTTAGGTTTTTCCTTTCTTTAACCTTTCCTTCGGATAAATCAAAGACCGGTTGTAAATGAATTAAGATTCAAGTTAATCAATAGCTTGACATCCAAATTTCGCCACAACATTCCCCTTAGGACTTCCATTTCTTCTTGTTCAAGTTGGATTGTGATAGACATTAGGCGTTTAACCATGCATGATAACATTAGGTAGTTCCCTTTTGTATCCCAATTCTAAGTCCACTTTGCATGACAACTTTTAGGATTGATTAGTCTCCCATTAATGGTCCTTTCTTCTCTTCTCATCTTCAAACAATCTAAACATACTTAATAAAGATAATGGATGTTGTGCCATGAGCCTTATACTTGGGAAATGGTGATTGGGGGGCCACCTCTCAATTGCCTAGAGTGTTTAGTATACGTCTTTAGGACGATATGCGACGCATTCGATCTTAGGTTTTAGACTTTAGTACAACATACATTATAAACACTCAAATTCAAAACACTTCTTCTCTAAAAAACACAAAAACACTTCAACCTTTTTCATCCTTCGGGATCTTAATCAGGAAAATATTTTCAAATAAAAGAGTGTTGTTAACTTTTAGTTATACCGTAAACGGTAACGCCTAAGTCTCCAATGGTCGAGCTGCATACACCAACTGCTAGAACTACTTGTTAACCCTACTTGAGCCTAAAAACATTTGAACCAACCTGTGGTATTTTTAGCCCGAACTACGTTTGCTCTGATCTTTCATACCAGATGAAAGTACGTAGGCACAAGACGCGATGTCTTGGCAAGCAACCTTCCCCCTTTCACCCGTAGTTAGCCGAACTAAGTTGACTCTGACTTTCCCATTGCACGAGGGAATACGTAGGCACAGAGCGGCAATGCTCTGCCAAGTCTCCTTTTCTTTTTCTTTTTTCCCTTGACCTTTAGCTAGATAGATGATCACCCTCTTAGATAGACAACAACGCATGGATACCGTCGAGTACGACGAACGTGAGGGGTACTAATACCTTCCCCTTGCGTAACCGACTCCTGAATCTAGACTTGGTTGCGATGACCTTGTCTTTCCCTTTTTCGTCAGGTTTTTCCAATCGTTTTCTTTCCCTCTCTTTCGGATAAATAACGAAAGGTGGCGACTCTTCTGTTTTCCGCCGGGTATTTTTCGCAGTTGCGATAGTCCCCAGTCGGATCGCTTGTTCCCTAGAAGAGTGGTATTCTGGAAGGCCATCCAGGGCGTTTTCCTCAGTAAGAGTTGATTTGATTCCTAACCGAGTGGATTTTGTTCTCGTCAGAACAGTGCTACCCAAGAGAGTTCTTATCCAAAAGGCCACCCAGGGCTTTGTTTTCCCAGCATAAGTCCAATTGTACTTGGCACCCAGTCTTCCCCAGCGGAGTTGACTTTCTTCTCTCTAGCACTTATTTTGCTGGAGTGGTTCCTTTGCATTTTTCATTGTGCATAGCATCCTCAGAAACGCGTAGCATTTCCATTTCGTATGGAGCATTACGCCATATTCAAACAAATGCATTTGAAACATAAGCCAGGTTGTTACCTCTTTGTTTTCAGGTATATCTTCAGCAAATGGCTGATTTTAATTTGCTCGCGTGGTATTCAGACCCCGACAAATGATGTTACATCTCTTTAGCGTGCGGTATCCAGACCCGGCGTATTATCAGTTAATTCCTGGGCCTATGTGGTATCCAGAACATGGCAAAATCTCTTGATGGAAGTGTTCATCCTATCGTTTGTTCCTCGATAGAGTTGCTTGTTTAAGTTTCTCTTTCCCCAGCGGAGGTTTCTTGTGAGTTGTTGTCATATTCATTTATCAACTTCACGTTGATCCGGCCTCCGGGTTCGATGCTCGCTTTTTATTTAGAGAATGCCTGCTGGTTAGCAGATGTTATCAACTGTAAGTTGATCCGGCCTCCGGGTTTAATGCTCACTTTTATTTAACGAATGCCTTCTGGTTAGCAGAAGTTTATCAATTGCATGTTGATCCGGCCTTCGGGCTCGATGCTCACTTTTATTTAGCGAATGCCTGCAGGTTAGAAGAAGTTTCTCAACTGCGGGTTGAGCCGGCCTTCGGGTTTGATGCCTGTTTTTATTTAACAGATGTCTGACAGTGATGTCATATGTTTTTCTCAGTTGCATGTTGATCCGACCTCCGGGTTCGATGCTCGCTTTTATTTAGCGAATGCCTGCTGGTTAGCAGATGTTATCAACTGCGTGTTGATCCGGCCTCCGGGTTTGATGCTCACTTTTATTTAGCGAATGCTTGCTAGTTAGAAGAAGTTTATCAACTGCGTGTTGGTCCGCCCTTCGGGTTCGATGCTCGCTTTTATTTAGCGAATGCCTGCTGGTTAGCAGACGTTTCTCAACTGCGGGTTGAGCTGGCCTTCGGGTTCGATGCCTGTTTTTATTTAATAGATTCCAGACGATGATGTCAGATGTCCTTCTCAACTGCGGGTTGAACCGGCCTTCGGGTTCAATGCCTATTTTTATTTAACAGATACCTGACGGCGATGTCAGATGTTTTCTCAACTTTGGGTTGAGTCGGCCTTCGGGTTCGATGCTTGTTTCCAACAGATGCCTGATGTTGTAGTCAGATGATCTTTCCGACTTAGTGTCGTTGCCTGCGCATTAGCAGATGTTTCTTCCGACTGCGTGTCGAGGTTTTTTGGTTAGTAATCAGTTAGCTTATTGTCGTTGCAATTATCAGATTCAGTTATTTCCGGAGGTTTTGTTCCAATAACAAGTTTGCAGTTCTACTTTTGTGGTTGGCAAATTTTCGGGTTCTTTTGTATTCAACCGTCTTTTACCTTGATTGTATGAAATTCGTTTGCTTTTCACTCATTTAGGTCCAAGTTGCTTGAATAGGGGGAGCTGTTGTACCCCAAAATTTGACCAACCTCTTTCTTTACTTGGCTTATGTTTCATTTCATTCCTTAGCATTTGCATTTGCATAGCATTGTCCTTTTCAGGGGATCAAGGGAGGTGTGTCATTCAAGAGAAGAGTTCCAAGGGTTTCAAACTCAAGCATGAGTGCTTATTCAAGCTATCAAGTGATTACAATCATCAGGAAATGGTCAAAGGTCTTTGAGAGAAAAGGTTGATGGTTGTTGCTTATCTCCTATCTTGAGGGTCAACAGAAGATCATCAGGGGTTCACAAGTTCATGGTTATGGATAAGAGATGTTTTAGAAGCTCATTGAGTACTTTGGAAGCCATTGTGGAGCTCATCTAAGCATTTATTTCATCTGCAAGAGGCCACAGTCAAGGGTTGTGCACTTAGGGTTTCATCTGGTCAACTCAAGGTCAACTGAGGACTTGAGGGAGTTTGAGACTTGGTTTTAAGTCATTGGAGCCATGGGAAGTTATTTTGAGACATCTAGGATATCATGTCAAGTTCAAATCAAGAAGAATCAAGAGTTCAAGGAGTTACTAAATTAGGGTTTCAGAGGATCTCAGTGTAAAATCCCCTTCTTTAGTGCCTAACTTCAAGGACAATTTACCTCATGATAAAAGTTCAATCTCATTTTCATGTAAACATGAGACTTGTAGGGCATATTCTAAGCTTTCTTTTGAATACTAGAACTCATCCATTAGGTTTGTGGAACTCAAGTTATGATGCCATCAAGTTATAGGTCTCAGATGAACATATTTTTTTGTCAACAAAAGTCAACTCAATTCCAAAGCTCTTTTGACCTAGAATCAAGTTTCACCTCAACTTTAGGTGAACATGCAATTTTTGCCTCATGATATTAGCTTTCCAAAAAGTCCTAGCAGTCCTTGATATCATTTTTGGAACTCAAGTTATGGACCTTACAAGGCAAGGGTATTTTGGGAAAGTTGGATTATAGGCCATTTGTTACCTAAGCCATTTTCATGCACTTGTGCACTTCAAATGAACTTTCAAACAACATGAAATTTTCTCCTAAGGACCTCTTTTACACCATGAAACTCAAGGGTTGTGTGAATTATGGATGGTTATGAACATTGGGTGAGAATTTCAAGTGAAAAATGAACTTTAAAGGGTGATTTGGATTCAACATATTATAGGTCTTTTTCATACCTTTTTTTGGTTCAATTCTCTTCAAGATACTTTAACAAGTAAAATGCACAAGTTGGTTTTGGCTCATGAAGGAAAAAACATGTGCGTTTTAGCATTTCTTCACAAAGAATTTTCACCTTCAAACTTCAAAATTGTATCAACTACAAAACCCAAGCCCATTCCATTGTGAAATTCAACTCATCAGCTGAGGATTTGAATGATTTTCATGAGTGTATGCAGCTGTTTGCACGTGTGCATGAGTGAATTTTATTTTTTGGGCAATTTGCAAATTAATCCAAATAAGGCTTCATGGGCCTTCCAATTGATCAGGTATCCAACATATATAAGCTCAAAACGTGAATGGAGAGCT
Source organism: Lathyrus sativus (assembly GCA_963859935.3). Lineage (NCBI taxonomy): Eukaryota > Viridiplantae > Streptophyta > Magnoliopsida > Fabales > Fabaceae > Lathyrus > Lathyrus sativus. The sequence continues at coordinate 123,904,111 of OZ012740.1, read as the reverse complement.
CAGAAGTGCATTTTGGAGCAAGAGAGAGCAAATTCAGTTTTCAAATTCTCAAAGAAAATTCCAAATCGTGTTTTCATTTTCACAGCAAATCAACTCCAATTGAAGTGCAATTCATCTTCTTTGTGCAATTTGGAGTAGATCTGGATAGTTTGAAGCAAGCTTGCAAGCATTTGAAGCACCAACGGAGTGTCTCTAATCAGTAGGCTTCTTCTCCGTTTTTCTCTCATGCTAGGCCATGATTTAGGTTCATATTGGCTGCATCTGAAGCCCTACCTTGTGTAGCCCATGTTCGGTTGTTTGATTTTCATGTTTGCTTAAGTTTTCAGATGTGTATCTTGAAATTGATCTGTTCGATTCTCTTAATTTAGACATGTTTAAGATGAATGGATCATGGATTTGAAACCTTCATAAGCTCAGCTTTCTTTTGATGTGCATTTTGTGAAGTTTGGTGAAGGTTTGATGATCTGAGCTCCGGCCAGCTCGCCGGAGAAGACGACTGGAGCTAAGGCTCCGGCGTCTGGTTTAAAACCCTTAGATCTGAGGTGGCTTTTTTTGACCTTCTAACCATATAAGGTTTTTGCCTCTCATTTGCTCGACCAAGCGTATGTGGATGTTTGACTCCACCTCAGATTAATGAAATGCTGCGTTTCATTAATCTGGAGGTTAGCTTGTGGACTGGGCCCTAAATACTTTTCACACCTCCCAGATTATAAGCCCAATGCGCATGTAACTGGATTGCTTTGTTATTTGGGATTGTTGATGCACCTCCCTTCTTCTTCATTTTTATTTTCTTTTTTATTTTATTTTCTGTTTTCATTTTATTTTATTAAAAATACTTCCAATTGTCATAAAATTCAACAAAAAATAGTTTTAAATACTTTTAGATGTTACCTAATTTTTCATAATTTTTATTTTTCAATTTAATTTGAATTTTATGATTAAAAGTGTTTTTAATTTCATTTTCATTTGTTCTTGCTTGCTTTGTGGACCATTTGCAATCACCTATGAGTGAGGCTTCCTCTCCATTTTGATGATGGATTGAGGTGCCTTTGAGGCTGATTTTGGTTAAGGTTTGACCTATTTTTTTTACTTTGGTTTGCATTTGTTTGACCCTCGATATATATCCTTCAAGGTGGAACACCCTAGTTGATCAATCCATTTGGTGATGCCTTGATTGGGATTTTGTTTAGTTGTTTTGGCCTCTGGTTGCCAACTTGTTTATGAGCTTTGTGCATTTTATTTGAGATTTATTGAACCATTCTCCTATTTTTGGTGAGCCTTGCAAGTCAAGTCACCCTAATTGAGGTTCAAATAAACTAATTGACCTAGTTCTTTTCGGAGATGACCTTTATGGATCCCAAATGCATCCTATGCCTCTTGAATCACATTATTGACATGTTTAGGATGCTGGTTTCAATTTTATAGGTCACACATTTGTTTGGTTTTTGTTGCAAGTTACTTTTAATTAGGGATTTTCATTTGCATTTGAATGTTGAAAGTGTTTTGAACTTTGGTTCTTTACCTTGTCCTACTTTGTAACTTGTCTTGGCTTTGTTTTTTCTTTTGTTTGTGAGCCTTCTTCTCTTGTTCTCACTTCTGTCCATTGGACTTTAGAACTCATTCAAAGTGATTTGGTGCTCCTTGCTTGTACTTTGAGTTTGGTTTGAATGAGATGCCACTTTGAGAACTTGTTTGCGCTTTCTTTTTGCATGGTCAATTTGATGATTTTGGTTGAGATATTCTTCTTATGTTTCTTGCTGCCCAAGCTTATTCTCCCATCCTCATATTGATCATGGTTTCCTCTCTTTCTTATTTTTTTGCCTTTTGGTTTGGTGATTGATGTTTGAATGGTTGTAGGAGTTGTAACTTCTCCCATTTCATCTCACTTTTGCTTGAACTTGTTTGAGTTCTCTTGCTTGCATTCTTCTTTTGTTTTGCATCTGATTGCATGTTTTCAAGAGGTTGAGATGTGCTTCTGGTGGTTGCTGCCCCAAACATTTTTTTCCTCCCTCTTTCCTTTGTGTTGCATTTCATGTTTGCATCCCTTTTCTTCCTTCTCACTTGTGATTGATTTATCTTGTGTTTACTTGGTTTCCTTTACCATGATCCCTTAGGATTCCTAGTCCCTTGGGAGTAGGAGAGACATTACGTGTTCAATCCAAGCATGATAACATTAGGATAGTTTCTTCCTTATTAATCTCAATCTTAGGAGCACATTGCATGATAACATTAAGGTTGAGTTAGTTTCCCTTTAGTAGTGTCTTCTCTCTTCTCATCTTCAAACTTCTTCAAAACATGTAATAAAGGATATTGAGTGTTGTATGCTACGAGCCTTAAGAAATTGAGAAATGATGATCGGGGGCCCCCTCTCAATTGTCTAGAGTGTTTAGCGTATGCCTTTTGGGCGATATGCGGCGCATTCGCTCCTAAGTCATAGTCTTTAGTGCAACATGAATTACAAACACAATTCAATTCACTTCTTCTCTAAAAGACTTCAAAACAAGCATCAAATTTTTTTATCCTTTGGGATTAATTGAAAACCATTTTCAAAGAGAGTGTTGTTAACTCTTGGTTCTACCACAAACAGGTAACGCCTAAGTCTCCAATGGTCGAGCAGCAATACACCTAGCTACTAGAACGAAGGGTTAACTCTACTCGGTTAAAACACTTGAACCAACCTGTGGTCTTGTTAGCCCAAACTACGTTTTCTCTGATTTCTCATACCATACGAGGATACGTAGGCACAAGACGACGATGTCTTGGCGAGCAAGCTTCCCCCACCTTGACCTGTAGTTTTCCAAACTACGTTGACTCTGACTTTCCCGTTGCACGAGGGAGTACGTAGGCATAGAGCGATGATGCTCTATCGAGTCTCTTTTCTTTTCTTTTGTCCCTGTGGCCTGTAGCTTAGATAGATTAACACCCTTTAGATAGATAACAAGCGTAGATCCCGTTGAGTACAACGGACGTGAGGGGTGCTCAAACCTTCCTCTTACATAACCGACTCCCGAACCCAAGATTTGGTTGCGATGACCTATCTTCTCCCATTTTTGTAGGTTTTCTCTGATCATTTCCTTACCCTCTTTTGGGATAAATAACGAACGGTGGCGACTCTTCTGTCTTTGTCGGCCCCTCTTCGCAGCGATGCGACAAGTGCCTCAAATTCAAGTTATTTTCACTATGTGTATGCATCCAACTCTTGACTTAATTTTAGGACATGGTCATGTGTGATCCTATGAGCACCTCTTAAGCCTTGTTAGCTTTTGTTAATATGCTTGAGGTGATGCCTAGCATGTTTAGAGGTCAACTGTATGTATACCTTGTGCCACAAGTTTCATTTGATCATGTCTTTCCACTTAAATTTGAAGTGTGAGATGTTTAGATGGACTTTGGTCCTCTAATTGAACTTGATCATTCTTGTGTTTGCTTTTCAATTTGATTTTGAATATAAGGTATACCACTTGATTTTCACTTTTGACCTTGATGGTTATGGACTTGTTCTTGATGCCTTGGTGATGTTTGTGCCACTTTGAGAATGCTATGAACATTTGAGCCTCTCTTGTTTCATTTGGTTGCTTTGTTTTACTTGATCATGTGTAAGTGTTTGGTTGAGTGGATTATGATGTGGTTGCTGCCCCACTCTCTTTCCTCCATCACTTCCTTGGTTGTGCTTTTTGGTGTTAACACCTTTCTTCTTGTGATGAATGATGGCATTTGATTGTAGGAGCTTGCTTCCCTCATTTCCTCTCATCATTCTTGACCTGTTTAAGTCTTCCATCTTTGTGACTTGTTTTGGTCTTGTTGCATTGTTCCATGTTTGAATTTGCGTTTACATTTCATATCTCTTTCCATCCTGCATAGACTTGTTTAAGTCTTTCATTTCATTTTCATTTGTGATTGATTATGCATTGTGTTTACTTATGCTTCTTACCATTATCCCTTAGGATTCCTAGTCCCTCTGTTTAAGATGGGAGTAGGAGAGACATTAGGCTTTCAATCCTTTGCATGATAACATTAGGTTGTATCCCATTTCATCTCAACTTTAGGGCCACTTTGCATGATAACATTAGTGTTTATAGTTCCCTTTAGAGCCTTGTGTCTTCTTTTCTCATCTCAGAACTCCTTAAGACACTTAGTAAAGAAAGACAATTGTTGTACGCTACGAGCCTTAAGTACACGAGAAATGATAAGTGGGGGTCTTTTCTCACATTGTCTAGAGTGTTTAGCGTATGCCCTTTAAGCGATATGCGACGCATTCGCTCTTATGTCATAGTCTTTAGTGCAACATGAGTTTCAAACTAACTCAATTCACTCCTTATAAAAAACACAAACAAAATCAAACCTTTTCATCCTTTGGGATCGCTTCAAACTTAATTTTCAGAAAGAGTATGTTACGTTTCTATTCTACCGCAAACAAGCATCCTCCCTAACTGTTAGAACGAAGATTTAACATTGCTCATAAAAATGCTTAACCAACTAGTGGTCTAGTTTTCCCGAACTACATTTGCTCTGATTTATCATACCAGATGAGGATACGTAGGCACAAGATGGTGATGTCTTGGCGAGCAACCTTCCCCCGATCGCCCGTAGTTTCCCGAACTACATTGACTATGACTTTCCCATTGCACGAGGGAATACGTAGGCATAGGGCTGCGATGTCCTATCGAGTTTGTTCTTTCTGTTCATCCCCGTTTAGCAGTAGAATTAGATAGTTTTCACCCATAGATTAGACAACAAGCATGAATCCCATTTAGTACAACGGACGTGAGGAGTGCTCATACCTTCCCGTTGCATAACCGACTCCCGAACCCAAGATTTGGTTGCGATGATCTTGTCTTTCCCTTTCTTTTAGGTTTTCTTCGGTTGTTTCCTTTCCCTCTCTTTGGGATAAATAAAGTTTGGTGGTGACTCTTTTGTCTATTTGCCGACCTCCTTTTCGCAGTTGCGACAGCTGGTGACTCTGCTAGGGATTGAGGTTCCCTATGCGAGTCAATCCTAGCGCTTGTTTGTTTTATGTTTGTTGGTGTGTATATGTGTGTGCATAAGTGTTGTATCTGTACATTGTTGCATTTGCATTTTATTTTCCACACTTTATTATCTGTTTTTGTTGTACTGTTGGGTGGGTGTTCCATTGAGAGATAAGCCTAATACCCAGGCTTAAGTACATGCCTAGCATTAATGTGGAGAGTAATGAGGGAATGCATGTTTGGCATGCAATAGTCCTCATGAAATTCACGTTTATATGAGATTTTATTTAAAGACATCCTGTCTAGTCCGTTTAAGACAATTGATAGGATGTTGGATCTGAAAATTAACGACTCTGGAGACCGATCATTGGGAATTCATTTGAGTGACGACTCTGGAGACGAGATTTTCTTTGAAGACATCCTATCCAGTCCATGTTTGTTTATGTTTGAAGTCTTTTTATCATTAATGAAAGGCGTTTGTTTGCATTCAAATATTTTGATCCTTGTTTTTCTTCTTTTACTTTGACAATGAGATTGAAATGTGGTTGTGCTTGTTTGCATATCATTTTAAGCATAAAATATCAATCATGCAGGTTCCACACCTCAAATGTCACCGATTCAGATTCGGCTATGACTCGGTATGATTTTGACAGTCCCATTTTTCAAGCTGAAGAAGAGACTGAGGAAGAGGATGACCTGCCTGAAGAGCTGCCAGACTGTTGAGACAAGAAGAGAAAGTCATTCTGCCTCATCAAGAAGAAATTGAAGTTGTCAATCTGGGTACCAAAGAGGACAGAAAAGAGGTCAGAATTGGGGCTGTGTTGGAAGATGGTATCAAAAGAAGACTGGTCGAAATGCTCCGAGAGTGTAGAGACATCTTTTCTTGGTCGTATAAAGATATGCTCGGTTTGGATACGAATATAGTGGTACACCGTATACCTCTTCGAGAATAATGTCCACCTGTAAAACAAAAGCTGAGAAGAACCAGACCTGATATGGCAGTTAAGATTAAGGAAGAGGTCCAGAAGAAATTGGACGCCAGTTTTCTTGTTGTTACAAACTATCCTCTGTGGGTCGCTAATATTGTTCATGTATCTAAGAAGGATGGAAAGGTCAGAATGTGCGTCGATTACAGAGATCTGAACAGAGCGAGCCTGAAAAATGACTTCCCGCTCCCCCGCATTGATGTGTTAGTTGATAATACTGCTCAGTATTATGTGTTTTTCTTCATGGATGGCTTCTCTAGGTACAACCAAATCAAAATGGCCCTAGAATATTTGGAGAAAACTACCTTTATCACGTCGTGGGGGACTTTTTGCTATAAAGTTATGCCTTTTGGATTGAAAAATACAGGGGAAACTTACCAGCGGGCGATGGTGACTCTCTTTCATTATATGATTCATCATGAAATCGAGGTTTATGTTGATGACATAATTGCAAAGTCACTGATGGGGGAAGAGCATCTGGTTAATCTTTTGAAATTGTTTGAGAGGTTGAGGAAATTCAGATTGAGGTTGAATCCAAATAAGTGAACTTTTAGAGTGAGGTCAGGGAAGCTATTGGGGTTCATTGTCAGTGAAAGGAATCGAGGTAGATCCTGTGAAGATAAAAGCAATACAAGAAATGCCTGAGCCAAAAACAGAAAAAGAGGTTTGTGGTTTTCTGGGGAGGTTGAACTACATTGCAAGGTTCATATCTCACCTAACAGCCACTTGTGAACCAATATTCAAATTGTTAAAGAAGGATCAAGCAGTCGTTTGGAACGAAAATTGTCAAAAGGCATTTGAAATAATAAAAGAATACTTGCAGGAACCTCCAACACTGATGCCTCAAGTGGTAGGGAGACCTTTGATTATGTACTTAATGGTTCTTGAGAACTCAATGGGTTGTGTACTCGGTCAACACGACGAGACGGGCAGAAAAGAGCATGCTATCTACTATTTGAGTAAGAAGTTCACAGAATGTGAGTCCAGATACTCAATGCTAGAGAAACCATGTTGGGCACTTGCATGGGCAGCCAAACGCCTAAGGCAATATATGTTAAACCACACAACCATGTTGATTTCGAAGATGGATCCAATCAAGTACGTGTTTAAAAAGCAGGCACTTTCCGAAAGAACTGCTAGGTAGCAGATGGTTCTGACAGAATATGATATTCAGTATGTTTCCCAAAAAGCCATTAAGGGAAGTGTTTTTGTCAGAATATCTCGCAAAGCAGCCGATTGAAGATTATCAATCGATGAAATTTGAGTTTCCTGATGAGGACATAATGTTTCTGAAAATGAAGGATTGTGATGAGCCACTACCAGAAGAAGGTCCTGAAATAGGCTCTCAGTGGAAGATGGTTTTCGATGGTGTTGTCAACTCATATGGCAACAGAATTGGGGTAATCATTACAGCTCCCCACAGTTCCCACGTACCGTTTATCGCCCGGTTAAAATTTTCCTGCACCAATAATGAAGCTGAATATGAAGCGTGCATCATGGGTATAGAAGAATCTATTGATTTGAGAATCAAGAACCTTGATGTATATGGTGATTCAACTTTAGTCGTCAACCAGCTTAAATGAGAGTGGGAAACTCGTCAGCTCGATCTGGTTCCTTACATGAATTATGTCAGGAGATTGCTGCCTTTCTTTGAAAGAGTGGAGTTCCATCATGTGCCGAGGGCCGAGAACCAGATGGCAGATGCTTTGGCAACCTTACAATTGATGTATAAAGTGAATTATTGGAATGAATCTCCAATGATCACTATCATGCGCCTCGATAGGCCGACATTCATATTTGCAGTAGAGGAAGCATCGGATGGGAATCCTTGGTATTTTGATATCAAAAAGTTTCTCAAAAATCAAGAGTATCTGCCTGGGGCATCGAGCCGGGATAAGAAAACTCGGAGAAGGTTGGTAGGAAACTTCTATTTGAACAAGGACGATGTGCTTTACAGAAGAAACTTCGACTTGTTATTGTTACGGTGTGTGGACGAAAATGAAGTAGGTTTGCTAATGGAAGAAGTCCACGAAGGTTCTTTTGGAACACAAGCTGGCGGACATGAAATGTCCAGGAAATTGTTAAGAGCAGGTTACTACTGGATGACTATGGAATCTGATTGTTTCAAGTATGCCAAAAAGTGCCATAAATGCTAGATTTATACTAATAAAGTGCATGTCTCGCCAAGTCTCTGAATGTCTTGGCATCTCCTTAGCCCTTTTCTATGTGGGGCATTGATATGATTCGCAAGATCGAGCCGACTACTTCCAATGGGCATCGCTTTATCTTGGTGGCAATCGATTATTTCACCAAGTAGGTAGAAGCAGCTTCTTTTACCAATGTAACTAGACAGATAGTGCCTCGCTTTTTCAAGAAGGACATCATTTGTCGTTATGGAGTTCCAGAACGAATCATTATTGATAATGGTTCGAATTTGAATAACAATATGATGAAGGAACTGTGCCAGAGTTTCAAGATCGAACACCACAACTCTTCGTCGTACCGCCCAAAGATGAATGATGTTGTCGAGGCATCTAATAAGAACATCAAGAAGATTGTATAGAAGATGGTGGTAACCTATAAAGATTGGCACAATATGTTGCCCTTTTCTTTACATGGATATCGTACTTCAGTGTGTACATCAACTGGGGCGACTCCTTTCTCGCTGGTGTATGTTATGGAAGTTGTCCTACCATTAGAGGTCAAGATTCCTTCCCTGAGGGTGTTGGTTGATGTGAAGCTTGATGAGGAAGAATGGGTGAATGCTAGGTTTAATCAACTTAGTCTGATTAACGAGAAAAGAATGGCAGCTATCACCCATGGCCAATTATATCAGAGTAAAATGAAAAGGCCTTCGATCAGAAGGTGCGCCCTCGACATTTTCAGGCAGGTGACTTAGTGCTGAAGAGGATCCTCCCTCCACAAATAGATCACAGAGGCAAATAGACTCCCAACTATAAAGGTCCATACGTGGTAAGGAAAGTCTTCTCCAGAGGAGCCTTACTATTGTCAACTATGGACAGTGAAGATTTTACGTCCCCTGTGAATGCAGACGTAGTTAAAAAAATACTTTGCTTAAAAGAGACCCACTGAAAGAAAAAGAAAATCAAGGAAAAAATGGGGCATCCCGGAGAACCATAAAAGGATAGGGTTCGGGCAAAAATTATGGATAAAAAGAAAAAAGAATAAACCCGCAAAGATGAAAACCTAAAAAGGCGACTTTGGCAAAAATAGGTATCCTAGTGAATTGAAAACCCGCAAGGGCGATTCAGGCAAAAGTTAGGGATTGAAAAGCAAACGAATGCGGTCTACATCCGACCTCTGAGCACAGTTGGATTCTTGGAGGACCCGAGGTTTAACAAGTCATTCTTTTCAGAAGGCGAAGCATTGGTGAAGCATCAATGTCATACGAGTCATAGTCGAATCGACACATGGTGGTTGTCTGTTTCCATATTTCCGAAATTTGTATATCTTTTTCATTTGTACTTTTTGCGCAACTTTCTCTTTTCAGGAGTTGCCTCCGATGTAATTTGCCTATTTACAGGTCATTTTCAATCAATGAAATATTTTCCACAAAAAGCTTTCTATACTTGTTTTTTCTTTTTACTATTTTGTTTGCAAAAGACACCTGATGTTTTTGATAAAACTTTGCATACATAAACTTGTGGGGCTTTTCTAATCATAATTTAAACAATGATTTATTCGAATGATGTCATGGACGATGACCGAAATAGCCTTTGTTGCATACAGGACACGTTATTTGTTTGTCATTTGCAGGGTTCTCTCACCGCTAAGAATTTTTTCAGAAGCGTCTAATCAGCAATGACACGTCTTTATCCCCACAGGGTGATGATATCAGATCAAAAGTATCTCCCCAGCAGGTTGAGATTATGATGTGCACTTATCCCCAGCAGTTAAGTTGGGATTATTTCCCCAGCAGCGGAGCAAGTTCAGTGTTGTTCCCCCACAGAGTCTATGTCATTGACTCATTTCCCCAAGAAGAGGATGATGTTGATTCCCTTGATGAGTATTCCCCAATGAAGTAGACGTCTGCAACAGAACCTAGTGATTATTGGCTTTCTTCAGAGCGAGATGTTGGGATAATTTCCCAATAAATTCTTCTCAATCCTCAGTAGAGTGGATTTATTCCCGGCAAGGTGGAGTTATCCTCGAGAGAGTTTTGTCCCGGGAGGCCATTCATGGCGTTTTCCTCAGCAGAATCCAATGGTTATTGGTTTTCTTCAGAGTGAGATTTTGAGACGATTTCCCAATATATCTTATTCTTAATCCCCGGCGGAGTGGTTTACTCCCAGCAGAGTGGGTATTTCCCCCAGAAGAGTTTTATTCTGGAAGGTCATTCAAGGCATTTTCCCTAGGAGAGTTCTATTTCCAGGAGGCCTTTCAGGGCATTTTCCCCAGCACGAGTTTGTTTCCCATTTATTTTGGCACCTTTTTGCGGTGTGTTCCTTTGCATTTGCATTTTTGCATAGCATCCTCCCAAACGCGTAGCATTTCCATTTCGTATGGAGAATTACGCCATTTTCAAACATATGCATATAAAGCATAAGCCAGGTTGTTACCTTTTTGTTGCCAACATCTCTCCAGCAGATAGATGTGTAATTCATGAGTCTATGTGGTACCCACACCCCAGCAAAATCATTGATAGATGTGTTCATCTTATCTTCTCTCTCTCCAACAGAGTTTACTTGTTTAAGTTTCTCTTTCCCCAGCGGAGTTTTATTTTTTAGATTGTGAGTCGGTTGATTCTATTCCCTGCTTGTTACTAGATGTTTTTACCGACTGAGTGTCGAGCCTGCTGGATAGAAGATGTTTCTTTCTGATCGAGTGTCGAGTCTGCTGGTTAGTAGATGTTTGTTTTTACCGACTGAGTGTCGAGCCTGCTGGTTAGTAGATGTTTGTTTCTTTCCGACCGAGTGTCGAGCCTGCTGATTCAAAGATGTTTGGTTTTACCGACTGAGTGTCGAGCCTGCTGGTTAGTAGATGTTTGTTTCTATCCGGCCGAGTGTCAAGCTGAAGGTGAGAAAATACTTAGAAGGGGGGTTGAATAAGTATGAAGATAAAAACTTAGAAGTAAAAAGTCAAGTATTTTTATCTTGGTTCGTTGAACTCGACTACTCCAGTCCACCATATCTAGAGTGATTTTCCTTTCTCAAACAAGGACTTAATCCACTATTTAATCAACTGATTACAATAGTAAGCACTAAGAACAATTGTTCAAAGTCTTCTCAAGAACTTATGATCCCAACTGGATCTTCTTAAGAAACTATTACAATAAAATGTAAGATTAATACAAGTGTATGAATGCTTCTAACAAGCTTGATCACAACAGTGATTTTTCACTTAATGTTAAGAACAAAAGTATAAACTCAGCAATAAGAATATTTTATGAGAGCTTGTAAGATTTTCTATCAGAGATTCGTTGGTTCTTCATTACTACTGAAGAAGATGATGAAGACTTGCTTTTATATGCACAGTAGTCCACAAAGTCTTGACATTGGAGGCTGTGTACTGAAAAGGCCTGAACCTTTTTGTCTTTACATTACATGACCTTTCCTGGAAGTAGAATGCATAGAGAAGTGCTTTTGGTCTGTGTTCTAGTGTCAAGCATGAAAGAGGAAAGAGTCGTTGAGCTAAATCAAAGGATATTACTTTGAATTCTTCTTCAACAAGTATTTCTTTTCAGCAAAGTTAACCATCAGATTTTGCATGATCAGAGTCTTGGATACCCATCAGATTTTGCTGAATCAGAGTAAGGCAACAAGTGTGCTTTAGCGTGTAGTTCTATCAGAGTAGATTTTTATGAATTAGATCCTCAGTACATGCAGCGTGTAGTACTCTCAGAGTCTTCTGAAAAATTGAGCTTTTTAACTCTCATACAAAGTTCTTTAATGCTTCAGATTCTTCAGATCTTATTAGAATCTTCTGCTTCAGATTCTTCTGTAGCTTCTGCTTCAGATTCTTCTGTAGCTTCTGCTTCAGATCCTTCTGCAGACAGCGCTCAGATTCTTCTATAAGATGATTCTGACTCTTTAGAGCCTTCCATAGTTCCAAGTTCAGATTAATTTGTTCTTGAATGTATATATACTTTAATTATCTGCAGCAAATATTCATGAACCAATTTTAGAGTATATAATTCTTTAATACAAAATTTCATAAGAGTTATCATCAAAACATAGAGATATTACTAAGAGACAATCTGTGTTCTTACAATCTCCCCCTTTTTGATGATGATAAAACATGAGAAATTTTGTTCAATAAAAAAAATAATTATAACTCCCCCTGAGATTAAGAATCTCCCCCTGAAATGAATACTCTAAGGAAAAGAATACTTCCCTTTTTGCTTGAGGGTATTTCAGAATCAGAGTCTGATGACTTCTTTCAAACACAGAGTCTGGTTAATCAGAGTCTGATGACTTCTTTCAAACACAGAGTCTAGTTTTGCGTTTAGACTCAAAGTACAATTTGCTTCAAGAATCAGAGTCTGGTTGGGTAATTCTTAGGATAACTTCAATGAATTTATTTTGTCAGATGAAACAATAGAATCTGAAAGACTTAAATTCAAAGATAGTTAATAATATGTCTGAATTTGTTTTAGTATTTGCTTATGGATTGAACAATCAGATTCTTTTTCTCCCCCTTTTTGTCATAATCAAAAAGATGTGTAAATATAGAAAAGATAATAGAAGAAAAGCAAAGCAAACAATTTCATTCATTCAGATGGTTCACATAACAGATGATATCAAACAAACAAGAGAAAACAGATGCAAAACAGCAGTGCAAAAACATGAAAAGACCTAGGGTTAACGAGATGCAATCAGGGTCAGAAGATATGTGATCTTTGTAGTAGAATCTTTTTGCTTGGCCATCCAAGTCTTAATCTCTTCAGTAGTTTGTTCTTGTTTGATCATCTAGGACTTGATTTCCTTAACTTCTTTCACAAGTTCTGAATTTTCAGCCTTCACTCCAGATGCAGACGCATCAATGTCCATATCAGATGCAACATCTTCAAATGGAGAGTCTTCAGCGGGAGCAGCTTCCAGAAGCAGCACTGGTGGTTTGGGAATGCTCATCAGAGCCTGTCTTACCAACTCAGCAAACTTCGCCTTAGCATCTTCAGCACAGACTGTCTTGATATGAGAGGCCACCACGTTGAACTTAGAGATAAATTTATCCCAAGCAGATTCAGACTTAATAGGGTCTATACTGAACAGACACTCTTCTTCCACACGTGCAATCCCCATACGAACTTCCTTTTTGAAATTTTCAAACAGTTTATTAACATCTGATCTAGGGTTGGGGTAAATAAATTCCTCAAGAGTCACTTTCTCAGCATATTCAGAGTTTGGCTGAGGTTGTTCACAAGTGGTGTTAGGAGGTGTTGGATCAGATGATGGTTGTTCAGATGGTTGAGGTTCGGATGGTTGAGGTTCAGATTGTTGAGGTGCAGATTGTTGAGGTGCAGATGGTTGAGGATCAGAAGGTTGTGGTATGGTGAGTTGAGGTGTAGGGGTTGGTAAAATTTCAGCTTCAGAGGATGAATTTTGAAAATCTGAGTGGTTGAAATTTGAACGAAGTGAAAGTCTACGATTTATTTGGTCAAGTGCTGATAGATCAGAAAATGCAGGTTTGAGTGGATCAGGAATGTGTAAACAAGAGGGTGAATGAACTTCTGATTCAGAATCAGATGAATTAGTGGAGTGACATGAGGTGGATGACAAAACAACCATGGTTGCAAGTGGTTCCAGATCAAGAATGTCATTTGAGTGTTCTGGAATAGATAACGGTTGTTCTATTATTGAGGGATGTTTAGATGGTGTTGGTTGGGGAGGTTCAGATGAAGTTTGTACAGAAGATGGTTGAGAAGGTGTAGTTTGAGATGAAGGGGGTTCAGATGTATGAATTCCAGATGATGGTGGTACAGATGATTGTGGTCTAGAAGGTGATGGAGGAGGTGAAGGTAATGGAGAGTGAATGGTTGGAGTTGGATCAGATGTTAATACCTGTTTGATAGTTTCTCTTATGTCTTCCAGACTTGCTTCTGGAGGAGTGGGTTTCACTTTCTTTACCTTCTGAGGCTTAGCATCAGCTTCAGAGGCTTTTCTCTTTGGCTGAGCCTCAAATCCTTCTTCAACAATCTTCTTTGAGCGTCTTTCTCTAACAGGATTGGGCAGAACTTCTCCTTCCTTCTAGACGATGTTCACAGGCAGAGGAACACCATTTAATAGAAAATCAACTATGTATGATAAGATGATCTCCCTTGGTTCTTCAGCAGTGAACATTGGAAAATCTTCAACAGGAATCCTTATGTTGCTTACATCCTTAGTAGCAATTTTCTTAGGTTTGCTGGCAAGCTCTGTGATGACCTTCATCCTCTTCAGAGTATTGCCATTAATGACAGAACCTATGACATATGACAAATCCTCTGTCAATCCTGTATCATACAGATATTTCACAAGACCATTCTCTGTTAGAATGTCTGATATCAGCCTACCCATAGGAATCCAATTCCTAACTTTTCCAGCTTTGACTCTTACATCTTCTCTTGTTTCCTTTACATGATTCAGAAGGTGACTAAACAGAAGATAAGGCAAGTCCACCTTCTTTCCCTTGCTCATACAGAACATAAAGTATAGTTATTCAGCACTGACATAATTTGGGGAATTTGATGATTTTCTGTGAAAGATGGAACTCATGAAAATCTTGGCCCAGATCCTGTAGACTGGCTTCAGTTCCCTTACTTTGCTAGTTGGTGCCCCAGAAATAGTAACTTCTTGAAACACATCAGCAAGATCCACACGAGCAGATTGTAGACTGGTTTCACCATCAGTTTCAGAGTATCCAATAAGTTGTCTAATCAGCTTCTCAGTAATCATAATCTCCATTCCAAGGACAGAAGAATGGATGAACTTAGGGCACACTTGAGCATGTATCCAGAATTCTTTCACCAAAGTTGGATAAACAGGACCCATAAGCCTGTCAAAATACTTTGTCCAACTCTGAGTTTGAATGGTTGAAGAAAGATTAAACCCATTTTCTTCAATGGACTCAAGGTCTATGAAGCATTCACTCAAAACTTCCAGTTCTATGGTTGGAGTGAGAAGAGTTCTCACAGGTTCTTTGTGAGCTTCTGCATTAGGAGCAGAAACAACAATGGTTGATTGCATCTGAGCAGATGTTGATGAAGAAGATGCCATTGATGTTCTTGAGTGAGAGGTTTTAGATTTAGGGTTTATATGGAGAGAAAAGAGACGACAGAAATACATAAAAGGTTCGTGAGGTGAAAAGTGTAAAATGGTGTGATTTGTAATATTTATAGATAAAATCAGATACACAAACAGTCACATAGGCACACTTCACATAGCATTAAATGAAAAAGTAAAAAACATCATTGCACAGCAATTATGATTCTGACAGATGGGGGGAAAATCAAGAAAAATCAGATTTTCAAAGCAGCACTTCAAATGTTAATTCAGTAAAGTGCACTCTACCATTTCAGTTTCTGAGCTACACGTGTTTGCTTGCTTGTGCTTCTGAAATCTCTTGAGAAATGAAACGTTAGACAACGTTCAGATCCTCTGAGCATTGTTAGTTCAGATTTACACAAGTAAAATAATTCAATAAAATGAATAAATTAATAGATGAAATACCTCAGAGCATTAAACATTTTGCATCTGAGAAGTTTGCCTCTGATAAATATTATTCTGGACAAAAATCCATACCAATATTTTTCAGAATAAACTTGAACCTATCTTCAGCAAGGGGTTTTGTAAAAATATCATCCCATTGATAATCTGAATCAACAAAGGCTCAGTTTATAATACCCTTCTGAACATAGTCTCTGATAAAATGATGTTTAATTTCTATATATTTTGCCTTAGAGTGTAAAATTGGATTTTTAGACAAACATATAGCAGAAGTATTATCATAGAAGATAGATACAATACTCTCAAAGATCTGATAGTCCTCTAATTGACTCTTCATCCAGAGCATCTGCGTGCTACATCCAGCAGCAGCAATGTATTCTGCCTCTGTTGTAGAAAGTGCAATTGTGGATTGCTTCTTACTGTACCATGAGATCAGATGACTTCCAAGGAGCTGACAGCTTCCAGAAGTACTTTTACATTCTACTCTGTCTCCAGCATAGTCAGCATCACAGAATCCAACTAATGTATATTTATCAGATCTTCTGTAACACAGACCCACGTTAGTAGTACCTTTCAGATACCTTAGAATCCTCTTAACAGCAGTTAAGTGAGATTCTCTAGGATCTGATTGGAATCTTGCACATAAACATACACTGAACAGAATGTTAGGTCTAGAAGCAGTTAAGTAGAGAATGGATCCTATCATACCTCTGTAGAGTTTCTGATCTACTTTCTTACTTACCTCTTCCTTGCCTAGTGTACTAGTTGGATGCATGGGAGTCTTTGCCATCTTACTATCAATCATGTTAAATTTCTTCAGAAGTTCTTTAACATATATGGTCTGATGAATGTAAGTGCACTCTGGAGTTTGGTTGACTTGAATTCCCAGAAAGAATCTCAATTCTCCCATCATGCTCATTTCAAATTTTGCCTGCATACATTGAGCAAACTCCTTTCCCAGCATAGTATTGGTAGATTCAAATATAATATCATCCACATATATTTGACATATTAGAAGATCTTTCTTAAATGTTTTACAAAAGAGTGTTGTGTCCACTTTGCCTCTGATGAAATTCTTTTCCATAAGGAAATTACTTAATCTCTCACACCAAGCTCTGGGAGCTTGTTTTAAACCATACAGAGATTTCTTTAGTGTAAAAACATGTTCTGGAAATTTTTCACTCTCAAAACCAGGAGGCTGGTGAACATAAACTTCTTCTTCTATAATACCATTTAGAAAGGCACTTTTAACATCCATCTGATATAGAGTGATGTTTTATTGTGCAGCAAATGAAATAAGAAGGCGTATAGATTCTAACCTTGCCACTGGAGCATAAGTTTCAGTGTAATCAATACCTTCTTGTTGGTTGTACCCTTGAGCAACAAGCCTTGCCTTATTTCTTTCAACTTCTCATTTCTCATTAAGCTTATTTCTGAAGACCCACTTAGTTCCAATTATGTTGAATCCTTTTGGTCTTGGAACCAAGTCCCACACATCATTTCTAGTGAACTGATCTAGCTCTTCTTGCATGGCAATAATCCAGTCATTGTCTTGCAGAGCTTCATCCACAGTGGTTGGTTCAATTAATGACACCAATCCAAATAATGATGCTTCAGAGGATTTGAGGAAGGATCTCGTTCTGATAGGGTCATCCTTCTTTCCAATGATCACATTCTCTGGATGAGAAGCTTTGATTCTGGAAGATGATCCTCTAACAGTTGATTCTTCAGAAATGTTTAAGTTGTTCATCTGAGAAGTCAAAGGAATTGCATCTGACGTTGCTTCTAGTTCCTTCACTTGAGCTTTGTCTGCCTTTGATCCTTCAGAGTCTGTGAAGACTACTTCTCTATCTGCAGAACTTTCAAACTGCTTTGGGTTTTTAATGCCAAGCTTATCATCAAATCTAACATGTATAGATTCTTCCACAATCTGTGTTTCAGTATTGTATACTCTGTAGCCCTTAGAGCGTTCAGAATATCCAAGCATGAAACACTTATGTGCTTTAGAATCAAACTTGCTAAGATTCTCTTTAGTGTTCAACATATAACAAATACATCCAAAAGGATGAAAATAAGCAATGTTGGGCTTTATGTTCCTCCACAATTCATAGGGAGTCTTTTCCAGAAGAGGTCTTACAAACACTTTGTTCTGAATGTAACATGCTGTGTTGATTGCTTCTGCCCAAAAGTGCTTTGCCAGATTAGTCTCATTGATCATGGTTCTGGCCATTTCTTGCAGAGTTCTATTTTTCCTCTCTACAACTCCATTCTGTTGTGGAGTTCTAGGACACGAAAAATCATGAGCAATGCCATTTTCATTAAAATATTTTTCAAAATATTTGTTTTCAAATTCACCACCATGATCACTTCTGACTTTTATAATTTTGAAATCTTTTTCATTCTGGACTTGTTTGCAGAAGTCAAAGAACACAGAATGTGACTCATCCTTGTGTTTTAGGAACTTTACCCATGTCCATCTACTATAGTCATCAACAATGACTAATCCATACTTCTTTCCTCTGATGGATGCAGTTTTCACTGGTCCAAACAGATCAATATGAAGTAATTCTAATGGTCTGGAAGTAGAAACAACATTTTTTTGATTTAAAAGAGGATTTTGAAAACTTCCCTTTTTGACATGCTTCACAAAGAGCATCTGAGGTGAACTTCAACTTAGGAAGTCCTCTGACAAGATTAAGTTTATTAATCTGAGATATACGTCTCATATTAATATGCCCTAATCTTCTGTGCCAGACTCATTGCTCCTCATTAACAAACAAGAGGCATTTAACATTCTGAACCTTAAGTTCTGAAAGATTTATTTTATAAATGTTGTTCTTCCTCTTTCCACTAAATAGGATTGAGCCATCCTTTTGACTAATAGCTTTACAACATTTTTGATTAAAGACTATGTCATAACCATTGTCACTTAATTGACTTATGGACAATAGGTTATGCTTTAGTCCTTCTACAAGTAAAACATTAGTGATAGAGGGAAGGTTACCATTTCCAATAGTGCCAGATCCAATGATCTTGCCCTTCTGATTCCCTCAAAATTTCACGTCACCTCCAGATCTAAGCTCCAGACTTTGGAACATAGACCTTTCTCCCGTCATATGTCGTGAGCATCCAGAGTCCAGGTACCATGACTGGCGTCCTGACCTTGCTGCTAAGAATGTCTGCAACAGGAATTATTTTACTCTTAGGTACCCAGATCTTCTTGGGTCCTTTTGGGTTAGTTGTTCTGAAGGTTCGTCTAAACTTATGTTTTTCAACATAAGGTTTATTCAGACTAGCCTTAGATTTAAACACATGAATGTTCTTTTTAGAACAAGTGTGTTCAATATCATTCAAGTGACCAAATTTAAAATTGGAATATAAAGGAGTTTTCTTGATGATAATTTTATCAACAGGTTTTGGATTTAAATCAGAGGAAGATTTATATCCAATTCCTTTTCTGTTATTTATGCTAACCCCATAGATCATAGAAGCCATTTTGCTTCTGTCTATGCTTTTAGCAAGAAACTTCTGAAAGCTGTAGTCATATTTTTCCAAAATATTTTTGCATTCAGACTCAGTTTCAGAGTCAGAGTCTTGTTGAGCTAATTCAAAATCATTTTTCATTTTTGAGTTCTTTTCATTTAGCTCAGCCACTTCTGATTTAAGAATATTATTCTCAGATACAAGATTGCTTTGACGCTACTTGTATTTGAGCTTAATATTATTATAGCTCTTCAGAACCTCTAATAACACTTTTATAAGTTCATCTTTAGTGAGTTTAGCCATTACCTCTTCAGCGTCAGAGTCAGATTCAGAGTCAGATTCAGAACCTGAAATTCCTTCCTCCTGATCTTCTATGTCTGCCATCAATGCTACATTGGCACATTCTTCTTCTGCCTCAGATTCAGATTCAGATGTATCTGAATCATCCCAGGTTGCCATTAAAACCTTCTTCTTCTTATCAAATTTTCTTTTAGGATTTTCTTTCAGAAGCTTTGGACAATCATTTTTGTAATGCCCAGGTTCTTTACATTCATAGCAGACAACCTCCTTTTTGCCAGATCTTCTGTGTCCAGAAGATTCCTTTCTTTGGTCAGGCTTCTTGAAGTTTCTAAACTTCTTTCCTTTATGCTTCCAGAGTTTGTTTATTCTTCTGGACAACATGGATAATTCATCTTCATCTTCAGAGCTTTCCTCTATTACCTGCAACACTTTAGCAGACTTATTAGATTTTAAGGCAATTGACTTACCTTTCTTTTGAGGCTCATCTTCCTCAAGTTCAATTTCATGGCTCCTTAGTGAGTTGATTAGTCCCTCCAAGGAAATCTGGTTCAGATCTTTAGCCATTTTCAGCGCAGTCACCATAGGTCTCTATCTGGTAGGTAAGCTTCTGATGATCTTCTTCACGTGATCAGCAGTAGAGTAACCTTTATCCAGAACCTTTAGTCCAGCTGTAAGTATTTGAAATCTGGAGAACATGGCTTCAACAGATTCAGCTTCTTCCATCTTGAAAGCTTCATACTTCTGAATTAGAGCCAGAACCTTTGTTTCCTTGACTTGAGAGTTTCCCTCATGAGTCATTTTTAAGGACTCAAACATGTCAAATGCAGTTTCTATAATTGTGATCTTTTCATACTCAGTGTGAGATATTGCATTTAACAATATTGTTCTAGCCTTGTGGTGATTTCTAAATTCCTTCTTTTGGGCTTCTGTCATAGATTTCCTATCTACTTTCTTGCCATTCCCATCAATGGGATGAACATATCCATCTATGACCAAATCCCATAAATCAGCATCATAACCAAGGAAAAAACTTTCAATCCTATCTTTCCAATAATCAAATTTCTCCCCATCAAACATAGGGGGTTTAGTACTGATTCTGTATGTTTCTTCATACTTGGTAGATGTTGAAACATCAGCCATTATAAACAACCAAATATAAATATCAAAGTTTTTCTCACTGGATCTTTTCTGTCACTGTGAAGTGGTAGCACACACAGAACCGGAGCTCTGATGCCAAGTGAAGGTGAGAAAATACTTAGAAGGGGGGGTTGAATAAGTATGAAGATAAAAACTTAGAAGTAAAAAGTCAAGTATTTTTATCCTGGTTTGTTGAACTCAACTACTCCAGTCCACCCTATCTAGAGTGATTTGCCTTTCTCAAACAAGGACTTAATCCACTATTTAATCAACTGATTACAATAGTAAGCACTAAGAACAACTGTTCAAAGTCTTCTCAAGAACTTCTGATCCCAACTGGATCTTCTTAAGGAACTATTACAATAAAATGTAAGATTAATACAAGTGTATGAATGCTTCTAACAAGCTTTATCACAACAGTGATTTTTCACTTAATGTTAAGAACAAAAGAATAAACTCAGCAATAAGAATATTTATGAGAGCTTGTAAGATTTTCTATCAGAGATTCATTGGTTATTCATTACTACTGAAGAAGATGGTGAAGACTTGCTTTTATATGCACAGTGGTCCACAAAGTCTTGATATTGGAGGTTGTGTACTGAAAAGGCCTGAACCTTTTTGTCTTTACATTACATGACCTTTCCTGGAAGTAGAATGCACAGAGAAGTGCTCCAGCATGAAAGAGGAAAGAGTCGTTGAGCTAAATCAAAGGATATTACTTTGAATTCTTCTTCAACAAGTATTTCTTTTCAGCAAAGTTAACCATCAGATTTTGCATGATCAGAGTCTTGGATACTCATC
Organism: Lathyrus sativus; assembly: GCA_963859935.3. Lineage (NCBI taxonomy): Eukaryota > Viridiplantae > Streptophyta > Magnoliopsida > Fabales > Fabaceae > Lathyrus > Lathyrus sativus. The sequence goes on along the minus strand of OZ012740.1, from coordinate 123,882,772 downwards.
AAATTTTGCTGAGTCAGAGTAAGGCAGCAAGTGTGCTTTAGCGTGTAGTTCTATCAGAGCAGAGTTTTATGAATCAGATCCTCAGTACATGCAGCGTGTAGTACTCTCAGAGTCTTCTGAAAAACTAAGCTTCTTAACTCTCATACAAAGTTCTTTAATGCTTCAGAGTCTTCAGATCTTATTAGAGTCTTCTGCTTCAGATTCTTCTACAGCTTCTGCTTCAGATTCTTCTGTAGCTTTTGCTTCAGATCCTTCTTTAGACTGCGCTCAGATTCTTCTATAAGATGATTCTGACTCTTCAGAGCCTTCCATAGTTCCAAGTCCAGATTAATTTGTTCTTGAATGTATATATACTTTAATTATCTGCAGCAAATATTCATGAACCAATTTTAGAGTATATAATTCTTTAATACAAAATTTCATAAGAGTTATCATCAAAACATAGAGATATTACTAAGAGACAATCTGTGTTCTTACACAAGCCTGCTGGTTAGCAGATGTTTGATTCTTACCGATCGAGTTTCGAGCCTGCTGGTTAGCAGATGTTTGTTTCTTACCGACCGAGTGTCGAGCCTGCTAGTTAGCAGATGTTTTTTTCTTTTCGACCGAGTGTCGAGCCTGCTGGTTAGCAGATGTTTGTTTGTTTCTGACCGAGTGTCAAGCTTGCTTGTTAGCAAATGTTTTTACCGACTGAGTGTCGAGCCTGCTGGTTAGCAGATGTTTGTTTGTTTCTGACCGAGTGTTGAGCCTTCTTGTTAGCAAATGTTTTTACCGACTGAATGTAGAGCCTGCTGGATAGCAGATGTTTCTTTCCGACTACATGTCGATACTTTCTAACTGGTGGTTAGTTGGTTGTTTCCTTATAACTTTCAGATATATTCCTTGGTGATTCCAGTTTGGTGGACAATTTCTACAGTTTACTATCCCGTGGTTGGCAAATTTTTGGGTTCTTTTGTATTCAATCACCTTTTACCTTGAATGTTTGAAAGCGGTTGCTTTTCATACCTTCAGGTCCAAGTCGTTTGAATAGGGGCAGCTGTTGCACCCCAAAATTTACCCAACCTTTTCTTTCATCTTGGCTTATGTTTCATATCATTTAGCATTTGCATTTGCATTTGCATAGCATTGGTTCTAGACAGGGGATCAAGATGTTATTTTTTGCACTCAAGAGAAGAGTTTCATGTTCAAGCTCAAGCAAGGTTACATTTTCAAGCCATCAAGAGTCCATCATCATCAGAGGTGGGTCTCAAAGCTCCTTGAGGGGAGAAAGTTTGTGTATAGGTATCACCTTCTATCTTGAGGATGTGTAGAGGAACATGACCCTAGGGGTCCTCTAGGGAAGATGTATGATCACATAAATCATTTGCAAGAACCTCAGTTAATGGATAAGGTGTTAGGGTTTCATCTGGTCAACCAAAAGTCAATTGTGGACTTGAGAGGGCTCAAGACTTGGTTCTTGATCATTGAAGCCATGAAAACTCATCTTAAGTCATCTCTAATGTCATGAGGAAGCAAAGTCAAGAAGATTCAAGAGCTCAAGAAGTTACTAAATTAGGGTTGCAGATGAGTTCAAGTGTAAAATCCCCTCTTTTAGTCTCTAACTTCAAGGACAAATTTCATTATGATACAAGTCTTGTCTCATTTTCTATCAAACATAAGACTTGTTCATCATCTTCAAAGCTTTCTTTTTAGTACAAGAACTCATCCATTGGGTTTGTACATCTCATGTTATTGTATCAACAAGTTGGTGTCACCAGATGAAGAAAATTTAGAGGTACTCAAAGATAGTTCACTTCCAAGGCATTTTTCACAAGGAACCAAGCTCTTCCTCATCTATCCTCAAACATGAAAGTTGTTCCTAATTATCTTAAATTTCCAAAAAGGGCTAGAACTCATCATTATAATGTGTGGAGCTCAAGTTATGGCTTTCTTAAGTCAAGGGTATTTTTGGAAACCAAGTTTTAGGTCATTGACTTCAAGCACCAATTTCATGAACTTCAAGACCTCTAATCCAATTTCTTGCCACATGGAAGTTGTGTCAAATACTCTTAACATCATCTCAAATCCAATTTCCCTAGACTTTGATGAATTATGAGATCATTTAGACCATGATGAGCATGAAAAGTTGAGTTTTGGACATGGTTTGAGTTCCTTGCATTTCAAGTCATCAAATGCTCTTGTTTTTGAATTTTCGCGACCACATCATCATCATATCATGTGCATGATGTCCTGTACCAAAATTCATCCAACATGAGTCCACATTACAAGTCACTTTTTCAAGTTTCATGCCATAAGAAGTCATTGTTCAAAACTTGGTGCAAACTAACTTTCAATCCTCAAAATCATCATTATTCATTTCTACACACTCCCTAGTACTCATTGGCTGACCCAAGAGGATTGCACAAGATGCCATATTTGTGTGCACATGGAATGGAGTTTTTTGGCAAGTTTTGGAAATCAAATGATTTAATCATCATGGGCCTGCATGGGACTCATAAAGCCCTCATATATAAGCTATAATTAAACCCTAAATGCTCAGAATAGAAAGATTTGCGCAGAGGTGTGAGATTCATCAAAAAAAATTCAGAAACTTCTCTTTCTTTGAATTGGAGTTTTCATTGGGTTTTTCTTCAAGCTATTGCTTATTTCATCATCCCCAAAGCTTAAGGAGAAGGTTAGAGGCTTGAGGTTGAAGCTTGCATAAGGATTGAAGGGCCAACGGAGCAGCTCCGTTAGGTATGATTTCCATCTCTAAAACCTTCATTCTAGGAACTCATTTAGGTTCATAACTAGCGCATCTGAAGTCGTACTTCATGTAGGCCATGTTTGGATCATTTTTATGCTTGTTTGTTTGAATTTCAGTGTGTACATAAAATCTTCGTGGCTTGATTTCTTGTTGTTCCAAGGGCATTTTTGAAAAACTAAGACCATATTTGGATTCTACGTGGAATTTGCTTTGAAATAGTGTCAAGTGTTTGGATTTTTATGTTGATTTACAGTTTGCTCCGGTGAAGCTCGCCTGAGAAGACGACCGGAGCTAGGGCTCCGGCGTCTGAGGCTTGAGCTGAGGTGGCTTGGGTGATTTAGCATTGACCTCGCCTGCGTGGTGTGTTGACTTTAAGTTGGCTTGCCACTCAGATTAATGAAACGGTTCGTTTCATTCAGTTGACGTTTCTGATGGTGTTGGGATTTTTCCAAATTGATAACCACACCCCCTTTTTGTTAGCCCAGACGCGCATAACATGGATGTAATTCAAATCATTTTTCTCCTACACCCCTCTTTCATGTTTTAATTTCTTTTTATTTTATTTTATAGCATTTTCAATTTAATTCTTTTTAAAATAGTTTTACATTTTATAAAAATCCCAAAAAATGCTTTTCTGATATTCTAATATGTTGAATTATTTTCCATATTTTTATTTTATTTTTCAATTATTTTTAGTATTTTTAATTGAATTAAGAATTGAAGGTGTGTTAGGTTTATACCTTGATTTGAACTTGATCATTGACCCCCATTTGAAAGCCCCCTAGGACCAATTTTCCTCTTACACTTAGGTGTTTGATTGAGGATTATTTGAGGGCTAGTTTGAGGTCTTGATGATCATTTTTTATTTTTTTCTCATTGGCTTTTTATGGACCCTCGATGTTTGCTCAATAGGTGGTACACCTTGCCTTGTTTGATACAATTGGTTTTGCTTTGAGTTGATTTTTGCCATGAGCTTTTGCATTCTGACTTGTGATTGTTTCAACTTGAATTTGATGATTTATTTGGATTTTATTTAATATCTTTTCTATTTTTGGTGAGTGACTCAAATTCAAGTTGTTTTCACTATGTGTATGCATCCAACTCTTGACTTAATTTTGGGACATGGTCATGTGTGATCCTTTGAGCACCTCTTAAGCCTTGTTAGCTTTTGTTAATATGCTTGAGGTGATGCCTAGCATGTTTAGAGGTCAATTGTATGTATACCTTGTGCCACAAGTTTCATTTGATCATGTTTTTCCACTTAAATTTGAAGTGTGAGATGTTTAGATGGACTTTGGTCCTCTAATTGAACTTGATCATTCTTGTGTTTGCTTTTCAATTTGATTTTGAATATAAGGTATACCACTTGATGTTCACTTCTGACCTTGATGGTTATGGACTTTTTCTTGATGCCTTGGTGATGTTTGTGTCACTTTGAGAATGCTATGAACATTTGAGCCTCTCTTGTTTCATTTGGTTGCTTTGTTTTACTTGATCATGTGTAAGTGTTTGGTTGAGTTGATTATGATGTGGTTGCTGCCCCACTCTCTTTCCTCCATCACTTCCTTGTGATGATTGATGGCATTTGATTGTAGGAGCTTGCTTCTCTCATTTCCTCTCATCTTTCTTGACATGTTTAAGTCTTCCATATTTGTGACTTGTTTTGGTCTTGTTGCATTGTACCATAAGAAATGATAAGTGGGGGTCTTTTCTCACATTGTCTAGAGTGTTTAGCGTATGCTCTTTAGGCAATATGCAACACATTCTCTCTTATGTCATAGTCTTTAGTGCAACATGAGATTCAAACTAACTCAATTCACTTCTTATAAAAAACACAAACAAAATCAAACCTTTTCATCCTTCGGGATCGTTTCAAACTTAATTTTCAGAAAGAGTATGTTACGTTTCTGTTCTACCGCAAAAAGGCATCGTCCCTAACTGCTAGAACAGAGATTTAACATTGCTCATAAAAATACATAACCAACTAGTGGTCTAGTTTTCCCGAACTACGTTTACTCTGACTTCTCATACCAGATGAGGATACGTAGGCACAAGATGATGATGTCTTTGCGAGCAACCTTCCCCCCATCACCCATAGTTTCCCGAACTACATTTACTCTGACTTTCCCATTCCATGAGGGAATACGTAGGCATAGGGCGGTGATGTCCTATCGAGTTTGTTCTTTTCGTTCACCCCCGTTTAGCAGTAGCATTAGATAGTTTTCACCCATAGATTAGACAACAAGCGTGGATCCCATTGAGTACAACATGTTAGAACACAGATTGGTTCTTAATATATCTCTATGTTTTGATGATAACATTAATGAAATTTTGTATGAAGTAAATATATACTCTAATCGTATTCAAGTATTTTTGTTTCAGATATTAAAATTAATATTCCTCTGGAAGCAAAAACTCCTCTGAAAGTTAAGAATCAGAAGACTCTGAACGCTGCCTGAAAGAGACTCTGAGCGAAAAAGCATATGTAAAGAATCAGAAGACTCTGGAAGTACTTAACGCTGCAAGTACAGAGGCTCTGATATTCAAGTCTGCTCTGATAAAGATCATTCACGCTAAAGCACTTGGCTGCATATGCTCTGAATAGAGTAACTCTGATCTGAAGAACAAGGAACATCATCAGAAGATCTGATGCAAGACTGTTCCAGATTTGTTGAAGAAGATGTTGTTCAAATATAAATTCGTTGGCATATTCCTTATCCTTATTTAAACGGCTATTTCCTCATTCGTGCGTGACAGAAGAATTCAGATAAAAAGGATTTGTCTGAACATTCCTCTTCTGGGAAAGAAAAGTCAAAGAAGACAGAATGCCAGCTGCACGCCCTTTAAGAAATGAAAGTGAAGTTCTATTTAAACAAGACTTCTACATCATTTCTAAGTTGACGAATTACTGAACAATCAAAGAACAATATCCAAACATCTCTCAACTTCATTCTAGATTTAATTTGTTCTTCACTTGTGTAAAATCACAGTTGTGATATACCTTTTTAGAAGCAACTCTTAAACACACATTGTATTTTTACTTGTTGTAAAGTTCCTTAAGAGACCAAGTGTGGTCAGATTTCTTGAGAAGACTAAGACTATTTGTCTTAGTGGTTATCACTGTAATCAGTTTGATTTAGTGGATTAAGTCCTTGTTGAGAAAGGCAAATCACCTTGTTAGGGTGGACTGGACTAGTTTGAGTTCAAATGAACCAGGATAAAAATACCTTGTTATTTTTACTATTGTCATAGTTGTTATTTGAAACCCTTATTCAACCCCCCCCCCCCTTCTAAGTGTTTTTCCTACCTTCACAACGGACGTGAGGGGTGCTCATACCTTCCCCTTGCGTAACCGACTCCCGAACCCAAGATTTGGTTGCGATGACCTTGTCTTTCCCTTTCTTTTAGGTTTTCTTCGATCATTTCCTTTCCCTCTCTTTGGGATAAATAACGTTCGGTGGCGACTCTTCTGTCTGTTTAATGGCCTCCTTTTCGCAATTGCGATAAAGAGGAATTCAATCAATTCTCCAGAAATGACATGTGGGATATGGTGCCAAGACCCAAAGTAACTTATGTTATAGGAACAAGGAGAGGTAGTAAAAAACAAGGCTCGACTAGTAGTACAAGGTTATAGTCAACAAGAGGGTACCGATTATGCAGAAAGCTTTGCACTAGCTGCCATGTTATAGTCTATTTGTCTCTTAATTTCCTTTACTGTTAATTATAACATCATCTTATATCATATGGATGTTAAGAGTGTATTTCTGAATGGTTAAATTATTGAATAAGTGTATGTACACCAACCCCTTGGATTTGAAAATCCTAAAAATCCAGATTTTATTTTCAAGCTTAATAAATCATTGTATGGTCTGAAATAAGTTCTTAGAGCGTGGTATGAAAGACTGAGTAATTTTCTTCTTGAAAATGATTTCACTAGAGGGAAGGTTGATATAACTCTTTTCGGTAAGTCGTTCAAAAATGATATTCTTGTTGTACAAGTCTATGTTGATGATATTATATTTGGTTCGGATAATGCTACTTTGTGCAAGGAATTTTCTAAGTCTATACAGGAAGATTTTGAGATGAGTCTGATGGGAGAACTCAAGTTCTTTCTAGGGATTCAGATCAATCAAAGTCCAGAAGGAACGTGCATCCATCAGTGCAAGTACACCAATTAACTTCTGAAGAAGTTTGACATGTTAGAATGCAAGATGTCTAAGACTCCTATGCATCCTACATATATCTGTGAGAAGGATGAGGTAAGTGCTAAGGTATAATAGAAGGTATATAGAGGTATGATTGGCTCTCTCCTATACTTGACTGCTTCTAGATTTGACATTTTATTTAGTGTCTCTTTGTATGCTCGCTTTCAATAAGATCCTAGAGAATCCCACTTAACAGTTGTTAAGATGGTCTTCATGTATCTGAAAGGTACAATTAACCTTCGCTTGTGTTATTGAAAATAAAAAATATTACAAGCTAGTGGGTTATTGTGATGCTGATTACATTGGAGATAGACTTGAGAGGAAAATTACTTCAAGAAGCTGTCAGTTTCTGGGAGAAAACTCGATCTCGTGGTCCAGCAAAAGGCAATCAACAATAGCACTATCAACTGCTGAAGTTGAATACATTGCAGCTTCTAGATATAGCACTCAGATGCTCTAGATGAAAAGTCAACTAGAAGATTTCTAAATATACGAGAGTAACATTCTAATACTATGTGATAATAGTTATGCTATTTTTTTATCTAAGAATCCCATTTGCATTCTAGAGCTAACAATATTGAGATAAAACATCACTTTATATGTAACTATGTTCAGAAGGGAATTTTAAATCAGAAATTTATTAATATAGACCATTAGTGAGATGATATCTTTAAAAAAACCCTTGTTGAAGATATCATTTTCATTCTGCAAAATTTGAAAATGGACTTATGCCCAAAATGAAAAAGATATTTGTTGCACCCTAAAATTTTCTCAACCTTATTCACTTGGTTTATGTTTCAATTACATTAGCATTTGCATATAGAGTCATGTACATAGTCTAACCATCTGCATATCATAACATAGCAAATCATCCAACAGGGACCAATCATTATTCTCATCTCTATGAGCCTATCAAGAGGTTATTATTCAAATTCAATCTCATTCAAGTCATCAGAAAGAATTTGAAAGCTATCAAGTCAATGGATCAAGCAGTGCATCTATCTCCTAGCTGAGGGTATCTGGGGCTCATCAAAGAAATTATGAGCTGTGGGCTGAGCATGGAGAGTGTCTAGACTTCATAGGAGACTTAGAAAGTCATTTGGAGAAGGAGACAAGTCATTGGTGTAGTCACAAGAATTGCAGTTGAAGACAGTCAACTAGGGTTTCATCTGGGGTCAACTCTAGGTCAACTCTAGGTCAATTGACTGATTTAAGGGCATTAAAGGATATTGGAGAGATGTGGGGCTCATCATTTGACATGAAGAATAAGGATATGAGGATATGTCAAGAAGAAATCAAGAGATATCAAGGAGAAGAGGAGTTTCTAAATTAGGGTTTCTGTGTAAAATCCCCTAATTTAGGTCAAATTTCCAAGCAAGATAAGTCAAAATGCAAGCTTCAAATGGATCCTTGGCCAACATTAAACTTGTAGAGGATCTCAATACCTTTAATTTGAGTGGTGGAAGACATTAAGGAGATTTATAGAACTCAAGTTATGGTCCTTGCAAGTTACAGGTCATCTGAGGTATCTGAAATTTTGACTGTGAAAGTGACTTGTCTTCCAAGCAATGTTTACCCCTCAAGGAGATTTCAAATGAATTTCTGGTCAACATAAGAGTTGTTCCTCATTGTCTTAGCTTTCTATAATGGTATGGTATTCCTTCATATGATTTGTGGAACTCTACTTATGGTCTTGGCAAGCAAAGGGTATTTTGGTCATCTGAGAATTACAGGTCATTTCAAGCCTATGTCCAAAACTCATACAAGGAAGCTTCAAATGGAAAACTTCACAACATCAAACTTGTTCCAAATGACATTTTGAGTCTATAAAAGTGACTATGAAAGATTGGAAAGATTCATAGCACAAGGTTTCAAAATTGGTGGATTTAATGAATAAAAATGACCTAAAAAATGAGATTTTTCATAATTTGGCCAAATGAGGTGAAATTATAGGTCATTTTGATTGGAAAAATCATTTTGAGAACATTGAAAAAAGTAGAATTTTGAGTTTGGTTCAAGAATTAGAAGTTATGCATGGTTACTTACATATGAAGTTACATAATCCAAATCCAAGGGAAATTGTGCATGGGAAGGTTCTACAAACTTCTAGGGCTTTCTAAGTTCATGTATATATTGCATTGAGTGGCTTCATGCCATGGTTGGTGAATCATATTGCTCATAACACCAAGTTTCATACCTTTCTTCCAATTTGCAAAATCAATTCAAACTCTCTCAAATCTCTATCAATCTCCATTTTTCTTGATCTGATCTTCATCACCATCATTCATAGATCATAATTCACACAAGCATTTGGTAGAATTGAGGAGGATTCGTGCCATACACTTCCATCATCCAAGAAGCAAGAAACTTGGAATTGCAAGATCCAAGAGAATTGAACAAGGTTTGTTGCATACAGAACTCAAGAACAAGTTCCCTGATCATTTTCCACTCAGAAAATGTTATTAGATCCCTTAGAAAATGTGAATTTTTGGGGTATGGAATTTTTGGGGTATGGGACTATAAGGACTATGGGTAGTTATTAGATCCCTTAGAAAATGTTAGGATTCCCCTACTGCTATTAGTACTGTCTGTATTTGCTTGACTGGTGTGGTGTGCCCTCTCTGGGTATTATTATTTGTCTGTGTGGGTATTGGGTTTGCTTGGGGATTGGGAGAGCTGAAGACTTGTGATGATGAAGCCATTGGAGATCCAGAGATTGAAGACCAACTTCCAGAGATGATGGAGAGCATCCTTTGCTGGCAGCTGTTGAGGAGTCTAGGGTTTAGGAGCTATGCAGAGCTCTAGATTAGAAAGCTTGTTTCTCAAACATGGAATGCCTTGTCTGCATCCATTCTTTCTCTATGATTCAAAGTCTCTTTCAAATATCCACCTCCTTCCTTTGGAAGGATCAGTGAATGTATTTGAAAGATAGAACTTTTGAGAGAAAATTGTCTGTATAATGTTAACAGTTAATGAACCACCCTTGGTAGGTAATTGACTGTCTAACATTCATTCACTTCATCTGGTTGACTGATATTCCTCTTGGAGTTTGAGACTTAAAGAAAAGCCATTGCAGATGGAAGATTGATAATCAAGACCTTGCTTGAAGGCTGTGGAGATGGAGATTGATGCTTGCCAGAAGCTTGTAGCTGTTTGGAGATGACCTGAAGATAGGTGTTGATGCAGAGCTGCTGTGGCTGTTTATTTGATCTGTTTAATTTCTGATGTATTGATTGGTTTTCTTGACTGTATTGTTTGCTGTTTAACTTGTTGGGTTGAAAGTGAATCCTGTTCACTTTTGCCCATTGTTTTCTAGGTTCGAGGTTGAGTGGGACTCCCTTGCCTCGCTTGTATTGCTGCATCCATGCATTTTACTGCTTTATTGTATATCTGCTATTGTTTCTGTTTCCATCTATTCCCTTAGGATCTCTGTTTCTCTCTGCGCAAGAGAGGAGCATGATAGACATTAGTTCTTAACCCATGCATGATAACATTAGGTTAATTTGATTCCCTTTGCAACCATAGATTAGAGTGTTGTATCTTCTTTCTCAAAACAATCAGAAAAACACAATAAACATTTCAAACACAATAAAAAACAGTTCTTGCGTAAAAGACTGTAAACCAATCAAAACGTCATTTTTGTCCGCTTGGACCCATAATCAGGAGAAAACCTTTTTCAGAAGGATAAAAACAAATAAGACAGACTTGTGTCGTACGTGGCCCGAACTACGTTTGCTCTGATCTTTCATGCTGTATGAAAGTACGTAGGCATAGGGTGCGATATCCTAGCGAGCAACCTTCCCCTCCTTTCCCGTAGGTAGGCGAACTACGTTGACTCTGATTTCTCGTTCCAGACGGGAATACGTAGGCATAAAGTGCGATACTTTGCCGAGTCATTTTCTTTTCTATTAACCCCAGGCCTATAGAGTAGATAGAAATAACAATCCATACCCGAAAACAAGCGTGGATCCCGTCGAGTACGACGGACGTGAGGGGTGCTAATACCTTCCCCTTGCGTAACCGACTCCCGAACCCAGGATTTGGTTGCGATGACCATTCATTTCCCCGTTTTGCGGTAGGTTTACCTCGAGCGTTTCCTTTCCCTCCGTTGGGATAAATAACGCACGGTGGCGACTCTTCTGTTCAGCCGGCGCCGATTTTCGCAGTAGCGACAATATTCACATAATGTTAATCTCTCAGAATGGTTAAATGAGAATTTGGGATTTGTTTATGATTTTGAGTGTGAGTCTTCTGAAGGTTATATGTGACTATGTTTATAAGCAAATTTTTAATCTGAAATTTACTGATGCAGATCATCAGTGGGCGGATATCTTTATAAAACCCCTTGCTGAAGATAGATTTGTTTTCATTTCAAAAAATTTGAAAATTGACTAATGTCCAGAATGAAAAAGATGTTCTCAAAATGTTAATATCTCAGAAAGGTTAAATGAGGATCTGAGATTTTTTTGTGATTCTGAACGTGTGAGTCTTCTAAGGTTAGAAGGTTTATAAAGTTCAGATGTATCTAGTCAGAATATGTATGGTTAAACTAATCTGCTTTATGGATACTGAACAGTTTTACATTGAATAGTTGTCAATCAGTTTTGATTAGTGGAACTATTTTTAAGATAGCTATCTTAGAAAACTGAACCCTTTCTGACGCGCTGATGTGATACGTTGGGTGAATATACCTTGGGATTAGGTAAAATCTCACACTTTACCCCCTTGTCATTATTTTTTTCTATTTGATTTATTCTCTTCATGATTACAAAAACTTCTATTTAAACTCACTTCATACACTTTCCCTACTCTCACAACTTACACTTACACTCCCGAACCCAGGATTTGGTTGCGATGACCATTCCTTTCCCCGTTTTGCGGTAGGTTTACCTCGAGCGTTTCCTTTCCCTCCGTTGGGATAAATAACGCACGGTGGCGACTCTTCTGTTCAGCCGGCGCCGATTTTTGCAGTAGCGACAGCTGGCGACTCTGCTGGGGACCCAACGTCCCCTGGCTGCTAAGGACTGCGATAGTTCTTATGCATTTGGGATCCAACGTCTCTTAAGAGAGTCAATCCTAACGCTTGTTTTCCCGTCGAGGATTTTGTATGGATTTATATTTCTGACCTTTATTTTCAGCATTATATATATTGATTATTATTGCTGTATTGGGGTGTGATGGGTGTTCTGTGATTGAGAGATAAGCCGGACCTGGGCTTGAGTGCACCTAGAATTAGAGTAGAAAGTAGTGGGCGCGTGTCGGCTTTGCTTGCATTAGTGTCTCATGAAATCTACACTCGGACGAGGTTCTTCTGGTTGGCTTCTTTTTCTACCCTTTGGGTCGAAGGGGTTGTTGGTCAGCTGAATTGTCGACTCCGGGAACCGATCATTTGGAAGTTGGCTAAGTGAGGCCTCTTCAGGATTTGATGATGCCACTCCTTCTGGGAATCGTATCATCAACCCTGAAAGTCTGTGACGTCGACGACCGCATAGGATGCCATACCTTTGTCAGTTACTAGGACATCCACCTGTGAGATGGGTTTGGGTTATTTAGGTAACTAGACCTTCAGATTACCGGTTTATTTCTTAATCAGAGATCCTGGGTATTTATGGAGAGTTCTGAGGTCTGTCAGAGACCAGTTGAAGAGTTCTGAGGTCTGTCAGAGACCAGTTGGAGATATGATTTGAGGTCTGTCAGAGACCAGGTGGAGTTATGGGTCTATCAGAGACCAGTCTTGGAGCTTTGTTTTAGGTCCATCTGAGACCAGGGTTTGAGGACTTCTGGAGAGTCTATCTGAGACTTCTTGATATGGTTCAGGCTATTCAGCTACGGCATTTGGTCCCTGTTGCATGTTACTTGCATTGCATTGTTTGCATACCCATTACCATTGCATCCCATTAACGTGTGTCTGTGCTGCAGGTGCATTTGCATATCCCCCGATTCTAGTGCCCGGACTTCTGAGTATTGATCATGGCTGGTTTGAGGAAGACAGTTGCGTATAAGCTACCCACACCTGATATTACTCCTTTGCTTGGTCTAATATCTCTTGCTGATGAGGAGGTTAGGAGAAGCTTTAGAATGAGTCATGGAAGGTTGCTGAGATTAGTCTGCAAGCCCACTGCTGATGAGATGAATGGGTTGTACACCCTGATGCAGTTCTATGACCCCGCATTGAGATGTTTCACGTTTGCTGATTTGATTCTGGGGCCTACCATTGAAGAGTATGTGGAGTTTACTGAGCTACCAGTGCAAAACAAGGTTCCCTTTATTCACTCTGCCGTTGAGCCCAAGTTGGAGGACTTAGCCAAGGCCTTGCACATGGACGTTGCAGAACTGTTAGTGACTTCTTGGCTTGGGGTTTCAGGTTTTTCTCTTGATTTTCTGGTTGGCAAGGCTCAGGAGTATGCCAAGAGCGGATGTTGGGTGGTTTTCAATGCTATTTTGGCTCTATGCATTTATGGAATTGTGTTGTTTCCTAACTTGCCCAGCTTCGTGGACTTGGACGCTTTCCATCTGTTTGCTGTTGGCAATCCAATGCCCACGTTGATCGGAGACTTCTACCACTCATTGCACTACAAGAATGAAAACAGAAGGGGAAAGGTTGTTTACTGCTGTGCGCCTTTGTTGAATATGTGGTTTAAGAGCCACCTTCCCCTGAAGGGATCTTTTGTGGAGAGTGCAACCACAGCTAGCTGGTCAGAGCGCCTGATGAGGCTATCTTCCGAAGACATTGAGTGGTTTGATCGAGACTTGTTGGGGTCTGAGCTCATCTTCAGTTGTTCGGGGTACCCTAATATTCCGTTGATAGGAAGAAAAGGGTGTATCAATTACAACCCTTCTCTGTTCATTCGCTAGTTCGGATATGCGCTGAAGAACCCACCAAAGGAGGAAGAAGTACAGGAATCTCTATACTTCACCGGTGATTTGAAGGGGGAGTTATTAGCCAAGCTGCAGCATGCCTGGACGCGTATTAACCGAAGAGGGAAGCCGTTGTTAGGGGAAAATGACTGTCAGGCTTATGCACCATACAGAGTTTGGATCCAGGAGAGAGCAAGTCAGTTGCGGATGCCATTTCCAGATGCACCAGTCCTTGTTCCTATTCCGGTAGCAGAGCCAACTACTGTTTCTAGGGAGGCCTACGAGCAGGTTGTGAAAGAAAAGGAAGCCTTGATGAAGATCAATGAAGGGTTAGAGCAAGAGCTGGCTCAGATACGCAGTGAGAAAAACAAGGCCGTGCATGCTTTCCAACAGCAGATCGAGCTAGTGGACAGACTAGGGGCTGAGTTGACTGAGGAGAAGAAGAAGCGCGAACGTCTGGGGCAAGAGTTCAGAAGCTCCCATGACATGCTGGAATCCAAAAAGAAAGCACTCGACGTAGCACACCGAGAGATCTCTTCTTGTAATAAGACTTGGAATGCTACGCTCACCAACAATAAGAAGAGGGAAGATAAGTTGAAGCAGCGAATTTCCGACCTCGAAGAGCAGTTGAAAGCTTGCATCAAGAAGTATGAAGAAGAAGTTATGACCCGGTATAGTCTCCAGAATGCACTGAACAAAGCCATTGAAGGCAGGAACGAAGCTGTGTCTCAGAAGCGGAAGCTAGAGGATCGCTTCGGAGAAGGGGCATGGGAGGAAACTGCTGGAGACGTGCGACGTGTTCTTAAGAAAAGAAACCAACTTGTCGAGGGTCTGCTTACCCGACCAGGTCATCCAGAGACCAAGAAGTTGATAGAAGAGTACCGGGCTTATGGGAGTGCTTGATCATTTCATGTATTAACTTGTATGCTTTATTTGCATAGTGCTGACCATCACCAGGATTGTTGGTTGAGGTCATGCCTTCTTATTGTACTCTTAGTGATATTGTATTCTTGGCTTATTGGTTTTCTCTGCAATATATGAGGCTTTCTGTGATTCAGCTCCGATCTTTATATTGCTAGCACTGTCATCACACTGGCACCTTCGCACTAGAATCGGGGAATGAATTTCCATAATGCACAAACACACCTTGCATTGCATTCATATTCATATTGCATTACAGATAATTTTTGGGATGATATCTTATTTCCTGCTCTGTACCAGGTATTTTCAGGATTGCAGATCAGCGCCCGCACAGATATTCCACTCGCACTAACTGTCGAAGAATCATGGATCAAATGCAGAACGAGATGCAAGATATGCGCGAGAAGCTAGCACTCTTCATGCAGACCATGGAGACTATTGCAAAAGGTCAGGAGAATTTGCAAGCTATGGTGCAGCCTCTGTTGGTCAGAAATGCTGGTCATGGGAATGAGGATCATCAGTTTGTGCGAGTCGACACTGTTCATGGGGATGGAACTCTCACGCCAGTGGCTCCACCTGTAGTCAACATACCTGCTGTTAATGTCAACAACGCTACCGCTGCTGGGAACGGTAACGTCGGAGTTGGGAATGAGACTGCTGTCCATAACGTGGGGCTTGGTGATATCAACTTGGGTGATAATATGGGAGGCAACGGCTTCGGTAATGCTGGATTCGGGTTCAATGATCAGGGATTCGATAATGCTGGGAAATATGGTTTCAATGCTCAAGGCTTTGGGCAAGATGGTTATGGTATGATCAATCAGGGTTACGGAGGATTCGGAAATGGTAATGGCGCCGGGTTAATGGCTTTTGGACCTGCTGGAGTTGCTCAGGGGTACGGCAACAGAGGGCGAGGCCCGGTGATGAACCAGATTAGAGCTGGCCGCAATAATGGATATGATGGGTATGGAGCTGGGAATGGTAACTGGCAGGAAGATCAGCAGGAGGACGCTTTCTCCGGTGGAGGTTTCGAGGGACCGATGGATGACTCCCAAAAGATCAGAATGCTAGAAGAGCAGATGAGGGGGGTCCTGAACCAAAGTGCTGTGGGCTTAGACATGTCAACAATGGGTCTGGTACCTGGCTTGAGGGTGCCAATCAAATTCAAAGCTCCCACGTTTGATAAGTATAAAGGGGACACCTGTCCGAAAGTGCACGTGCAGGCTTATTACAGAAAGATGTCTGCGTATTCGACTGATGAGAGAATGCTAATGCATTTCTTTCAAGATAGCTTGTCAGGTCCTTCCTTAGAGTGGTATATGGGATTAGAACCAACGCATATAAAGACATGGAAGCAGCTAGCAGAGGCATTTGTAGCTCACTATAAGTATAACAGCGACTTGGCGCCCAATCGGGTCCAATTGACAAGACTATCCCAGAAAAAGGGTGAGAGCTTTAAAGAGTATGCGCAAAGATGGTGCGACATGGCCGCCAGGGTCCGTCCTCCTCTAGAAGACAAGGAAATGAATGACATGTTCATCGGAACATTCACAGGCATGTTTTATGACAAGTTGTTTCACACATCTTTGGCTAGTTTCTCAGACTTAATTCTGATGGGGGAAAAGATTGAAAACAACATTAAACAAGGAAGATTCCAAGCTGAGGAATCAACTGCATCTGGCAGTAATAGGAAGGCTTTTGGTGGGCGTCGTCAGAGCGAGGCAAGCGCAGTGTTTGGAGGCCGAGGCAGAGGCCGAGGCAGAGGTCGAAATCAGTATCATCAGCCGCAGCAGGTGGCGAGTGTTACTATTCCGTTCCAGCAACAACCATTTCAACAACAACAACCATTTCAACAACAACAACCGTTTCAGCAGCAGCCAATGCAACAACAACAGCAGCAACAGCAGCAGCCCCAGCAGGGGGCACAGCCTGCTCAGCGAAGATTTCAGGGTGCTAAACCAAGGAAAGTGTTTGAGAAGCCTCCCTCAACGTACGCAGATTTGTTACAGACGCTGTTGGGTCTGAACTTGGTAGAGAAGAGAACTCTGGCACCCATAACGGGAACTCTTCCGTATGGCTATGATGCAAGCAGGCACTGTGAGTTCCACTCTGGGGCTCCGGGCCACGATGTAGAGGGTTGCCATGCTTTTAAGCATGTTGTGCAGGATCTTTTGGACAATAAGGCTATCAATTTCGGAACGGCAGGTCCGAATATAGTGCAGAAGCCCATGCCCAATCATGGGGCAAACGCCATTCTGACTGAGGAAGGTTTGAATTTGATTATGAATGTCGAGGATTTGAAAACGCCGCTGAGCGAGATAAAAAGCAGATTATTGCAGGGGGGTGTCTATCCTGGATGTGACGAGTACTACTTAGAATGCTGGACCCTAGTTGGGGGGTGTGATGACTTAAAGAAAGGTATCCAGGCTTTAATTGATGACGGCACATTGCAGTTTGACCGAGCAACAATTGAAGAGCCTGCAGGGGCAGTAGCAGATAATCAGAGTGATGTGGCCACTGTAACGATTCCCCGAAAGACAATCACTATAGCGGCACCGGCCCAGCGACCACCGATCACAATCACTAAGGCCGGACCAATCCCGTACGAGAGCACAAAGGCAGTCCCATGGTCATATGGGTTGGAAGTGTATTGTGACGGCATAAAGATTGATGTCGATAAGCAGCCAGCCGAGACTGTGGATAATGTTGTGGGTACCGGAGGCATGACAAGGAGTGGAAGGATTTTCATCTCGCCTGAGGTAGAGGCCGAAAGACTGGCAAAAGAGAAAGGAAAGATGGTTGAGAATGTCCCAGTGCAGGCAAGAGAAAAAGCATCGGCATCGAAAGATGTGGAAGAGTTCATGCGCTTGATCCGTAAAAGTGATTATAAGATTGTGGAGCATCTGCAACAGACGCCGTCCAAGATATCTATCCTGTCGTTGCTATTATGTTCTGAAGCTCACAGAAATGCTTTGTTGAAAGTTCTGGATACTTCCTTCGTACCCCAAGACGTCTCCGTGAATCAACTGGAAGGAGTGTTGGCACATGTAAATGCAGGCCACAGCTTGGGCTTTACCGAATTCGATTTGACCCCTAAGGGGAGAGATCATAATATGGCGCTGCACGTATCTGTCGAGTGTAGAGGATCAGTCATGTCGCATGTATTGGTCGACACCGGATCATCCTTAAATGTGCTGCCCAAGAAAGCAATGATGAAGCTAGATGTCAGAGGAATTCTGTGTACGCCCAGTGACTTGGTAGTCAGGGCATTCGATGGCACGCGGAGAACAGTCTTTGGATCGATAACATTGCCGCTACAGGTAGGACCGGAGGTGTTTGCAACGGAATTTTATATCATGGACATCCAGCCCGCATATAGTTGCCTGCTCGGACGACCCTGGATCCATGGGGCTGGGGCAGTCACGTCTACCCTGCATCAGAAGTTGAAATATATGGTGGGAGACAGCGTAGTCACCGTATGCGGAGAAGAAGACATCCTGGTCAGCCATCTGTCGTCATTTAAATATGTGGAGGTCGATGGAGAGATTCACGAAACACCCTGCCAGGCATTCGAAGGACTGCGTATCAAGGACAAAGGTCCCGGGCCGAGCAAAGCGCCGGAGATAGTCGTCTCGTTGTATAAAGAAGCCCAAGCTTTGGTGGAGGCAGGAGAAGCGAAGGGCTGGGGCAAAGTGCTGGATATTCCTGTGAAGATGGACCGGTTCGGGCTAGGGTATCAACCGTCGTCATCAACACCTGCTGTGGGGGCACCCCGTTTCAGAGGGCCAATAACCATCTCTGCCAGTGGAGTATGTCATGAGACCGTCAATGCCGCTTAAGAGTCTGACGAAGGAGACAGCGACTGTGATATGGATGCCTGGATTCAGCCAAGCACGCCAGGACAAGGACTGTGCAATTGGTCTATTCAGGAGCTTGTTCCTGTGACTCTTAAACAGTAATGCTTTGTTTTTTAATTGTTGAACAATCTGATGTCTTGCCGGGGCATCATGATTTGCTTAGGGCTATGCTGTTATGAACATTGCGTGTTTATCGTTAAATAAAAGGCGTTTTTCATGTGTAAATATTGTGATCTCTGTCTTTCTGTTTTTTTTATTTTTCAATAAAATGGCAACGTGGTTATTCGCTTTATACGCGTTTTGAAGCATTTAACCATTCTTTTTGCAGGATAACATTTTCAGATGACATCCTTGAACCACCTATGACTCGTCCCGACTTTGAACACCCGGTATTTCAGGCCGAAGAAGAGGTTGTCGAAGATAGTGACGTTCCTGAAGAACTGTCTTGGTTGGTGAAGCAAGAGGAAAGAGTCATTTTGCCTCACGAAGAGGTCATCGAAATCATTAATTTGGGGTCGGAAGGGGTTGAGAAGAATATTCGTATCGGAGCTGCGCTGCAGAGCGATATCAAGCAAAGACTGGTTGAAATGCTCAGAGAGTATAGTGATGTATTCGCTTGGTCGTATGAAGATATGCCAGGGCTCGATACAGATATGGTTGTGCACCGTCTGCCGTTGAAAGAAGAGTGCCCACCGGTCAAACAAAAGCTTCGCAGAACTAGACCAGATATGGCAGTGAAGATCAAAGAAGAGGTTCAGAAACAGTGGGATGCTGGTTTCCTGGCTGTGACGAAATATCCCTCATGGGTCGCTAATATAGTACTTGTACCAAAGAAAGATGGTAAGGTGCGGATGTGCGTAGACTATCGTGACTTAAATAAAGCGAGCCCAAAAGACGATTTTCCACTTCCTCATATTGACGTGCTAGTTGATAATACTGCTCAATACTCCGTATTCTCCTTCATGGATGGCTTCTCAGGCTATAATCAGATCAAAATGGCGCCAGAGGATATGGAGAAGACTACTTTCATAACGCCTTGGGGAACATTTTGTTATAAAGTGATGCCCTTCGGATTGAAGAATGCTGGGGCAACATATCAGCGTGCAATGACGACTCTTTTTCATGATATGATGCATAAAGAGATCGAAGTTTATGTTGACGATATGATTGCCAAATCCCAGACGGAGGAAGAGCATCTGGTGAATCTGCTGAAGTTGTTCAAAAGGCTTAGGAAGATCAGGCTGAGACTGAACCCTAACAAATGCACCTTCGGGGTGAGATCGGGTAAACTGCTGGGGTTTATCGTAAGCGAAAGAGGAATAGAGGTCGATCCTGCTAAAATAAAAGCAATTCAAGAGATGCCGACGCCTAAAACAGAGAAAGAGGTGCGCGGGTTTTTAGGGAGGTTGAACTACATTGCTCGGTTCATATCTCACCTAACTGCTACGTGTGAACCATTGTTCAAGTTGCTGAAGAAAGATCAAGCTGTAACGTGGAACGAAAATTGTCAAAAGGCGTTCGATAAAATAAAGCAGTATTTGCAAGAGCCTCCTATTTTGATACCCCCAGTGGCAGGGAGACCCTTGATTATGTATTTGACAGTTCTTGAGGGAAGCATGGGTTGTGTTCTCGGTCAACACGACGAGACAGGAAGAAAAGAGCATGCGATCTATTACCTGAGTAAGAAATTTACAGATTGTGAATCTCGATACTCAATGCTTGAGAAAACTTGTTGCGCGCTAGCCTGGGCCGCCAAGCGTTTAAGGCAATACATGCTGAATCATACAACCATGCTCATCTCGAAGATGGATCCCATCAAATATGTATTCTAAAAGAAGGCGTTGTCAGGGAGAATTTCCCGTTGGCAGATGGTCTTGACTGAATATGACATCCAATACGTCTCGCAAAAGGCTATAAAGGGGAGTGTGTTGTCTGAGTACCTGGCAGAGCAGCCTATTGAAGATTACCAATCGATGAGGTTTGATTTTCCTGACGAGGATATCATGTACCTAAAGATGAAGGATTGCGAAGAGCCGTTGCCAGATGAAGGACCAGAATTGGGTTCCAAATGGAAGATGATTTTTGACGGAGCTGTGAACGCTTACGGTAGCGGAATAGGGGCAGTCATCACCACTCCACACGGGTCGCACATCCCGTTTACTGCCCGATTGACCTTTGCAGTTACCAATAATGAAGCCGAATACGAAGCTTGTATAATGGGGCTTGAAGAAGCCATTGATTTGCGAATCAAACATCTGGACGTATACGGAGACTCAGCTTTGGTGGTGAATCAGATCAAAGGGGAATGGGAGATGCGTCAGCCCAACTTGATACATTACATGAATTATGCAAGGAGATTGTTGCCTTTCTTTGACAAGGTGGAATTGCATCATGTGCCGCGGGCAGAGAACCAAATGGCTGACGCCTTGGCCACTTTGTCTTCCATGTACAAAGTCACTTCTGGAACGAGGCTCCCAGAATCATTATCTCTCGGCTTGACAGGCCTGCCTTTGTGTTTGCTATTGACGAAGCATCTGACGACAAACCGTGGTATTTTGATATCCTTAATTTCCTGAAGAATAAAGAGTATCCGGCTGGGGAATCCAGTCAAGATCAGAAGACTCTCAGGAGATTGGCGGGTAATTTCTATTTGAATCCGGATGGGGTCTTATACAGAAGAAACCACGACTTGGTGCTGTTGCGTTGTGTAGATGAAAAAGAGGCGAAGTTGCTCATAGAGGAAATACATGAAGGTACATTTGGTACGCATGCTGGTGGGCATGCTATGACAAGAAAGCTGCTGCGGGCAGGTTATTTCTGGCTGACTATGGAAACTGATTGTTTCAAGTTTGCGAGGAAGTGCCACAAGTGCCAAATCTATGCTGATAAGATCCATGTACCTCCGAGTCCTCTGAATGTGATGTCATCGCCATGGCCATTCTCGATGTGGGGAATCGATATGATTGGAAAGATCGAGCCGACAGCTTCTAACGGGCACCGGTTCATTCTAGTAGCAATCGATTATTTCACCAAGTGGGTGGAAGCGGCGTCTTATGCAAATGTAACTAAGCAGGTGGTGGCCAGATTCATCAAGAGAGATATCATTTGCAGATATGGGATCCCCGAGCGGATAATCACTGACAACGGTTCAAACCTGAATAACAAAATGATGAAGGAGCTCTGTCAGAATTTCAAGATCGAACATCACAACTCCTCCCCTTGCCGACCCAAGATGAATGGCGCTGTCGAAGCGGCCAATAAGAATATCAAGAAGATTGTTCAAAAGATGGTGGTGACCTATAAGGATTGGCATGAGATGCTAACCTTCGCTTTGCACGGTTATCGTACGACGGTACGCACATCAACCGGGGCAACCCCGTTCTCGTTGGTATACGGAATGGAAGCAGTACTACCATTGGAAGTTGAGATCCCTTCTCTAAGGGTATTGCGAGACGTCCAGCTAGATGAGGCAGAATGGGTAAAAGACAGGTTGAACCAACTGAGTTTAATGGATGAGAAGAGGCTAGCTTCTCTAGCATACGGTCATTTGTACCAGAGCCGAATGAAGAAAGCATATGATAAGAAGATACATCCTCGGAGCTTTCAGACGGGCGACCTTGTGCTGAAAAGGATTCTCCTGCCGCAGGCAGATCACAGGGGCAAGTGGACCCCCAACTACGAAGGGCCATACGTTGTCAGAAAAGTCTTTTCAGGAGGAGCGTTGTTGTTGTCCACCATGGACGGTGAAGACTTTACGTCGCCTGTGAATTCGGACGCAGTTAAAAAATACTTTGCTTAAAATTGACCCGTTGGACAGAAAAAAGAGAGTCCAGGCAAAAATGGGGCATCCTGGCGAACCAAAAACAGAATAAAAGGTTCGGGCAAAAATTAGGGATAAAATGGAAAAAAATGTACACCCGCGAAGTTGAAAACCTACACTGGGCGGCTTCGGCAAAAAGGGGTATCCCGGTGAACTGAAAATCCGTAAAGGGCGGTTCACGCAAAAGTTAGGGATTTGAAAAGCAAATGACTGCGGTCCGAATTTGATACTGCATTTGAGCATTGGTGCGGGAGAATATACTCGAGGGGTCGATTATCAGATACAATCTCTTCGGAAGTGTGGATACCGGGAAAGCATTAGAGTCGGACGAGTCATAGGAGGATCAGCTCGTGATGTTCGTCTGCATCCTGTTGCCGACATGTGTACAAATTTAATTTGTCAATGTATTTATGCTTCTCGTGCATACTTGTATATTTGCTTTGCGTAGCTTCCTCTTTTCAGGAGTTACATCCCGTGTACAAAAACTCCGCCCATTCAGGGGCCCAATCAATAAAATATGTTATTTAGTATTTGATGCTGGTTCTTTACTGTTTTGTGCATGATAAACGCCTAAGTTTACTGAAACTAGCATGTGCATAACGTCATTGGCCCTTGCCAACAATTGCTAAAACTTTGAATTAACTGAAAATGATGTCACTAACCTGAATAGATTTGGTTGCATAGGCTTGTTTTGTCTTGTTTGTGTTGTTGCAGGTTTCATAGCCGTACGAGGAAGATGATCAAAAGATTGCAGTAATGAAAGACTCGATCCCCACGCAGGTCGTGCTTCCGAGGCGAAGAAGGATCAAATTCCCCAGCTAATCGTAGTTTATTCCAAAGGGCATTTTCCAGCAAAGTCGTTTACCCTCAGCAGAATCTACGATTCCTAGATCGAAGGCTGTATTCAGACAGCGCATCTCAAGCAGAGTGGTTTAGCCACAGAAGATTAATATTTGTGAACTGTATTCAGACAGTTTACCCTCTCCCCACAGGGTCATTTACTCTCCCAGCAGAGTCAGTTGATTTTCCCCAAGAGGATCATCCCATCCCCAGTGGAGTTCTCTTTTCAGCAAGTGTTTTCATTCCTTCCAGTGGAACTCGAAGATTAGGATTCTCCCCGGCAGAGTTGGTTGTGTGTCCTGGCATTTATTTCGCCGGAATACCGTGTGATATCAGTTCGCTCTCCAGCAGAAGTTCAATCATACTAGACGCATCTGCTATTCTCTAGCAGAGTTATATCCCCCAGCAGGGCGTTACTTCAATGAGGTGATTGGTATTGAGTTCCAATTTCCCAGCTGAGTCGACTTCACTCTTCCAGCATTTATTTTGCTGGAATAATTCTGTAGCATCTGGCTATCCCCAGCGGAGTAGGCATTGTCTTCGGCATTTATTTTGCTGGATCAGTTCCTGTACCTCAGCAGTTCGAGTCTGCATTTGCATTGGCATATAGTGTCACATTTGCATCTCCCAAATAAAAACGCGCATCATTTCCATGTCGAATGGAGCATTGCGTCATTGTCGAACACATGCATTTTGAAACATAAACTAGGTTGGCTAACTGTTTGTTTCAAGTGTTGTTTCTCTTGCAGGTAGAGAGAGCTCCTGCTCAAATGAATTACCTAAACATTCGAGGTCTCGACGTGAGACATTCAATGAAGTGTCAGCTTTGGCACTATTCCCCGCAGAGTTATCATGATGAAGTTCTCTTTGTCGCCGAACAGAGTTATTTGTGAGTTTCTCATGTTTTCCCTGCCAGAGTTAGTAGGCAAAATTTCTCTTCACTCCTAAGCAGAGTTGTTTGTCATCAAAGGGTTTCATGAATCAGAATGTCGGAGGCTGTCGCCGGTTATCAGAACAGGCGTCCGGTAGTTTGGGTTCCAAATATCCCCAGTAGAGTCCGCCTCAAAGTCGCTGTCACATTAGTAATAAGAAGTTTGTGGACCAATGGAAGGATGAGTCCTGACGTGGACAATTTTATTGACAGGTTTTCTTTGTGCTAGAAAAGTGGGGGTCCTAGCGTGGACAGAGTTATTTCCTCATGGTGGATAAGAGGTGTTAGTCCTAACGTGGACAGGTTCGATTTTTCAGAATTGTTGGAATGTGGAGTCATGACGTGGACATTTCTTCCAGGTGACGATATGTGCCAGTCCTGACGTGGACAAATTTAAGTTCTTGGAATTGATGGAATGTGAAGTCCTGACGTGGACGAAGTGGATTACCCTTCGTGTTGGTGTCCTGACGTGGACCATTTTATTTCCAGCAGATATCTCTATTCGTAATGGTGAAATGTGCGTCCTGACGTGGACAAGTTTATAGTTCTTCGTGATGACAAGATACGAGAGTCCTGACGTGGACAAATTTATCCCTCTTAGTGTGTTGGCAAAGTATGAGTCCTGACGTGGACAAGTCTTATTTCCCCAGCAAGTCAAAGACGCGCAAGTCCTGACGCGGACAAGTTTATTGCTTCAGCAGGGTGAGATATGAGTCCTGACGTGGACGAGTTTCATGTCCTCAGCGAGTCAAGAGGCGAGTCCTGACGTGGACAAATCAAGACGAAATGTGAGTCCTGACATGGACAGGTTTATTCCTTACGTGGAAAGAGAAGTTTTAGTTCCTTACGTGGAAAAGCAGGTTTATTCCTTACGTGGAAAGAGAAGTTTTAGTTCCTTACGTGGAAAAGCAAGTTTATTCCTTACGTGGAAAGATGTTAATTCCTTACGTGGAAAAATTGAAGTCCTTACGTGGACAAAGCAAGAAGAGAGTTAGTTTCTTACGTGGAAAGTTTATTCCTTACGTGGAAAGCTTGGAGTCCTTACGTGGACAGATCAAGAATTTTATTCCTTACGTGGAAGAAGATTGGTTTCCTTACGTGGAAAGGATATGGATTTCTTACATGGAAAGATGAGTTTATTCCTTACGTGGAAAGATTGAGTCCTTACGTGGACATATCAAGTTGGAGTCCTTACGTGGACAGATCGAGATTGTGGTTTCCTTACATGGAAAGATGTGATTCCTTACGTGGAACAAGTTGGAGTCCTTACGTGGACGAATCAAAATGTGTTTCCTTACGTGGAAAGATAGCATTCCTGACGTGGAAAGATTGATTCCTTACGTGGAAAGATAGCATTCCTGACGTGGAAAGATTGATTCCTTACGTGGAAGAACGATGTATTCCTTACGTGGAAAGTTTAGTCCTGACGTGGACAGATTTAGAAGAGAAGTTAGTTTCCTTACGTGGAAAGAGGTGATTCCTTACGTGGAAAAGAAGAGGTACTCCTAACGTGGAAAGATTTTATTCCTGACGTGGAAGAATTTAGTCCTGACGTGGACAGATACAAAAGAGTTTATTCCTAATGTGGAAAGGTGATTCCTCACGTGGAAGAGTTTAGTCCTGACGTGGACAGATCCAGACGAGGTTATAGTCCTTACGTGGACGGTGTTTATTCCTAGCATAGAAGAGTTAGTCCTAACGTGGACGATTTATTTCTGATGAGAGGCAGACGAGCCATCCCCAGCGAAGTTGCCGAGATTTTTCCGGGTTAACAGCAGGTGGAGTCCTAGCGTGGACAGGGTTAGTTGAAATTTCCTCGTGTTGACATCAGATAGAGTCATGATGTGGAAAAGCAAAATTTTATTCTTGCATTGAGAGAAGCTTTTCAGGCTGATGAAATAATCCCCAAGCAGTGGCGTAGTTCATTTTTGCGGTTGGCAAATTTCCGGGTTCTTAGTATTCAATCGTATCGTACCTCGAATGTTTGAAGGTCGTTCGCTCTTCACCCAATCGGGTCCAAGTCGCTTGAATAGGGGAAGCTGTTGCACCCTAAAATTTTCTCAACCTTATTCACTTGGTTTATGTTTCAATTACATTAGCATTTGCATATAGAGTCATGTACATAGTCTAACCATCTGCATAGCATAACATAGCAAATCATCCAACAGGGACCAATCATTATTCTCATCTCTATCAGCCTATCAAGAGGTTATTATTCAAATTCAAGCTCATTCAAGTCATCAGAAAGAATTTGAAAGCTATCAAGTCAATGGATCAAGCAGTGCATCTATCTCCTAGCTGAGGGTATCTAGGGGTCATCAAAGAAATTATGAGTTGTGGGCTGAGCATGGAGAGTGTCTAGACTTCATAGGAGACTTAGGAAGTCATTTGGAGAAGGATACAAGTCATTGGTGTAGTCACAAGAATTGCAGTTGAAGACAGTCAACTAGGGTTTCATCTGGGGTCAACTCTAGGTCAACTCTAGGTCAATTGACTGATTGAAGGGCATTAAAGGCTATTGGAGAGATGTGGGGCTCATCATTTGACATGAAGAATAAGGATATGAGGATATGTCAAGAATAAATCAAGAGAAATCAAGGAGAAGAGGAGTTTCTAAATTAGGGTTTCTGTGTAAAATCCCCTAATTTAGGTCAAATTTCCAATCAAGATAAGTCAAAATGCAAGCTTCAAATGGATCCTTGGCCAACATGAAACTTGTAGAGGATCTCAAGACCTTTAATTTTAGTGGTGGAAGACATTAAGGAGATTTATAGAACTCAAGTTATGGTCCTTGCAAGTTACAGGTCATCTGAGGTATCTGAAATTTTGACTGTGAAAGTGACTTGTCTTCCAAGCAATTTTTACCCCTCAAGGAGATTTCAAATGAATTTCTGGTCAACATAAGAGTTGTTCCTCATTGTCTTAGATTTCTAGACTGGTATGGCATGCCTTCATATTATTTGTGGAACTCTACTTATGGTCTTGGAAAGCAAAGGGTATTTTGGTCATCTGAGAATTACAGGTCATTTCAAGCCTATGTCCAAAACTCATACAAGGATGCTTCAAATGGAAAACTTCACAACATTAAACTTGTTCCAAATGACATTTTGAGTCTAGAAAAGTGACCATGAAATATTGGAAAGATTCATAGCACAAGGTTTCAAAATTGGTGGATTTAATGAATAAAAATGACCTAAAAAATGAGATTTTTCATAATTTGGCCAAATGAGGTGAAATAATAGGTCATTTTGATTGGAAAAATCATTTTGAGAACATTGGCAAAAGTAGAATTTTGAGTTTGGTTCAAGAATTAGAAGTTATGCATGGTTACTTACATATGAAGTTACATAATCCAAATCCATGGGAAATTGTGCATGGGAAGGTTCTACAAACTTCTAGGGCTTTCTAAGTTCATGTATATATTGCATTGAGTGGCTTCATGCCATGGTTGGTGAATCATATTGCTCATAACACCAAGTTTCATACCTTTCTTCCAATTTGCAAAATCAATTCAAACTCTCTCAAATCTCTATCAATCTCCATTTTTCTTGATCTGGTCTTCATCACCATCATTCATAGATCATAATTCACACAAGCATTTGGTAGAATTGAGGAGGATTCGTGCCATACACTTCCATCATCCAAGAATCAAGAAACTTGGAATTGCAAGATCCAAGAGAATTGAACAAGGTTTGTTGCATACAGAACTCAAGAACAAGTTCCCTGATCATTTTCCACTCATTTCAAGCCTTGGATCAAGAGGATTCAACACCTGTTTTCATCATCACACCAGGTTGGTACCTTCATTCGAATTGCTTGTCTTGGTTAGAATTATAGGGAATTGTTAGCATAGGAATGTTAGGATAAGTTAGATGATTGATTTTGGTGAGTTTGGAGAGGTTTCATGAAGATTGACCATGGTGTGCACAAACTGTTGAAGCTTGTAACTCTTAGAATATTGCATGATAATCTTGAATAAATAGCTTGTTTTGATCAGCATAAGATGTGGATTAGTTCAGGGCAAGAATTAGAGAGAATTGGAAGAAGTGGTATCAGGTGATCATGGTGGATTCCAACTGTTATGCGTATCGGGTTCCATTGTTGGTTGAGTTTTAGAGAAAGTTATGGTTATGGTTGCGTAGAGGGAAGAAATTAGAGCAATTTTGCTTTTGGAATCGTGTGATTTCATGGTGCCTCGAGGGAGAACAGAGGAGTGTAAGATGCATGCATGGTTAGGGTTTTCATGGCTTAGGGTTGGCTGGAGGTTGAAGAAGACCTGGGAGCCACACGATTTGATCTTTGACTTTGACTGGGGACTGAAACCAACGGCCACGATTGAAGAAGAAACACGGAGGGAAATTCAAATGGTGCAACGCACCGTTTCACTTAAAGGTTTCTGATGGGCTCAGACAATTGTTGCTATGCACACCCCACGAACCAAGGCCCATTTCCATTTCAACTGAAATAATTGATATTTGCACCGTTTTTAGTTTTTTTTAATTTTTGTCATATATTCTGATGGTGTTGGGCCCAGACGCGCTTGCTATGCGCGCCCCCCAGTCTGGGCCCAGTCTGTGGTTTTAACTGGTTTTCTCTACTAAATGCACCCTCATCCATTTTAATTCATTTTATTTTCTTTCAAAAATATTAATTCTTTAAAAATTCATAAAAAATAGAAAAATGCATGATTTTCATTGGTTGTTTTTTTACATTATTCATAATTTTGTCAAGAAAAATATCATACAAAAAAAATTCCAATTTCATTTTATTTTAATATTTTTGGCAAAATTTTCTTTTAAATAGGTGTAAATATCATTTTGTTTGATACATGAATTTGGTAATTTTAGTTTGATTAGATGCTTCAATATTTTTAATCCATTATTTTTAGGTTGATTAGTATAGAGTGTTAGCTTGTGTATAAAATTTAGTTCATATTTTTAGGACTTAATTTTAGGAGATTTGTTTAGGAGTGAATAACATGAACAAAATTAGGGTTTAGGTGATGACCTAGGAGAATTAGTTCATTTCCCTTAGGAGTTAGAGATTGAATTTTTGGGGTATGGGACTATAGGGACTATGGGTAGTTATTAGATCCCTTAGAAGATGTTAGGATTCCCCTACTGCTATTAGTATTGTCTGTATTTGCTTGACTGGTGTGGTGTGCCCTCTCTGGGTATTATTATTTGTCTGTGTGGGTATTGGGTTTGCTTGGGGATTGGGAGAGCTGAAGACTTGTGATGATGAAGCCATTGGAGATCCAGAGGTTGAAGACCAACTTCCAGAGATGATGGAGAGCATCCTTTGCTGGCAGCTGTTGAGGAGTCTAGGGTTTAGGAGCTATGCAGAGCTCTAGATTAGAAAGCTTGTTTCTCAAACATGGAATGCCTTGTCTGCATCCATTCTTTCTCTATGATTCAAAGTCTCTTTCAAATATCCACCTCCTTCCTTTGGAAGGATCAGTGAATGTATTTGAAAGATAGAACTTTTGAGAGAAAATTGTCTGTATAATGTTAACAGTTAATGAACCACCCTTGGTAGGTAATTGACTGTCTAACATTCATTCACTTCATCTGGTTGACTGATATTCCTCTTGGAGTTTGAGACTTGAAGAAAAGCCATTGCAGATGGAAGATTGATAATCAAGACCTTGCTTGAAGGCTGTGGAGATGGAGATTGATGCTTGCCAGAAGCTTGTAGCTGTTTGGAGATGACCTGAAGATAGGTGTTGATGCAGAGCTGCTGTGGCTGTTTATTTGATCTGTTTAATTTCTGATGTATTGATTGGTTTTCTTGACTGTATTGTTTGCTGTTTAACTTGTTGGGTTGAAAGTGAATCCTGTTCACTTTTGCCCATTGTTTTCTAGGTTCGAGGTTGAGTGGGACTCCCTTGCCTCGCTTGTATTGCTGCATCCATGCATTTTACTGCTTTATTGTATATCTGCTATTGTTTCTGTTTCCATCTATTCCCTTAGGATCTCTGTTTCTCTCTGCGCAAGAGAGGAGCATGATAGACATTAGTTCTTAACCCATGCATGATAACATTAGGTTAATTTGATTCCCTTTGCAACCATAGATTAGAGTGTTGTATCTTCTTTCTCAAAACAATCAGAAAAACACAATAAACATTTCAAACACAATAAAAAACAGTTCTTGCGTAAAAGACTGTAAACCAATCAAAACGTCATTTTTGTCCGCTTGGACCCATAATCAGGAGAAAACCTTTTTCAGAAGGATAAAAACAAATAAGACAGACTTGTGTCGTACGTGGCCCGAACTACGTTTGCTCTGATCTTTCATGCTGTATGAAAGTACGTAGGCATAGGGTGCGATATCCTAGCGAGCAACCTTCCCCTCCTTTCCCGTAGGTAGGCGAACTACGTTGACTCTGATTTCTCGTTCCAGACGGGAATACGTAGGCATAAAGTGCGATACTTTGCCGAGTCATTTTCTTTTCTATTAACCCCAGACCTATAGAGTAGATAGAAATAACAATCCATACCCGAAAACAAGCGTGGATCCCGTCGAGTACGACGGACGTGAGGGGTGCTAATACCTTCCCCTTGCGTAACCGACTCCCGAACCCAGGATTTGGTTGCGATGACCATTCATTTCCCCGTTTTGCGGTAGGTTTACCTCGAGCGTTTCCTTTCCCTCCGTTGGGATAAATAACGCACGGTGGCGACTCTTCTGTTCAGCCGGCGCCGATTTTCGCAGTAGCGACAATATTCACATAATGTTAATCTCTCAGAATGGTTAAATGAGAATTTGGGATTTGTTTATGATTTTGAGTGTGAGTCTTCTGAAGGTTATATGTGACTATGTTTATAAGCAAATTTTTAATCTGAAATTTACTGATGCAGATCATCAGTGGGCGGATATCTTTATAAAACCCCTTGCTGAAGATAGATTTGTTTTCATTTCAAAAAATTTGAAAATTGACTAATGTCCAGAATGAAAAAGATGTTCTCAAAATGTTAATATCTCAGAAAGGTTAAATGAGGATCTGAGATTTTTTTGTGATTCTGAACGTGTGAGTCTTCTAAGGTTAGAAGGTTTATAAAGTTCAGATGTATCTAGTCAGAATATGTATGGTTAAACTAATCTGCTTTATGGATACTGAACAGTTTTACATTGAATAGTTGTCAATCAGTTTTGATTAGTGGAACTATTTTTAAGATAGCTATCTTAGAAAACTGAACCCTTTCTGACGCGCTGATGTGATACGTTGGGTGAATATACCTTGGGATTAGGTAAAATCTCACACTTTACCCCCTTGTCATTATTTTTTTCTATTTGATTTATTCTCTTCATGATTACAAAAACTTCTATTTAAACTCACTTCATACACTTTCCCTACTCTCACAACTTACACTTTCATTCTTTGAGCGAAAAATTTATGCTAACCCTAAAACCCCTTTTCTCTTCTATAATGGCTTCCCAACAACAAAACTCTACTCAACAATCTCAACAAGGTCAGCAACAACCTCATCAATAAGAGCATGTACTTGAAGGACTTCAAGAACTCACTTTGTCTACTTCAGTTTAAAAACTAAAGGTTCCGTGTGAGTTATTGGTAGACTTTGATAACCTTAAAGCCAATGGGTATGATTTGATAGGAACTAAAACATTTCAAGGATGAAAAGGTTACTGTGAACGTCTCAAAAGACCTGTTTACAATGTGCTAGTTAAGTTATTCTGGATTTTTGCTGAAGATTCAAATCTTCAAATGACGTCTTTTGTGATAGATCACAAGATCTCCATTTCCTAGAAAACTATTGCAACTCTTGTAAGTCGTGATGGTTTTGGGAAGTAGTAATTTGGTATGATTTCTAAGAAGGAAACGCTTGAGGAGATTGCAAAATTTTTTTTTATGGATGGAAAGCCCTCATCTAATTCTAAAGATATCCATGAAGATCTTAGAATCTGGTTTAAGATCATTCTTGGGTGCATTCATCCTCGACCTCCTTTAAACTCTCCAGATTACATTAACAACTATCAGAAGTACATGATGTACTATCTGTCCATTAATGTCAAGATGAATTTTCCCTCAATTCTCTTCAAATATACGAAGGTTATGGTTAAAGATACAAGAAATGAATCTACTAAGATGAGAAATTGGATACCTATGGGTAGATTGATTTCTAACATCCTATTTGAGAGCAAGCTGGTGCAGAAGCTTATGGAAGTAGGAATGTCCAAGGAAGTTAAGTTTATCATTGGAAACGCTTTCAATGGACATACTCTGAAGAATATACCATTGATTATTAATGTTGCTCACCCTTCAGAACTTCTAGACATGACATTGTTGTACCCCAAAATTTGACCAACCTTTTCCAGTAATTTGGCTTATGTTTCATGTCATCTGCATCTGCATATCATTTATCGCATACTATGCATTTTGTCAGTCAGAACAGATTATCGGGATTACAGCCCCTTTTCTCGCATTTCAGGCAATTTAAACCAGTTCGTATAAGGAGATTTTATTTTGGAATCGAGTGGAGTTTGTCCTCATTCTTTTGGTCCAGTTCGTGCTGGTATTTTCGGTGGCATTTCGGCGGTCGCCCTTTTACCGTTTATTTCGCTGCATTTTTGTGACTTTTATTTCTGTTTACTGATTTATTTTTTCTTTTATAGTTTTTTTATTCTAATTAATTAATAGTTTTTAGAAATAGAATTTTTATTTTTGTTTAGATTTAATTTAGTATTTTTAGAATAATTTTCATTTTAGATTAGTTTTAGAAATTAGATTAAGTTAGAATTTAATTTAGGATTAAAATGTTTTTTATTTTGAGAATAGATTCTTAGTTTAGAATTTAAATTTTAATAGGAATAGCTTTAGTTAATTTAGGATTTTATTTAAATAGGATTAGATTAATTAAGTAGTTAGTTTAGATTAATTAGTTAGATTAGTCTGTTAGTTAGTTTTAGAATTAATTAGTATTATATTAGGATTTAAGTTATAGTTAGTTTTTAGAATGTTATTATTAATCATTTAACCCATTAATCAGTATCATTAATTAGCACAGAATTAAGTAAATCATCATTAACCATTAATTCAAGTCAACTAATCAGTCATTAAGCCAAAAACAGCTGCCACATGTCGAACAGTGGGTATATAACCCACTGTTCATTGTCCCCTACCTCCCGCACAAGAAAACCCTAACCGCTACAGTAGCCACCCTCCATTCTTCTTCATCTTCAAATAAACCACTGTTCATTTTTTGACCATTTTCTTCCACCTTCGACAGCCCACACCATAAAGCCACCGTCGATACTATCTTTTCCAATCTTTGTGCATTTGCTGCGTAAGCACCATGAAACCCAGCTCAAGCCTTGTCGCTATCCTTCCAACAACATTCATTTTCTTCAAACCAAACCTTCCATTTCCAAAAAATCATCATTCATCATTCACCTTCCATCTCCATATCGTCACCTTCACCATGTCGAGAAACAGGGCACCCAAACACTTTTCTTTCACCATGAACAAACTCAAATCATGAACCTTCATACCCATTTCAACAACCACCGTAAACCGTAACTTCACCTTCAACCTCACCGTAAAAACCATTAACCTCCATAAACAACAAACTTCCAACATCTTAAACACTACAAATTTTCGAACAACCTCACATTTCCTTCGTTTCATCTGAAAACTTACCTAAAATCTTCATCACCAACCTTCAAATGCTTGCATCCGACATCTCTCCAACCACAAATCTCACCATCATCCTCGACGATGAAACCCAGATGAAACCCTTTTACAACTCATTCCTCACCGTAAAACCCATTTTTTGCACAACCCATTGCAGAACCCTCAATCAACTCCAAATATCAACAACATCAAACAACCATCGAACCAGACCAAACCCACTTTCATCAAAAGCCAAACCAAAAACCCAGATCCCATTTCAATTTCATCTTCCTGAAACCCACTCAAACACCATTAACGAACTCTCACTCTAAACACCGACCCATTTCGAAACCATTTCCGGCCTTTCTTTTCACTTTCATCCGATGACAATGGAAGTATCCAACTCCCATATTCAAAGCTCCAAACGCAAGTTTGACGACACCGTTTCATCATCATCCAACGGCGTCGATTTATCCCTTCTCAAAATAGTTGAGAAATCCCAATACCACCACAACAGAACATAATCGTGACAAAACCAAACCGGCGAGGGAATCGCAGAGAGTGGGATGAGCGAGATAGAGGAAAAGAGTTGATTTTAAGCCGAGATTAGGGAGAGTCTCTTTGTTTTTTGAGTGATTTTGAAACAGTGGTTGAGGACCGAGAACGAGAAGTTGGACGAAGGAGGACCCTTCATTTTGCTATCTTTTTTTGTGCTTTTTATTTTAATTTTATTCAGCTTGTTTTGGGCTCATGAAGCCTATGAACCCTGTTCATCTTTTGCACCCCTCGTTTTGCTATATGTTCTGAATGAATTTGAATGGGCCTCACGGCCCATGATGATAACTTCACCCCTTTTATCTAACTATACACCCCTCTGTTCTTCTTTTATTTCTTAGAAAATTGTGAATGTTTTTTTTATATATATTTTAGTTTTCAGATTAGTAAAATATTTTTATGATTTAGTTTCTAAAAACAATTTCTATGTATTTTATAAATATATTAGTTTATTTAGTTAATATTTTATTTTTCTAAAAAACTATTTTTTATTTTTTATATATATACATTTTGTATTAATTAGTTTTTATATATAATTCTTAATTTCTTTTCTTTAGAATATATATTGCATATTATATTTTTAGATAGTTCATATTATTTTTAATATAGTTTTAGAATTTCAATTTTATATTCTTTTTAGAAGTTGAGTTCTATTTCACATTTGTTATTGGGCATTTTGCCCCATTTTCATCTGTTTAGGTCAATGAAGAGATTTCCTTTGATTCTCCGTCAAATTATTGATGAGAAATGAAGGATCCGAGACCGACTTTTTCTCTTCTTTCTCATTTTCGACTTTATTTCATTTTATTTGTTTAGGTCGATGATGAGACCTCCAAGTTGTTATACGTCAAATTATTGATGGAAACGACAATCCCGATGTTGCGGTGAGAATCGTGATACCAAGCTATTGATTAACTTGAACCTTAATTCTTAAAATTCACAACCGGACTTTAATTTATCCAAAGGAAAGGTCTAAAGAAAGAAATAACCTTTTTGCGCAATGTTACAACAACGCTAAGAGATTCGGGGATCGAAGGTTGGTTATGCCTAGGGTAGGTATTTCACATCCTAAACATCTGTAGTACTCTACAGGAACCTTTTGTTTGTTTGCATGCTAATACTTGTTAAATGTTTGCTATGGATTGGGATTGGGTAAAAGGTGTAGGTAAAGACCTAAGGATAGTTTCTAAGTTTGCTCGTAAAGACATCACGTCCTCTGCCTACGTATCCTTACTAGGATAGAATCAGGGCAATCGTAGTTCACCTCACTAGGGATGAAGAACACTTGATTATGATCAAGGTTCAAAGGGGAACAAACATTACAAAGCTTGTGTAGAGTTTAAGAAAACTCTCTACATCTATGTTGAACACTCAAGAAAGGGGAGTAAGTAATCATCTCCATGATTCTTACATAGAGTTAACCAAACTCTACCTATCTCTATGTTGTAAGACCAATTGGTTCTATCCAGACCAAAAGGAGGAAGAAGGGGGAAGGTTGCTCGTTAAGATATCGCATCTTGTGCCTACGTATTCTCATTGTCCAATGAGAAATCAGAGCAGCCGTAGTTCAGGCACGAACTACAGAATAAGGATCAATTGGTTCTTTCTAGACCAAAAGAGGGATAAGGTTATATCCAGACCTACGAGTTTAAATCCTATTGGTTCTATCCATACCAAAAGGGGGAGAAGGTTCTATCCAGACCTATGAGTTTAAATTGAAGGTGAGAAAATACTTAGAAGGGGTGTTGAATAAGGATTTTGAAATTATTATGGAAATAAAAACACAAAGATTTTTATCCTGGTTCGTTGAACTCAACTAATCCAGTCCACCCTATCAAGAGTGATTTGCCTTTCTCCACAAGGACCTAATCCACTATAATCAAACTGATTACAATATCAACCACTAAGAACAACTGCCTTAGTCTTCTCAAGAACTACTGACCACAACTCGGTCTTTTTAAGGAACTGTTACAATCAAATGTAAACTAAACAAGTGTTTGAAATGCTTCTAATAAAGTTATATCAAAGCTGTAATTTACACTTAAGTTTAAGAACATATGAAACTATTCAACAAAGAATAATAATTTGTATGAGAGCTTTGAGAGAGTTTTCAATGAATTTGTCAAAATATGTCAATGTTCGTCAACTGTAGAAAGTTGTTGAAGGCTTGCTTTTATAGACTTAGAAGTCCAAGACGTTGCAAACTTGAAGACCGTGTACTACAAAGTAGTTGTAGCCTTTTGTCTTCACATGACTTGACATTTCCCCGAAGTAGAACGTTCAGAGAAATCCTTTTTGCTTGAGTTCTTGTGTCTAGCATAAAAGAGGAAAGAGTCGCTTGGCATAACCAACGGATATAACTTTGAATAATCTTCTTCAACAAGTTTCTATTTCACAGCAATCAACATTAGAGCCTTGAGTGATCAGAGTCTTTGATGTCATCAGAGTTTGCTGTATCAGAGTGTTGCAGCAAGTGTGCTTCAGCGTGAAATAAATCAGAGCAGAGTTTGGAGATCAGATCCTCAGTACTTGCAGCGAACAGTACTATCAGAGTCTTCTGAAAAACAGTGCTTGAAACTCTTCATACAAAGTCTTCAGTCTATGCTTCAGATGCTTCTGTAGCTTCTGCTTCAGATCCTTTTGTAGGCAGCGCTCAGAGTCTTCTAATTAGATACTTCTGACGCTCAGAGCCTTGCGTAGTTTAACGTTCAGATCCATTTTTGCTTTCAGAAGAATATTAAATTTAATATCTGCAGCAAAAATACTTGAACCAATTTAGAGTATATAATTTCTTAATACAAAATTTCATAAGTGTTATCATCAAAACGTAGAGATATAACTAAGAACCAATATGTGTTCTAACAATCTCCCCCTTTTTGATGATGACAAAAACATAGTAAACTTTTTTCAATAAAGAGATAAATATAACTCCCCCTGAGATTATTAATCTCCCACTGAATTGAATACTAAGAAAGAATAGAAACTTCCCTTTTTGCATAAGTATTCTTTTCAGAATCAGAGCCTGAATGTTCAAAATTAGAGCTTGATTTGGATGAACGTTTCAGAATCAGAGCCTAATTGGTTAAATCTTGATCTGGGGATCTCAGAGTTACTTTAAAGAATTTTTTCAGATTTATCATTATAGTTCTGAAATACTAAAAATTCATGTTAGTTGTGATTTGATATGTCTGAATTCCATTCAGGTAAAGTTTATTTGAACAGTCAGAATTTCGTTTTTTCCCCCTTTTTGTCATAATCAAAAAGAAAACTTTTAAAGACAAATAAAAGAAAACAGAGAGAAAAGATATCATCATATAGAGAAAACATTCAGATTCATTCATTCAAATATTCAGATATGAAAACATCAGATGAGAAATTCAAAACAAGTGCTCAAACATCAGATAAAGAAAACATAAATCTAAGATTGTTTGGAGAGAAGTATCTTCAGAAGGTGGGTGATCTCAGAAGAATATTCTTCTTGCTTGGACATCCATTTCTCAATGTTGTCAGTCTTCTGATCTTGCCTTGCCATCCAGGACTTTATCTCAGATTGACCAGCTTCTAGCACAGCAATCTTATCTTCTAATTCTGGGTTCTCTTTCTTAATCTCAGAAGAAGTAGACGGAGCAGATTCTGATGCAGGAGTAGGAGCAGAGTCAATATCCATTGGAGTTGCAGATTCTGGAGGCACTGATGCAGATGATTTGTCCACAATCATCATAGCCAAAGGATTGTCTTCCAGATTGACTTCAGAAGCAGATCCTTCAATAGTCTCAGAAGTAGCAGACACTCCAGAAGATGAAGGTGCATCCTCAAGAAGCAATGTAGGAGATGTGGTCACATTCCAAAGCATTGTTCTGGTAAGCTCAGAGAATCTGATATTCGCATCATCAGAGCAGACACTCTTCATATTTGAAGCAATAGTGTTGAATCTAGAGATGAACTTATTCCAGCATTCTTCAGAAGCTTTTGGATTGATGCTTGAGAGACATTTGTCTTCCACAGAGTTTAGACTAATTCTGATTTCCTTCTTGAAGCTAGCAAATAGAGTATTAACATCTAATCTGGATTTAGGTTTAAGATAGGTTTCCAGAGGTGTTGGTTTAGGTTGTTCTGGTGGAGGTGGTATGGTAAAAGTTGGGATGATGAACAGAGGATGAGGATAAGAAGGAAAAGAGGGTTGTTCAGAAGATGAAGTGAAATTTATGAATCTGGATGATGATGAAGTGGGAAACAGAAATGGTTTAAAATTTGATGCAGAGGGAATAACATCAAATGGTTTAGAAGTGGAGGGGGTAAAAACAGAGTTACGAGAAAGCAGATGTGCTAATGGAATGATATCT
The DNA here is from genome assembly GCA_963859935.3 of Lathyrus sativus. Lineage (NCBI taxonomy): Eukaryota > Viridiplantae > Streptophyta > Magnoliopsida > Fabales > Fabaceae > Lathyrus > Lathyrus sativus. The sequence continues at coordinate 123,844,065 of OZ012740.1, read as the reverse complement.
AGTTGTTGTTTAAGATAGGTTTGAAGAACAGATGGAAGAATAGTTGAAGAACTAGGTTTGAATGGAGTGGTAGGGTCAGATGGTTCTATTCGGGTATAAAAGTTTTTAAATTTTAGACCAGAAGGAAAGGGATCAAAGGGATGTGGTTTAAAGGATGCAAAAGATACACACTCAGAAGTTCTGGGTTTATAGCCACGAAGAGAGGGTGACGAATTTACGTTTGGGTGAACATCAGATTCAGATGAATCAGATGAGGTAGATGAGGGACAAGATGTGGAAGATACATCAAACAGAGTTTTGAGGGGTTGGACATCCAGAACCTCAAAATCAGATATGTATGATTCAGTAGGTTTGGGTTGCTCTGGTTGAGGATTAGGTTGTGGATTAGAAAGTATAGATTTTGGTGGTTCAGATACAATAGGTTCAGATGATAGTGGTTCAAGTATTGGAGTTTGTTGAGATTTAGGTTGTTGTGGAGAAGGTTTTTGTGGTGTTGGTTCTGCTGGTGTTGAAGTTGGTGGTTATAGTGGGGGAATTTCATATGATTTTGGTTCAGGTGTTTGTTTGTCAGATGAGGGAATATCAGATGGTTTAGAAGGTGTTGGTTCAGATGGATACTTTTTAGATGGAGTTGCAATAGGTTGGGTTACAGATGGTCTAACAGAAGGTATCTTAGGTTTAGAAACGCGAGGAGGAGAAGGTGAAGGTGATGGTATAGGTTCATGAAGAGTTTAATCAGATGTTAATACCTCTTTTACAGTTTCCAGAAGCTCGTTTAGACTTGCCTCTGGAGGATTGATCTCTGATTTCTTGACTCTCTTAGGCTTGACAGCAGTAGCTTCACCAGTAGCCTTCCTCTTGGGTTTAGAAGGTTCTTTTGTAGCAACCTTTCTCTTCTTCTTGTGTCTAGCCTTATAAAGATCTGGAGCAGGTTCACCTGCCTTCTGAACCAGATTTGCTGGTAGAGGGATTCCTTCATTCAGAAAATCTGTGATGTAATTCAGAATAATCTCCCTTGGTTCATTTGCAAAGAACATAAGAAAATTTGCAACCAGGACTCTTCTTTGAGTGACCTCTTCAGTGTTGAATTTCTTTGGAGCAGAAGTAACTTCTTCTACAACTTTCATCCTCTGAAGACTCTTTTCGTTCAGAGGTTTTCCAACTGCATAGGCTAATTCTTCCTTCATTCCAGCTTCAACCAGATGACCAACAAGACCATTCTCAGTCAGAATGTCTGAGATAAGTCTACCCATTGGAATCCAATTTCTTAGCTTCTGGTGTTTGTTTCTGAACTCTGCCCTTGATTGTTTAACATGCGTCCACAGATGATTAAACAGAAGATATGGCAGATCCACCTTAGTACTCTGAGTCAGACAATACATGAAGTATAGCTGATCAGTGTTGACATAATCTGGAGAATGAGAAGATTTTCTGTGGTGAATGCAGCTCATGAAAATCTTAGCCCAGATCCTGTAAACTGGTTTCAGATCCTTAACCTTGTTAGAAGCTACTCCAGATGAGCAAACTTCTCTATATACTTCAGTCATGTCCACACGCCCAGATGGTAGATTAGTGACTCCATCAGTCTCCTCATATCCTATGAGTTTCCTTATCAAAGCTTCAGTGATAATGATTTCTTTCCCCATAACAAATGAAACTATGAACTTAGGGCAACAAGACGCATGTATCCAGAATTCCTTTACCAGACAAGGGTAAACTGGTCCCATTAGCCTGTCAAAAAACTTGGTCCAACACTGTGCATCAACAATGAGACGAACGTTATTCCCATTTTCAGCAAACGATTCAAAGTTGATAATAGATTCACACAAGACTTCCATCTTGTCAACATGTGTGAGTAATGTTCTGATAGGTTCCTTAAAAGGGACAACACCCATGTTTGATGAAGAAACAGCAGCCATTGTAGATTGGAACTATGCTGAGGTTGAAGATGAAGTAGCCACTGTTGAAGTTTTTGAAGAATTAGGTTTACGAACAGATTTGGGTTTTGGGTTTAGATGAAGGCAAAAGAAAAAGCAAAAATGCATATAAGTGTTTGTGAGAGTGAAAAGTGTGAAATGTTGAGATTTGTGGAATTTATAGAAGAAATTTAGGGCACACAAAAGGTCACACGTTCAGCATGTACAAAATTAGCATTTAATGGCATTTAATAAAAAGAAATTAATCATTTCAAACAATTAATGATCCTGACACTTTGGGGGAAAACGAAAAACCAACTATTCAAAACAGTACCTCAAATGTCTCTTCAGTATTGTGCATTCCACCTTTTTAGATCTAGAGTGACACGTGTTTGCTTGCATGTGCTTCTGAAAACTCTTTGAGAAATGAAACGTTAGCCAACGTTCAGATCCTCTGAGACTTGTTAGTTCAGATACACACATAAATAATAATTCAAGAAATTAAATAATTGACAGATGAAATACTTCAGAGTTTAAACATTTTGCATCTAAGAAATTTGCTTATGATAAATATTATTCTGGACAAAATTCCATACCAATATTTTTCATAATAAACTTAAACCTATCTTCAGCAAGGGGTTTTATGAAAATATCATCCTATTGATGATCTGTATCAACAAAGTCTAGATTTATAATACCCTTCTGAACATAATCTCTAATGAAGTGATGTTTAATTTCTATATGATTAGCTTTAGAGTGTAAAATTAGATTTTTAGATAAGCATATAGCAGAAGTATTATCACAGAATATAGAAATATTACTCTCAAAGATCTGATAGTCTTCTAGCTGACTTTTCAACCAGAGCATCTGTGTGCTACATCCAGCAGCAGCAATATATTCTGCTTCTGTGGTTGATAGCGCAATTGTAGGTTGTTTCTTGCTGTACCAGGAGATTAAATTTCTTCCCAGAAATTGACAACTTCCAGAAGTACTTTTTCTTTCAACTCTGTCTCCAGCGTAATCAGCATCACAGAATCTAACTAGTTTAAATTCATCAGATTTTCTGTAACACAAACCCACATTAGAAGTACCTTTCAGATACCTTAGAATCCTCTTAACAGCAGTTAAGTGTGATTCTCTGAGATCTAATTGGAATCTTGCACACAAGCATACACTGAATAAAATGTCAGGTCTAGAAGCAGTTAAGTATAGAAGAGATATAATCATACCTTTGTAGAGTTTCTGATCTACTTTCTTACTTACCTCTTCCTTACCAAGAGTGCTTGTTGGATGCATAGGAGTCTTTGTCATCTTACTATCAGTCATATTGAATTTCTTCAGAAGCTCTTTTACATATTTAGTCTGATGAATGTAAGTGCAATCTGGAGTTTGGTTGACTTGAATTCCCAGAAAGAATCCCAATTCTCCCATCATGCTCATCTCAAATTCAGCCTGCATACATTGAGCAAACTCCTTTCCCAGCATAACATTGGTAGATCCAAATATAATATCATCTACATATATTTGACAAATTAACAAATCTTTCTTAAATGTTTTAAAGAAGAGAGTTGTGTCCACTTTGCCTCTGATAAAAATTTTCTCCAGAAGAAAATTACTTAATCTCTCATACCAAGCTCTGGGAGCTTGTTTTAAACCATAAAGAGATTTCTTAAGTTTAAAAACATGTTCTAGAAATTTATCACTTTCAAAACCAGGAGGTTGATGAACATAAACTTCCTCTTCTGTAATTCCATTTAAGAAGGCACTCTTAACATCCATCTGATATAGAGTAATGTTATTTTGTGCAGAAAAAGAAATGAGTAAATGAATAGACTCTAACCTGGCCACAGGAGCATAAGTCTTTGTGTAGTCAATTCCTTCTTGTTGGCTATAACCTTGAGCAACAAGCCTTGCTTTGTTTCTTTCAACTTCTCCTTTTTCATTTAACTTGTTTCTAAAGACCCATTTAGTTCCAATTATATTGAATCCTTTTGGTCTTGGAACCAAATCCCAAACGTCATTTCTTGTGAACTGATTTAGCTCTTCTTGCATGGCAATTATCCAGTCATTGTCTTGCAAAGCTTCATCCACAGAAGTTGGTTCAATAACTGACACCAAACCAAATAATGACGCTTCAGATGATCTGAGGTAGGATCTTGTTCTTATAGGGTCATCCTTCTTACCAATTATCACATCCTCTGGGTGAGAGGCCTTGATTCTGGAAGATGATCCTCTAACATTTTATTCTTCAGAAATATTCAAGTTGTTCATTTGAGTAGCCAAAGGAGTTGCTTCTGGCTCTTTCACTTGGACCTTTTCTTCCTCTGAGCCTTCAGAGTCTGTGAGAATTACTTCTCTATCTGCAGAATTATCAACCTGCTTTGGCTTTTGATTGCCAAGCTTATCATCAAATCTAACATGTATAGATTCCTCCACAATCTGTGTTTCAGTTTTGTATACTCTGTAGCCTTTAGAGCATTCAGAATAGCCAAGCATGAAACACTTATGTGCTTTAGAATCAAACTTGTTCAGATTCTCTTTAGTGTTCAGCATATAACGTATACATCCAAAAGGATGAAAATAAGAAATGTTGGGTTTTCTATTCCTCCACAATTCATAGGGAGTCTTTTCCATAAGAGGTCTTACAGACACTCTGTTCTGAATATAACAAGCTGTGTTTATTGCTTCTGCCCAAAAATGCTTTGCCAGATTAGTCTTGTTAATCATGGTTCTGGCCATTTCTTGCAAAGTTCTATTTTTCCTCTCTACAACTCCATTCTGTTGTGGAGTTCTAGGGTAGGAGAAATCATGAGCAATGTCATTTTCATTAAAATATTTTCAAAATATTTGTTTTCAAATTCGCCACCATGATCACTTCTGACTTTAATAATTTTAAAATCTTTTTCATTCTAGACTTGTTTGTAGAAGTCAAAGAACACAGAATGTGACTCATCCTTGTGTTTTAGGAATTTCACCCATGTCCATCTGCTATAATCATCAACAATGACTAATCCATACTTCTTGCCTCTGATGGATGTAGTTTTCACTGGTCCAAACAGATCAATGTGAAGTAACTCTAATGGTCTTGAAGTAGAAACAACATTTTTAGTTTTAAAAGAAGATTTTGAAAATTTTCCTTTTTGACATGCTTCACAAAGAGCATCTGAGTTGAACTTCAACTTAGGAAGTCCTCTGACCAAATTGAGTTTATTAATCTGAGATATACGTCTCATATTAATATGCCCCAATCTTCTGTGCTAGACCCATTGCTCGTCATTAACAGACATAAGGCATTTTACATTTTGAACCTTAAGTTCTGAAAGATTGATTTTATAAATGTTGTTCTTCCTCTTTCCATTAAATAGGATTGAGTCATCCTTCTGACTAACAGCTTTGCAACATTTTTGATTAAAGATTATGTCATAACCATTGTCACTTAATGACTTATGGACAATAGATTATGTTTTAATCCTTCTACAAGTAAAACATTAGATACAGAGGGAAGGTTACCATTGCCAATAGTACCAGAGTCAATTCTCTTGCCCTTCTGATTACCTCCAAACTTAACGTCTCCTCCAGATTTAAGCTCCAGGCCTTGGAATATAAACCTTTCTCCCGTCATGTGACGTGAGCATCCAGAGTCCAGGTACCATGATTTGTGTCTTGACTTTGCTGCTAAATACATCTGCAAGAGGTATTATCTTATCCTTAGGTACCCAGATCTTTTTGGGTCCTTTTGGGTTAGTTGCCTTAAAAGTTTGTCTGAACTTCTGTCTTTTTACTACAGGTTTGTTCTGACTAACTTTCGGTTTAAACACAGGAACGTTCTGATCAGAACGTGTGTGTTTAATATCATTCAGATGACCAAACTTAAAATGAGAATATAAGGGAGTCTTCTTAATGATAAGTTTATCAACAGGTATTGGATTTAAATCCTTTCCAAAGGAAGATTCATATCCAATTCCTTTCCTGTTGTTTCTGCTAACTCCATAGATCATTGAAGTCATCTTGCTTCTATCTATGCTTTTAGCCAGAAACTTCTGAAAACTATAGTCTTATTCTTCTAAAATATTTTTACATTTTGACTTAGTTTCAGATTCAGAGTCTTGTTGAGCTTTTTCAAAATTGTTTTTCATTTTCAAATTATTTTCTTTGAGCTCAGCAACTTCTGACTTTAAGCTTCTTGCATTTGAGCTTAATCTGGTTGTAGTTGTTCAGGACTTCTGATAAAACCTTAATAAGTTCTTCCCTAGAGAGATCAAAAAGTACCTCTTCTGAGTCAGATCCAGATGTTCCTTCATCCTGATCTTCCACGCCAGCCATCAGTGCCATGTTGGCATATTCTTCTTCTGACTCTGATGAAGATTCAGATGCATCTGAATCATCCCATGTAGCCATCAGAACTTTCTTTTTATGCTCAGGCTTCCTTCTTGGCTTCTCCTTTTGAAGCTTTGGGCATTCATTCTTGTAATGACCAGGTTCCTTGCATTCATAGCAAACAACCTCCTTCTTTCTAGATCTTTTGTGTCCAGATAACTCTTTGCGTTGATCTGGCTTCTTGAAGTTCTTGAACTTCCTCGGTTTGTGCTTCTAGAGTTTGTTGATCCTTCTGGACAGCAAGGACAGTTCATCTTCTTCAGAAGAAGAAGACTCCTCAGAACTTTCTCCTAACACCTGCAATGCTTTAACAGATTTTTTAGACTTTAAAGCAAATGACTTACCTTTCTTTTGAGGCTCGTCTTCTTCAAGTTCAATCTCATGGCTCCTCAGAGAGCTGATCAGTTCCTCCAATGTGATCTTGTTCAGATCCTTGGCTAGCTACAGAGCAGTGACCATTGGTCTCCATCGGATGGGCAAACTTCTGATGATCTTCTTCACATGATTAGCAGTTGAATAGCCTTTGTCCAGCACTTTTAATCTAGCTGTGAGGATCTGGAATCTAAAGAACATAGCTTCTATAGATTTAGATTCTTCCATTTTAAAGGCTTCATATTTCTGGATCAGCGCCAGAGCCGTGGTCTCTTTAACTTGTGAGTTCCCTTCATGAGTCATCTTCAAAGACTCAAACAAATCAAATGTTGTTTCTCTGTTGGTAATCTTCTCATACTCAGTATGAGATATAGCATTTAATAAGACTGTTCTTGCTTTGTGATGATTTCTGAACTCCTTCTTCTGAGCTTCAGTCATAGATTTTCTATCAATTTTCTTGCCATCCCCATCAGTGGGGTGAACATAACCATCAATGACTAAGTCCCAAAGATCATCATCATAACCAAGGAAGAAACTCTCTATTATGTCCTTCCAATAGTCAAACTTCTCCCCATCAAACATAGGGGGTTTTGTGCTGACTCTATCCCTTTCTTCATATTTGTTGTTGCTGTTGGATGTTGAAGCTTCAGCCATAATGTATCAACCAAGAAATATCAAGAGTTTTCTCACTGGATCTTTTCTGTTCACTGTGAAGTGATAGCACACACAGAACCGAAGCTCTGATGCCAACTGAAGGTGATAAAATACTTAGAAGGGGGGGTTGAATAAGGATTTTGAAAATATTATGGCAATAAAAACACAAAGATTTTTATCCTGGTTCGTTGAACTCAACTAATCCAGTCCACCCTATCAAAAGTGATTTTCCTTTCTCCACAAGGACATAATCCACTATAATCTAACTGATTACAATATCAACCACTAAGAACAACTGTCTTAGTCTTCTCAAGAACTACTGACCACAACTTGGTCTTCTTAAGGAACTTTTACAATCAAATGTAAACTAAACAAGTGTTTGAAATGCTTCTAATAAAGCTATATCACAACTGTGATTTACACTTAAGTTTAAGAACTTATGAAACTATTCAACAAAGAATAATAATTTGTATGAGAGCTTTGAGAGAGTTTTCAATGAATTTGTCAAAATACATCAATGTTCGTCAATTGTAGAAAGTTGTTGAAGGCTTGCTTTTATAGACTTAGAAGTCCAAGACGTTGCAAGCTTGAACACCGTGTACTGCAAAGTAGCTGTAGCCTTTTGTATTCACATGACTTGACCTTTCCCAGAAGTAGAACATTCAGAGAAATCCTTTTTGCCTGAGTTCTTGTATCTAGCATAAAAGAGGAAAGAGTCGTTTGGTATAACCAACAGATATAATTTTGAATAATCTTCTTCAACAAGTTTTTATTTCACAGCAATCAACATCAGAGCATTGAGTGATCAGAGTCTTTGATGTCATAAGAGTTTGTTGTATCAGAGTGTTGCAGCAAGTGTGTTTCAGCGTGAAATAAATCAGAGCAGAGTTTGGAGATCATATCCTCAGTACTTGCAGCGAACAGTACTATCAGAGTCTTTTGAAAAACAGTGCTTGAAACTCTTCATACAAAGTATTCAGTCTATGCTTTAGATGCTTCTGTAGCTTCTGCTTCAGATCCTTCTGTAGGCAGCGCTCAGAGTCTTCTGTAGACAGCGCTCAGAGTCTTCTAATTAGATACTTCTGAAGCTCAGATCCATGCGTAGTTTAACGTTCAGATCCATTTTTGCTTTCATAAGAATATTAAATTTAATATCTGCAGCAAAAATACTTGAACCAATTTAGAGTATATAATTTCTTAATACAAAATTTCATAAGTGTTATCATCAAAACATAGAGATATAACTAAGAACCAATATGTGTTCTAACATAAATCCTATTGGTTCTATCAAGACCAAAAGGGGGAGAAGGTTCTATCCAGACTATGATTTTAAATCCTATTGGTTCTATCCAGACCAAAGGGGGAGAAGGTTCTATCCAGACCTATGAGTTTAAATCCTATTGTTTCTATCCAGACCAAAAGGGGGAGAAGGTTCTATCCATACCTATGTGTTTAATTGCGCTATCTATGACCCAAGGGTCAATAGAGAGACTTTCCTTTGGAAGGAAAAGATGAGGCAACTTGGATGATAACTAAAGAGTTCCATCACTTGGGGGAAGTAAACTTAACAAAGCATAAACATTCACAAATGATGAATATAAGGGATATGGTTACAACCAAGAGCAAGCAAGCATATTACAATAAGCAAGGATTTCAATCAGGATGAATGGTTACAACCAAAATAAGGTATAAGGATATCACAATATCATGAAGGGGTTCTTATAAGACATAAGCACAAGAGGTGAAAACCAAAGACATATCTTGACAAAGATAAAGGTAACAACCAATGCGAACAAGTTATAACTTGATAAATAGTTCAAAATTTCACAGGGATTTTAAATGTTTGTAGAAATGAATCAATTGCAATGCTTACGAGAAAAAGTTGAAATCAAAATCACATACACCAAGGAGTTGACAAACAATGCTCACATCAAGTTCAAAATCAAACTCAAGAAAAGGAGTCAAAAGTTTTGAATGGAAAGATTGAAAGAGAGCAGGGTATAAAACCCTAAAGATGAAGTATGACTTTCTTTTAATGTAAAGTGTTTCTAAAATGAAAATTCTAGAATTTTTTACATACCATATGAAAATATGCAACAATACAAGACATTAGCAAAAAGAACCATTCAAAAACGATAAAAATTGGTAAAGTTGTGTTACTTTGAAATTTTAAAGAAAAAAACAAAGATTTTAGTCATTAAAAATAAAGGAGTGCACTTGGTGGATATTGAACTCACCACCTTTGGATCACAAGAGCAAAACTTTGCCAATCCGTCCAATGCGTGCGTGTGTAGCAGTCAAAGGAAAAAGAGAGAAATATGTGAAAACATGGAAAATGTTTGAAAATAACAAAAGAGTTGATCTCCACACGGATCGAACTTAGGTCAGGAGGCAAGGCAAGGCATTTGAAACGCAAGGCATAACCACTGGGGTGGCGATACATCTGTGTATTATGCCACCCCAATAAATACTTAAACTTAACAAATCAAGCATTCTGGGCAAAGGCAAGACAAACAAAACAAGGCAAGTTGGTGTCAAAACGGTTTCATTCAAACTTGATCAAAACACAACCAAATTTTACAAAATTTGAGTCTAAACCACTTGAAATTTGAAGAGGAAATGATGTTATCATCTGTTTTTCAAAACAATGCACACAAATTGAAACACGAATATAGATGCAGATGGAAGCTTATGAAATGCATTTTGGAAGTCATGATTCAAAACAGAGGTGTTAATACCATGGGATTAGCATACATAAACTCTAAACATATAGTTTATGGATTCTAGACCCAAAAAGAACTAAAAAAACTCATCAAACAGAAACTGGCATGTATGTTGCAATTATGGATCAAAAGTTTGAAATGTTGTTTTAGAAAAGAAGAACATCTTATAATGCAGCATTCCATGCTTCAACACACCAACACACACTCAATGATTCACATTCTAACAAGATATGAATTCATACACAAATGGCAAGAAAACTCAACTAAATGACAGCATAAGAGGTTGAGTAACCTCAAAACAGAAACTGACAGCAAACTCTTGTTTTTGTCAAATCAAAATATCAAACAAGCATGCATAATGAATCCTACACACACACATATAGTTCTCACACCATGACAAACTTGGTCTAACCAAACAGCCTAACAAGCTTGACATCTAAACATGATTAATTGGTTTTGCAACAGATCAAACATCATAACAGCTATACATAAGCAGCAGCCAGTCATTGGTCATTACTATGCCAATTCAATACATCAATTCAACACATTGCTTTAAATGAGAGTTACAACCCTATAGTAGTAAACACAAACAGATTCTAGCAGGAGAACCTAGTTGTAGCACTAATAGATGCAACCATGACTTAATTAGCATTAAACAACAAGGATCTTTGTTTACAAACAGCAAAAAGAGCAAGATTTGACAATGGTTGGAAGCAAAGGGTGGTAGCAGCATTATATGGCAGTTGAACTTGTAACAGAATAAGCATGACATGTTAACACAAACATTCAACTCATTGATTTATGATGCTAACAAGCAATTTCATGACAGATTCAAACATGATTCATAAGACATCAAAACATACATGGGAAAGGTACATACATGCTTATCACAGTTGACAACACAAACCAAATATGGACAGGCCATGATTAAAAGCAACCCTACTACAATGCCTTAAAATGACAGTCATTGATGCAAAATGAACATGACAATGTCAATTATCCAATAAAACATGATCCAAGTGATACTATATTCTCATGTCAGCAAGCATAAGCTAACACCAAGCAGTAGTTCAAATTATCACAGATGTACACTTAGCATGACAATGGCAAACATCAAACTTCAATGTATATTTCATGATGGTTATAACCATTTAACAGCAAAAAAGTATTGGTCATCATGAATCATCCCAGGCCTCAACAGTCACATGAATCATCCCAATGTTTTTACCAAGTCCAACAGAAATACAAAACTTAATAGAAAATTTAAAACAACATGGAACTATTGATCATCATAGGTCAAGATGTGTTTCAATAGCATCTAGGTGAATCCCTTCAATATTGGCCATGACTATGCTAAACAACAAGCAGTTTTTCAAAACAGTTGAGATGCATTTTCAAAGCTTGAGTGCAAATATAACATGCTTGTATTGGTTTAAAGGTTTACACACATTCTAAACATGTTATAGACAAAGTTCCAACAGAAGGATGCATCAAAAATGTGCTGGAATTGAAAATGGTGTGTGAGTTGCAAAAGTGCATTTTTGACTGAAAGTGGTCAAAACAAAATGTTGCAGATCCAAAGCCAAACATAGTTTCAAATAATATAATGTCAAACATCACATGAATCAAACATATAGGTACTTCTAATCTAAAATGCCAGCAAAAAGATTCAAGATCTAATGATGTTGCTTGCAACAGAACCAGATCAACATGATCCTATCCAACATAAGTAGCTAATGCAATGCCTTAAACCAAAACATGTAGTATCCATTCAATAATAGTCATGGCAAACATACACTCATGATTCACATCAAACTAAAACAATACATAGCATGACACAAACATAAACACATTCAATACAGTCTTAAAACCACACAAAAACTGGCCTGAACATACCCTACCAACATGTCATGCCATCACAATCCATCAAAGTCTTCAAATGAAAAACTACTCTATCACTAAATCTAAGCCTCACACCTAGACTCAACAGAACCAACAACATTATTCACAAATAGAACAAGATCAAATGGTCAGATCCAGCATCACTCCATAACAGTTGCAAACAATCTTTTCCTATGTTCATACATGACCTAGGATAATGCTTAAGGGAGCTTCAAAAGCATAAACACAAAAATAACACCATATTGTATGATGATTATAAGAGCACTACACATATTGATGAGCAAAACAAACAAAGTATGGCACATTCAAACATGAACTGCTCTTGCATTTAAACACATCACACACCAAGCATGTCAATCATGTTCATGACAGTTCAAGATAGGAAATGTGACTACTAACCTCTTATAGACCTCCAAGCAAGCTTATACAGTAGGGAAAACCTTGAAGACTTCCAACTGATATCCAACCAATGCATTGATGAAAACACAACTTTTCTTGCACTTGAAGTAAATGCGTGAACTTTTGTGACAGATCTCAAAACAAGTGATGATGAAGGTATTTTAGGTTATGAAAAGTTGGTACATCTTAAACCAAAGGTGTTTGGAGGGTTGAGGTGATCAAAACAGGCATGAGCAAAGATTTATCAGATTTTGTGTGGAAAGTCAAACTTTGTTTGGTTGAAAGTTGACTTTTGAGAATATGGAGTTTTGGAATGGTTTAAGAGCTTGAACACCTCCCACACATCATTTGTGGATTGTGCAGATGGTTTTCAATGAGTTTTAGTTTATGGAAATGGTTTTGGAAGGCCAACTGCTCAATGCAAATTTTTGAGGAGCTTTGGAATGGTTTCTTCTCTTATAAGAAAAGCAAGGCAAGATGAGAGCTATGGTTTTATCTTGGGTTTTAGAGTGCTCTAGTGTGTGTTTTAACATAGAGGAAACCTCTATTTATAAGCCAAGGAATGGTTTGGGGCAGATTTGTGTTTTGGCTTTTGGAGGGAGTTTTGTAGTGAAATCTTGTTAAAGATCATGTACAGCTGCACACTCAAGTCGTTAGCTCAATGCAAGGCATAAATCAAGTGGTATGGAGGACATGGAAGTGACTTAAGTGAAGCTAGAGAGTAGGAAAGACTGTTGCTACAAATTTTTCATCATAAAGTTTCTCTTTCTTCTTGATTTTTGATTAAAATAATGGCAACTTGCCTACAACTTGCAAAGTCTACCAAACCCCCTTTTTTCTACAGTTCTACTCATCAAACTCTCTAATTATCAGATAAAAACATGATCAAATGGATGAGAATGGTTCAAGTGGTTAAAAAGTGAATTTGTGAAAGAGTGGAAATGGTGCACTCAAGTGTTGAGACCCCAACTTGCTGGATTCATAGCTCTCAACTCATAAGGGATATGGAGGAGTTCTAGTACATTTTGGAAAGCCCTCATGGAGCTCTATAACTTTTATGTTTTCGTGATCTTCAGATTCCAAGTGGAACTAGGTCAGAAATCCAGTCCAAGTTGGCTGAAAACATGCCTAAAAAGGCCAGCAACTTAGAATTTTTCTAAGTGTTTTCTCCCTCTTGTGATGATTTTGGCCATAACTCCCAATCTAATCATTTTCCGCCCATGGACCACTTTGATAATTTTGTAGGACTTGTCAAGACCTTTCCAACAAGCCTTGAACCAACTCAATTGGATGTGTGGTTAGGGAGTTATGGTCTTGCCCCTTTCAAAACCCTAATTTCCCGATTTCTCGATTACTCCTCAATCTTTGATCCAATGGTCATGAAACTTCATGGATAGGTGTAACATGTTACTAGGAACACTTTTGCTTCATACTTTGAGGTCAAATTCCTTATGATTGAAGAGTTGACTTTTTGGTCAACCGAAAGATCGATCGATGACTACCGAGTCGACTGTTGATGTTCCGGGTCTTTTGAGGCCTTGAAACTTCTTGAGTGTACTTCACTAATCCATATGGACTTCATGGACCATGATCCCCCCCATTGGAACACCTTTTAAATCAAAAGTCAAACTTTGGTTGACTTTTCCTGATCGAAAAACCCTAATCGGGGATCTTGGACTGCATTGTCTTTAAACTTTGGGTGACAACCTCAAATTGGATTCATACTTGACCCAATGGAGTATATTTGATGATGTGGAGACTTTTTTCATGGAGAATAAATCCAATGCATTGATTGATCAAACCATCGAAACCTCGATTCCCGGCTGTACTGAACCCCTAACTCAACTGTATCTTGACAAAGAGCAACTTGAAATAGGTTAAGGTTAGATAATCAAATTAATATGACCCTAAAATGATGATGAAGATATAAGGGGTCAAAATTTGGGGTGCAATAGTTGCCCCTATTTAAATGTCTTCACTAGATGGTAATGAGAGATGACAATCCTCATAGAATCGTAGTGAAAGGCATTTAAATATAGCAAACCAAAAATTTTGTCCCTTAGATCCGATGATATGCAAAAGGACAAATGTGAATATGCCATGAGTCTAAATGATGCTTTATGATGCTTGAGTGTAAGACAACTGCAGACACACGAGCAAGAATAGAAGAACGGCAAGACAACGAGTAACCACTCACGGGGGACCCAACACACTGGGGGAAAGATCCGGGGCATAACATATCAATAGTTCATACATGACTAATGATGCTACTGAAGGGGAATCTTTCACACAGGGGACGCAAATTCCACCGGGGAAGACAAATCTTCACCGGGGAAAAGGGAACACACTCCATTTGGGAAGAAAGAAATTATCCATCGGGGAAGCGAAAGATCAGAGACGCAAACCTCACTGGTGATAACCGAATGAGGAATTTCCTATAACGAAGAGTTCGAACGGGATCTTCAGTAAAAGACTAGAAACAAGACCAGACGCACTAGGGATGCTAGTATCCATTAGATCTCCGAGACTCGAATGAGGAAACCAACGGCTTTGCTGGGAACATTGGTGACGACCAACTTACGGTATTAATAACAATTGGATTTAGGCAAAACCAGTAACCACTAGGCTCTTTAAATGATTTGGTGACGACCAACTCTTCAAACAGGAAGTACAAATATACCCCTCAAAACCTTAGGAACAAAAGTCAAATATTCTCAAAGCATTAGGATACATCAATGATTTCATGCAAATGCAACATTCGAGTCTCCGGAAATTCCTGAACTCGGAATCCAAAGTATACATATCCAAAGGTACAAAAACCTGAGCTTGGGATGGAAACAAACACTTCCACAGGTAAACAACCTGATTTTGGAGGCAAACATATCCAAAGGCACGAAACCTGAGCCTGGAGGAAAACATATCCTAAGGTACAAAACCTGAGCTTGGAAGCAAACATATCCAAAGGTACTAAACCTGAGCTTAGAATCCAACATATCCAAAGGTACAAAACTTGAGCTCGGAAGAAAACATATCCAAAGGTACGAAACCTGAGCTTGGAATGGAATCAAAGCGTAACTTCACTTGGAATGATACACAACCAAATCGTCATTACCTGTTATCCATGGATTTTCCCAATGCCAATTACCAACAGGCCTTTCTCGAAATATGATTGGTCACCACCAAATTAACTATACTAGTATCGACTGGATTTTTCAAACAATGCTGGTCACAATCGTGCCTCAACGTCCCTAAGATAAGCTTCTCGAATGAGACTGCCACTTATCTGAAACGATAACGATGATAAGCTTCTCATGGGAGACTTCCACTTATCTGGGGGGTACGAATAAACTGATAAGCTTATCTGGAGAGACTGCCACTTATCTGGAAAACATAATGGAAACAAGCTTCTCGAGGGAGATGGCCACTTGTCTGGGGATATAATGAAACAAGATAAGCTTCTCATGTGAGACTGCTACTTATCTGTAGGTGAATAAGCTTCTCTATAGAGATTTCCACTTATTGTTGCTGATGAATAAGCTTCTCCACAGAGATTGCCACTTATGGATAAGCTTCTCTACAGAGACTGCCACTTATTGTTGAATATGAATAAGCTTCTCGCCAGAGATTGCCACTTATGGATAAGCTTCTCTACAGAGACTGCCACTTATCGTTGAAGATGAATAAGCTTCTCTACGGAGACTGCCACTTATGGATAAGCTGCTCTACAGAGACTACCACTTATGGATAAGCTTCTCTACAAAGACTGCCACTTATGGATAAGCTTCTCTACAGAGACTGCCACTTATCATTGTAAGGCAATGCAAAATGTTCTTCTTGATAGATAGTGCAAAATAAATGCACGTCCAGGTAGGTTCGGCAACCGACAGGGACCGAAGTTCAATCTAGAACCAAGCTAGAAAGAAACTGTCAAACAAGACTCCAACCATTGAGAAATGAACTCGAATGGGGACACATCTTATCCAATCATGGAAACAGATAACTGAAGCGACCATCATCCACGAGGATTAAACTCTATGGGTAATTGAGAAAGGATGGACATTTTATGCTTAAGGGATGACAACTCTATTGGAGAGAGACAACACACCCAGTCACTTGGTGAAAAACACCAAAGTGAAACAGGAACAGGTAATAACCAGAGATAGAAAAAATGCACGGATGTTATGCATATGCTTTATGCCATGCTTATGTTTATGCTGACAAAACAGAGAAAACAAAACAGGAGATGAAATAAACATCTCGACACGGATACCCAGCCAACTTCACCAAAATTGGATAACAACGGGGATGATCATAAAGATCAACATTTCCACTTCAAAGTTACAACCTTCTTTGGGAGAGAGTAATCTACATAGGACACAACATCATGACTTCACTCAGATTGCCATCATGAGCTTGAATTCTTTGTTGAAGGAAAAATCACCAAGGGAAGTTCCAAGATCAACCGAAGTAACAACTTAATTGAAGAGCTGACAAAAAGGTATCATGAGAACAAAACACTTTTGCCCCTCGATAGTACAACAATCCTCTTCAAGTGAGCAACGGCTCTTGCGACAAACAGTCTTCAAACTTTTCTGCCCTATATTACATGGTCTGTGGGAAGAAACCATCAAAAGAATTTTATAAAAGAATCAGCATAAAGATGCTTCAATGTCTTCAAACTCTTATAGAGAGAGATTTACAAATCTCGAAGTGATTGCCCCAGTTTAATGGTGCTTGCACAACAAAGTCTCGGACTGTGGAAGTAACGACTGGGGAACAAACTTGCCCTTGCTAGCGGTTAACTGCAACAGAGTTGCCCCGGGCTGAACTGCTCTTTTAAGAGATTCAACTGATCTTGACCTGATGTCGTGACAAATGATTAACAAATCCTTCATATTAGTTGCCCCAGGCTGAGCTTCCTTTATCAAGTCAAATTCCCTAGCTGACAGCGTTTGTTGGGATTCCTTTGACATTGGATCGTCTTGCACGCAATGTTGTTCATTAAAAGTTGGCAATTTTCAATGTAAAATTCATGCAATCTTTTGAAAACATTTTTGATGAAACACACACGGCGGTGTGATCAAGTGATCAAAGTGAAAGTGATCCAATCATTTACAAACGATAGATAAAGTGATTAACACACACACAATCATCAAAGATCATTAGGAGTCAGGTTATCTAACCTTGCTGTAATATGCTTTCAAAACAACCTTACCTCAATCAGGTCTTTTAAGGGTTGTAACGTGGCTCGATTCATGGTTCATGAAACAAAGGATAAAGGCTCAAAGTTATTTGTCCCACCCAATCTCCATGATGAACTCCAATCCTACACTCAGTTAACTCAAATTATACACTCAAGTTCTTACAGGCTTTAAGAATTGAACTGATGATAGTTAGTGATGATTCACAAATCTAGGGTAGTCACAACTCCCTTGTAGTATTAATAGCTTTTGCTATTTGAGGATTTTTTTAAGAGTGATGACTCTTACAGAATTCCTCTCTTTTGTTATTCCTGACTTTTTTCTGAACTGTTTTGTTCGAATATACAGTCAACAGGATGCCCCATTTTTGCCTAAGTCTCCTTCATAGGTTTGGACTTAGCGGGCTTTTCAATTTTCTTTTTTTTGAGAAAGGAGGTGACTACCTAGTTTAATGGCTACGGTGAACCATCATCGTCTTTTAAACTTCAACACTTGGTCGTTGTGTGCGAAGAAAAACCTGAGTGCACCACCTTTATATGAAAAGTGTCGTGTATGCACATATCTCCAAGTTAACCGAGAACTACCCGCCCCAGTTTTGAGATTTTAAGGGTTTTTTGCAAAGAAAGAAAACTCCTACTTCTAGGCTCGAAGGGGTTAACGAGGGATTATCTTCCTTATTTCTCCAGTATTTAGGGATTGAAACAATGCCTTACATCATCAGCAAAGTTAAATTGAAAGCATATCAACAGCAGTTATGGATATAGTTTTCATCATCCTCCCCAATCTTTGCTTTAAACAACAGTTTAGTAAAGAAAAGAAATTTTTGCATTTTTCGTTATCTTATAACAATGAAAGGAATGAGTGAATTGAATGGACTTAATCAAAAGATGCAGAAACATTTCATTAATCTTGCCAATTCAAAATGAAAAACAGCTTACAAGCAATTCAAATGCAAAGAAAATACAACACAATGCTAAAATAGTCTACAGCTGCCAGCCTTAGGGAATTAAAATTGATAAAACAAATTTCAAATTTCAGGCCCTATGCGGGGAAACACCTTCAACAACCACATACTCCTTGTGATATAGAATTATGAGGGGTCTCGCGGGTCCTTTGCCTTTGGATTTAAGAATCGTGGCACTGTTATTTGATTTATCCTCATGAGGTTTCAGCAACTCCTTCAATCTCAGTTTAAAACCCTTACACTCTTCAACTAGATGCCCTGTTGTCCCAGTATGATATTCGCATTCTACTTCTGGGTAGTCTTCTTCGAAGATCAAGTGTTTGTCAATTATTAGCTCTTGTACAAGATAACCTAATGCTATACATGCATCTAAGTTGTGTCCTTCGGCTCCTTTGTGAAATTCACAAGTCAGGTTCGCATTATGCCATGGTCCTGGCATAGGATTGGATAATCGCGGAGTCACTAGCGAATTCTGAATCAATAGCGGGTAAAGTTTACTTAGCGGTACTGGAATTGGTTTACCGCAAATCTTATTTTTCCTGGCATGATTCTTTTTGTTCAAGCTCTGGCTTTGAGAACCTTGAGGAGGAACAAACACCGACTGGTGAGATACTTTTCTGGTAATCATCTGATATTTGACTGCTTGATCAGATACTGACTTGTGTGGAATTTCTCCGGGTGCACGTTCTGGCTGCGGAGGGGACATGAGAGGTGGTGAAGTTTTATTGACTTGAACACCTTGAGGCGTGAAAGAGATCATTGTGGAGTCGAGCAAATCTTTAACCTCGTTCCTGAGTGCTTTACAGTCTTCATTTGAATGCCCCAATGCCCCATTATGATAGTCGCATCTGGCATTGGTATCAAAGTTTAGAGGGTAAGGAGGAATCACCGGTTTCGGCTCCTTTGGTATTATCAATCCGCCTTGGATCAAGTCTGGCATTATCTGACCGTATGACATTGGAAATGGACTCTCTGGTTTCCTTGGTCTTTGTCGGGCGTGCTGGCGCGATTGGCGGTTGTCTGGTCGTTCATACCCAGAAGGCCCTTGGGTTGGAGGAATCATCGGAGATAATGCATCCCTAGTTTCTCTGGACGTCACATGGTCAAAGTGACCTTCCTTTTTCATCATGTTCTACAATGTCTCTAGAGCCCAATTCATCTGAAACTTGAGAATTTTGATGTCCTCTTTCATAATTTCCTGAGCTCTCAGAAGTTCATCCATTGTTGCCATTTGTCTCAGATATGTGCTAGGTATCCCCTCTCTATCTGAACAAGAGGGAGACAAAGAGACGCAAGGTTGAGAAATGAAAATGCAATGCAGAAAGCAAACTGGTTTTACAAAACTCAGAAGATTGACTAGGTCAAAACCCTCATTTCATCAACCGTTGGAAAAGTTACAACTTTTAAAAAATACTAGAGATCGACTGAGTTTTACAAAACTAGTTGCGGCATGATATCCTCGTGGTGATATGATGGGATGATGTACGCATAACATAAAGGCAAGTATTCACAAATACATGCACACACAAAGACCTCCTAGGCTCAAGACCAAAGCAAGGAGTCAAAGGTCTACCCATCCCCAAGGATTTGTACTATGAGCTGTTTGTACCTGCCGAACGGGTTCTAACAGTGTTCTCGGGGTCAACAACCCATCTTTCGGATATTATCAATTTCCCAAATCACTCGGTAATCGATAATATTCTCAAGAGAGTCTCGTCCGAGTGTAGTATCGCGTATCAACTACTTCGGGACTACTCCCTTATAGTCATCGCACTACGTCCTAATAAGGCCAAAGTGAGGTAAAATGTAACTAAAAAGTCCTCGGTGTCACGGGCTCCTTTGTTAAAAGTAGCAATGTTTTCACGAATACTCGTTTAACAAAACTAACTCTCAAGAGGGTCTCCACTGAGTGGTGGTTTCTCAAGTTAACTTGGTCAGGAATTAACTCCCTATAAGCCTTCTTGAATATACCACCATCCTATCATAAGTGCACTCAAGTCCGGGTATAGGACTGCCTCACCACTCGAAGTACCCAATATCCATGATACAAATATATATATTGACAAATATACATGTTAAGAAAGTGTTCACAAATATAGCATACAATCAAACAAAATAGGTTAAACCCTCAAGTTTAAGTATCCCCAGTGAAGTCGCCATTTCTGTTGCGGTGAGAATCGTGATACCAAGCTTTTGATTAACTTGAACCTTAATTCTTAAAATTCACAACCGGACTTTAATTTATCCAAAGGAAAGGTCTAGAGAAAGAAAGAACCTTTTTTTGCGATGTTACAACAACGCTAAGAGATTCGGGGATCGGGGGTTGGTTATGCCTAGGGTAGGTATTTCACATCCTAAACATTTGTAGTACTCTACAGGAACCTTTTGTTTGTTTGCATGCTAATACTTGATAAATGTTTGCTATGGATTAGGATTGGGTAAAAGGTGTAGGTAAAGACCTAAGGATAGTTTCTAAGTTTGCTCGCAAAGACATCGCGTCCTCTGCCTACGTATCCTTACTAGGATAGAATCAGAGCAATCGTAGTTCACCTCACTAGGGATGAAGAACACTTGATTATGATCAAGGTTCAAAGGGGAACAAACATTACAATGCTTGTGTAGAGTTTAAGAAAACTCTCTAGATCTATATTGAACACTCAAAAAAGGGGAGTAAGTAATCATCTCCATGATTCTTACATAGAGTTAACCAAACTCTACCTATCTCTATGTTGTAAGACCAATTGGTTCTATCCAGACCAAAAGGAGGAAGAAGGGGGAAGGTTGCTCGTCAAGATATCGCATCTTGTGTCTATGTATTCTCATTGTCCAATGAGAAATCAGAGCGGTCGTAGTTCGGGCACGAACTACAGAATAAGTATCAATTGGTTCTTTCCAGACCAAAAGAGGGAGAAGGTTATATCCAGACCTACGAGTTTAAATCCTATTGGTTCTATCCGGACCAAAAGGGGGAGAGGGTTCTATCCATACCTATGAGTTTAAATCCTATTGGTTCTATCCAGAGCAAAAGGGGGAGAAGGTTTTATCCAGACCTATGAGTTTAAATCCTATTGGTTCTATCCAGACCAAAAGGGGGAGAAGGTTCTATCCAGAACTATGAGTTTAAATCCTATTGGTTCTATCAGGACCAAAAGGGGGAGAAGGTTCTATCCAGACCTATGAGTTTAAATCCTATTGGTTCTATCCAGACCAAAAGGGGGAGAAGGTTCTATCCAGACCTATAAGTTTAAATCCTATTGGTTCTATCCAGACCAAAAGGGGGAGAAGGTTCTATCCATACCTATGAGTTTAATTGAGCTATCTATGACCCAAGGGTCAATATATATACTTTCCTTTGGAAGGGAAAAGATGAGGCAACTTGGATGAGAACTAAAGAGTTCCATCACTTGGGGAAAGTAAACTTAACAAAGCATAAACATTCACAAATGATGAATATAAGGGATATGGTTACAACCAAGAGCAAGCAAGCATATTACAATAAGCAAGGATTTCAATCAGGATGAATGGTTACAACCAAAATAAGGTATAAGGATATCACAATATCATGAAGGGATTCTAACAAGACATAAGCACAAGAGGTGAAAACTAAAGACATATCTTAACAAAGATAAAGGTAACAACCAATGCGAACAAGTTATAACTTGATAAATAGTTCAAAATTTCACGGGGATTTTAAATGTTTGTAGAAATGAATCAATTGCAATGCTTACGAGCAAAAGTTGAAATCAAAATCACATACACCAAGGAGTTGACAAACAATGTTCACATCAAGTGCAAAATCAAACTCAAGAAAAGGAGTCAAAAGTTTTGAATGGAAAGATTGAAAGAGAGGAGGGTATAAAACCCTAAAGATGAAGTATGACTTTCTTTTAATGTAAAGTGTTTATAAAATGAAAGTTCTAGAATGCTTTACATACCATATGAAAATATGCAACAATACAAGGAATTAGCAAAAAGAACCATTCAGAAATGATAAAAATTGGTAAAGTTGTGTTACTTTGAAATTTTAAAGAAAAAAAACAAAGATTTTAGTCATTAAAAATAAAGGAGTGCACTTGGTGGGTGTTGAACTTACCACCTTTGGATCACAAGTGCAAAACTTTGCCAATCCATCCAATGCGTGCGTGTGTAGCAGTCAAAGGAAAAAGAGAGAAATATGTGAAAACATGAAAAATGTTTGAAAATAACAAAAGAGTTGATCTCCACACGGATCGAACTCGGGTCAGGAGGCAAGGCAAGGCATTTGAAACACAAGGCATAACAACTGGGGTGGCGATACATCCGTGTATTATGCCACCCCAATAAATACTTAAACTTAACAAATCAAGCATTCTGGGCAAAGGCAAGACAAACAAAACAAGGCAAGTTGGTGTCAAAACGGTTTCATTCAAACTTGATCAAAACACAACCAAATTTTACAAAATTTGAGTCTAAACCACTTGAAATTTGAAGAGGAAAATGATGGTATCATCTGTTTTTCAAAACAATGCACACAAATTGAAACACGAATGTAGATGCAGATGGAAGCTTATGAAATGCATTTTGGAAGTCATGATTCAAAACAGAGGTGTTAATACCATGGGATTAGCATACACAAACTCTAAACATATAGTTTATGGATTCTAGACCCAAAAAGAACTAAAAAAACTCATCAAAACAGAAAATGGCATGTATGTTGCAATTATGGATCAAAAGTTTGAAATGTTGTTTTAGAAAAGAAGAACATCTCATAATGCAGCATTCCATGCTTCAACACACCAACTCACACTCAATGATTCACATTCTAACAAGACATGAATTCATACACAAATTGCAAGAAAACTCAACTAAATGACAACACAAGAGGTTGACTAACCTCAAAACAGAAACTGACAGCAAACTCTTGTTTTTGTCAAATCAAAATATCAAACAAGCATTCATAATGAATCCTACACACACACACATATAGTTCTCACACCATGACAAACTTGGTCTAACCAAAAAGCCTAACAAGCTTGACATCTAAACATGATTAATTGGTTTTGCAACAGATCAAACATCATAATAGCTATACATAAGCAGCAGCCAGTCCTTGGTCATTACAATGCCAATTCAATACATCAATTCAACACATTGCTTTAAATGAGAGTTACAACCCTATAGTAGTAAACACAAACATTAAACAACAATAGTTGTAGCAGGAGAACCTAGTTGTAGCACTAATAGATGCAACCATGACTTAATTAGCATTAAACAACAAGGATCTTTGTTTACAAACAGCAAAAAGAGCAAGATTTGACAATGGTTGGAAGCAAAGGGTGGTAGCAGCATTATATGGCAGTTGAACTTGTAACAGAATAAGCATTCCATGTTAACACAAACATTCAACTCATTGATCTATGATGCTAACAAGCAATTTCATGACAGATTCAAACATGATTCACAAGACATAGCATGACACAAGACATAGCATGAGTAGCTAATGCAATGCCTTGAACCAAAACATATAGTATCTATTCAAAAATAGTCATGGCAAACATCCACTCATGATTCACATCAAACTACAACAATGCATAGCATGACACAAACATAAACACATTCAATACAGTCTTAAAACCACACAAAAATTAGCCTGAACATACCCTACCAACATGTCATGCCATCACAATCCATCAAAGTCTTCAAATGCAAAACTAATCTATCACTAAATCTAAGCCTTACACCTAGACTCAACAGAACCAACAACATTATTCACAAATAGAACAAGATCAAATGGTCAGATCCAGCATCACTCCATAACAGTTGCAAGCAATATTTTCCTATGTTCATACATGACCTAGGATAATGCTTAAGGGAGCTTCAAAAGCATAAACACAACAACAACACCATATTGTATGATGATTATAAGAGCACTACACATATTGATGAGCAAAACAAACAAAGTATGGCACATTCAAACAGGAATTGCTCTTGCATTAAACACATCACACACCAAGCATGTCAATCATGTTCATGACAATTCAAGATAGGAAATGTGACTACTAACCTCTGGTAGACCTCCACACAAGCTTATATAGTAGGGAAAACCTTGAAGACTTCCAACTGATATCCAACCAATGCCTTGATGAAAACACAGCTTTTCTTGCACTTGATGTAAATGAGTGAATCTCAAAACAAGTGATGATGAAGGTATTTTAGGTTATGGAAAGTTGGTACATCTTAAACCAAAGGTGTTTGGAGGGTTGAGGTGATCAAACCAGGCCTGAGAAAAGATTTATCTGATTTTGTATAGAAAGTAAAACTTTGTTTGGTTGAAAGTTGACTTTTGAGAATATGGATTTTTGGAATGGTTTAAGAGCTTGAACACCTCCCACACATCATTTGTGGATTGTGCAGATGGTTTTCAATGAGTTTTAGTGTATGGAAATGGTTTTGGAAGGCCAACTGCTCAAGGTAGATTTTTGAGGAGCTTTGAAATGGTTTCTTCCCTTATAAGAAAAGCAACACAAGATGAGAGCTATAATTTTCTCTTGGGTTTTAGAGTGCTCTGGTGTGTGTTTTAACATAGAGGAAACCTCTATTTATAAGCCAAGGAATGGTTTCGGGCAGATTTGTGTTTTGGCTTTTGTAGGGAGTTTTGTAGTGAAATATTGTTCAAGATCATGTACAGCTGCACACTCAAGTCCTTGGCTCAATGCAAGGCATAAATCAAGTGGTATGGAGGACATGGAAGTGACTAAAGTGAAGCTAGAGAGTAGGAGAGACTGCTGCTACAGATTTTTCATCATAAAGTTTCTCTTTCTTCTTGATTTTTGATTAAAATAATAGCAACTTGCCTACAACTTGCAAAGTCTACCAAACCCCCTTTTTTCTAAACTTCTACTCATCAAACTCTCTAATTATCAGATAAAAACATAATCAAATGGCTGAGAATGGTTCAAGTGGTTAAAAAGTGAATTTGTGAAAGAGTGGAAATGGTGCACTCAAGTGTTGAGACCCCAACTTGATGGATTTATAACTCTTAACTCATAAGGGCTATGGAGGAGTTCTAGTAAATTTTGGAAAGCCCTCATGGAGCTCTACAACTTTCATGTTTTCATGATCTTCAGATTCCAAGTGGAACTAGGTCAAAAATCCACTCAAAGTTGGCTGAAAACATGCCTAAAAAGGCCACCAACTCTCAATCTACTCATTTTCTGCCCATGGACCACTGTGAGACTTTTTTAGGACTTGTCAAGACCTTTCCAACAAGCCTTGAACCAACTCAATTAGATGTGTGGTTAGGGAGTTAAGGTCTTGCCACTTTCAAACCCCTAATTTCACGATTTCTAATTACTCCTCAATCTTTGATCCAATGGTCATGGAAATTCATGGATAGGTGTAATATGTTACTAGGAACATTTTTGCTTCATATTTTGAGGTCAAATTTCTTATGATTGAAGAGTTGACGTTTTGGTCAACCGAAAGATCGATCGATAACTACCGAGTCGACTGTTGATGTTCTGAGTCTTTTGAGGCCTTGAAACTTCTTGAGTGGACTTCACTAAGCCATATGAACTTCATGGACCATGATCCTCCTATTGGGACACCTTTTAAATCAAAAGTCAAACTTCAGTTGACTTTTCCTGATCAAAAAACCCTAATCGGGGATCCTGGACTGCGTTCTCTTTAAACTTTAGGTGACAACCTCAAATTAGATTCACACTTGATCCAATGGAGTATATTTGATGATGTGGAGACCTATTTCATGGAGAATTAATCCAATACATTAACTGATCAAACCATCGAAACCTCGATTCCCGGCTGTACTGAACCCCTAACTCACCTGTATCTTGACAAAGACCAACTTGAAATAGGTTAAGGTTAGATAATCTAATTAATATGATCCTAAAATGATGATGAAGATCTAAGGGGTCAAAATTTGGGGTGCAACACCCGAGACCACTTTCTTTCTCGTTTTCATTTTCGACCGTTTATTTCATCTTTGTTCATTTTCACCGCTCTTTGGTCGATGACGGGACCTCCGTAATCCATTACCAGTCAAATTATTGATGAATAATGTTGAATCCGAGACCACCTCTTTTCTCTCATCATTTCTTCTTCTTTTCGATTTTATTTTGACTTTCTTCTATTTTGGTTCGTGTGACACGGATATCAATATACGACCTCTTAAAGTTTGACTTCTCTTATAAGTCGAACTACGACGGTTTTGCGTCACATTGGTCCCGATTCAAAACATCATTATCAAGGATCAAAGAGGAGAAGCTTGGAAAGGAAGATAGCATGCAAAGTCAAGGGTCAACGGAATCACTAAGTTCGGTAACATTGTTTTTATTTCATCTCTTTTATTCAACCGTCGAGTGTTGTGAGCTATTAGCGATAGACACGTGGGAAATGATGAGTGGGGGGTCTCCTCTCACTCGTCTAGAGTGTTTAGCATATGTCCTTTGGACAATATGTGACGCATTTGCTCCTACGTCTTAGGACTTAGCGTGTGCGTCCCGATCTGAACCTTTTCTCTCGCATCCTGGCGATTGAGATCCCTTATCTTTCCCATGTGCAATCGAGACCGTTTTTCCATGGTTAGCCGAACTACGGCTGCTCTGATCTCTCATATCTGATGAGAATATGTATTCACATGATGACAATGTCTTGGCGAGCACCCTTTCCCGTTTTTCCATAGTTGGTCGAACTACATTTGCTCTGATTCCTCATGCCAGATGAGGATACGTAGGCACAAGAAGGCGATGTCTTGGCGAGCACACTTTTCCCTCTTTCCTGTAGTTGGCCGAACTACAGCTGCTCTGATCTCTCATATCTGTTGAGATTACGTAGGCATAGGATTGCGATAATCCTAGCGAGCACTTTTCCTTTTTCTCACCCTTTAGATTCCCCGTACCTTTTAACCATGACATACTACGTCCATTCTACCGCAAATAGGTAACGCCTAAGTTTCTAATGGTTGAGCATCAATACACCTAACTGCTAGAATGTGTGCGCTAGCATCATCTACCTTTTCTCTCGCCCCCGTGCAATCAAGAACACCCCGTTTGTCCCATAGTTAGCCCGAACTACGTTTTCCCTGATTTCTCGTACCAAATGAGGATATGTAGGCACAAGACGGTGAAGTCTTGGCGAGCAACCTTCCCCACCTTCACCTGTAGTTTTCCGAGCTACGTTGACTCTGACTTTCCCATTGCACAAGGGAATACGTAAGCATAGGGCGACGATGCTCTATCGAGTCAGTTCTTTTCGTTTAGCAGTAGCAGCTATAGATAGTTTGTTTTTCACCCATAGACTAGACAACAAGCGTGGATCCCGTTGAGTACAACAGATGTGAGGGGTGCTCATACCTTCCCCTTGCATAATCGACTCCCGAACCCGAGACTTGGTTGCGATGACCTGTCTTATTCCCTTTTCGTAGGTTTTCTCTGATCGTTTCCTTTCCCTCTATTTGGGATAAATAACGAACATTGGCGAATCTTCTGTCCTTGTCGGCCCCTCCTTCGCAGCGATGCGACAGCTGGCGACTCTGCTAGGGAGATGTTCTATTCCCCTATGCGAGTCAATCCTAGCGTTTGTTTGCTTGTCTTTGGGTGTGTATATTTGTGTGTTGTATTTGTATATTGTTGTATTTACATTTTCCGCACTTTATTATTATATGTTGTTGTTGTGTTGTTGGGTGGTTGTTCCTTTGAGAGATAAGCCAAAGCCCAGGCTTGAGGACACACATAGCATTAGAGTGGAAAGTAGTGATGGACCTGTATGTTTTAGCATGCATTAGTCCCCACAAAATTTGCATTCAAACGAGGTTTTCTTTTGAAGACATCCTATCATGTACATTAGTCGGGATGGGGTGTTGGATCAGGAAACTATCGACTCTGGAGACCGATAACTTGGGAGTCAGCTAAGTGAGACCGCTTCGTTAGACTATGATGCCAAACCAAAAATGGTGAACGTATCATTGTTTCTTGAAAATCTGTGCCGCTGATGACCGCGTAGGATGTCGAACCTCATCAGAGATTAGGTCCATACCTGTGAGAGGGATTAGGTTATGCAGGAAACTTGACCTCCAACCAACCCAGTATTCTGGTATTCTCTTAAG
Source organism: Lathyrus sativus (assembly GCA_963859935.3). NCBI lineage: Eukaryota > Viridiplantae > Streptophyta > Magnoliopsida > Fabales > Fabaceae > Lathyrus > Lathyrus sativus. The sequence goes on along the minus strand of OZ012740.1, from coordinate 123,815,455 downwards.
AGCAGACTTTTGAACTTACTTAGTTAGTAGCGCAACAATATTCAGAGCTTTGTGGGGGTTGTGATCCCATGTTTGCCGCATCTTGCATTGCATTTGCATAAGCATTTCTGCATCATTTTGCATATCATTCTCCAGCTGGCCAGAGCTCTTATCCAGCCCTTGTTTGATTCAGAAGGTGATTCCCGGTGTTTGTTCTGAACAAGTGGTTAGTGGAAGACGACCAAGTGGTTGAAGCAGAATAAAGCAGTGTCAAGAAGTGAAGTTAGGTTGAAAGCTGTTGGTAGCCATGTCAGGAAACGACCTCCACAATGTTGATAGCCCGCTAGGTTTTTCTGTGATGACCAACCTTTTGTATGGTTCTCTTCCCAAGGAATACTTTTCGCAAGTGAACAACCTTACTGAAGCTCGGCATGTGCAGCCGTCTGTTGAAGACCAAGATATACATGAACAGTTTATTGCCCAGAGAGGACGTTCCTCTTCTCCGGATACTACGGATCATTGTGATGTTGTTTTCTCTGTGTCGAATTCCAGAAGAGAGGTTCTGATAATGAAGACTAAGGACCCGAGAGCTCTTGAGTATGCTAGAAGGTTTCAAGCGTTGGATGAAAAACTCAAGGCCTTGTAAGTTAAGGATACTTTTGGTCTCAATGCTTTAGACATGTGCCTAGTTCTCGACCTAGTGTAACCTCCAAATTTCAAAGCACCGAGGTTTGAGAAATACAAAGGGGATAGCTGCCCGAGGCAACATTTGGTGATGTTCTGCAAAAGAATGACTTTGTTTATGCACCACGACAAGTTGATGATTCACTGTTTATAGGACAGTCTGATTGGGGCATCTCGGAGCTAGTATATGCAGTTAGAGAGTAATCAGATCCGATCATGGATGGATTTAGCCAAGGCTTTTATAAAGCAATACAAGTATAATCTGGATATGGCTCCCAGTCGCATGCAGTTACAAAACTTGTCTCAAGAGAACAATGAACCCTTTAGAATGTATGCTCAGAGATGGAGAGAATTTTCTTCCAAAGTGCAACCGCCGATTCTAGACCAAGAGTTGGCAGACATGTTCATGAACTCCTTGCAGAGCCCATATTTTGAGAGGATGCTTGAAATTGCACCAAACTTCTCTGAATTGGTAATGGCAGGAGAACGCATTGAGAATGGAATTAAGACTGGAAAAATTCATAATGTTTTAAGCAATCAGGCTGGTGAAACTGAATCGCTCTGTAGCTCCCAAGAAGAAGAAAATGTGGATGATGCAGTCATGGCAGATGTTGGTTATTCTCGAGGTGAATCGGTGAAATCTTTTGGTTCTTCATCTTCTCAGCAGTCATTATCTATCATGCCTAAGGCACCACATCAGAAACCTTGGGTCACTCCTCATGCAAATCAACGAGCTCATGGTCGAGGTCATCCGAATTAGTGCCAGAATCAGAATAGGCCTCGCAACAACTTGGAAAGAAGGAATGCACCTTTTCATCCAGTTCCTATGTCGTACAGTCAGCTTCTGCCACATCTAATTCAGAACTCTTTGGTGGAGCCTAAAGCTCTTAAGCCTGGGCCAGAACCTTACCCTCCTGGGTACAATCCCCATGTTTAGTGTGGATATCATGGCGAATCCATGGGGCATTCAACCGAAGATTGGAAAGCCTTCCAATCCAAAGTGCAACAACTGATTGACAAAAGGTGCATTTCTTTTCCAGAAGGAGGTTTGGTGGTTCATGTCAACCTCTCAGCTGTCTAACCTCAAAGATTCCGAGGGTCATCTCCAGAAGCCAGTGGTCCAGACAGGTAGACGTCCTCAACATTGGCAGTCCTCGTACATTTTTATCATTTGCATTTATAGTTTTTTTCCTGTTAGTTGCTACTTGCTTTTAAACATTCTTGTTTTGAATGGTAATATTAATGAAGTGATTATGCATTTTTATGAATTAATCATGTTGCCTTCACTCATTGTTGCACAGCACAGACACATACACTTTTGTCCACTCCACTTCATCACTGTTGTTTAGCAAAGATTGGAGGGAGGATGACGAAAACTGAAAACTCATAACTGATGATTGTATGCTTTCGGATAAAATCCTGATGATGACGTACAGGCATTATTTCAAATCCCCTAAACACCGGAGAGATAAGGAGTTAGTCCCTATTTAACCACTTCGAGCCTAGAAGTAGAAGTTTCTTTCGGACTTTCAAACCCTCACATCTTAACCTGGGGCAGGGTAGTTGTCAGTTAGCTTGACCGAGCGTTCAAACCTTATAGAGGAGTGTCCCTATTTGAGGACCAATCACATCTTATCCCTCTCAAGAGGTCGTCCCTCATCGACCATAATGGTTAAACCTCACCAATCCGGAGTGAGACAGTCACAACCCTTTCGGAGAAATCAAGACAACTAGTGTCACACGACTTGTTCCAAGAAAAAAAAAAGAGAAAGAAAGCCCGCTAAGTAGAAAAGCTAGAAAGCAGATACTTAGGCAAAATTGGGGCATCCCACTGGACCTCAAAACCAGAAAATTCGAAAAAAATTCAGTCCAGACAAAAATTAGGGAATGAAAGAATAAAAAAGGATCACAAAACAAAATCCTCGAACAAGAACAAATTCATCTGGCTACAGACACTGAAGACAATAGGGGTAACTGTTGCTCCAAAAACCTTGTGGGTTCTTTAACCATCACTCTTACCATTCAATAAACCTTTTGGAGAGGTGAGCGCTTGTGTCTAGTTAACTGAACATAGGATTGGAGATCATCACGGAGAAGGGGTGGGTACAAATCATACTTTGAGCCTAATATCCTTTGTTTCAATAACCATGAATCAAACCACGATTCAACCCTTAAAAGACCTAATTGAGGCGGGGTTTATTCTGAAGGCATACTACAATGAGGTTGAGTAACCTGACTCCTACATGATTTTCTAATCATATCCTTGTTGTATCTTTCACCAATCAAATCAGCACTACGTTTGGACTGCATAGTCCATTCGTCTCACTATCACGACACCTAATAAGTGACATTTCTTTCAAAATCTGCATAAACACCGCATTAAAATTACCATTCGTGAGAAAATAATTTTAATTGCAGGTCAGTAGTTGACATGGAGGAAATTCTAACAGGGAGTAGTCAAACAGGACTAGATCATTCAGCAATCTGGATCAGAATTGTGTATATTTTACAACCCTGTGGATCTGGGGTATTGACATCCAGTGAGTTTGGAATTGGCCAGTCTGAGGCAAGTCCCGAAGTATCGATTGATTATGGGGAAAATCATTCAAGAAGCAGTTTATCAGAAGTGAATCATCTCGAGACTTCACCAATCAGGGGCTGGTCAGCCAGAGTTTCTTTAATTTAAGGGAAAATCCTCCAGTGTTCGGTCAAGACAAGTTAAGTCGCTTCAACGCTCATGCAGGGGCAAGCCACTTTGAGAGTGCGTTGAAGCCAATCATTTTGAGAGTTGGTTAATCAAAATTGAATCCTTTCACGGTACAGATTCGAGAGCAAGCCATCTCGAGGTCGTCTCATGGCAAACTGCTTTATTTGCAAGTTGAACTACACTGGGGCAAGTGATTAAGGCGAGTTTATTCTCTTCAGCAAGAGTTGATTGTCGGGGAATCGTGTCATCACCCCATCAAATAACCTGAACCTGTTACTTGTCAGAACCTTGTAGCCGAAAACATTTCCAAATCCCAGTTCTTGTCTGGCAAACCTCCAAAGCCCAGTTCTTGTCTGGAAAACCTCCAAAGCCCACTTCTCACCTAGCCAACCTTTAAACCAGTCCTCGTCTGGTTAACACTTCAAAACACCAGATCTCGTCTGGTACATGATAGATTTTCAACCAGTTCTCATCTGGTCACCCTTTCTTTAGCATGCTGTTTAACTAGTTTTCGTTTGGCTAACACAGTTTCAAAGTCAAGCTCTCGTCTGGCAAACCAGAAATCAGTTCCCATCTGATACCAAACCTAGAAGTTAGTTCTCGTCTAACAACTTAACCCTTTGCCGCCAGTTTTCGTTTGGTAGTCTACCCTCGAATGTTAGTTATCGTCGAGTATTTCCCCTTTAAATCCACTTTTGTTGGTAACCAAAAAAAAAAACCCTATCACCATAAACCTGATCCTACCTAACCAAAAATCCCAATTGTACTTGGCACAACATTCCCAATGTCTTACATGTTATCGCATTCCCCGACACGAGGCTCGATTGATCTCATTTCTCCACAGTAGAGATTTTGTATTCCCCTAGGTGATGTTGTTAAATTAGGAGTATCTCGCCAGCAATAGTGCGTGCTTATCCCCAGCAGGTTGAGATTGTTTCTCCTCAGCAGTTTAAGATTGCAGCAAGTGGAAATTGTATTTATCCCCTATCAGATATAGCTTCTCCAGGGATCCTGTTCCTACTATGGTGGACCGTTCTACAGTTTCTTTTGCGGTTGGCAAATTTCTGGGTTCTTTGGTATTCAACCGTCTTCTACCTTGATTGTGTGAAAGTCGTTTGCTTTTCACCCATTCAGGTCCAAGTTGTTTGAATAGGGGCAGCTGTTGTACCCCAAAATTTGACCAACTTTTTCTAGTAATTTGACTTATGTTTCATGTCATTTGCATCTGCATATCATTTATCGCATACTATGCATTTTGTCAGTCAGAACGGATTATCGGGATTAAAGCCCCTTTTCTCGCATTTCAGGCGATTTAAACCAGTTTGAATAAGGAGATTTTATTTCGGAATCGAGTGGAGTTTGTCCTCATTCATTTGGTCCAGCCTGTGCTAGTATTTTCGGTGGCATTTTGGCGGTCGCCCTTTTACCGTTTATTTCGCTGCATTTTTGTGACTTTTATTTCTGTTTACTACTTTATTTTCTCTTTTATAGTTTTTTATTCTAATTAATTAATAGTTTTTAGAAATAGAATTTTTATTTTTGTTTAGATTTAATTTAGTACTTTTAGAATAATTTTCATTTTAGATTAGTTTTAGAAATTAGATTAAGTTAGAATTTAATTTAGGATTGAAATGTTTTTTATTTTGAGAATAGATTCTTAGTTTAGAATTTAAATTTTAATAGCAATAGTTTTAGTTAATTTAGGAATTTATTTAAACAGGATTAGATTAATTAAGTAGTTAGTTTAGATTAATTAGTTAGATTAGTCTGTTAGTTAGTTTTAGAATTAATTAGAATTATATTAGGAATTAAGTTATAGTTAGTTTTTAAAATGTTATTATTAATCATTTAACCCATTAATCAGTATCATTAATTAGCACAAAATTAAGTAAATCATCATTAACCATTAATTCAAGTCAACTAATCAGTCATTAAGCCAAAAACAGCCGCCATGTGTCAAACTGTGGGTATATAACCTGTTGCACCCCAAAATTTGACCAACCCTAATCTTATCTTTGGCTTATGTTTCGTTGCATTTTAGCATCTTGCATTTGCATAGCATAGTTCTTACATGGGATCACGTGATTGTTTGTGTATCATCTAAGAGGAGAGTCTTTATTGGCTTCAAGCTCAAGCAAAGGCATTGGTACAAGCCATCAAGTGGGTATTATTATCATGAGGTGATCAAAGATCCTAGAGACGAGAAGTGTGCCATAGTTCATTGTCAAAGAACCATCAGAGGGTTGTCAAGGGGTTCATAAGGTCTCATCATTGGTATAAGCATGAGGTAGAAGTTTTTTGATTACCTCAGAGGTTATAGTGGGGTGGAAATGGTCACTCAGTTCATCTGCACAATGCCTATGCAAAAAGGATGAAATTAGGGTTTCACTTTTGATTAGGATACATTTGATTTTTGGAGCAAGACTTGTTTCCATGTTCTTCCATATGTCCTAAGGTGTTTGGGTATGGGATATTGATCATTAATTTTAATCAAAAGAGCTTCAATTGATCAGTCAATTGAAAATCAAGAGATTTGGGGGAAAAGTCAATTGTGCATTGAAAAAGTCAACTCCTGACTTTTTAGGGTCAAGATCATGTTCCTCAAGTCCAATATGGCCAATGAATGGAATTTGATCAAGAAAAGTCAAAGGAATCATGAAAAATCAAGAATTGTTGAAAATTGTCATTTTAAGAAAATTAGGGTTTTAGAACTTTCTATTTATGGAAAGTTTTATAGTTGAAGTAGCCATCTTCAAGGCCATTTGTCTTCATGATCAAGGTTTCAAATGGACTTGGCTCAAACATCAAAGTTGTTCCTTGTATTTAAAGCTTTCGTTTGAGTACCAATTCATAATCATATGATACTTAGAACTCAAGTTATGATTATTCAATGTTGGAGATTTTTAATGACTTCAAAGTTGGCAAGTTGGACAGATTTTTGCACTCACTTTGTAGGCAGCTTGCTTGGCATGCTTTTAAACCTCAAATTTTATGTCCTTCCAATGACCAAATGGAACTTCCACCAACATGAATTTTGTTCTACTCCATGCCCTCTTTCATTTGAAGCTCTATTGCCCTAGAGTTGGTGTTTTGAACACTTTTTCAAGGGATGAAATATGAGATGTTTTGATTTGCTTTTGTTTATCAACCATATGATCTTCTTTCATGCGCATGGGATGTGGCTTTGGTGCCCACCAAACTTTACCAAAAACAGCCAAACACCCAATGTACCTCTTTGCTCCATTTTTGAATCTCTTGCCAAAAACAAGAAAGACCAAAAAACGGCCACAGCACAATACCTCTCTCCATTCTGTACTAGCAGACACAAAAGCAGCTATCATTTTGTCTAACTATGGCCTAGCCCTAACAGCAGCTGGTGTCCTTGTTCATCACCCACCATTGATTCAAAACTTCATGAAAAATGCAAATCTGCCCCTTCATTTTTCACCATGCTAAACCCCCTCCAATCTTGTTTTCACTTGGTATTTAAGCTAAGCAACAGCCAAGGAAAACCCTAGCCACCATTTGCATTGAAAATCAGAAGTTGAACTTTTGCACCCTTATTTCTTGCCTTCAAAACTCCCTCAATATTGAACCATTTTCCCAAGCCTCATTCCATTCCATACTTTCCAGAACACAACCTTCAAACAGTTTGCAAAAAGAGGGTTTGTTAACACTTTTCTCAACTGTCCTAAAAAAGAAAACCAATTGTTGGTTGTTAAATAAATTTCAAAGCTTGCTCAAAGGAGGGATATCTTGCTGCTAGCTTACTTTGGGAAGTCTACAAGAGGTAGGTGTCTTCAAATTCCCTCTTTCATATGCTTGAGTTGAAATATCATAGAGCATGTTGAACTTGTTTATGTCTGCTGTCATGAGTTTGCTTAATATTGTCATGTTAAAATGTTTGAACCAGGTTTTGTGTTTGGTGTTTATGTTTGCTGTTATAAGATGGCAACTCTCATTTGAAGTGTGTTTGAGTGGATGTTAGCATTGTTATGTTAAGTTTGTGTTCATTGTTGTTAAAACTTGTCTCTCACATTAAAACCTGTTTGTGTTTGTTGGAATAACAAATTTTCATTGAAGTAACTATTTGAGTTGAACATTGCCATGATAGCATGACTCATTTGATAAGAACCTGTTTTTGTCCACCCTCTGTGTGTTTGTGTCAATGACTGATGTGAGGGCATTGTAATGTAAAGTTGTTGTTGATTCTGTTTTCCAAAACCAGTTTCTTTTTGGACTGCTGTTAAAGTTTAGGTTAAGGTTGGATGCGTCAATTTAGGTTTGAGATGCTTAGAGTTTATAACTCTTTATGTTAGTTTCTCTAGCATTGTAATGTTAGTCTGTGAAGCTGCCTAGGTCTAGTTGGTATCCTTGCTATTTTGATGAAGTTGTAACTTCATGCTGAGGTTGGTTTAATTGGGATATGAGCCATGCCTGGTTTATGTTTTTGTCCATGACTGTTGGAGAAAGGCTGAGTGTATCACATCAGGCCTATTAGTGGCTAGGGTTAGCCCTTCATTCTATAGGGTAGTTTTGTTGCATTTTCATCTGTGGCAAGATTGAGAGCTTTCATCTAACACTTTTTGGACTTAGTATGTGTTTGGTTTTCTGATGATCAAGATGGTATGAGACTAGTGCCATCAAGTCTGAGACTCATGATGCTTTAGAGTTGGTTAATCCATGATGATAAATCCTAAACAGTCTAGGAGAGGTTGTTTTAAGGTTCTAGGTTTGTATGCCTCATTTCTGTTTGGAACCATGATGGCAGTTCGGGTGTGGTTCAGGCTTTTAGGTGTTTAGGCTTTTGATGTTGGTTTAGAACAGGTTTTGAGGATCAGTTGGAGGACTATCATGAGGGTTTAGGTATGTGGTGCTTCACTTCTGTTTGGTGTCTAAAGGCTGTTTAGTTTGAGTTTTGTTGGTTTATGTGGAACAGTTTGTTGTATAAGTTTGAATGTTGCCAACTCATGATATCTTGCTTGGAGTTTGAATGTTGAGTATGCAAATTTTCTGTTTAAACCTGTTTTAAGATTTGCTTGTCCAAATATCTTTTGCTTGCATTAAGTGGATGACAGCCTTTAGAGATAAGGTTGATGTTTATTGATGGTTATGTCCAATGCTAAGATGACTCATATGAGGGGCTGATGATCAACATAGTTTTGGTTGCATCTATCTTGTCTTAAACTGTTTTGAGGTTGCAACCTATCATTGGAAGGTGTTTTGATTTGTCATAACAAACATGTTAAGAGCATCAATTTTGTTGTGGTTAGAAAACTGTTTGGTTCTGTCAAGAGCTTTAAGAATTTAGAGCTGCTGTTTTGTTTGATGGCTTGTATTGCATCAAATTGGTAGCAGTTTTAATGTTTAGATCTGTGATATCCAAGACTATCACCATCATTTGTAGCATTGGCAACTGTTATGATGAACTTGCTTATGTTTATTGTCTTGAGTTTGTAAATGCTGTTGAAACATGTAGTGTATTTGATCATTGATATTTGGCTTTGTTGTTAGATGTGTAACATTGCCATGATAAGTTTGCAAGCTGTTTCTGTTTGGTTTGGTTTTATATTAGAGTTGGTTATAGGTTTAATTCGTGAGTAAACCTGTTGCATTGATGCTGTCATTTTATCTTGACATTGTTGAGTTTGTTCAAACTCATGGCAGTATAATTTTAGACTGTCTTTATGACAATATTGGCAGTTTTGTTGCTTTTGTGAAATGATTGTTGTGTATTGCTAAAACAATTGGGATGGTTTAGTTTTAACATTATGATGTCAATGTTCATAGCTTGTTGCAGTTGGAACTCATATATGCCATGGATGTGCTTTTGTGTTCTATCATGTTTTATGAATCATAAGAGAAGTGCTGCCATGAATTAGCAGCCCCCTAGGTCTTCAATCCTTTGCTAACAGTTTGGTTTAGTGATCCTTGGATGTTGATGCCATTTTGTGCATTAAGATCTGATTTGTTTGAATTTGTTTTGCCTAAGTTGGTAATGATTTTGGTCTTGCTATTGACCATGTTGTTTTGTTGATGTTCAACTCATGCTCTTTGATGCAACTCATATGTCAATTCCTCATCCTGTGTGTTTTTGATCCAACTTTGTGTTGGGATTCATTCCATTCCATATTTGAAGCTTGCTCAGATCTTTACCTGCCATTAATTGCATTTGTTTTTTATCTAAAAATATTAAAATGCATTACCATTTTCTTTTATGCATGAGCCATCGTGTTTTATTATGTGTGCATTATTTGATAATTTGGATTGCACCATCATAATCCTTGTGAAAAAACAAGCAGTTTAGACTCAAACTTTGTGAAAATTGATTGAGATTTGCTTCAGTTGTGTCCAAACAGTTTTTGAGTTTCATTTGAATTTTGCCTTCAACCTTGCCCAGAATTCGCGCATGCTTTGGTACATGTATTAATGGGGTGGCTTGATACAACGGATGTATTGCCACCCTAGTGGTTGTCACTATGCCCTTAAGAACTTGCCTTGCATGAGAACCTGTGTTCGACCCTGGAGGGGGCGTTTTTTAATCTTTTTTCATGTTTTTTCCATGTGTTTGTATTTCTTCTCTTCTTTCCATTATGTTCATGCGTGTGGGAGTGGTTGGATTGTTCTTGTTTTGTATCTGGAACCCCAAGATCATGGATTCTACCCTTTGTGTAGACATTTCCTTATTTTTAGCACTTGTTTATTTTATTTCTTTTATTTTAATTCTTTTCTTCTTGTTTTGTTTTATTTATTTTAAAAATAGTTTTAAATATTATAAAATCCCAAAAAATCATTTTCTAATATTTTATTGTGTTAATTATTTTTCTTTTTTTTTTAATTTTCATTTTCATTTTATTTTATCATTTTATTTTGAATTTACAAATTAATGTGATTTGTGGCTTATCACTTATTCCGGTCGATTTCTTTTCTTTCTTATTTCATTTGTGAGTGAATTATTTAGTGTTTACTTGGCCTTGTGCCATGAACCCCCTAGGATTCCTAGTCCCTCCGTTTAGGATGGGAGTAGGAGAGACATTAGGTGTTCAATCCTATGCATGACAACATTAGGGTAGTTCTTCCCTTTCATCCCAACTTTAGGAGCATTGTGTATGACAACTTTAAGGTCCAGTTTCCCATTAGTCAGTGTCTTTCTCTTCTCATCTCCTAAACAATTCAAAAACACCTAATAAAGGATAATTTGTGCCGTATGCTACGAGCCTTAAGTATTTGAGAAATGATGGTTGGGGGCCTCCTCTCAACTGTCTAGAGTGCTTAGCGTATGCCCTTCGGGCGATATGCAACGCATTCGCTCTCGAGTCATAGTCTTTAGTGCGATATGAGTTTCAAACCATAACTCAAATCACTTCTTGTCTTAAAAAACACAAAAAAACATCAAACCTTTTTATCCTTCGGGATTAATGGAAAATCATTTTCATAAAGAGAGTGTCGTTAACTCTTGGTTCTACCGCAAACAGGTAACGCCTAAGTCTCCAATGGTCGAGCAGCATACACCTAACTGCTAAAACGAAGGTTTAGCCCTACTCAGTTTAAAACACTTGAACCAACTAGTGGTCGTGTCATCCCAAACTACGTTTGCTCTGATTTCTCGTACCAGACGAGGATACGTAGGCACAAGACGGTGATGTCTTGGCGAGCAACCTTCCCCCACTTTCACCCGTAGTTTTCCGAACTACGTTGACTCTAACTTTCCCATTGCACGAGGGAATACATAGGCATAGAGCGGCGATGCTCTATCGAGTCATTTTTCTTTTCTTTTGTCCCCATGAGCTTTTAGTATAGATAGTTTTACACCCTTTTAGATTAGACAACAAGCGTGGATCCCGTCGAGTACGACGGACGTAAGGGGTGCTAATACCTTCCCCTTGCGTAACCGACTCCTGAACCCAAGATTTGGTTGTGATGACCTGTCTTATTCCCTTTTCATAGGTTTTCTATGATCATTTCCTTTCCCTCTCCTTGGGATAAGTAACGAACGGTAGCGACTCTTTTGTCCTTGTCGGCCCCTCTTCGCAATGATGCGACAACTGGCGACTCTGCTGGGGACGGCTTTATATCCCCTATGCGAGTCAATCCTAGCGCTTGTTTGTTTATGTCTTTGCGTGTGTATATATGTGCATATGTGTTGCATTTGCATTTTTATTATTGCATGTTATTTTCGGCATTGTTATATATATCATTTTGCTATACTGTAGGGGGATGTTCCATTGAGAGATAAGCCAAAACCCAGGCTTGAGGATAACCATAGCATTAGAGTGGAAAGTAGTGACGGACCTGTATGTTTTAGCATGCATTAGTCCCCACGAAATTTACATTCAGACGAGGTTTTCTTTTGAAGATATCCTATCATGTACATTAGTCGGGAGGGGGTGTTGGATCAGGAAACTATCGACTCTGGAGACCGATCACTTGGGAGTCAGCTAAGTGAGGCCGCTTCGTGAGACAATGATGCCAAACCAGAAATGGTGAACATATCATCATTTCTCGAAAGTTTGTGACGCTGACGACCGTATAGGATGCCAGACCTTATTGGAGATAAGTTCATACCTGTGAGTGGGAGGGTTTGCAGAAAACCTTGACCTTCAGCCTACCCAGTTATCTTGTCAGTATGAACAGTTACTGTGGGATCCTTGTACTAATGCTATATGGTTTTCTCGCCAAAGCGAAGCGCTGATTTATCACCGTCAACAGCACAACAACTTGATCCTCTGTTGTATTTGCATACTCATTTGCATTTTCTTGCATTAACATGCATCTGTGTTTCAGGTGTATACTTCCTCCTTGATTCTAGTCACCCTTAATCCATTATTGTCATGGGATCTGATTTGAAGAAAAGTGTGTTATACATGTTCCCGACTCCTGAGATAGGACCTCTGCTTAGGCTAATCTTCGCGGCTGATCGTAGTGTAATGGAGGATTTTAGAAGAGAGTATGGGATAATCCAAAGCCTTGTTTGTAAAGCTTCTAAGTTTGAATTGGATTGTATTTATGCACTGCTGCAATTCTTGACCCCTAGTTGCGCTGTTTCACCTTCCCAGGTTTCTTTCTGTTGCCCACCTTGGAAGAATTTTCTCAGTTGGTAGGGATTCCAGTGCTAAAGGAGATTCCTTTTGTGCATTCTGAAAAAGAACCTGAGTTGGTCAGGTTGGCTGGTGCTTTAAATTTTGACGTCTCTGAATTGGAAGGTAATCTTGTATGGAAAGTTGGAACTCCTGGTTTTCTACTGTCGTTTCTAGTGGGAAAGGCTCAGCACTTTGCCAAAGAGGGATGTTGGGTAGTCTTCAACGCCATTCTGGCTTTAAGCATCTATGGGATAATTTTGTTCCCTAACTTACCTGACTTTGTAGATTGGGATACCTGTTGTATCTTCGCCTCAAGGAATCCGGTGCCAACTCTCTTGGGAGATGTTTATCATTCTGTTCATTATAAGAATGAAAACAAGCGAGGCAAGAACGTTTCCTGCTTCCCTCCACTGCTATACAAATGGTTCATCTCACACCTGCCAAAGTCTGGACCCTTTGTTGACCTTGGAAAATCTGCAGAATGGCCCGAAAGACTCATGGGATTAAGATTAGAGAATATTGTCTGGTTTGACAAAGACCTGTTGGGTATAGATGTTATTCACAGCTGTGGAGAGTTCCCTAACGTCCCTCTGATTGGAAGGAAAGGAGGTGTTAATTACAACCCGGCTCTTTCTGTTAGACAGTTTGTATACACTCTTAGGGGACCTCCAAAGAAAGTAGAAGTGCAGGAATCCCTGTATTTCACCGGTTTGATTAACGACGAGACCTTAATCAGACTTGAGAAGGCTTGGGGTAAGATCCATCACAAAGGAAAGCCTTTGCTAGGTGTCGCTACTATGAAAAAAGGTGCCGGCAAAGACAGAAGAGTCGCCACCGTTTGTTATTTATCCCAACGAGGGAAAGGAAACGAGCAAAGAAAACCTGACAAAAAGGGATAAGATTGGTCATCGCAACCAAATCTCGGGTTCGGGAGTCGGTTACGCGAGGGGAAGGTATTAGCACCCCTCACGTCCATCGTACTCGACGGGATCCACGCTTAGTTATTTATCTAGAAGGGTGATTGAAACTATCTACGCTAAAGTTTTGGACAAAAGAAAAGAAAAGTGACTCGGCAGAGCATCGCTGCTCTGGGCCTACGTGTTTTCGTCTGGTACGAGAAATCAGAGTCAAAGTAGTTCGGCTAACTACGGGTGAAAGGTGGGGAAAGGTTGCTCGCAAAGACATCGCGTCTTGTGCCTACGTACTCTCAACAGGTATGAGAGATCATAGCAAATGTAGTTCAGGATAAAGGGAACACATGTTTGTTCATCTGTTTTATCTGAGTAAGGTTAAACTATCGTTCTAGCAGTTAGGGACGACGTCTGTTTGCGGTAGAACCAACGCTTAACAATGCTCTTTTATCTGAAAAGATTTTCCTTGATTAAGGGGGCCCCAAAGGGCAAAAAGAGGAATTTGACTGTTTTTTTTTGTCTTTTGTTAGAGAAGTGTTTTGAATGAGTGTTTATAATGCATGTTGTACTAAAGTCTAAAACCTAGGAGCGAATGCGTCGCATATCGTCCTAAGGAAGTATACTAAACACTCTAAGTAATTGAGAGGTAACCCCCCAATCACTATTTTCCAAGTACAAGGCTCATGGCACAACATCCATTATCTTTTATTAGATATTTTGAAGTTTTTTGGAGATGAGAAAGAGAGAGAGGACAAACTAAAGGGGACTAAACTCAAACCCTAAAGTTATCATGCATCATGCTCCTAAGGTTAGGATTGAGAAGGGAATTCTATCCTATTTGTTATCATGCAAAGGATTCAACCTAATTTCTATCATCACAATCCTTAAACAAGGAAGTGAGGATTCCTAAGGGAACATGGTAATGAAAAGAAAAGAAACAACATACAATACTTGAATTAAAATGTGAACATGAATGGATGCACATGCAATGCAAAATTACAAGCAAAGGGAGGACACCTTAACCTTTAATGAAAACAAGAGAAACATAAAAATAAAACACACAAGCAAGGGAGGAAATTGTGTGGGGGTAAAGACCACCACAAGCTCATCTCAACCTTCAAATGCAAACAAGAAAAAGTGCAAAACATACATAAAACAAGTACAAACAATGCCCTAAGGCTACTAACTTGAACATGGGATGAATCATAAACCAAAAGAGAGATGGGAGAAGAAGAGAAAACAGCCATGATATCCCTTGTGTCACTTGTAACAGCCCAAATTTCATTAAATAATTAATTATAGTAATTAATTGATTTAGTGGGATTTTTATTAATGTTGGGAATTAATTTTATTAATTGGGATTAATAGAGAATTGAGAAGGGAATTGGAAGGAAGGAAAATGAAGGAAATATATATAAGAGAGAAAGAAAAGAAAAGAAAGATAGAAAACATTTGGAAAGAAAGAGGAAAGAAGGAGAAAGGAGAGAAAGAGAAGAGAAGAAGAGGAAAAGTGGAAATCATCAAGAACCAACATCAAAGCTCCGATTAATCGAGGTAAGGGTGAGAAATGTTTCTATTTGATCATGGTATGATGTTATGTATGTTGGGTTAGGGTTTTAGTAGAGTTTCCATCACTTTCCAATTAGGGCAAATGTTGGATTAATCAGTAGAATGATGATTTAATCGGTTGAAACTGAGTAATAATGCCGTAGAATAGTCGGGTAACATGTATTGATGTTGTTTGTACTGATTTGGATGTGTAAGAGAGGGTTGATGATGGATTGGTGAAGGAGGAACAGAATGGGGTTCTGTTCTGCGCAGGTTCGCTGGCTCTCGCCAGGCGAGCGAAGGCGAAGCTTCGCCAGGCGAAGCCTAGCGAATGTTGGCGAATAATTATATTTAAGTCCCAGTAGACTTCGCTGGTGGGTTCGCCAGGCGAAGTTGGATAGCGAAGGTTCGCCCAGCGAAGGTGCTGGCGAATGGTGGCGAATGAAGTCAGTAGCTACTGACTTGGGCTCGCTGGGAAGTCTCGCCAGGCGAAGCCTAGCGAGTGTTCGCTGAGAGAGTTCGCCAGGCGAAGGCCAGGCGAAGGTTCGCTGCGAGGGTTCGCCAGGCGAATGAAGGCGAATGTGACAGTATATTTCTTTGCTGTGTTATCCAAATGGTGATTGGTTGGTTGATTCGCATATGTTAATACTTTTATGTTATGAATGAGTATGTGAACTATTATGATAACATGTGCTGTGGGTAGCCTTCGGACGTGAATCCTAGAGTTGTGATATAATTGATTAATTGTAATCGGTTAAAATACATGAGAACATAATGATGATTATGTGTGTATTAATTGATGAGTTGTGGATGTTTGATTGTTGTGTACAATTATGTAATGAGTATGCATGAGAACATTTTGAATATGTGTGCGTAACTTATAATTGTATGATTGGTATTGCAATGTGAATACCTTGATTGTTGTGATAATTAGAGATACATGGGAATACAATGAGGAATGTATGTGTATCGTCTAATGAATTGTGAGTGCATATATGTATGTGATTGTTGTGTGAATGCATGGGAACATATGTGATATGTGTGCATTGTTGTTGAATATGATGATGTGTGAAATGAATACATTGATAAATGTTGATATATGTTGTATGTGCAATCATGATGAAATTCTCGAAGGGGTGAATTATTCGAATGCATGGGATTAAGACGCGGGAACGGTCTTAAGTGCATTTATTGTGATTGGTTGATTGTACATGCATCATTCAGTCAAGAGGCAATGTCTGTTAGTTTCGTGGAAACTAGTGGCTTGTCCCAAACCTAGAAGGGTGGGTTTGAAGCCTAGGGGACGGGCTTGGTTGTTATCGGTCTAGAAGGGTGGACCCGGTTTAAAGTAAAAACCGAGAAAAGATAACGAGAGTCGGTACCGCATAGCATTGAGTTGCATTGAATATGTTGAGTCACATTGCATAATATTGTTGTGGTACATATGTGCTTGTGAATGATTGTGAACTCAAGCATGAAGGGATGTGCTTGTGGTTATTCACAATGTTGATATATGTGAATGTGATATGATTATGATTGTGAGAATGAAGTGTGGTGAGAAATGTGAATATGTGTTATATGATACCTATATATATACGTAATCTTATGCTTTGAGTATTATGGTTATATTTCTCACCCTTCTGCTGTTTTATAAGGCTCTATGAGGCATTGCAGATTAGGATGCTGGAGTCCTTTTGTGAAGATTAGTCTTCATTCTTTTGAGTCTGCTGCTCTGATATGTAACACCGGGTAGTTAGACTAGTATAGTCATTCTTTTGTGATACATTGCGATGTATCAGCTGATGTGGTTTTGTAATCTAACTGATATGATGTATTAATCTGGATGACTTATGTGCATTTGAATTAATATTTTGGAACTGCTTAAATGATTTGATCTTCCGCTTACTTTTGAAAATGTTACATATTTTATAGAGCAAAATGTTAAAGTGTTTTATTGGTGAAGTTGTGACATTCTTCTTTTATACCTTATTCTAAAACTTTTACTCTGATGAATTTGTATATGCTTAAATGTTTTATATGCATTTTTTGGGGTATAGAAGAGGGTGTTACAATAGTGGTATCAGAGCAGGTCGGTCCGTCCGGCCAAGTTGTTAGAGTGTTTTTCCCTGTGTGTTATTGATATGCGTGTGATGCATTATCAATATTGGTTGTTCTTACGTGGTTCTGTTGTTGGAATTAGTAAGATGGTTGCAGGGAGGAACGACAAAGCAATTGCGGAGGCATTGACGAGATTGGCGGGGGCAATTGGGCAGAATCCTCCGGCCAATGTGAATGAGAGGAATCATGCTGATGATGGATTCCGTGCTTTGGGGAAATTCCAAAAGAATAACCCTCCGGTCTTCAAGGGAACTCATGAACCGGACAAGGCACAAATTTGGTTGAAAGCTGTGGAAAAGATTTTTCGAGTTATGAATTGCTCGGATGCACAGAAGGTGCAGTTTGGGACTCATATGCTCGAAGAAGAAGCTGAAGACTGGTGGGGTAATACTCGCCAAAGATTTGAGGAAGATGATATTGTGATTACTTGGGATTTGTTTAGAGAAACCTTTCTGGAGAAGTATTTTCCAGAGGATGTGCGGGGGAAGAAAGAGATCGAATTTCTTGAGTTGAAGCAAGGTAATTCGACGGTTGCTGAGTATGCGGCGAAATTTGAGGAGTTGATCAAATTTTGTCCTCACTATAATACTGGTAATGCTGAGAGGTCTAAGTGCCTCAAGTTTGTGAACGGTTTGAGACCTGACATTAGACAAGCTATTGGATACCAGGAAATCAGGCGGTTTTCTGAGTTGGTTAACAAGAGCAGAATTTATGACGAAGACAGTAGGGCTAGGTCTAGCCACTACAAGAGCCTAAGTGATAAGAAAGGAAAAGGTCAACTCAGAGGAAAACCTTATGTGACTCCTGCGGACAAAGGGAAGCAGAGAATGGGTTATGGCAAGAGGCCAAGTGGGGGAGTTTCTACTCCGGTGAGATGTTATAGGTGCGGTGAAGCGGGACATCGTGCTCCCGAATGCAAAAGTGTTGAGAAGGCGTGTTTTAAGTGTGGCAAGCCAGGCCACAAGGCACTTGAGTGCAGAAGCGGTACGGGTGTTACTTGCTATAACTGTGGTGAGCAAGGACACATTAGTACAAAATGTGATAAGCCGAAGAAGAATCAAGGGAGCGGGAAAGTGTTCGCTCTTTCTGGATCTGAGACTGCTAGCGACGATCGATTGATCCGAGGTACGTGTTTTATTAATGGTATACCTTTGATCGCTATAATTGATACCGGAGCTACGCATTCTTTTATTTCTTTGGATTGTGTTAGAAGGTTGAATCTTGAGTTGTCTGTGATTGGTGGCAGTATGGTTATTGATACTCCTGCTATGGGTTCGGTAACTACACCGTATGTTTGCTTGAATTGCCCGTTGAGTATTTTCGGTAGAGATTTTGGGATTGATTTAGTGTGTCTTCATTTAGATCAACTGGATGTCATTCTTGGAATGAATTGGTTAAAATTCAATCGTGTGTATATTAACTGTTTTGACAAAACGGTTATTTTTCCCGATTCGGATGTTGAAAGAGATTTGTTTATGACGAAGAAACAAGTGAAAGAATCGGTGCAAGATGGGGCTAAGGTATTTATGCTTATGGCAACTTTGAGGACTGGTGAGAGTGAAGAGATTGATGGTTTGCCCATTGTTAGAGATTTTCCGGAAGTATTCCCTGATGAGATAAAGGATTTACCGCCGGAGCGAGAAATGGAGTTTTCGATAGATTTGATTCCTGGAACTAGTCCGATATCGATGGCTCCATATCGTATGTCGGCCTCGGAGTTAAAAGAGTTGAAGATTCAACTTGAGGATTTGCTTGAAAAGAGGTTTATTCGTCCGAGCGTGTCACCGTGGGGTGCATCGGTCTTGTTGGTTAAGAAGAAAGAGGGTTCTATGAGGCTCTGTGTGGATTACAGACAGTTGAACAAGGTGACTATTAAGAATAAGTATCCACTTCCAAGGATTGATGATCTGATGGATCAGTTGGTTGGTGCAAGCGTGTTCAGCAAGATTGATTTGAGATCTGGGTATCATCAGATCCGTGTGAAAGCTGATGATATTCAGAAGACGGCGTTTCGGACGAGGTATGGACACTATGAGTATTCCGTGATGCCATTTGGTGTGACTAATGCACCGGGTGTATTTATGGAGTACATGAATAGGATTTTCCATCCTTATTTGGATAAGTTTGTGGTGGTGTTTATTGACGACATCTTGGTTTATTCGAAGAGCGAAGGAGAGCATGCCGAGCATCTGAAGATTGTGTTATCTGTGCTGAGAGAGAAGCAGTTGTTCGCGAAGCTTTCTAAGTGTGAATTTTGGTTGAAGGAAGTTAGTTTCCTTGGTCATGTGATTTCTAGTAGTGGTGTTGCGGTTGATCCGTCGAAGGTTGAAGCGGTGTCGCAATGGGAGACTCCGAAGTCAGTTTTTGAGATCAGAAGTTTTCTTGGTTTAGCCGGTTATTATCGGAAGTTTATTGAGGGATTTGCTAAGTTATCGTTGCCGTTGACGCAGTTGACTAGGAAAGGTCAAGCCTTTGTTTGGGACGCCAAGTGTGAAGCGAGTTTTCAAGAACTTAAGCGAAGGTTGACGACAGCTCCTGTTTTGATTCTGCCAAATCCGGAAGAACCATTCGTTGTGTATTGTGATGCTTCTTTGATGGGTTTAGGAGGTGTGTTGATGCAGAATAATCAAGTTGTGGCTTATGCTTCGAGGCAACTCAAAGTGCATGAGAAGAATTATCCGACGCATGACTTAGAGTTGGCCGCCGTTGTGTTCGTGTTGAAACTTTGGAGGCATTATCTATTTGGCGCAAGATTTGAAGTGTTTAGTGACCACAAGAGTTTGAGGTATCTTTTTGATCAAAAGGAATTGAATGCAAGACAAAGAAGATGGCTTGAACTTTTGAAGGATTTTGATTTTGGCTTGAACTACCATCCGGGTAAAGCGAATGTAGTAGCGGATGCATTGAGTCGGAAATCATTGCATATGTCGGCATTGATGGTGAAAGAGTTGGAATTGGTCGAGCAATTTCGGGATTTGAGTTTGGTATGTGAGAGAACTTCTTTTGGATTTAATTTGGGTATGTTAAAGCTTACAAGTGGTGTTTTGGACGAAATTCGAGAAGGACAGAAATCGGATTTGAGCCTAGTTGATCGGTTGACTTTAATCAACCAAGGCCAAGGTTGTGATTTTCGGATTGATGAGAATGGGATTATGAGATGCCGGGATCGAGTTTGTGTTCCAAATGTTGTTGAGCTGAAAAAGAGCATCCTTGAGTAAGGACATCGTAGCGGATTGAGTATTCATCCGGGTGCTACTAAGATGTATCAGGATTTGAGGAAAGTATTTTGGTGGCCTAGCATGAAGAAGGATATTGCGGAATTTGTGTATTCTTGTTTGACTTGCCAGAAGTCGAAGATTGAGCATCAGAAGCCATCGGGTTTGATGAAGCCGTTGTTTATTCCTGAGTGGAAATGGGATAGTATCTCCATGGATTTTGTATCGGGTTTGCCGAGGACGCCGAGTAATTCTGAGGCTATTTGGGTTATCATGGATAGGTTGACTAAATCTGCTCATTTTATTCCTATGCGTATGGATTACCCTTTGGAGAAGTTGGCTAAGTTGTATATTGAGAGGATTGTGTGTCTGCATGGTATTCCGTTAAGTATTGTTTCGGATAGAGATCCGCGGTTTACTTCGAGATTTTGGGAGAGCCTGCATAGTGCTTTGGGTACTAAGTTGCGTTTGAGTTCAGCGTATCATCCTCAGACTGATGGTCAGACGGAGAGGACGATTCAGTCGCTTGAAGATCTTTTGAGAGCTTGTGTATTGGAAAAAGGAGGAGCTTGGGATAGCTACTTGCCTTTGATTGAGTTTACCTACAACAACAGTTTCCATTCGAGTATTGGTATGGCACCATTAGAGGCGTTGTATGGTAGGCGGTGTAGGACACCATTGTGTTGGTTCGAGTCCGGAGAGAGTTCGGTTGTTGGACCCGAGTTAGTTCAACAGACTACTGATAAGATCAAGATGATTCAAGAGAAGATGAGAGTTGCTCAGAGTCGTCAGAAGAGTTATTATGACAAGAGGAGGAAGGCACTTGAATTTCAAGAGGGAGATCATGTGTTTCTTCGAGTCACTCCGATGACAGGTGTTGGTAGGGCACTGAAGTCGCGCAAGTTGTCGCCGCGTTTCATTGGTCCTTATCAGATTTTGCAAAGGATAGGAGAAGTGGCCTATCGTGTGGCTTTACCACCGTCGCTTGCTAATCTTCACGATGTATTCCATGTATCTCAGTTGAGGAAATACATTGCGGATCCGTCTCATGTAGTCCAGATAGATGATGTGCAGGTGAGAGATAACCTGACTGTTGAGACATCACCTATGCGGATTGAGGATCGGAAATTGAAAAATCTTCGAGGTAAAGAGATTGCTTTAGTGAAGGTCGCTTGGGGAGGACCGGCTGATGGAAATGTTACGTGGGAGCTTGAGAGCCAGATGAAGGAGTCTTATCCAGAACTGTTTGAACCAGGTAACATTTTCGAGGACGAAAATTCCTAAACTGGGGGAGGGTTGTAACAGCCCAAATTTCATTAAATAATTAATTATAGTAATTAATTGATTTAGTGGGATTTTTATTAATGTTGGGAATTAATTTTATTAATTGGGATTAATAGAGAATTGAGAAGGAAATTGGAAGGAAGGAAAATGAAGGAAATATATATAAGAGAGAAAGAAAAGAAAAGAAAGATAGAAAACATTTGGAAAGAAAGAGGAAAGAAGGAGAAAGGAGAGAAAGAGAAGAGAAGAAGAGGAAAAGTGGAAATCATCAAGAACCAACATCAAAGCTCCGATTAATCGAGGTAAGGGTGAGAAATGTTTCTATTTGATCATGGTATGATGTTATGTATGTTGGGTTAGGGTTTTAGTAGAGTTTCCATCAATTTCCAATTAGGGCAAATGTTGGATTAATCAGTAGAATGATGATTTAATCGGTTGAAACTGAGCAATAATGTCGTAGAATAGTCGGGTAACATGTATTAATGTTGTTTGTACTGATTTGGATGTGTAAGAGAGGGTTGATGATGGATTGGTGAAGGAGGAACAGAATGGGGTTCTGTTCTGCGCAGGTTCGCTGGCTCTCGCCAGGCGAGCGAAGGCGAAGCTTCGCCAGGCGAAGCCTAGCGAATGTTGGCGAATAATTATATTTAAGTCCCAGTAGACTTCGCTGGTGGGTTCGCCAGGCGAAGTTGGATAGCGAAGGTTCGCCCAACGAAGGTGCTGGCGAATGGTGGCGAATGAAGTCAGTAGCTACTGACTTGGGCTCGCTGGGAAGTCTCGCCAGGCGAAGCCTAGCGAGTGTTCGCTGAGAGAGTTCGCCAGGCGAAGGCCAGGCGAAGGTTCGCTGCGAGGGTTCGCCAGGCGAATGAAGGCGAATGTGACAGTATATTTCTTTGCTGTGTTATCCAAATGGTGATTGGTTGGTTGATTCGCATATGTTAATACTTTTATGTTATGAATGAGTATGTGAACTATTATGATAACATGTGCTGTGGGTAGCCTTCGGACGTGAATCCTAGAGTTGTGATATAATTGATTAATTGTAATCGGTTAAAATACATGAGAACATAATGATGATTATGTGTGTATTAATTGATGAGTTGTGGATGTTTGATTGTTGTGTACAATTATGTAATGAGTATGCATGAGAACATTTTGAATATGTGTGCGTAACTTATAATTGTATGATTGGTATTGCAATGTGAATACCTTGATTGTTGTGATAATTAGAGATACATGGGAATACAATGAGGAATGTATGTGTATCGTCTAATGAATTGTGAGTGCATATATGTATGCGATTGTTGTGTGAATGCATGGGAACATATGTGATATGTGTGCATTGTTGTTGAATATGATGATGTGTGAAATGAATACATTGATAAATGTTGATATATGTTGTATGTGCAATCATGATGAAATTCTCGAAGGGGTGAATTATTCGAATGCATGGGATTAAGACGCGGGAACGGTCTTAAGTGCATTTATTGTGATTGGTTGATTGTACATGCATCATTCAGTCAAGACGCAATGTCTGTTAGTTTCGTGGAAACTAGTGGCTTGTTCCAAACCTAGAAGGGTGGGTTTGAAGCCTAGGGGACGGGCTTGGTTGTTATCGGTCTAGAAGGGTGGACCCGGTTTAAAGTAAAAACCGAGAAAAGATAACGAGAGTCGGTACCGCATAGCATTGAGTTGCATTGAATATGTTGAGTCACATTGCATAATATTGTTGTGGTACATATGTGCTTGTGAATGATTGTGAAGTCAAGCATGAAGGGATGTGCTTGTGGTTATTCACAATGTTGATATATGTGAATGTGATATGATTATGATTGTGAGAATGAAGTGTGGTGAGAAATGTGAATATGTGTTATATGATACCTATATATATACGTAATCTTATGCTTTGATTATTATGGTTATATTTCTCACCCTTCTGCTGTTTTATAATGCTCTATGAGGCATTGCAGATTAGGATGCTGGAGTCCTTTTGTGAAGATTAGTCTTCATTCTTTTGAGTCTGCTGCTCTGATATGTAACACCGGGTAGTTAGACTAGTATAGTCATTCTTTTGTGATACATTGCGATGTATCAGCTGATGTGGTTTTGTAATCTAACTGAT
Organism: Lathyrus sativus; assembly: GCA_963859935.3. NCBI lineage: Eukaryota > Viridiplantae > Streptophyta > Magnoliopsida > Fabales > Fabaceae > Lathyrus > Lathyrus sativus. The sequence goes on along the minus strand of OZ012740.1, from coordinate 123,791,807 downwards.
ATGATGTATTAATCTGGATGACTTATGTGCATTTGAATTAATATTTTGGAACTGCTTAAATGATTTGATCTTCCGCTTACTTTTGAAAATGTTACATATTTTATAGAGCAAAATGTTAAAGTGTTTTATTGGTGAAGTTGTGACATTCTTCTTTTATACCTTATTCTAAAACTTTTACTCTGATGAATTTGTATATGCTTAAATGTTTTATATGCATTTTTTGGGGTATAGAAGAGGGTGTTACATCACTCAACCAAAGTCTCATAATGACTTAGGCAAAAGATGCACAAAATGTGTCCTCATGGTTCACCATCCAAGTCAAGCTTCAAATACTTCCTAAGGAGGGATTAAGCAACTTTAAATGGTGCTCCAAGGTCCATGGACAAAAAGGGAGATGAAAGGAGAATGTATATAAAGCATTTGAAAAGGAACATACAAGAGATTGTAAGAGAATCATGTTAAGAAAGTGAAAAGCATTCAACATATACACATGAAAAAGACCTAAATGGAAGTCCTAAAAGGAGGCCACATTTAAACAAGTTATGAACATGATCAAGGCATAAAATTAAACATACAAGTGCCTTCTTATGTATACAATATGGATACATAAATATAGGATGCTCAAACAATGCACAAAATGCAAATAAGAACCAAACTAGTCAAGTACTAGGGTGAAAGTCATACAAGGGTGGCCTAAAGTGTAAAATACACTAAAAATAGTAAACTAATCCTAAAAAAACTAAGTAAATTCCTAAGAGACCCCTCTGGTGTTATAAACCAGGGGTCAAGAGAGGGGAGCCTAAGTCCTAACCTAGCTATGCCAACAGAAGGCAAATTCTAAAGGAGGTCCTATGAACTAGGCAAGAGGGAAGGTCCTAAAGATCAAGCATAAACCCTAATCAAAAGGTACCAAAAACAGAGAGAAAAAATATCATAAAATCAACCAACTTGTTAATGATATGCACAAAAAATTCCAAGCATTCATATGAAGCTTACATCACAAAAGAAAATCAAGAATGCAAGATGTGCACCTTTAATCCAACTCGAAACACTTCCAGATGACTTATTTATTTTTAATTGAACATGGATATCGTACCTCGGTGCGTACTTTGACTGGGGCAACTCCTTTCTCGTTGGTATATGGTATGGAAGTTATCCTGCCATTGGAGGTTGAGATCCCTTCTTTAAGAGTTCTGGCTGACGTCAAACTAGATGAGGCAGAATAGGTGAAGAACAGGTTGAATCAACTCAGTTTGATGGATGATAAGAGGTTGGCGTCTCTTGCGTACGATCGTCTTTATCAGAGTAGGATGAAGAAAGCCCATGATAAGAAGATGTGTCCTCGAAGCTTTCAAGCAGGTGATTTGATGTTGAAGCGGATTCTCCCACCATAGAATGATCACAGGGGCAAATAGACCCCCAACTATGAAGGTCCGTATGTTGTGAGGAAAGTCTTCTCCGGAGGAGCCTTACTACTTTCAACCATGGACGGTGAAGATTTCACGTCCCCTATGAATGCAGACGCAGTCAAAAGATACTTTGCTTAAAAATAGACCCGCTGGAAAGAAAAAGAAAAAATCCAAGAAAGAATGGGGCATCCCGGCGGACCATAAAAGGATAGGTTCGGGCAAAAATTAGGGATAAAAAGAAAAAATTTAAACCCGCAAAGTTGAAAACTGAAAGGGCGACTTTGGCAAAAAAGGGTATCCCGGTGAATCGAAAACCCGCAAAGGGAGATTCAGGCAAAAATTAGGGATTTGAAAAGCAAATGATTGCGGTCTACGCATTGATCTTCAAAGCATAGTGAACTATGGGAGAAATCGAGAGTCAGTCGTTCAAATCAATCTCTTCCAAAGACGAAGCATCGGAAAGGCGTCGAAGTCACGCGAGTCATAGCTGAGTCGTTCTATGGTGGTTGTCTGTGCCACATTGCCGACATTTTGTATACTCTTGTGCACTTTATATATTTTTCTTCCGTACCTTTCTCATTTCAGGAGTTGCATCTGTTGTAAATTCGCCTATTTGCAGGCCGTTTATCAATAAAACATACTATTCAGAAAACTTTTGTCTTTGTTTTAGCTTTTACCATTTTGTTTGCAAAAGACACCTGATGTTTTTGATAAAACTTTGCATACATAAGTTTGTGGGCTCTACCAACTATAATCGAAACAATGTTTTTTCTTGAATAATGTCACGGGTGATAATTAAGATAGTACCTGCTGCATAAAACATATTTGTTTGTTTGTTATTCGCAGGACCCTCATCCTCAAGACTTTTCCAGAAGTCCCTCATCTGAAGAAAGTGTGCAGGCTAAGTGTGTTCACATCCCCAGCAGGTTAGAGCCTCGTACAGTTAAGGATATCCTCAGCAGGTCGAGATTGATATCTCCAGCGGAGTAGGATCGTCTCCAGAAAGTAGATGTGGAGTTATCCCCAGTAGTGGAACGAAGTCAGAGTTTTGTTCTCCCCATAGAGTCCAAGTATTTGACACCTTTCCCTTCAGAGTCTAGGTCATTGACTCATCCCCTAAGCAGAGGTTGATATTGTTGAGTTTTGTGCTCATTTTCCCCAAGCGGAGGTTGATGTTGATTCCCTCGTTGCCTAATCCCCAGCCAAGTCAACAGAATAGTTTTCTTCCCCATAATTTGGGACTGACTCAGAGTTTGTTTCTCCCCATCCTCGGCAGAGGAAGTTTGGGATATTCTCCAGTAAATCATATGCATTATCCCTAGCAGATAGCGGATTGAATCTTCAGCAGAGCAGAATCTCCGACATAATGGATCTATTCTTCAGCAGTCTGTTGTGTTTCCCCAGTAGAGTTATTCTGGCTGGCCATTCAGGGTTGATTTCCTCGGTAGAGTGGAGTTTCTGTCTCCAGCCGAGTTGTTTGTTCCCCAGAAGATTTGTATCCTAGTAGGCCATCCAGGGATTTTTCCTCAGAGGAGTTTGATTTGATCCCCGGAGGAGCAAATTTGTTCTTAGCAAGGCAGTTTTTCCCAGAAACCTTCTCAGAAGCCATCCATGGCTTGTTTTCCCCGGCATGAGTCTGTTTGTACTGAGCATGTCTAGTCTTTCCCCCCAGCGGAGTTTGGTTTCCTCTCTTTAGCATTTATTTTGCTAAGGTGCTTCCTTTGCATTTGCATTGTGCATAGCACCCTCCCAAATGTGTAGCATTTCCATTTCGTGTGGAGCATTATGACATATTCAAACATGTGTATTTGAAACATAAGCCAGGTTGTTGCCTTTTGTTTTCAGGTGTATCTGCAGCGGCTAGTGATGTTTTCTTGAGCTCGTGTGGTATCCAGACCCTGGCTTCCTTCTGTTTGCTCAAGTCCGTGTGGTATCCAGACCCCGGCTACTTCCGGTCATTTCAGTAAGCTCGTGTGGTATCTAGACCCTGGCTTCCTCCGGTTTTCTCAAGTCCGTGTGGTATCCAGACCCCCGGCTTCTTCCGGTCTTTTCAGTAAGCTCGTGTGGTATCCAGACCCCGGCTTCCTCCGGTTTGCTCAAGTCCGTGTGGTATCCAGACCCCGGCTTCTTCCAGTCTTTTCAGTAAGCTCGTGTGGTATACAGACCTTGGCTTCCTCTGGTTTGCTCAAGTCCGCGTGGTATCCAGACTCCAGCTTCTTCCGGTCATTTCAGTAAGCTCGTGTGGTATCCAGACCCCGGCTTCCTCCGGTTTGCTCAAGTCCGTGTGGTATCCAGACCCCGGCTTCTCCCGGTCATTTCAGTAAGCTCGTGTGGTATCCAGACCCCGGCTCATACCAATCTGTTTAACCAACCTATGCGGTATCCAGACCCCAGTTGGTGTGTATCTCATTAGCCCGTATGGTATCCAGACCCCGGCTCACACTGTTTTGTTCAACCAACCCGTGCGGTATCCAGACCCTGGTTGATGTGTATCTCATTAGCCTATGTGGTATTCAGACCCCGGCTCATACCCATTTTAATTGACCCACTTGTGTGGTATCCAGACCCCAGCTGATGTCTACTTCAGCAAAGCTCGTGTGATATCCAGACCCCAGCTTCCTCCGAATGTTTCAGTTAGCATACGTGGTATCCAGACCCTAGCTAATGATGGTTTTATCAAGCCTGTGTGGTATCCAAACCCCGACCTTTGATTTTTCTTGCCTGTGTGGTATCCAGACGCCGACATTCCTTAATGTCCCTTTAACCTGTATGGTATCCAGACCCCGATTAACGTCATCCCTTTAAGCTCGACCGGTATCCAGACCCCGGCTTTCACCGGTTTTATTGGCTCAAGCCCGTGTGGTATCCAGACCTCGGCTTTCACCGGTTTTATTGGCTCAAGCCCGTGTGGTATCCAAACCTCGGCTTCCACCGGTTTTATTTCCTGAGCCTATGGGTATCCAGACCCTGGCCAGTTATTTGTTTTTCCTGTGTGGTATCCATACCCCGGCAGACAATGATGTTTCCTTTAACCCGTGTGGTATCTAGACCCCGGTTAACATCATTTTCACCCTTTAAGCTCGAGTGGTATCCAGACCTTAGCTTACACTATTTGTTCCCTTAGCCTGTGTGGTATCCAGACCCCCGCTGATGGCTTATCTCGCCTGTGTGGCATCCAGACCTCGGCAGATTGTGATATTTGATGGAAGAATTCATCTTATCTTTATCTCCCCAACGGAGTTTTAACTCAGTTACCTTTTCTTTTGTGGTTGGCAAATTTCGAGTTATTGGTATCCAAGCGTCATTTACCTTGAATGATTGAAATTCGTTCGCTTTTCATCCCTTCAGGTCCAAGTCGCTTTAATAGGGGCAGCTGTTGCACCCTAAAATTTGACCAACCCTAATCTTATCTTTGCCTTATGTTTCATTGCATTTTACCATCTTGCATTTGCATAGCATAGTTCTTATAGGGGATCAAGTGATTGTTTTTGTATCATCCAAGAGGAGAGTCTTTATTAGCTTCAAGCTCAAGCAAAGGCATTGGTACAAGCCATCAAGTGGGTATTATTATCATGAGGTGATCAAAGATCCTAGAGAGGAGAAGTGTGCCATAGTTCATTGTCAAAGAACCATCAGAGAGTTGTCAAGGGGTTTATAAGGTCTCATCATTGGTATAAGCATGAGGTAGAAGTTTGTTGATTACCTCAGAGGTTATAGTGGAGTGGAAATGGTCACTCAGTTCATCTGCACAATTCCTAGGCAAAAAGGATGAAATTAGGGTTTCACTTTTGATCAGGATAAATTTGGTTTTTGGAGAAAAACTTGTTTCCATGGTCTTCCATATGCCCTAAGGTGTTTGGGTATGGGATATTGATCATAAATTTTAATCAGAAGAGCTTCAATTGATCAGTCAATTGAAAATCAGGAGATTTGGGGAAAAAAGTAAATTGTGCAGTGAAAAAGTCAACTCCTAACTTTTTGGGGTCAAGATCATGTTCATCAAGTACAATATGGCCAATGAATGGAATTTGATCAAGAAAAGTCAAAGGAATCATGAAAAATCAAGAATTGTTGAAAATTGTCATTTTAAGAAAATTAGGGTTTTAGAACTTTCTATTTATGGAAAGCTTTATAGTTGAAGTAGCCATCTTCAAGGCTATTTTTATTCATGATCAATGTTTCAAATGGACTTGGCTCAAACATCAAATTTGTTCCTTGTATTTCAAGGTTTCATTTGAGTACTAATTCATAATCATATGATACTTGGAACTCAATTTATGATTATTCAAAGTTGGTGATTTTTAATGACTTCAAAGTTGGCAAGTTGGACAAATTTTTGCACTCACTTTGCAAGCCAATTTTCATCACTTTCTTAATGTCAAATGGACTTGTCTCAAACATGAAAGTTGTAGAGCATGTTACAAGATTTCCAAAAAGTCCAAGAAGTCCTCCATATGATTTATGAAGCTCAAGTTATGAATGTGCAAAGTTGAGGAAAAATAAGGCAAAATACATAACTTAGAATTTTTTCGAAGTTATTTGTAAGCAACTTGCTTTGCATGCTTTTCAACCTCAAATTTCATGTCCTTCCAATGATCAAATGGAACTTCCACCAAAATGAATTTTGTTCTACTCCATGCCCTCTTTCATTTGAGCACAAGACCTAAGCAAATGCAGTTTTGTGCACTAAGTTCTATTGCCCTAAAGTTGATGTTTTGAACACTTTTTCAAGGGATGAAATCTGAGATGTTCTGATTTGCTTTTGTTTATCAGCCATATGATCTTGTTTCATGCACATGGGATATGGCTTTGGTTCCCACCAAACTTTGCCAAAAACAGCCAAACACCCAATGTACCTCTTTGCTCCATTTTTGAATATTTTGCCAAAAACAAGAAAGGCCAAAAAACTTCCACAGTACAATACCTCTCTCCATTCTGTGCTAGCATATACAAAAGCAGCTATCATTTTGTCAAATTAAGGCCTAGCCCTAGCAGCAGCTGGTGTCCTTGTTCATCACCCACCGTTGATTCAAAACTTCATGAAAAAATGCAAATCTGCCCCTTCATTTTTCACCATGGTAAAACCCCTCCAATCTTGTTTTCACTTGGTATTTAAGCTAAGCAACAGCAAAGGAAAACCCTAGCCACCATTTGCATTGAAAATCAGAAGTTGAAATTTTGCACCCTTGATTCTTGCCTTCGAAACTCCCTCAATATTGAACCATTTTCCCAAGCTCCTTTCCATTCCATACTCTCCAGAACACAACCTTCAAATTGTTTGCAAAAAGAGGGTTTGTTAACACTTTTCTCAACTGTCCTAAAAAAGAAAACCAATTGTTGGTTGCAAAAGAAATTTCAAAGCTTGCTCAAAGGAGGGATATCTTGCTGCTAGCTTACTTTGGGAAGTATACAAGAGGTAGGTGTCTTCAAATTCCCTCTTTCATATGCATGAGTTGAAATATCATAGAGCATGTTGAACTTGTTTATGCTTGCTGTCATGAGTTTGCTTAACATTGTCATTTTGAAATGTTTGAACCAGTTTTTGTGTTTGGTGTTTATGTTTGTTGTCATAAGATGGCAACTCTCATTTGAAGTGTGTTTGAGTGGATGTTAGCATTGTTATATTAAGTTTGTGTTCATTGCTGTTAAAACTTGTCTCTCACATTAAAACCTGTTTGTGTTTGTTGGAATAACCAATTGTCATTGAAGTAACTATTTGAGTTGAACATTGTCATGATAGCATGACTCATTTGATAAGAACCTGTTTTTGTCCACCCTCTGTGTGTTTGTGTGAATGATTGATGTGAGGGCATTGTGATATAAAGTTGTTGTTGATTCTGTTTTCCAAAACCAGTTTCTTTCTGGACTGTTGTTAGAGTTCTGGTTGAGGTTGGATCCATCAATTTAGGTTTGAGATTCTTAAAGTTTATAACTCTTTATGTTAGTTTCTCTAGCATTGTAATGTTAGTCTGTGAAGCTGCCTAGGTCTAGTTGGTATCCTTGCTATTTTGATGAAGTTGTAACTTCATGCTTAGGTTGGTTTAATTGGGATATGAGCCATGCCTGGTTTATATTTTTGTCCATGACTGTTGGAGAAAGGATGAGTGTATCACATCAAGCCTATTAGTGGCCAGGGTTAGCCCTTCATTCTAGAGGGTAGTTTTGTTAGATTTTCATCTGTGGCAAGATTGAGAGCTTTCATCTAACACTTTTTGGACTTAGTATGTGTTTGGTTTTGTGATGATCAAGATGGTATGAGACTAGTGCCATCAAGTCTGAGACTCATGAGGCTTTAGAGTTGGTTAATCCATGATGATAAATCCTAAACAGTCTAGGAGAGGTTATTTTGAGGTTCTAGGTTTGTATGCCTCATTTCTGTTTGGAACCATGATGGCAGTTTGGAACAGGATTGGAGGATCAGTTGCAGGACTGTCATGAGGGTTTAGGTATGTGGTGCTTCACTTCTGTTTGGTGTCTAAGGGTTGTTTAGTTTGAGTTTGGTTGGTTTATATGGAACAGTTTGTTGTATAAGTTTGAATGTTGCCAACTCATGATATCTTGCTTAGAGTTTGAATATTGAGTCTGCAACTTTTCTATTTAAACCTGTTTTAACATTTGCTTGTCCAAATATCTTTTGCTTGCATTAAGTGGATGACAGCCTTTAGAGATAAGGTTGATGTTGGTTGATGGTTATGTCCAATGCTAAGATGACTCATATGAGGGGCTGATGATCAACATAGTTTGGTTGCATCTATGTCGTCTTAAACTGTTTTGAGGTTGCAACCTATCATTGGAAGGTGTTTTGATTTGTCATAACAAACCTGTTAAGAGCATCAATTTTGTTATGGTTAGAAAACTGTTTGGTTCTGTCAAGAGCTTTAAGACTTTAGAGATGCTGTTTTGTTTGATGGTTTGTATTGCATCAAATTGGTAGCAGTTTTAATGTTTAAATCTGTGATATCCAAGACTATCACCATCATTTGAAGCATTGGCAACTGTTATGATGAACTTGCTTATGTTTTTTGTCTTGAGTTTGTAAATGCTGTTGAAACATGTAGTGTATTTGATCATTGATATTTGGCTTTGTTGTTAGATGTGTAACATTGCCATGATAAGTTTGCAAGTTGTTTCTGTTTGGTTTGGTTTTATGTTAGAGTTGGTTATAGGTTTAATTCGTGAGTAAACCTGCTGCATTGATGCTGTCATTTTATCTTGACATTGTTGAGTTTGTTCAAACTCATGGCAGTATAATTTTAGACTGTCTTTATGACAATATTGGCAGTTTTGTTGCTTTTGTGAAATGATTGTTGTGTATTGCTAAAACAATTGGGATGGTTTAGTTTTAACATTATGATGTCAATGTTCATAGCTTGTTGCTGTTGGAACTCATATATGCCATGGATGTGCTTTTTATGTTCTATCATGTTTTATGAATCATAAGAGAAGTGCTGCCATGAATTAACAGCCCCCTAGGTCTTCAATCATTTGGTAACAGTTTGGTTTAGAGATCCTTGGATGTTGATGCCATTTTGTGCATTAAGCTCTCGTTTGTTTGAATTTGTTTTTCCTAAGTTGGTAATGATTTTGGTCTTGCTATTGACCATGTTGTTTTGTTGATGTTCAACTCATGCTCTTTGATGCAACTCATATGTCAATTCCTCATCCTGTGTGTTTTTGATCCAACTTTCTGTTTGGATTCATTCCATTCCATATTTGAAGCTTGCTCAGATCTTTACCTGCCATTAATTGCATTTGTTTTTTATCTAAAAATATTAAAATGCATTTCCATTTTCTTTTATGCATGAGCCATCGTGTTTTATTATGTGTGCATTATTTGAGAATTTGGATTGCACCATCATAATCCTTGTGAAAAAATAAGCAGTTTAGACTCAAACGTTTTGAAAATTGATTGAGATTTGCTGCAGTTGTGTCCAAACCGTTTTTGAGTTTCATTTGAATTTTTCCTTCAACCTTGCCCAGAATTTGTGCATGCTTTGATACATGTATTAATGGAGTGGCTTGATACAACGGATGTATTTCCACCTCAGTGGTTTTCACTATGCCCTTAAGAACTTGCCTTGCCATGAGAACCTATGTTAAAACCCCTGCTGGGGGCGTTTTTTATTTTTTTTCATGTTTTTTCCGTGTGTTTGTATTTCTTCTCTTCTTTCCATTATGTTCATGCGTGTGGGAGTGGTTGGACTGTTCTTGTTTTGTATCTGAAACCCCAATATCATGGGTTATGCCCTTGGTGTAGACATTTCCTTATTTTTAGCACTTGTTTATTTTATTTCTTTTATTTTAATTTTTTTCTTCTTGTTTTGCTTTATTTATTTTAAAAATAGTTTTAAACATTATAAAATCCCAAAAAAATCATTTTCTAATACTTTATTGTGTTAAATTATTTTTCTTTTTTTTTATTTTAATTTTCATTTTATTTTGAATTTACAAATTAATGTGCTTTGTGGCTTATCACTTATTCCGGTCGATTTCTTTTCTTTCTTATTTCATTCGTGAGTGAATTATTTAGTGTTTACTTGGCCTTGTGCCATGACCCCCCTAGGATTCCTAGTCCCTCCGTTTAGGATGGGAGTAGGAGAGACATTAGGTGTTCAATCCTATGCATGACAATATTAGGGTAGTTCTTCCTTTTCATCCCAACTTTAGGAGCATTGTGTATGACAACTTTAGGGTCCAGTTTCCCCTTAGTTTGTGTCTTTCTCTTCTCATCTCCTAAACAATTCAAAACACCTAATAAAGGATAATTTGTATCGTACGCTACAAACCTTAAGTATTTGAGAAATGATGGTTGGGGGCCTCCTCTCAAGTGTCTAGAGTGTTTAGCGTATGCCCTATGGGCGATATGCAACGCATTCGCTCTCGAGTCATAGTCTTTAGTGCGACATGAGTTTCAAACAATAACTCAATTCACTTATTGTCTTAAAAAACAAAAAAAAAACATCAAACCTTTTTATCCTTCGGGATTAATGGAAAATCATTTTCATAAAGAGAGTGTCGTTAACTCTTGGTTCTACCGCAAACAGGTAACGCCTAAGTCTCCAATGGTCGAGCAGCATACACCTAACTGCTAGAACGAAGGTTTAACCCTACTCGGTTTAAAACACTTGATCCAACTAGTGGTCGTGTCATCACGGATTACGTTCTCTCTGATTTCTCGTACCAGAGGAGGATACGTAGGCACAAGAAGGAGATGTTTTGGCGAGCAACCTTCCCCCACTTTCACCGGTAGTTTTCCGAACTACATTGACTCTGACTTTCCCATTACCGAGGGAATACGTAGGCATAGAGCGGAGATGCTCTATCGAGTCATTTTTCTTTTCCACCCTTTTAGATTAGACAACAAGTGTGGATCCCGTTGAGTACGACAGACGTGAGGGGTGCTAATACCTTCCCCTTGCGTAACCGACTCCCGAACCCAAGATTTGGTTGCGATGACCTGTCTTATTCCCTTTTCGTAGGTTTTCTCTGATCGTTTCCTTTCCCTCTCCTTGGGATAAATAACGAACGGTGGCGACTCTTTTGTCCTTGTCAATAACGAACGGTGGCGACTCTTTTGTCCTTGTCAGCCCCTCTTCGCAGCGATGCGACATAACCCACTGTTCATTATCCCCTACCTCCCACACAAGAAAACCCTAGCCGCTACAGTAGCCACCCTCCATTCTTCTTCATCTTCAAAATCAACCACTGTTTATTTTCCAACCATCTTCCTCCACCTTCGACAGCCCACACCATAAAGCCACCGTCAATACTATCTTTTCCGACCTTTGTGCATTTGCTGCGTAAGCACCATGAAACCCAGCTCAAGCCTTGTCGCTATCCTTCCAACAACATTCATTTTCTTCAAACTAAACCTTCCATTTCCAAAAAAATCATCATCAATCGTTCACCTTCCATCTCCATATCGTCACCTTCACCATGTCCAGAAACAGGGCACCCAAACACTTTTCTTTCACCATGAACAAACTCAAATCATGAACCTTCATACCCATTTCAACAACCACCGTAAACCGTAACTTCACCTTCAACCTCACCGTAAAAACCATTAGCCTCCATGAACAACAAACTTCCAACATCTTCAACACTTCAAATTTCCGAACAACCTCACATCTCCTTCGTTTCTTCCAAAAACTTACCCAGAATCTTCATCGCCAACCTTCAAATGCTTGCATCCGACATCTCTCCAACCACAACTCTCACTATCATCCTCGGCGATGAAATCCGGATGAAACCCTTTTCCAACTCATTCCTCACCGTAAAACCCATTTTCTGCACAACCCGTTGCAGAACCCTCAATCAACTCCAAATATCAACAACATCAAACAACCATTGAACCAGACCAAACCCACTTTCATCAAAAGCCAAACCAAAAACCTAGATCCCATTTCAATTTCATCTTCCTGAAACCCACTCAAACACCATTAACAAACTCTCACTCCAAACACCGACCCATTTCGAAACCATTTTCGACCTTTCTTTTCACTTTCATTCGACGACAATGGAAGTATCCAACTCCTGTATTCAAAGCTCCAAATGCAAGTTTGACGACACTATTTCATCATCATCCAACGGCGTGGATCTATCCCTTCTCAAAGCAGTTGAGAAATCCCAATACCACCACAACAGAACATAATCGTGACAAAACCAAACCGACGAGGGAATCGCAGAGAGTGGGATGAGCGAGATGGAGGATAAGAGTTGATTTTAAGCCAAGATTAGGGAGAGTCTCTTTGGTTTTTTGAGTCAATTTGAAACAGTGGTTGAGGATCGAGAATGAGAAGTTAGACAAAGGAGGACCCATTCGTTTTGCTGTCTTTTTTTTTATGCTTTTTATTTTAATTTTATTCAGCTTATTTTGGGCTCATGAAGCCCATGAACCGTGTTCTTCTTCTCTACCCCCCATTTTTCTATGTGTTCTGAATGTATTTGAATGGGCCTCACGGCCTATGATGATAACTTCACCCCTTTTATCTGACTATACACCCCTCTGTTCTTCTTTTATTTCTTAGAAAATTGTAAATGCTTTATATATATATATATATATATATATATATATATATATATATATATATATATATATATATATATATATATATATATATATATATATATATATATATATATATATATATATATATATATATATATATATATATATATATATATATATATATATATATATATATATATATATATATATATATATATATATATATATATATATATATATGTATATATATATATATATATATATATATACATATATATATATATATATATATATATATATATATATATATATATATATATATATACATATATATATATATATATATATATATATATATATATACATGTATATATATATATATAAATATATTAACTAAATAAGCTAATATATTTACAAAATACATAGAATCTGTTTTTAGAAACTAAATCATAAAAATATTTTACAAATCTGAAAACTAAAATATATATATATATATATATATATATATATATATATATATATATATATATATATATATATATATATATATATATATATATATATATATATATATATATATATATATATATATATATATATATATATATATATATATATATATATATATATATATATATATATATATACATTTTGTATTAATTAGTTTTTATATATAATCCTTAATTTCTTTTCTTTAGAATATATATTGCATATTATATTTTTAGATAGTTCATATTATTTTTAATATAGTTTTAGAATTTTAATTTTATATTCTTTTTAGAAGTTGAGTTCTATTTCTCATTTTTTATCGGGAATTCCGTCCCATTTTCATCTGTTTAGGTCGATGAAGAGATTTTCTTCGATTCTCCGTCAAATTATTGATGAGAAATGAAGGATCTTAGACCGACTTTTTCTCTTCTTTCTCATTTTCGACTTTATTTCATTTCATCTGTTTAGGTCGATGACGAGACCTCCAAGTTGTTATACGTCAAATTATTGATGGAAACGACAATCCCGAGACCACTTTCTTTCTCGTTTTCATTTTCGACCGTTTATTTTATCTTTGTTCATTTTCACCGCTCTTTGGTCGATGACGAGACCTCCGTAAACCATTACTAGTCAAATTATTGATGAATAATGTTGGATCCGAGACCATTACCGCTCTTTTCTCTCCTCATTTTTTCTTCTTTTCAATTTTATTTTGACTTTCTTCTATTTTGGTCCGTGTGACACGATTCAATTGGAGAATGATTCTCAATATCATTTCTCTATCTTGTCTTTGACACGGATATTAATACATGATCTATTAAAGTTTGACTTCTCTTATAAGTCGAACTACGACGGTTTTGCATCACATTGGTCCCGATTCGAAACATCATCATCAAGGATCAAAGAGGAGAAGCTTGGAAAGGAAGCTAGCATGCAAAGTCAAGGGTCAACAAAATCACTCTGTTCGGTAACATTTTTTTTATTTCATCTCTTTTATTCAACCTTCGAGTGTTGTGAGCTGTTAGCGATAGACATGTGGGAAATGATGAGTGGGGGGGTCTCCTCTCACTCATCTAGAGTGTTTAGCGTATGTCCTTTGGACAATATGCGACGCATTCGCTCCTACGTCTTAGGACTTAGCGTGTGCGTCATGATCCGAAACTTTTCTCTCACATCTTGGCGATTGAGACTTTTTTCTCTCGCATCCTGGCACTGAGATCCCTTATCTTGCCCCCGTGCAATCGAGAGCGTTTTTTCGTTGTTAGCCAAACTACGGCTGCTCTGATCTCTCATATCTGATGAGAATATGTAGGCACAAGACGTCGATGTCTTGGCGAGCACCCTTTCCCGTTTTTTCGTAGTTGGTCGAACTACGTTTGCTCTGATTCCTCATGTCAGATGAGGATATGTTGGCACAAGACGACGATGTCTTGGCGAGCACACTTTTCCCTCTTTCCTATAGTTTCTGAACTACGACTGCTCTGATCTCTCATATCTGCTGAGAGTACTTAGGCATAGGATTACGATAATCCTAGAGAGCACTTTTCCTTTTTCTCACCCTTTATGTTCCTCGTACCTTTTAACCATGACATACTACGTCCGTTCTACCACAAACAGGTAATGCCTAAGTCTCCAATGGTCGAGCATCAATACACCTAACTGCTAGAATGTGTGCGCTAGCATCGTCTACCTTTTCTCTCACCCCCGTGTGATCGAGAACACCCTGTTTGTCCCGTAGTTAGCCTGAACTACGTTTGCTCTGATTTCTCGTACCAAATGAGGATACGTAGGCACAAGACGGCGAAGTCTTAGCGAGCAACCTTCCCTACCTTCACCCGTAGTTTTCCGAACTACGTTGACTCTGACTTTCCCATTGCACAATGTAATACGTAGGCATAGGGCGGCGATGCTCTATCGAGTCAGTTCTTTCCGTTTAGCAGTAGCAGCTATAGATAGTTTTTTTTCACCCATAGACTAGACAACAAGCATGGATCCCATTGAGTACAACGGACGTGAGGGGTGCTCATACCTTCCTCTTGCGTAACCGACTCCCGAACCCGAGACTTGGTTGCGATGACCTGTCTTATTCCCTTTTCGTAGGTTTTCTCTGATCGTTTCCTTTCCCTCTCTTTGGAATAAATAACAAACGGTGGCGACTCTTTTGTCCTTGTCGGCCCTTCCTTCGCAGCGATGCGACAGACATCTATTGGTTCTAGAAGTATGGAAGTAGATGATTATCCTCTCTTCACTCAAGAAGAGCCTGAGGAAGTTTTGGAACATTACAATGCCATCTGCTTGGAAAAGGATTATCTTTAAGATATGTTAAACTTTGATGATCTTCCGGAAAACATTGTTGATGTGTACTCTCTAAAAAGGAAAAGGAAGCCTAAATCATCTGGTGAACATCCTTCTAAACATGCCAGCATTCTCAGAGACACAATGAAACCTGGAGTAGAGTTTGACCGTTCTGAGACCTTTAGGCCTTCCGAAGTGAATCTTTCTGGGAATTATGGTAAGTTTCTAGGACTTCTGGACTCAGCATTTTGAGAGGCAAAAGAAACATGGAGCAGAGTTTGTCCGTTCTGAGACCTCTAAGCCTCCAAACTTCCTTTTACTATGTTAGTTTTGTTATGACTAATTCATCTATTCCTTCTCAAACTTCTTCACCACCAATCATTTCATTTGAAACCATGACCACCCTTCTTCTAAATTATCTAGTATTTCTGAAACAACCAACACATCCATACCATACATTTTTATCACACTCCCCATACTTAATACTACTTGTGTTGAATCAACCATCATTACAACCAACAGACCACCTACGATAAATATTTATACCACTTTTCAAACTAATCCCACTTTCTCCAAACCTATTGATATAGATGGCCATCCTTTTAACTATGACTTTTCCACACCATCTCAAGTTACTTTTCCAATACCAAAATCATGTGCCTTTCCAGAAGACACACCTTCTCCACCAACTCCACCTCATCAACCTATCATTGATGAACCTGTCTTTGATGAGTTCATGGAAAGAACCAGAAATAATGGACCTTTTACTCCTGATTCTTCCAACCTAACCATTAACATTTCCTTTGATACCATTAACATTTCCTTTGATACCGAATCATATGTTAAAGTCATTGCATTTCCATAAAGGAACTCTCATCCTTATTATGTTCTAACTTCTATTAAAACCAACATTTGTTCTTCACCCGTGGATGAATTTTTTACTTAATTTAAAGATGAGGCTGGTGGTAGAATTAATGCTCTCATTAAGGTTTACATCTGATCTTACCTGTGATTAGAAGTATATCGGTGGCCAGCAACACCTCGTGATTTCCAACGGCAAGTGAGGAAAAGGGAGGGTATACTTGCAAGGCACTCCGATGCCAAAGTAAGTTCAAAGTGAAAGAAGGCAAGTACAATAAGGAATAGAGTTAAATTGAATATTTAAACCTCCTTCATAGGGGGTATTTATAGGGAGCCCTCAGCGCTGGGCCAACGGTCTCCATTATGGGCTGAGTGATCAGGCCCATAATGGATGCCTTTTAGGACTCCGATGTGGAGGTAGGGATGAAAAACTCATGCTCATCATCCTAGGTTAATTGCTATGTGTTCTCTGGAAAGTGGAAGACGTGCCCGTTACGAAGGGCAAAACATTTCCCCGAGATATGCGGGATCAGTTGGCCATGTGTCCTCGGGTGAGGAGAATGTGGGGAATGTGCTTTCCAATGGCTATAATGGATTGGGCCTTCTTCGATGCGGAGCTGGACTTGGCTATACTTGGTGGTGGTCCAGTTCAAACTCCATTCCAGAAAAGCATCGCTAATGAAAACCTCTCTGAAGTGTTTGCTCTGACCAACAATTTCAGAAGTTGGATAGAAGTTAGCTCTAAAGAGTTGGAGAGTGCTTTCCTGAAGGAAGCTAAAAGGAACTCCCATGTTATACTCTCTGGTATAGTTGAAACTCGACTTAAAAAGGTTCCTCCTACTCGTCTACTTCTTACTCCTTAAGTGATTCCTCGTCCTGCTTCTACAGTTCAGACTACTGTGGTTGCTCCTGAGACTGCTGTTTAAGTTGGAAGTGACTTTGGCGGCAAGAAGGCTATGCTTTTTGAGGAATTCATTCTGAAGACTTTGGAGCATCTGGAGGCTGAGAGTTCTGAAGTAAAGGGAAGGACATCAAAGATAGAAAGGCTTCTTGGAGAGATCTTATCAATACTACCACCCCATCCTAATCCTTAGTTTTTTAAACTTTGTGTTGTCTTTGTTTTCTTTCTTTTCATTTTTGTATTTGCATGATCATTTTGATGAAATGAAGTGGATTTTTGTTTACTTTGTCTTTATTTTATTTTTGAATTATGACAAAGGGGAGAAAGAATGATTGATTAAAGAATGATTAATTTTGATACATCTAATTCCACTATGAAACCCAAACATGTTTCTAGCTGTTTTCTGAAAACTTAAAATTTCTAAGAACTTTGAGAAAGTTCATCATTTTAACTAGCTCTTTTAGTTTCTAAGGCACTAACCTAACTAAGATCACAAGGATCATACTTATGTTTAAAAACCAAGTGTTTATTGAACAAAGGTAAACCAGACATATACAAGTTCTCATTTTAACCAGCCATAAGTTATACAACCTGACTACAAAACCAGGCATCTGAAAGCTCTGACAAATTAAGCTCAATGACGAGGTTGATAACCAAACTTTCTGACACTCAAGAAAGGACTCTGAATGAAATACTTGTGTACCTAACCTTTTGCATTATCAGAAGTTACTTCACCCGTTATAATTAGGCTTTTTCCTTACGTGAAGAGAGTAACCAGGCTTCTGCCTGAAGGGAAGATACTAACAACCAGGCTTCTGCCTTATGGGAATTAGGTTTTTACCTTATAGGAAGTTATTTCTTTCATGTTGTTTGAAATGTTTATATGTGTTAAGATTATTTTAAGCCTTAAAGTTCAAATTGAGCTTGCAAACCTTACTCTGACATTCTAAGCTGAAAAATAATTTTTAATAGTATAAAATTCAAAGGGAGCTTACAAACCTCACTCTGATGTTTTTATGTGATTAAACCAAGTAAAAATTGTTCATTAAAATACATGGTTTTGCCATCATATAAAAGGAGGAGATTGTTAGAACAAGATTTGGTTCTGCATCTAACCTTTAGTTTTGATGATAACATTGCATTGTTTCTTAGAGAACAATTTTATACACCAACAGTTTTTTTGCCTAGTAGGTAGCTTTTTCTAAACAGGTTTTGATTCTGAAGCTTTACGTGTGACATCATCAAACTCTGGAATCAACGCACTCTGATTCTGAAGAGATGCAAGTGATTTATAAAATATTGTCAAGTTCTAGAAAGCTCTTAGACAATGGTTCTAAAGAACGTTTATGCTAAAGCTTCTGACTGTGACTCTGATTGAAGAGCCTCTGAAGGATTGTCTACCTTCAAGTTACTGAGCTTAAGTTATGAAGATTCTGAAGAACAAGATCTGAAGACTCTAAAGACTAGGTTCTGAGGAACTGTGTTAAAACTCTAAAGGTCTAGGTTTTGAAGATTCTCTCTGTTAGTCTCTTGATCCTTCTAAGCATGCTTCAATATTATTTTATCAGAATCCTCTGAAGATTAGAAGATAAATCAAAATATTTTGCATCAAGAAAATAGTACGCAGTACAAGATCACCCTTTCCTCCACTACCCTGATTTTGTGGGCTAAGGACAATACTATTGCACCATTTTTCCTCCTATATGCAAACCATTGTGAAAAAAGACAATTGTTATTTTCTATTCCAAATTCTACCCTCCAGCGAATCTTTTAACTTCCTATATAAAGGAGACATGGACGATTGGAAGAGGATGCTAATGCTATTGGCTTATGCTACTGAACATACACACGTTTTTACCGAAGTAAATATTTTATGTGTATATTCTTTGTAAACACACATAGAGTTGTTGCTCGCTATTGTGTGAAATATCATTTGAATTAATCTTGTGTTAATATGATTTCTTAGATGCATTCTTTCTAAATGCAACTTGTAAATCTCAATATTGTTTGAGTGGTTTCCTTGAGTGACTAGGTTTTAGTCATATACACTCAAGAAGACAAAGACGATTTGTCTTTTTGGTGTCTGTAATCAATTTTGGTTATGTTGGATTAAGTCATTCTTGAGAAGGAAAAATCACCTTGGTATGGTGGACTAGAGGTAGCTTCGCTAACAGTCAACCAGTATAAAAATAACATTGTTTTTTTTTTAGTTTTAGAAACCCAATTCAACCCCCCCCCCTTCTTGTGTTTCCTGCCACCATCAGATTCAAGCAAAGGGCAATAGACCGAAAAAGAGGAGAAAAGAAAGCACTACCTAGAGCTTGGAGTACTCACTGGGACGCTTGACAGTTGACTGGAGATCCTCGTCAAAATTTAGAAATTCTATATTCGGGTCGGTTAGATTTTTCACTTTTCTTGTTTTGCTTATTAATCCATGTTATTTACTCTATGTTTGATTATTTCTCAATGATTGTCCCTCTTAATTAGTGAAAATTGATGCAAATGTGTTGAATTAAAAATTTTGGGTTTAAACATTTGGGTTTGATTTAGGGTGTTCTGATGTTTTTTGGTTGCTTTGATTTTGGATTTATGTTTAGAATGAGGTTAAAAGTTGATTTCGGACCAATTTTGTTGGATTTAGAGGTGTTTTGTTGAAACTTGGGTTTTAAATCAAGAACATTTAAATGTTCTTGAGTTTTTTCTTCATGATCATGAGATTTATGGGAAAATATGGTGTTTGATCTTAGAGAGAGGTCAGGGTGTTTTGTTTTTTTGTTTGCTAGAGAGAGAGAGAGAGAGAGAGAGAGAGAGAGAGAGAGAGAGAGAGAGAGAGAGAGAGAGAGAGAGAGAGAGAGAGAGAGAGAGAGAGAGAGAGAGAGAGAGAGAGAAGCTAAATGAGAGTGGGAACTTGGATCCCCTGTTTTGATTAGGCATAAATTGTGCCTTTGATGGCCAGTGGCGGTCAAAGTTGTTGGATTGGTGATCAGTGTCCCCTTTATAGGGAGCCCCGTCATAAGCTTTTGATCATGGCCTTTAATTGTTTTTGACAGCCTAATATTTAGATCTAAGGGTCATAATCATGTTTGATCTTTGCTCAATGGAAGGCATCTAATCAATCCGAGGACTATGAGGGAGTCAATTTCTCTCCCTGTTGACTTCTTAGTCAATTGGGCCCTCTTGTTTGGGCCTACCTTTATTTTACTTGCGCCACACCGCCTGGGTCTCTCTATTGGCACACCTTTCTTCTTTTTTATAGTTTTTTTATTGGGCCAAGCCCATTATTTATTTTTCTATTTACACAACCTTGTTTTCTAGCATACACCCCTGACTTCTTTTTATTTTATTTCATTATTTTTTATTCTATTGTTTTTATCTTGTCTCAAAATTATAAAAGAAATCAATTAAATCACAATATTTTTACAATCAAATTAAATTTTTTATTTCAAAATTAAAAATAAAAACAATTTTCACACTTGATTAACATCAAGTGATTGTCCCTCCTCATCCCCGAGTATTTGGATACAAGATGTAATACCTTTACATTTGAGTACTTGTCATCTTTAAAGAACCTCGACTTGATCTGTTTCAAAATCTCTTTCTCAATTAAAACCAAATGAAAAAGGATTAGTTGGATCTAATATCCATCATAGTCCCCAAGTATTTGAATACAAGTCGTAATAGCTTTCCATTCGAGTACCCGTCTTCTGTTCAAAACACAATAGTTAGCCGAACTTAGCCGATTCTTTATTGGATGAAAAAGGATTAGTTTAATGTAATATCCATCCTAGTCCCCGAGTATTTGTATACAAGCCGTAATAGCCTATTGTTTGAGTGTTTGTCCCCCGTTAAAGAATTGTGACTTAATTCGCCTAAAAAGTTTCATAAAATATCTTGGATAAAAAAGGATTATTTAGACGTAAGATCCCCTATAAACCCCGAGTATTTGGGTACAAGCTGTAATAGCTTGTTGTTTGAATACTCATCATCCACCCAAAAATAAACTCAACCAATCAAACTCATTTTTACCCAAGTGCAAATCAAATACCAAGCCTTTTCACAAATGAATGGTGTTTTATCCATTCTGATGTGACATACAAACATACAAACTCTTCATCCTCCCATGCATGAGCAACAAGCAATGTTTAACAACTCAAATATAATCCATTCTACTATAATATAAATAAACGCTTAAGCATCTCAAGCACGAGCATACAAGAAATGTTTAATCGCTATAATGTGACCTAAAAATAGCTCACTAAAATCAATCAACACACAAACATTTTCTACAAATAACTACGTATCTTTGAGTTCCCCATCGCACCTGGGGATATGTAGGAGCGAGATTCGGTAAGAACAATATTGAGTTCTACATCTAGCCTTGAATTTTGATGATAAATTCACATGGTATCTAAAAGAACAATTTTGTACGATATGGTATTTGTCTAGTGTGTGGCTATTGTCAATATGATTCTGACTCTAATAAGAAGGCATGTGAAGTCATCAGACTCTGATCTAAACACTTTGGAAAGAAAACATATGATGTGTACAAGATAAAGTCAAGATTTAGAAATACTTCTAATGCAACGGTTCTAAGGAATGTTAGTAACGAGGTTTCTGATTGAGAATTTATAAGTAAGCCTAGAAGGCTTTTCAAGAAATGTGATTTCAATTGTTACAGCTCTCAAGATTCTGAAGACATGTTTTTGGTGAACAAAGCTATGAAGATTCTAAAGACACCATTTATAAAGATAAAGTTTTGAAGAGTTTCTGAAGACAAGGTTCTAATTGAATGAAATGCTAAAGACTCTGAAGACAAAGTATGCGCTTAATGAAATCTGAAGACTCTGAAGACGACGTTCTGATAGAATAAGTTCTAAAGACTCTAAAGATAATGCTTCTAAGAAACCAAGTGCTGAAGATTCTTGTGACTAGGTTCTGCTGAACGAAGATCTAGAAATTCTAAAGACTGGGTTTCTAAAGTTGCAAAGAATTGACTCTTCTATAACATGCTTCATCAACGTTTTATTTGAAGCCACTAAAGACATTAGAAAGAATGAAGATAAGAATTATTTTGAGCTAAACACAAGAATACAAAAACTGTGACCACTACCTCGATAAGGTGGTGCAAGAGAAACTTTTTCTACAGTGATGTTGATCATTCCTTCATCTGGACGTTGGCATATTTATGTTGGAATAAGTTTCCAAGAATGCCCCTCAATGGATCTATTCTCTCAAGCTCTACAAATTGAAGATCAAGAAGCTTGAAAAATTGTTGGTTGCTTATGATAGCATGCTTCTATGCAAAGCCAAAGTGCTACAAGCTAAAGTTTAAATGAAGAACGCTCAATGAAGAAGATGAAGCAAATTGTTTCAATGTGTGTACAAACGATGAATATGCTAAATCCATGTGAAACTAGTCAAGTGAAACATCAATAAGTGAATCATAGTAACTTAGTTGATCTTGATGGCTAAGCTGGAAAAAGCATTACCTGCTCAAGAAAGGAGTACATCAGAAAGAAGCTTAAAGCTCATGAAAAGAAGTTGCAGTGCTCAATAAGAAAGCTTTTAAGCAATACGGAAATAGTATGCTTTATAATCTCTTAAAGATTTATCATTAGATAGTTTTTTATTAGAAAGCAAGGAGTTGCTGCTCAAGAACTTGCTAGAAACACTTAGGTGTTCTTGTACTTCATTTGTGTAATCAGCTTATAAGAAGCATTAATTGTACACATGTAAAATCATTTTTCTAATGGTGGCATAAATACTTGTTGAAGGTAACTTCAAAAATCCTTTCTAAGATGGTGTAAATCCTTATTGAAGGAAGCATGAAATTCCTTAGAAGGTAATGATTTCCTTGAGCGGCTAAGTTTTTAGCAAAGTTGCTTTAGAGGGCCAGGTCAGATTTTAACGGCTTGAAGGTTGATTCCTTGAGCAGCTAAGTTGTTAGCCAGGTTGCTTGAGAGGGCCAGGTCGTTTTCTAATGGCTTGGAGGTTGATTTCTTGAGCGGCTAAGTTGTTAGCCAGGTTGCTTGAGAGGGCCTAGTCATTTTCTAACGGCTTGAAGGTTGATTCCTTGAGCGGCTAAGTTGTTAGCCAGGTTGCTTGAGAGGGTCATGTCGTTTTTTTAACGGCTTGGAGGTTGATTCCTTGAGAGGCTAGTGACAGCCAGGATTCTCAAGAAGCTATCCATTATGGTTGTAATCGTTGATGATTATTGAATTAAGTCCTTGTCTAAGGAAAAATCACCTTGGTGGGTGGACTGGAGTAGCTTTATTAGCAGTGAACCAAGATAAAAATAATTGTGTCATTTATTTTTATTGTCATTGTTAGATTTATCTTTCCAATTTCGCAAAAGGGGACAAAATGTGAAACATAATTCAAACCCCCCTTTCTTGTGTTTCTCAACCTTCAGATTCAACGTCTCGACAAGCACCATAACAAAAAACTTATTTTTAATCATTTTCTTTTTTACATTAACATTTTTAATAATTAGAAGAAATCAAATAATGTACGCTAATACTCATATTCGCAAAGTTGACCAAACGATTCCTGTTGAGTACAACGGATACATGAGGTACTAATACCTTCCCCACGTAGAACTAACTCAAACTTGAATTCGGTTGCGAAGACTATTTTTTATTCTTTTAGGTTTTTATTGACATTTACCCTTTAAAAAATAAATATTCATGGCGAATCTATTGTTATTTCGACCGTTTGTACGCTCAGGTATTTTTTGCGCCACAACACGGTGGACTCAAGGGCTGCTTGCATGGTTAGCACTCCAATGCACAAGTCAGTTTAGGGTTCAAGATAGTAGAACTGAAAGTGGAGATTAGAGATTGTGTGTCTTAGAGCCCTTTACAAAAGTATTTATACCTTGGACCTGACGGAGTAAGCTTGATAACAAGCATTATGCTATTGGGCCTTTGGTTGGCACCAAGCAGAGAGTCCCGGGTCTTTGGCCCAAAATATGTTAACAATTGTGAGGAAAAGTAACATGTTTTCAAGTATATAAATAATGTTGTTGTTGGGGATCAAACTAATGATCGGTTAATTTTTTTTTCTCTTCGTTAGATTTTCAAACAATGGGGTAAATGATCCATTTTCTATGACACTTCTTTACCTCGTGTCAGCAAACAGATATAAAAATATTTTGCTAATCGATGAAAAATCACTTCTCTGTAGTAGTTAGAGTGAAAAGACTAAAAATATTTATGTGGAAAGGGTTTAAGGAGATTTTTTTTATTCAAAAATAAAAAAACCCTTTAATTTAAAAAACCTAAAAATTGTATTGGATGAAGGGTTTTAAAAGTTTCGAAGGATTTCAAATATAATTTAGGTTTAAATAGTCTTTTCGTCTCTATAAGTTGATATGTTTTTATTTTTAGTCCCTAAATATTTTTTTAATTAATTCCTGAATATTAAAATCAGTTTGGTTTTAATTCCTTAAATGAAAATCTGAGATTTTAAATTTGCAGAAAAATTCAAAAAAAAAAAAATTAGTAGGAAACCTGTAGATTTTTCTGAGAATTTTATTATTAAAGACTAAAACCAAAAATATTCAAACATTAAAGAATTGTTTTATAAAAAAAACAATTTAAAAAAATAAAAACACTGCCAACTTAATATATTTTAAATAAATAAATTCTTCTCTTGGTTCTTAACTTTTAATTCATCTTAATATTTTTTTTTTGTGTTCTAAATGTAGTACACGCCAGTCAATCATTTTACTTTATTAGTATTATTTTTAAATAGTTTTTTAAATTTCATTTTAAATATTATTCCTTAATTTAGTAAAAATATTAGATAAGTTTCATTATGCTTCGTGGGAAGTGACTAAGTAGTTTAAAATATACATTATTTTACAAAAATGAAGTATAACACTAAAATCTCTTATATTTATCTTTCTCTAAAAGTAGTAACTAATGGAATATTTTAATGAAAATATTAACTAATTAAAATTTAAATGTTTACATTTTTATAATATTACCTTATTTTCAATTCATATATTGTTTTTTTTTGGGTTTATTTAAAGTTATGTTCGTTCAACACCAATATATTACCTTTGATTGATAATAGATTATATTGATTTCTATTTTAACAAATATCCTTCAAACTCATATTTCAATTAGGTACTGAATTTTTTTTTAATACTACATACAAATTTGCTATAAATAAATAGATTTTTCTTCGTTATCATCTTGAATATATTTATTTATAATATGAATGTATCGCATGTCACTCAAGAATTTTTTTACTATTATTACAATAAGTTGTTTTATATTTTCTAAAATATTATTTCTTAAGTTTAGTAAAACAGTTGGCTAAGTCACACTTCGTTGGAATTAACTAATTTAAAATATACAAAATATTAAATTAATAAATCCTAAACTTTTAACATTTTTAACTCTTTTAAACTTATCTTTCTCTATTAGTAATAATAATTAATTTAATGGACAATTCTAGAAGAAAAAAATTGATTAAATTTAAATTCTATATTTTTTATTTAAATTTTTAATATTATAAAAATATTACCTTATTTTATCCTTATATATTAATATTTATTTAAACTTACCTTTAATATATAATAGAATATATTTATTTCTCTTTAATAAATATCCTTCAAACTCACATAAAAATCTATCCAACATTTTTGGAGAGGTTCGGTAAATCTCATAATAATATTCATAATGTCAAAAACACAAAAACAAATTGTTGTTGCTGATGATTCTGAGGAGTTACTGTCTCTGTGTTTAGGAAGAGGATCTTCATCCAAATCCTTCTCTAAGAAGAAAGAATACGGATGTCGATTTTGTCATAGGAAGTTTTCAAGTTTTCAAGCTTTGGGAGGACACCAGAACGCTCATAGGCGTGAAAAAGTGCTTTCAAGAATGGAAACTGATTTTCATCATTTCAATCCATATTATGTTGAGACACCTTTTTATCAAGGAATTGGAAATCCATCGTGGCCTCAATTTGCGATGATGAACAAAGCTGGTTGGATTAGTCCAAGTCCAATGAATAATAATGTGGCATTTGGAAATTCTTATGAAGTTAATAATCAGATGCAGGTTCCTCCATTTGGTGCTGCTCTTAACAGTGTCCTGATGGAAAATAATAATTCTTATGTCTCAAATAATCATCAAATTTCATCTTCATTGCCCGATTTGAGCCTCAAACTTTAGTAATTATCTTGATAAGATTTTATGTGGTGAGAAAGTGGTGGATCATATTCAATTCTTCTTGATAGGTGTTTTTAGCTAAAACCAAAGTGTTTTCATGTATTTTTAAGAGCGGGTTATGTAACCATTTGTATTTTGTTTCATCTACTAAATATTATTTTAGGTTGTTTTTTTTGTCTATTTTTAATTTTTCATTTAGATTTTTAATTTTTTTTCTTTTGTTATTATTTTTGTTTTTTGTTTTTTTATAAACAAAAAGCTTTCATTATACACAAATCAGCTCCAACCAAATCACCTACTAAAAATAATCCAACAATAACCACAAAAAAGCGTGGTCTTTTTCCATAGTTGATTCCTCCTCAGGAACAACTTTTGAGCAAATTTTTGCTGCAGACACTACTACATACCGTGCAAATAACAACGTCTAAGTCACTACTAAATATTATGTATTTACTATTGTTTCACAATATTAATAAATTGTGCACATATAGTTGGGGTTCAGTTGTCCTCGTCCATCTATATAGTTCATTATGTAAAAATTCTTGTACTTTCTATGGCTGCGCCTATCTCCTTCAAGCCTGAGGTTGATCTAGAATGCCAACACTTGCTCCTATCAACCGGAATCCATTCATATTTCCCTACGCTAACAAGTTTATTTTCAAAACATGTATACCAACGATGTTTCTTTGTAACTTATTTATTTGTGAAATGTTTCTTAGTAACTAATTTATTTGTGTCTCTTTTTTTAGGTGGTCTGTTCCGGGAATGAATTACCAAAGATGTCTCAGGAACTCAATAATCATCTACCGCAACCTTATAGAGCACGTTGGGCTAGACGATGTAATTTATCTACCGATGATGTATCATTACTTTGTCTATTTAATAACCACATCCTTGTTTTTCTCATTAAATCTATTGTTAATGTAGTTTGTCTGGATGTCGTACGAGGGTCTCGACCATTAGCCCAATGCCAATGATGTTGCCGTGTGGACAACTTAAACACCTATCATTCGGTTCACTACAGTGGAGATGCACCAAAGTGATCGGGTGAAACTGCAGTTCGGGATGCATCAGGATATTCCAGTTGCTCCGACGTATTTGGGAGATTGGCATCAACTTAGGGTAGATACACAATGGAGTGTAAATCATTGGAAGGACTTTGCAAAATAGATGTGTTTGTATTAGAAGAACCGACATCGACACATCTTAACCGACCCTATTGTGGAAGAGGCTAGACCAAGTTATCAATATATTATTTGGTTTAGGTCGGTTACAACATCACAACAATTTGTGTCTAAGTCGACACAATTGATTGACCCAAGGAAACATGTTTCTTCCTCAAACACACAGCAGCAACCCAATGCCCAATATCAAACACCATGTTATACCCCACATCCAATTATGCCCACCCAATCAATCTTCCGAAACCGCAACCCATACATGCCACCAACCCAATCACAACAACAAGAGTCTTACCCCTACCGCCAACCTCGCGAAACTGACACCACTTCTGCCTATAGCCCTGATAACTCTTTCGACCATACCCCATCCACCTATAGCCCCGATAACTCTTTCGAACCCATACCAGCCAACTATAACCCCCGACGAATGAACACACAATATTCCTACCATCAAAATACCTACCCACTTTTTTACTACCAAACCCCACAACAACCATTGCATCGTTTCCAAACTGATTCGATGTACCAACTCGGACAACCATACCGTCCACACCCGATCCAACCTCCCCGTCCGAACTACGAAAACATGGGCATTGGACTGAATTACGGAAGCACCGTTGGCAGTAGCCCCTCCGGCTATTGGGGTCAAATGCTTCAAAATTTATCTGATACGACGGGTCATCTCAACAAATACTTCTTCCACAGGTCAACATGCAAAGGTCACATACACCTCAACAAGCTCGTGGTAGACCTCGACGCCGCGCGAATCCTCCCCAATGTGAAACCCGTGGTCGTTTTGATAGAGTCGGTCATTGATTTTCCTTTTTCATCTTTTGTACACTATTTTCGTTTTTTTTATATTATAAATATTATAATTTATCATTTCTTTTCATTATTTTTTTTAAAATAAAACATTAATTAATATTAACAAGAAAATAGGACCAACTGAGGCGCCATATGATACGGCGCCTCCTCTGAAATTCTAGAGCACCATACAAAGGTGGCGCCATATGGGATGACGACTTGGTCTATTCCTTCACCCATTAGCAATTTCATATGGCGCCTCAATGTTGACTTATGCCCACTTTAAAAAAAAATTTGAATTCCTTATTAAAATGGTATTATTTTTTTAAAAAAAATAGTTATTAAAAAAACAAATTCTTGTTAGATTTTTAACAAATAGGAAAAATAACAAACTTTTTATAACATGCTTCTTTACCTCGTCAACAAACTAAGATAAAACACTTTGTTAACTGAGTGGAAATCACTCCTTCACAGTAGTTTGAGTGAAAATAATAGAGGAATTTAGGTGGTGAGAAATTTGGAAGATTTTTTTTATTCAAAAATTAAATATTTTCTAATTTTTTTTTTTAAATTAAAAAATTGTTTTGGATAGAGGTTTGAATGATTTTTAAGGATTTAGATAAATTGTTTAAATATAAACTATATTGTTATAGTATTTCAAGAATTAAAATTAAAAATACCTATATATATATATATATATATATATATATATATATATATATATATATATATATATATATATATATATATATATATATATATATATATATATATATATATATATATATATATATATATATATATATATATATATATATATATATATATATATATATATATATATATATATATATATATATATATATATATATATATATATATATATATATATATATATATATATATATATATATATATATATATATATATATATATATATATATATATATATATCATGGCTAAAATGAAATGCATAGCAAAAAAGATGTGTGAGATGTTACTAAAATAATTTTAGAGGATGATTTAATATATTATAAATGAATAGATTCTTCTTTGTTCTTTATTTTTAATTCATCTTAAATATATGTATTTGTATTGTAAACGTAGTACACGTCAGTCAATCATTTTACTTTATTATTATTATTTTTAAATTGTTTTTAAATTTCATTTTAAATATTATTTTTTAATTTAGTAAAAATATTTGATAAGTTTCATTCTGCTGCGTGGGGTATGACTACACAATTTAAAATAGACATTACTCTATAAAAATCTCTTAAACTTATCTTTCTCTAATAGTAGTAATTAATGGAATATTTATATGAAATATTAATTAATTAAACTTTGTAAATTTTTATAAAATCACCTTATATTCCCTTGATATATTGTTATTTTTGTTTATTTAAAGTTATCTTCGTTCAACACCAATATCTTTCCTTTGATTGATAAAAGATTATATTATTTTCTATTTTGATAAATATCCTTCAAACGCATATTTCAATTTAGGTACTGAATTTTTTTTCAATATTACTTTCAAGTTTACTATAATTAAATAGATTTTTCTTCGTTATCATCTTGAATATTTATTTATAAAATGTATGTATCACATATCAATTAAGTATTTTATAACTATTACTTACAAGTTGTTTTATATTTTCTAAAATATTATTTCTTAAGTTTAGTAAAACAGTTGGCTAAGTCACACTTCGTTGGAATATAACTAATTTAATATATACTAAAAATTAAATTCTTGCATCCTAAACTTTTAACATTTCCAACTCTCGTAAACTTATCTTTCTCTATTAGTAATAATAATTAATTTAATCTAGAAGAAAAAAATTAATTAAATTTACATTCTATAATTTTATTTAAATTTTTAATATTATAAAAATATCACCTTATTTTTCCCTTATATATTAATATTTATTTAAACTTACCTTTAATAAATAATAGAATATATTTATTTCTCTTTTAATAAATATCCTTTAAACTCACATAACAATCTATCCATCACTTTTGGAGAGGTTCAATAAATCTCATAATAATATTCATAATGTCAGAAACACAAAATATAGTTGTTGTTGATGATGATTCTGAGGAGTTATTGTCTCTGAGTTTAGGAAGAGGATCTTCATCTAAATCCTTCTTCAAGAAGAAAGAATATGGATGTCGATTTTGTCACAGGAAGTTTTCGAGTTTTCAAGCTTTGGGAGGACACCAGAACGCTCATAGGCGGGAAAAAGCGCTTTCGAGAATGGAAAATGAGTTTCATCATTTTAATCCATATTATGCCCGGTCACCATTTTATCAAGGAATTGGAAATCCATCGTGGCCTCAATTTGCGGTGATGAATAATGCTGGTTGGATTAGTCCAAGTCCAATGAATAATGTGACATTTGAAAATTCATATGAAGTTAATAATCAGATGCAGGTTCCTCCATTTGGTGCTGCTCTTAATAGTGTCTGTTGGAATTATATTAATTAGAGTGGGAATTGAAAAGATTTATTGACAATTAATGAGCAATAGATGAACACAAGTAAGAACTAATATAGAAGTGAATTTGAAAAGATTCATTTTAGTCCCACATTGAAGGGAATGGAAATATTAGTAGTGTTTATATATTTCAACTTGGTCAATTGGGTTGGACCCTAAAGGGCACCCAATTTTGTGAAAGGAGTGAGGACACACCCATGACGACCACGACGCACGCGCGCGCCGCCTTCCGGCTCGGCTCGGCTCGGTTTTTTGGACCCGAATTTATAAAATTTAATTATTATTAATTAATTAATATAATTCGGTGGAAAATTAATTAATAATAAATATTAATTAATTAAGAAAATAATTGGTTAGTAACTGCCATATTGACTAGATCCAATATTTTCCCATTCTCCCACGATTTTCTCCATTCACCACGAATTTCTCCCTACTCAGCCTTACTAGCTGCCTATAAATACAGGGTAGAAGTTCAGTAGTGAGGTAGCGGATTTCAAAAAAGTTCACACAAATTTTGATTTCCATCTTCTCTCCCTTAATTCTCTTCGTCTACAAATCCTTCTTTTCTTGTTTCTTCTTGTTTTTTTTGACTGGCTATTTTCGCTAGATACTGTGACTTAGAAAGGTGTATTTCTAGAGCGATTTATCAATCGTACGTTATTGAACGGGTTGTTTTATCCTGGAGACGTCGTCGTTGTAGCGGTAAAAATCGTGAGTGTAAGTTATTGACTAACTTAACTCAAAGAAAACAAGAGTCGCCACCGCACTTTTATTTTATCCAAATAAAGGAAAGGAAAAAGAGCGAACAAAACCAAAGAGTTCTAAAATAAGAACACGAGACAGAGATCGGGGTAAGGGGGTTGGTTACGCAATGGGAAGGTGTTAGCACCCAAAACGTCTATAGTACTCTATAGGAGCCCTTTGAAATATTTACGCTTTTTGGTTTGAAAATGGTTTGTTTGAAAAGAGATTGGGGAGATGAGAAGAGAATTATTTTTTATATTTTTGTGTTTGGAGAGACTTATCGTCTCATGCCTACGTACCCATAAAGTGCAATATGGAATCAAAACCCCGTAGTTCGTGGTACAAATGACAAAATTTTGTTGGTTTTGATTGATTTTAGATGTTCAGACAAGTCGTCATTTCAAGGAGAAAACTGCGACTATCCACCCACGAGTATTAAGACAACATCTGCGTCACATAAAGATGGAGGATTTGCTTGGATTATCAACAAGACTATCACTCAACATCAACGTGGAAAATGTTAAAGTCTTAATAATATGGGGAATAGGAGATTTACATCTCAACTATAGAAATGAATCATGTCTAAACTTTATGAAAAGTTTTAAAGTGAAAAGTGCATAAAGGCACAAAAAGAGTTGATGAGTTTTTGTATTTTTTATGTCTTTTGAAATTGGTCAAAGCATGATTAACATTGATTGACTTTTATTAAGAAAAACAAAGTTTAAAAATCACTTGACGAAAGTCAAGGTTTTATTGCGAAAGCGGTTTTGAAGTTTGAAACCAAGAAGGTTTTGAAAGAGGGAGAAAGTTTTGAAAATTTAAGAAGGGGAGGAGATGAAGTGACTATCCTAGAAAACAAAATAAAAGCTAGAGATAAGAAAGATCTAACCGACTTGTAGCACACTCCATAGCAAGCAAAAAAGAATTCCATCCGATTTAAAGCATAAGCTAATGAGCGAGCCAAATAAAGGCTAAGATCCACAATACTCCAAGCATAGGAATGAGAGCCCTAATTCTAAGTCCAAAGGTCCATAGAGTCCAAGGTCTAAGAGTAGTCCAAGAGCATAACCACAAAATTAATAGCACCAAAAATTTTTTTATATGTTTTATCCTTTATTAATGTTTTGAACAAAGTATGGTCCAAGTGGACAAAAGAAAAATGACATAGACATAAACAAAGATATGGTATGAAATGATAAAATGGAAGCATAAAAGTAAAAAATAAGAAGTAAGAAAAGAATATAAACAAAATTAAACAAGGATATTGTTAGTGAATTAGTAGTTAGTGGTTAGAACATATGATCAATGATGATTAATTCTTGCACTTAGACCAAGATTAATGAAAATTCATTAGAGGATTGATAGAATCAAAGCCTCCTAACAATGATTTTCATAGGTATTGGAGTTAAGACAAGCAACTAATCATACTTGGACTTTTAAACGTAAGTTTGAGCCACGAATGATCATTTTCCGATTAAGGGACAATTTAGCGCTATGTTAAGCAATCGTAATCGGGTTTATGTAGAAACCACGACTATCTGAGGCCGGTCAATAAAATGTTAGTGTTAATACATGTTAGAGAAATGATATATAAATCACTCTCCTAAAACATGCCACACAAAAAGAAAAGAGGTGGTGATCTCATCATAATCAAGATTTTTCATCAATTAATCAAAGGTAATCTATCACTATTCCAAAGTAAGGAGAATTATCTCAATGATTATTCGTCCATAGTTTTGAAATAATGAAGATTAATCAACCTTGATAATCAACAATCTATGATCCATAGATTTCATCGATCAAAAATAAAAAGAAGAAGAAAGAAAATGAAATCACAATTTGAATCTCGAATCGATTAAATTATCGTCAATATCAATCACCTCTCTTGGTGGATAAAATCAACACCCAAAGTCCATTGATATTGATGAAATCTTATCAAAATCAAGATCCAAAACAATCAACACTTAATCAAAATATTTTTAAATAATTTTTTAAAAGCTTTTTCAAAAATGAAATTAAAATACAAATTTAATAATAAAAGAAAAATATGGAAAAATCCACATAGTTAAGTTCTGAAAGAAATGAAAAAAGAAAATAAAAAATAAACAAATAAAAGAAAAGTATAATTGAAAAGTAGAAAGAGAAAACGAAACAGAGTTATCTTCTTCTTCTAGCTCTCACACGCGAAAACATTCACGGCCATGGATGCTTGCTTAAATCACAACGGCGGGACGCGAAAAATATGCGGTTGCAATTGAAATCAAGAGCTCTTCACAATGGTACCAACAATTCAAAGAATCACAACAAAAGATAACGGATCGAAAATGACGGTGAAGCTCAATCTACCTTCAAACTCAGGTAAGAAATCAATCCAAACTTCTTCTTGCTTCTCCTCTTCTTCTGAACAAATCTCTGGTTGAATTGATCTGTGTTTGAGGTTGATTTGAAGTTAATTTGGTGGAATGAAGTATGAGAAGAGAATGAACGAAGGTTTTTCTGGTAGTGAGGAATTGAGGAAGAAAATCAGCAGAGATTTTTTGGCTTGAAAAGCTTGAAGAAAGGAGTGAGTAAGGCTCTCTATTTATAGGATTTGAGGGGTGAAATTTGAGAAATGGAATTGAGTTGCCGTTTTGCAATTTTCATTGCGTTTTTCTGATGCAAATTGAGTGTGACTTGCTGTGATATTTTTTTCATGTCGTTTTGGACTTTTTCTTCTTTCAGCTCACTTAAGTGACGTGGAAAGCTTGTGGGGTCAGCTTGGAGTGTAACATGACTGAGATTATATTCACATGGCTTGCAATATGGCTTGGATAAGTGATGAATTATTTTCTCAGCTCAACCTCAATTTCGAGCCGCTTTCACTCTGCTTCATCTACCTCCTTAGTGCTCATCTTACCAGGGAACATTGCTGAAGCAGTCAAATAACAACCATGGCGTGGATCTGCTGCGCACATCATATTCTTAGCATCTCACATCCGCTGAGACACCGCAAGCTTCGGAAAAACAGTTTTGTTGACAGATGCTGCATACTTTCTCTGCTGCTAAGCGTTCACGCTGTTGCCTTTCTAATGTTGCCGTAATAATCACGACTATTAAAGTCAGTGATGCATAATTTTGGGTAAAACCGAGTCGTGATACACGCTAGCTGCTGTTGAACATTATCAACTGATTTCAGTTCCCTGTGATTGTTTAGGGACAAGTATCTGTCTTGGTCAGAAAGTGTAGGAACAGATTCTGGTTCAACAAATCGAGCTCTCCTTGCATAGTTTGACTCGGACCATTGGAACGGAAAAGTACTTCTTCTGGGGCTATTTAGCTTTTGGTGAACTTTAAGGATGTAAGGCTGAAGATGTGGATGATTTAGTAACTCTCCAGCGGTTGGCCTTAGCTCTGGATTTTTTCGCAGCATACTTTTGACAAGCCCTCGGAAAGCACTAGAGTACATAGTTGGCAGTGGAGCTACTACAGACTTGTTTATTTTGTGAATCAATGCTTGTATATCAAAAGCTTTTAAAAGCTGGTCTGTGAGCCGCCATTTCATAAACACAGCATCCCAAAGACCAGATATCTGACTTAGAGCCATAGGGTATATTGGCGAGAAGCTCAGGGCACATATAACTTGGAATCCCAACAATTGAGGAAGCAAGATCATCAGAAGTCAACATTTTAGCGAGACCAAAATCACCTAGACGTATATCTTGATCTTCTGTTAAGAATATATTTGAACACTTAACATCCCGATGAAGAATATGATTTACATGTAAGTAATCTAGTGCCATCAGTAACTGGACAAGCCACTTGCAGAGTTTCTCTTCAGAAAAGTTAACACTGTTGGCCTTTTTTATAGCTTCAACCATATCTCCTCCTTCACAATAGCTGATGATAATACATACAAAACAACCCTTTTCCACCCAAGAATCTTTATACTCCACAATAAACGAATTGCGAACTTTAGATATAAGCTCCATCTCCTGGTGAGCCGATCTGCGGGTTCTGTCAGTTTGGCGAGCAAGACGGATCTTCTTGAGAACATACTTTTTATTTTCATGTTTGTGCCGCACAAGCAGCGCAGAACCAAATGCGCCTTTGCCGATCTGTTTTAGAACTTCATATTGCTCCATTTGAATTTAGACAACTTCACCTCCTACTGAAAACAGAATTGAATTCAACACTTGGATGATAACTGGTAAATGAAACCTCAACCTAACTAACCCCAGACAACAATACCAGTAGCATGAATAATTATACAGAGAGAAAAGAACAAGATCATGCATTACTTCCCTCATGCAATCTAACAGTGACCTATCATCTTTCAAAAAGATACATGTCGAAGGCCTGCGGTTACTGCTTCCACCAGCATGGTTTGCAAAGCCGCTGAGTCCAAACACATTCTGACAACATGTGCACTTAATTCCTCTTTTTCAGCTTCTGCGGCTCAGTCGTTGTTCACAAGCAGCTTCAGCTTCATTAGCAGCTCTTACTCTCAACTCTAGACCATGACTATTCCAAAAATACTCAAACAGTCTCTGCTTACTCTGCTCTGTCAGTAGCAAAGGTGGACAAAACAAGCTAAACTCAATTTCAGCCTGAAATAAAGCAGTGGCAACTTCTCTATAACCAGCCTGCCATTCAAATCTGCAAAGACTGAGAAATATATCCACAAGACGAAATCCTAGCTGAATAATTGCAGGATCTAGTGAAGAATTGGGAGCTTTTGATGGCTTAAAATCAACATGATGAGATGATAAAACATGCTGCCATAATTGTTCGGAATCTCCAAAATGACTCCCACAAGGAATGCACTGGAGAAGCATGCACTGTTCGACAAACTGCACATGATGTCTCTCCTGAACCAGTATAATTTTCTTCATGCTTCCTCTTCATAGTACTTTGGAGTAAACTAGAGACCTGTATTGTTTCAGTATTAGGCCGATGTTTCTTACAGTATAATAATCCAGGTAGAGCCCGATGCTTACATTTAGTACCCACTACAGTTGTACCATCACACATAGGAGTATCAGTTTGACCCAGGTTTTCGGCGTTTGCTGAGTCGGCCAAAAAACGAGAGGATAAGTGCACACAACAGTATACATCTCCCTCATTTGCCCATCTCACACACTGTCTTCCTTTTCCACATTGCACTCGGCTTTCTTCGCAGATACTTCACCTACGTGTGACGTGGTCTCACGGTTTTCTCACCAACCGTGTTTGCCCTGTTTCAATCCTGTCAGCATTCTTTTAAAATTTTCATTAATTATGAACATGAACCCATCTTTCAACAATTGAGATCCATCAGAAGCTAGTGTTAGGATTCAACTATTAAAGGCTAGTCAAAAGCCAAAGTCAGCACAATTAAATATCATTCACCAGCTTCACCCTTGATTTAGCGAACCTCGCAGACTCTCATCAGGTAGTGTCCAGGAAAGCAAGTGCCCTTCTCCATCCCCGCTTAATAGCTGTTTCAGATCAGTTGAGAGATAAAGGGCGGTAACCGGATGCTTATGGAACTTGAGTACCTTGCGTAGAATCAATCTGTATTCTGGTTCTTTTGAACCAAGATTTAACGCTCTGAACCCACTAGAACCTGATTTGCTGAGGGAGCTATCTGGGTCAGAGAAGTGCACCATTTGCCAAACTTTGACAGAACCACTCTGATGACCAGTTGCGTACCACTTTGTTTCCAGCCAACTAGTAAGTCCCTGTGTCATCTCAAATAGGGGTTGGTAAATTGCAGTATTTGAATGACAGAGTAGCTGAAGCTCCATTTGTAGTTTGTCCAATATATCCTCTTCAATATCCACACTACCAGCATCACGACTAAGGTCCTCTATATTGTGAGCTTCGTCAAATATCACGATGGCTCCTTTAATATCCACATCCATAGCTCCATGAATGACTGGATCAACTGTGCATCATCTGACATAGAACAGACAACATAATGAGAGCAACCTTTTACTGATTGTCCAACTTTAATTATCAGCAGTCCTTCAACAAACTTCAAGTATGATAACAGCAGTCCTTCAACAAAATTCAAATATATTATCTCAGCAATAAAACATGACTCTCTTGACATTCTCCTTCAGCGCAGGCCACAGCTCTTTCTCCAATGATTTATCCCTCTCCTTTTCTTTATCCTTGGATTTGTCTTTATCACGGTCTTTCAGCAAGACAATGTAAGGTCTTTCACCCACCATTTCAGCTTGGCAAACAGATTGAGCAGCTTGCATAAATATTATTGGATCTCGGGAAATCACAGAAGCTAAATTCAAAAGGAAATTGCGGGGATTGACCCTCCCATTTGGATGCCGGTTGGAAGCATCCACAAGACTGTGTTTTATCTCAGATTCCATTGCTTGCTGGAGAGTTTGTGGATCTTCAAGAACATGACGGACAATAGAAGCAGCAACATTGTCAAACCCAGAGAAGAGGCTACTAGTTGGCAAGGAAAGAAGTGAACTAAACCCACCAGCTTCAAAAAAAAAAAAACAAGAGCAACGGAATGATTCCTTGTAAGATTGGAACATAGTAGGAGAAGCGCATGCATTGTGTCTGTGGGAAGTTGGTACTTCATACAACTACAAGCAATCTCAACAAGTCTCTTCTGCTCATGTATATCAGCAAACTTGGAAGACAGGCCCAATGCAGACTGTATGTTGTGTTGCTTATCATCATCAATGGTAAGTGAGGTCTGCGTACTATTAACAACTTCCTTCTTCAACTGCTCTACAATTTCAGAATTCAACCTTTCATCCACTTGCAGCAGCCTGTCTAATGCAAGAAAAGCAGCCGTGACCCATTTAGGAACCTGGCCTTTCTCCCCTTGAATCTGTCCAGATGCATACAAGCCAACGCCAGTCCTCCGTCCATCCATAGCAACAATGTAAGCTTGGATGAGTCTTTTGATCAGACCCAGATCCATCAATGCTTGAAGCAGAATCCACACTCCCAGATGTACTTGTACTCTGCACATGGTTACCACTACTGTCATCTGCCAATGCTTTGGAAGTTTCTGAACCGGGGCTACCAATAACTGAAATACCATGTTCTGGAGAACCTGGTTAAGCAAGAATAAATAGGGGTTCAAACATGTAGCGAATTTCATCATGAGGAAAGATATCTCCAGTTCTACTTGGATCACAGTTCAGAACCCCAGACCTTGTTGGTTGCCAAGAATTATCTCAATTGCCAGGTCTCAAGCTGGTATCAATGTCACCCTCTGTTTGTTAGCAGCAGCAGAATGCTGATCATCATAGAGTAAAGCAGTCTCCCGGTATGTAACCAAGCCATAATTCTCCATGGCTCCAGCAGCAAAATCAGGTATTGCATGATGATATTTTTCAATTTAACTTCAAGATCAGCATCAGCCCTAAATGTAGGTTTGCTCAAAAACATATAAAACACCGAATATGGGAATATCTCAATCTTCAAAGAATCAGAAACCCTTGAACCGAACCCTCGAGCAGCTCTCATGGAATTAACATAGTCAACCTGCTTGTTCAGTGGGGTATGATATGTACGGAATGATGATGCTTGAATAATGCCACTGTCATATCCTTTCAGTTCAACACTGCTGGTGTAACATGCTGCCTGAGATGCATTCTCGCATGAGCTTCAGACATCCTTATTATTGATTTGATGTGCCTTACGGCAATGGGGACTCCTTGACCGTGCGATGATTCCCTCAAGAGTTCTGCATATACATTAGTAGATTTATTCAAATCAGCATCATTAAACCTTGGGAAAACATTCAACTTGGCATATGTAATGTACTTCTTCAACAGATCTTGAGGAAGCATCTCTGGATCAGTTGGTATGCCAGATACATCCTGGGACTCACTAACAGTCTTATCATCATTGTGAGCACCCTTGGGTTGTGACTTGAAGTGACTGTCAACAACAAACTTTGCAAGCATATTAATCCCGTCGTTCACAAAACATAGGACATCAAAACAAGTAATAACAGGATCTGTCAATTCAAAATCTTGTGCAAACAAATTCGAGGAATCACGTATCCCTCCGACAAGATTTACAGCAGTAATGATAAAACAACTAGCCGGAAGAAATGCGATAATTCCAGCTTTTGATATGCTTATGCTCTGCTGCTCCATAGCTTCATGAATACTTACTCGATCCTGATCATTCATCTTGTCAAATTCATCAATGAGACAAATCCCTTTGTCGGCTAGAACAAGAGCTCCCCCTTCAAGGGTCCATTCCCGTGTGACAGGATCCTTGTGAATAAACTGCCGTTGTATTTTGCTCGGTCACAAAGTAGGCACAAGCTTTTAAGGCAATTGAGAATGTATGCCGGTCCAACACAACATTTTCTCGACGAAGTTGACAGAGAAGAGGGAAAGCATGCTCAGGGTTGCACTCTGCAAACACCGAAATAATAGCAGTCAAAGAAACAAAGTTTCTCCTAGGCATTTCATCAAACAGGTGGTGAGCATAATCTAAATGGCCACACTTGCAGTACATGTTTTTTCCAATTTGTTATCATCATGATATGTTTCCGCAGAAATTCCAGGAACAGAGCCGCTGGCAATTTTAGGAGGGACGGCATAAAGTCTCTGCAGCAATTTGTAGCGTGTTCATTGCATACATTAAGTGCTTATTGAAGTTGTCTCCTATAGCAAGTGCTATATCACCAATGCATGAAAATAATGGCGGCTTAACAGAACGGTGCAAGTTATCACTTGACAAATTTCTGAGAAGTTGTGTCATAATCCCACCACAATAAGGCAGTATTTTATTCTCCAATGCCCTGCATATGTCGCCTACTACACCAACAGTTACAGCACAAACTTGATATTCCTCAAAATTATGAAGGTCCATCTCCAGAAACTGGTAAAATTCTGGCAGGTATTTAGCAAAATCAGGGCCTATTGCATAGGCAAGTGCTCCAATAACTAGCATGGCCTCCTCGTGTGTCGTGGCATTTCTACATGCAAAAACTCTGATGAATAGTCCCATTATCTGATCAGCATACTGCAAGAAAACATATTTGGTAGGTTCTGAAGACCCTAGCTTCTAAATAATCACTTGCAAGCATCCACAAAGAAGGCCTATAAGTTCACTCTATTTTTCTCTTTCATCAGATGAAAGATTTTGTGCTTCAAGACATTTGTGTAGCTCCATCATGATGACAGAAACTAGTTGTAAAACCAAAGGAGCTGTTTCATCTGCTGAACACCTTACTACTTCATTCAATGTTTCATATGCTGACGCTCTTAATCGTGATTCTGTAGCATCCTCTCTGTGGGTAACAGTGAGAAATGCTTGAACAATTTCTTGGAAAAAGGGAGTAATGGGAGATGTTTGTCCCACATCCTCAGTTCGCAACATTGAATCACGTACGCTGCCCATGGCAGTGTTAGGACCAACTCCCACCACAATAGCTCTTGCCCTACCAGCAACCACAACTGTTCCCGGGAAAAGAATATTTGTTTTGTCCTGGTATACTGCATTTGCTGCTGAAGTAGTTTTAAGCTCTTTTTCGACAGAGCTGCTCTCACCTGTAAGCATAGCTTGATCAACACGTACTTCATTACTTAGCAATTCAATCATCTTCATATCAGCCGGAATTTTGCACCCCACAGAAACTTCCACAATATCCCCAGGAACAAGTTCAGTTGCAGGAAGTATGGAAAAACAACCACTTCGCAAGACAGTTGCCACATCAGCTTGATAAGCACTGAATTTCAATACAAGACAAGTTGACATTGAACAATCTCATTTCCTGAGAAAATAACCCACCACCACGGGTAACTTATAGTTGAAGCAAACTCTTGATAGTTTGACCAAGATGAGGTCAAACGTCCATCTGATTTAAATTTGAATGAATGTCTTTGCTATTAGTCTCCTTGTAAAACCCTAAACACACAGAGAAAAAGAAGAAACAAACAATTTGAAAAAATATTTTTGATATTTTGGTTAGATGTTAGTAAACAGAAACAAACATAAAGAAAGTAAGAAACAACAAGGGACCTAAGAGAATCAAAAAGTATGATCTTGTTTGTGGAATGATATGCAAATGAAATGTGGGATCTTAGGGGTAAAAATTAGGGTATTACAGCTGCCCCTATTTAAGATTCTTCTATCCAGAGATATGAAGATTGACATCTTTGTCTCGACTAGATAGAAGAGACTTAAATATAACAATTAACCCAATTTTTGGCCCTAAGAGACCACAAAATGATATGATTATGCAAATGGTATGCAAATACAAGACTTCTGTGGGGAATTAATGCCACAGGAGACAAACAAAAGCTCGGGAGAAAAAGAGAGACTCCACATGAGAAAACAAAAGAGCAAGATCCTATTCCAATAAGGGAAAGGAAACGACTCAATGGGGAAAGAGATACCAACCGCCAGCTACTGGGCGAAGATATTCGAACCGAAGAGAATAGGTAAAATACTCTCTACTGGTTACTGAGTAGAAAATAAGTGCAAAAACACAAGAGAATTGTTATCTACCAGTTACTGGGTAGAAAACAAAGAAATGTATTACTTATTACCAGTTACTGGGTAAAAAGTAATCCACTCGTTGAAATATAATCAACTACCTGTTACTGGGTAGGAAAAGAAGCAACGCCAACTACTGGTTACTGAGTAGTTTAGCGAGAATAATAAACTTGAATGAAAGGGGTTACCATCTATCGGTTACTGGATAGGGTAAACAACATGTCAACTACCTGTTACTGGGTAGGACGGACTCGACTACCTGTTACTGGGTAGGAGAAAAAGATACATCATCAGCTACTTGTTACTGAGCAGCTCCAAACACACAACAAACTTCTCAAATAAAGAGACAACCATTTGTTGGAAAAAGATATTAACAACTCTGTCGGGGATCTTTAAAAGGGATACGAGCAGGTTGAATCATGCAATAAAATTCTCATCGGGAGTTATTCCACAGAAATTCCAATTGACAGAAAAGCTGGTCGGATAAAGATCCATCATTTCACAATAAACTTCTTTGTTGAGGATGATCCAGAGAAATGTTATTTATTGAGAAGGTAAATTTCTGGAGATTACACAAGCTGCTCAAATAAAGAGGCTTCCACATGAAGTTGCATAATTAATTACCAAGAGAGTGTTATCAAAACACTACTGGGAAAATCAATAACAGATTCTGCTGAGGAAAATAAATCCTCAAAACCACCTTCTCGTCATCCCGGTTCCACAGCCCAGGGAAAACTAAAGTAACTGCTGCAAGAGACCAAAGTTCAATCCAGGAACAAACTAGAAAGAAACGGTCAAACAAGACTCGACCCAATGAGGAAATAACTCAACTGGGGAACAATTCCATCCAGATAAAAAACTGGGGAGGAAAGCTAAACAAAGCATCTTCCACGAGGCATAAACTCAGTGGGGAATTAAAAATGATAGGTATTTTCTGCTTAGGGGTCGACACTCTAATGAAGAGAGGACACACACATTCTGCGAGATAACAACATCGGGAAAAGGGAAATACCAAAAAAATGCAGGATGCACAATGCAACAAAGACATGCTATGCTCAACCAAAATGAATGCGCATGCAATGAGTATGAATATGCTGATAAATCAGACAAAAATGGCAAACAGAGGGTGAACAAAACACCACAACACCACTGAAATACTCGGCTGATCTCTGCAAGTTAGAGATATCATTGGAGATCGTGCTGGGGATCAGCAACAGAAAATCTGCAAGAGATACACAAGAGCCATCAAAGGAAAATAAATCCTACTACAAGGCTTAAATCTCGCTGAATAAATGGAGATATTGCTTGGGGAAAAGACCCCAAAGATCAATCTTCAATTATTAATAATTCAACAAGAGGGAACAACAATATGAACTCCGCTTTGAGAGAAAAAAAACTGTTGGAGAAAAACATAGCAACACAAATCTTCCAACCTTGCCAGGGGAATAAGAAGTTAACATCATAGCAAAAAGTCAAACCGTGGGGGATTTTAAATCAACACCCAATCACAAGGTGAGAGAAAACCCGACAGGTGACTGCTATGTCAACACTTCTCAACATTGTTCTCTACTTGGGGAATAATCCAAAGCACATGTGCATAACCTCCGCTAGGAATCATCAAAGACAAATCTCTGCTTGGGCAAAAACAATCAAGGAGAAGTGATCTTCAAATTTCTCAACTGTCCGATCATAATCTGGTTGAATGAATAAAACATATCCATCATTTGAATCAAGACTTTGCTGTGGAAAACCGTTCAACACTC
This sequence comes from Lathyrus sativus, assembly GCA_963859935.3. Classification (NCBI taxonomy): domain Eukaryota; kingdom Viridiplantae; phylum Streptophyta; class Magnoliopsida; order Fabales; family Fabaceae; genus Lathyrus; species Lathyrus sativus. Next base: position 123,748,215 of record OZ012740.1, on the reverse strand, counting down.
GTCTGGTTTATCCAAAGAAACAAAACTCTGCTAAGGGAATATCAGCAAACTCTACTGAAGAGACCTCAATATAGCTCAAATGGGGAAACATCAACACAACTCTACTGGGGAGCTGCCAATAAATTCTACCAGAGAGGCAAGAAAGAACCCTGCTGAAGAGAATACTTACGCTTTTCGCTTCAAGATTCTACCATTCTTGGGATTACTGTTGACATTCTTTCTTTTATTTTCACAAATCAAAGAAAAATGTTTTTATAATTTTCAAAATTTAAATCAATTATTCACATTTGTTTCAAAAATTATCATAAAAAATAAAATGAAATTCTGTAAACAGAAACAAAATAAGAATTGCAAACAAAGGGACAAAGGCCCAAATTCTATTGATAGAATGGTAGTCCGCAAATGGCGTAACTCCATGGATCATTACAAAGTTTGAAAAATGGTAAGTACAATGGAAAGTTCTACATTGAAATACAATGACCATTATTCTCCCTAACAACTTTGAATTCCAACTGTGCTTGAGACTTCAGCGGAGAATATCTGAAGTAAAACCTTTGATAGGAAATGTTGCTTCAAACGATCAAGACTGGCCAGATGCAGTTACTTGCCATGATCCCTAACTTTTGCCTAGATTGCCCTCTTGGGTTTTCAATCTACCGGGATAATTATTTCTGTTTTGTCTCTAATTTTTGCCTGGACCGCCCTTTCGGGTTTTCAATCCACCGAGACGCTCATTTTTGCCTAAGTCGCCCTTTCAGGTTTTCAACTTAGCGAGCTGTTCTTTTATTTTTTAGGCGAAGTATTTCTTGACTGCATCGGCATTCACAGGACGAGTGAACTCTTCTCCATCCATAGTTGTAAGAATTAATGCACCGCCAGAGAAGGCTCTCTTAACAACATATGGGCCTTCATAATTAGGAGTCCACTTGCCCCTAGAATCAGTAGTAAAAGTCGAGATCTTTTTGAGCACGAGGTCACCTTCTCTGAACACACGGGGTCGAACCTTCTTATCAAATGCTTTCTTCATTCTTTGTTGATATAATTGGCCATGACACAAAGCCGTCATTCTTTTCTCTTCAATCAGATTCAACTGGTCGTATCTACTTTGACACCATTCAGCCTCAGCCAATTCAGTTTCCATCAAAACTCTCATAGAAGGGATTTCAACCTCTATCGGGAGCACTGCTTCCATGCCATAAACAAGAGAAAAAGGGGTTGCCCCTGTTGAAGTGCGAACGGATGTACGATACCCATGCAGAGCGAAAGGAAGCATATCATGCCAATCCTTGTATGTAACAACCATCTTTTGAATAATCTTCTTAATGTTCTTATTAGCAGCTTCAACAGCCCCATTCATCTTGGGTCTATAAGGAAAAGAATTATGATGCTGAATCTTAAACTCATCACATAATTCCTTCATCATCTTGTTATTTAAATTCGACCCATTATCAGTGATGATCTTGCTCGGAACACCATACCGACAGATGATTTGATTCTTGATAAACCGGACCACTACTTGCTTAGTCACATTTGCATATGATGCCGCTTCAACCCATTTGGTAAAATAGTCAATAGCCACCAATATGAAACGGTGTCCGTTCGACGCTTTAGGCTCAATCATTCCAATTATATCAATGCCCCACATTGAAAAAGGCCATGGAGAAGAGATAACATTGAGAGGAGTTGGAGGCACATGAATCTTGTCAGCATAAATCTGACATTTATGGCACTTTTTCACGTATTTACAACAGTCAGATTCCATTGTCAGCAAATAGTAACCTGCCCTTAACATCTTCTTAGCCATCGCATGTCCATTGGCATGGGTGCCAAAGGATCCTTCATGGATTTCTTTCATCAACATATCTGCTTCGTGTCTATCCACGCATCTGAGCAAGATCATGTCATAATTTCTCTTATACATCACATCATCATTCAAGAAGAAACTACCAGCCAATCTTCTCAAAGTTTTCCTATCCTTCTTGGATGCCCCAAGTGGGTACTCTTGATTCTGAAGAAAGCATTTAATATCATAATACCAAGGTTTATCATCAACCACCTCTTCAACTACAAACACATGAGCTGGTCTATCAAGACGCATCACATTAATCTTTGGCACATCATTCCAATGATTTACCACAATCATGGAGGATAAAGTCGCTAAAGCATCTGCCATTTGATTCTCTGCTCTTGGTATATGGTGAAACTCAACTTTATTGAAGAAAGTTGACAACCTTCTTGCATAATCACGATAAGGAATCAAATCAGGTTGACGTGTCTCCCATTTCCCATTAATCTGATTAATCACTAAAGCTGAATCTCCATACACATCAAGAATCTTGATTCTTAAATCGATAGCTTCTTCCAAGCCCATAATACACGCTTCATACTCAGCCGCATTATTTGTGCAATTGAAAACCAACCTTGCAGTGAAAGGAATATGAGAACCGTGAGGAGTAACAATAATTGCACCAATACCTCTGCCATATTCATTAACCGCCCCATCAAAAATCAAACCCCAACGGGATCCAGGCTCAGGTCCTTCTTCATGTAATGGTTCCTCACAATCTTTGACCTTTAGATACATCACATCCTCATCAGGAAAGTCAAACTGAATAGGTTGATAATCATCAATTGGCTGGTGTGCCAAATGATCAGCCAAAACACTGCCTTTTATCGCCTTTTGAGTTCGGTATTCGATATCATATTCTGATAACAACATTTGCCAACGAGCAATCCTCCCAGTTAAAGCAGGCTTTTCAAAGATATACTTGATTGGATCCATTTTAGATATCAACCAAGTTGTACAATTCAACATATACTGACGGAGGCGCTTGGCAGCCCAAGCTAGAGCACAACATGTCTTTTCAAGCATCGTGTACCGAGACTCACAATCAGTGAATTTCTTGCTTAAATAATAAATGGCAAATTCTTTTCTCCCGGATTCATCTTGTTGACCCAGAACACAACCCATAGACTCTTCTAGCACGGTCAAATACATGATCAAAGGTCTTCCTTCTACGGGAGGAGACAAAATAGGAGGTTCAAGCAGATACTCTTTAATTCTTTCGAAAGCTTTCTGACAATCTTCTGTCCAGACACAACCCTGATCTTTGCGGAGAAGTTTGAAAATCGGTGCACATGTGGCAGTCATATTGGATATAAATCGGGAGATATAGTTCAAACGTCCCAAGAATCCTCTTACTTGTTTTTCTGTTCTGGGTGCAGGCATCTCCTGGATAGCTTTAACTTTACCAGGATCAACTTCAATGCCTTTTTGACTGACAATAAAGCCTAACAATTTTCCAGAACGAACACCAAAAGTGCATTTATTAGGATTCAGACGGAGCTTAAACTTTCTCAAACGTTGAAACAATTTCAATAAATTTTTAATATGATCTTCTTCAGTCTTCGACTTACAAATCATATCATCCACATAGACCTCAATTTCTTTATGCATCATATCATGGAACAGAGTGGTCATAGCTCTCTGGTACGTTGCACCAGCATTTTTTAAACCGAAGGGCATCACTCTGTAACAGAATGTTCCCCAGGGTGTAATGAATGTTGTTTTTTCCATATCCTCAGGTGCCATCTTTATTTGATTATAACCGGAAAATCCATCCATAAACGAAAAGATATTGAACTTAGCAGTATTATCTACCAACAAATCAATGTGTGGTAGTGGAAAATCATCTTTTGGACTTGCTTTATTCAAATCTCTATAGTCAACACACATTCGGACTTTTCCGTCTTTCTTTGGAACAGGCACGATATTGGCCACCCATTGAGGATATTCTACGGTCACAAGAAAACCAGCATCAATCTGCTTTTGAACTTCTTCTTTAATCTTCACTGCCATGTCAGGATGAGTTCTTCTCAATTTCTGCTTCACGGGTGAACATTCAGGCTTTAATGGCAAATGGTGCTCCACAATACCAGTATCAAGACCAGGCATGTCTTGATAGGACCAAGCAAACACGTCAACATATTCTCTAAGAAGCTCTACCATCCTCTTCTTAACATCTGACTGAAGCAGTGCCCCAATCTTGACTTCTTTCTTATCATCATCAGAACCCAGATTAACCAATTCCACCGGCTCTTCATGAGGCTGAATGGCCTTCTCCTCGTGCTCAAGCAATCGAGAAATCTCATCAGGAATTTCTTCAATATCCTCCTCTTCCGCTTCAAACACAGGGAACTCAAAGTTGGGAGAGGGCATATGGTCATTGTTTCCAATGGGTTTAACAATCAATCTGCACAATGATTTTATGTTTGATTTTAGAATATGAACAAAAAAATGAAAATATTATGCAGATAAGAGTGATTATAACATTATTATACTTTTTTCGGTTTTTTATGTTACCATTTTTCAGAAGTAAAGCAAAAAAGGAAAACAACATATGGATAAACAGAAAAACATTTTATTGATGATGATAAAAGTTGAAACAAAGCCCTCACAAATTCACTTTCACCTTGGGCAGAGTGAAAGGATTTTTGAAAGAAACAAAAACAAATTACTTTGAAACATGAACAACAGTAGGAACATCAACAGCGATCCAATTCTGGCATATCGATCCACGTGTCACAAAGTTGGGCATTTCTTCCTCTTGGTCATCTTCGAGAATTGCAGCTGTAGAATGATCTTTGCAATGGATGAACCCAGCACTTCGAAAGACTTCATGAATACTCTTCAGCTCTTTTTGGGTTGAACCAGATGTAAAACCCAAACCAGCTCTATCTTTTTTCTCAGCAACTTCAATGATTCGGCCCCATCCATCAGCTTGGCCATTATCCACTGCACGTTGTGCATCTTTTAGAGAAGACATGGACGCCCTATCCTTCTTGACAGCTTTATCAACCACAGAAAGAGCCTGAAACGGAGTTCCAATATCCTCTTCCGCATCGATATAAGAAAAAGACGACAAACTGCTTACCAACATAGCCTGTTCTCCACCAACAACGACAAGTTTACCATTCTGCACGAATTTTAACTTTTGATGCAGTGTCGAAGTAACAGCTCCAGCTTCATGGATCCATGGGCGTCCTAGAAGACAACTGTAAGCAGGACGAATATCCATGACTTGAAAAGTGATCTGGAAAAAACACGGACCAATCTTGATAGGGAGATCAACCTCTCCAATCACGGTTTTCCTCGATCCATCAAAGGCTTTCACAATGACCCCACTGAACCTCATAGGAGTACCTTGATAAGATAATCTGGACAAAGTAGATTTTGGCATCACATTCAACGATGACCCAGTATCAACCAGCACATTGGATAGAGCGTCTTCCTGACAATTCATGGAAATATGGAGAGCCAAATTATGATTTCTTCCATGATCGGTCAACTCTTCATCACAAAAACTCAGATTATTACACGCAGTGATATTGGCAACAATGCTATCAAACTGGTTAACAGTCACATCATGATCTACACAAGCTTGTTCCAATACTTTCTGCAACGATTCACGATGAGCCTCAGAGCTCATTAACAGAGATAAAACAGATATTTTTGACGGTGTATGTAACAATTGATCCACCACATTATATTCACTCTTCTTGATCAATTTCAATACCTCATCATTATCTGACTTCTGATTTACATCACTTGATTGACCAGTCTCCACAGAAGTCTTCAATTGAATTTGCTTACTCCCAGTATCTTCACTTGTCTTTGAAGGCACATTATCAAATACTCGACCACTTCTGGTTACACATCCGACATCAGCAATAGTCACAACTGAGGGAAGAGAAGGAATGGGAACCTCTTTTCCATCCTCCAACATAGTAGCATTGTATTTGTAGGGAACAGCTTTATCGGATTCATACGGCGTCGGGCCAGGCAAACGGATAACCAAAGGCGTCACAGCAGATTTCTGACTGTTGTAAGAAATTACAACCCGCTCAGGAATATTGAAACGTGGGACTATGACATTCACCTCGTTCTCCACTTCATTTCTGTTTGCAGTAACCTGAATCAAATTCTCATCCATCATCTTTTGTAAGTCCCTTTTTACAATCACACACCCTCGAGGGTTCACAGAACAAATACAACAGGCGGCATAATCATGCTCAATATCATGGAACTCACTCAAAGTAGCATGCATTTCAACAAGCGATCTCCGAATCCAGCGAATGTCGAAAATACGGTATGTACCAGGACAACCATATACCATATTAACAGTTGCATTACCATGTTTAGGAAACGGATTTGATTGCACATTAGGGTTGGTATCTTCAAAAGACAGAATACCGCTTTTTACGAGCTTTGCAACTTCATGCTTCAGAGGATAGCAATTTTCGATATCGTGTCCAGGGGCACCTTGATGAAATGCGCAATGAGCATCTGGCTTATACCACCATGGAATTTCAGTTGGAACAGCCGGCGGATCACGAGGTTGAACCAAATTATTCTTTATTAAAGCCGGAAAGAGCTCAGTATACGTCATTGGAATGGGATCAAATTGTGTTTTCCTCTGTGTACGACCTTGTTGAGTTGTCTTCTCTTGAAAACGTGGTTGATAACTTGCAGTAGCTTGAGCGGTAGGGGTGTTACTGACAACAGGCATAACAGATGCTACTTGTTGCTGACGACGACTACCATTGTTGTTCACAACTCTGCGTCTTCTAGACCTTTCCTGAGATATAGCATTAGTTTCTCCCTCTTTTTTCTTAGGGAACCCAACACCAGGCTTTTTTGTACTTCCAGAATTTCCTTCTTTTATCAGACGTCCCTCACGGACAGCTTCCTCTAATCTCATCCCCATATTAACCATTTCCGTGAAATCACTAGGAGCGCTCGCAACCATCCTTTCATAGTAAAATGAACCCAGAGTCTTTAGAAAAATCTTGGTCATTTCTTTCTCTTCAAGCGGAGGGCTTATCTGAGCTGCAATCTCACGCCATCTTTGCGCATATTCTTTAAAAGTTTCTTTCTCTTTTTGAGACATTGCGCGAAGCTGATCACGGTCTGGCGCCATATCGAGATTATACTTATACTGACGAACAAAAGCTTCACAAAGATCGTTGAATGTCTTGATTTGTGTACTATCGAGTCCCATATACCATTTCAGCGCAGCACCAGTAAGACTATCTTGAAAATAGTGGATCAACAACTGATGGTTGTCAGTATAGGTAGACATCTTTCTAGCATACATAATCAAATGACTTTGCGGACAAGTGTTCCCTTTGTATTTTTCAAAATCCGGAACCTTGAACTTAGCGGGAATCTTCACATTTGGAACAAGGCAAAGCTCATGAGCATTCTTTCCAAATAACTCCTTTCCCCTTAAAGCCCTGATTTATCTTTGCATTTCAGCAAACTGATCTTGAAAGTCATCTATTCGATCCATAACATCCAAACTCTCGCTCGGAGCAGTATGGAAAATTTGTTCTTCAGTATAAGGCATAGCGTGAGTTACAGGCGGTGGCACAGGTATGACAGTAGGAACAACCGGAACTTCAGCATTAGGAACAACATTAACCACAGGAGGTGGCACAGCCATGACAGCAGGGAGTCTAGAACCTTCGGGAACAGGAGGGCGATATCCCTCTGGCACATAATTGTTTGGCATGCCCCAAGGGAAACCAACAGGCATCTGATATTGAGAAGCATTAATCGGGGCCACAAAAATGGGCGTTGATCCGATTTCAGAAATCACAGTTCCTTGGACAGGAGAAGGAGGAGGTAGTGGTGGTTGATTCTGAGCAGCCACCAGAGCTTCCATCGCGGCAGTCAGTCTCTCCAAACCATCTTTCAGAGTTGATACCTCTTCACGGAGCTCGCGGTTTTCTTGTTGCAACTGATCCATCTTTTTCTTAGAGTTAGCCCGGGTGTTGTAGTGATGCGACAGCTTGACTGAAGGAAGGCCAAAAGAAACAAATAAGACATCTGGAAAAGGCAACACACAATGCACGATGATGCGAATGCAAATGCAAAATGCAGGTGTTTCAACCAGTTTTCAAGGATCTTTAAAATATAAAGCAATTACAAACATCATAAAGAAAAATAACACTTCTTGAAATACTGATAAACATCTCATTTCATTGAATATTGGAAAGAGTTACACTTGGAAGTACAAAATACAATAATATCAAAATAAGAAAAAGCTAGGTCCTAAGGAACATCTGATGACGATCCAAGCTGATACTTCCTTCGGAGTCTCTTAATCTCTTTCTCATAGTTGTGCTTCATGGTGATCTTCTCTAGCACAAGCTGATCCACAATACCCTTCCAAGCACCAGAAGGAGGAGGATGTGATGATGGAGTAGTAGAGGAAAATAAATCCTCTGCATGCCTCTTCACAGCGCGCCGCTCAAGTAACTCTATCAAGTCATCTTTCTCCTTCATCTGTTTTTGCAATTCCATCTTCTCTTTGTCAGAAGCTTGGAACTTACTTTCCCACATCTCTTTCTCTTCCTTCATCTTAGCCAAAGCGTCTTGAAGTGTCTTCACATCATCAGAAGAAACAGGGATTGCCGTAGGGAGTGGCGTAGAGATCACAGTAGTCAGAGGTTTCTCAATAGGGTAAGGCATCTTAAGCTCCATAGCCCTCTTCTTCACCCAAAGTGTGTAAGGTTCCAAAGCAATGCAAACTTGTCTTCCAAGCTCCCCTCTACCCAACCTGTGAATCTTAGTCCAGGCATGAGCCATTCTTCTTCTCAAACCAAGAGAATCATCCCCTCCTTGAAAGAATAAACCCTCTAATAAAATATTCTTAGGCCTATCCTTCAGCATGTATCCCAGCTAACGGCGAGCTAGACTCGGGTTGTAGTTAATTCCGCCTTGTATTCCAAGAAGAGGAACATTGGCGAATTCTCCACAACTATCAATAATCCGGACATTATCGTAAACCGAAGAAGACCAAGTGATGTCAGTATGCGTAAGAGACGTAATCCTTTGAGACCACCTTAAGCAATCCTTGTTTTTCCTAAAAGCAGATGTCTGAGGTAAGTGTGAAACGAACCAATTATACAGCAGAGGTAGACAGCAAACAATGGTACCGTTTCCCTTAGAGGTCCTACTATGGATGGAAAAATAAGTATCACCAAGCAAAGTTGGAACAGGGTTCCCAATCGAGAAAATCCTAATAGCATTAATGTCCACAAAATTATCAATATTAGGAAACAAGACTAGTCCATAGATGAGTAAAGCCAATATAGCCTCAAACGCCAATGTGCGACCAATGTCAGCAAATAAAGTAGCCTTCTCAATCAAGAACTTAGCAGTCAAACCCTTGAGGCCTCCCTTAGTCTTTAGATTTGCATCAATATCCGACTTCGTCAAATGGGTAGCTTCAGCAATATCTTGAGGCTTAAGAGCTTCCTCCAAACCAGTATACGGAACTTTATCAGAAACCGGTACACCCAACAAATAAGCATATTCTTCCAAGGTCGGCATGAGCTGATAATCGGGAAATGTGAAGCATCGGTAAATAGGATCATAGAACTGCATAAGGGTATTCAGAATTCCGTCTTCAATATTGGTAGAAAGAACAAATAAAAGTCTCCCATAACGAGATAGGAAGCCTGAACGATCATCTACCAAGGACACTAGCTTTCTCAACTCTGTAAGATCAGGAGCCCGAAAACCGTACTTCTGAGTGTTTCTCCTTCCAATATCCATAATCAACAATATCTGCGATGTTTGAAAAAGAAAATCTCTGAGATCCTTAAAAACCAGCTGAAACACAATGCTCATGAATGCATGAGTGCAAGATGCAACACCCACAAACAAGACATACAAAGCACACAGGTTCAAAGGTTCGGCACGAGCATGGAGCCAAAGGTAAGAATCAACCAACCCACAATGGTATGTACTATGGTTATATTATCACCTGTAGAACAAGGTTCTAAAAAGTTCCCAGAATCATAATTCCATCTTTTGGATATTATCGGCTTAAACGACTACTCGTCGGCCAACAATATTCTCAAGAGAAACTCATCTGAGTGTGGTATCGCGTAACGACCAATTCAAGTCTACACCTGAACAGCCACCGCACCACGTCCTAATAAGGCCAAGATGGGTTAAAGAGTTCTAAGGTCCTCAGCTTCTCAGGCTCCCAGTCGGAAAAAGTAATATCAATTACGACTACTCGTAAGACATCAGTAATTTCCAAAGGGGCCTCCACCGAGCGGGGGATCTCAAGTCAGCTTAGTAAGGACTACTCCACGTAAGCCAACAAGACTATACCACCCTCCTATCATAAGTGCACTCAAGTCCGGGTTAGGACTTATCTCACCACACAAATTACCAGGCACCAAAACAGAACAAACAATAACAAGCAAGTCAAACAGAAAGCGATAAATAAATCAAAGTAGGCGAAACCCACTAGGAACCGTTGGAGTCCCCAGCAGAGTCGCCACTTTTCTGTAGCGGTAAAAATCGTGAGTGTAAGTTATTGACTAACTTAACTCAAAGAAAACAAGAGTCGCCACCGCACTTTTATTTTATCCAAATAAAGGAAAGGAAAAAGAGCGAACAAAACCAAAGAGTTCTAAAATAAGAACACGAGACAGAGATCGGGGTAAGGGGGTTGGTTACGCAATGGGAAGGTGTTAGCACCCAAAACGTCTATAGTACTCTATAGGAGCCCTTTGAAATATTTACGCTTTTTGGTTTGAAAATGGTTTGTTTGAAAAGAGATTGGGGAGATGAGAAGAGAATTATTTTTTATATTTTTGTGTTTGGAGAGACTTATCGTCTCATGCCTACGTACCCATAAAGTGCAATATGGAATCAAAACCCCGTAGTTCGTGGTACAAATGACAAAATTTTGTTGGTTTTGATTGATTTTAGATGTTCAGACAAGTCGTCATTTCAAGGAGAAAACTGCGACTATCCACCCACGAGTATTAAGACAACATCTGCGTCACATAAAGATGGAGGATTTGCTTGGATTATCAACAAGACTATCACTCAACATCAACGTGGAAAATGTCAAAGTCTTAATAATATGGGGAATAGGAGATTTACATCTCAACTATAGAAATGAATCATGTCTAAACTTTATGAAAAGTTTTAAAGTGAAAAGTGCATAAAGGCACAAAAAGAGTTGATGAGTTTTTGTATTTTTTATGTCTTTTGAAATTGGTCAAAGCATGATTAACATTGATTGACTTTTATTAAGAAAAACAAAGTTTAAAAATCACTTGACGAAAGTCAAGGTTTTATTGCGAAAGCGGTTTTGAAGTTTGAAACCAAGAAGGTTTTGAAAGAGGGAGAAAGTTTTGAAAATTTAAGAAGGGGAGGAGATGAAGTGACTATCCTAGAAAACAAAATAAAAGCTAGAGATAAGAAAGATCTAACCGACTTGTAGCACACTCCATAGCAAGCAAAAAAGAATTCCATCCGATTTAAAGCATAAGCTAATGAGCGAGCCAAATAAAGGCTAAGATCCACAATACTCCAAGCATAGGAATGAGAGCCCTAATTCTAAGTCCAAAGGTCCATAGAGTCCAAGGTCTAAGAGTAGTCCAAGAGCATAACCACAAAATTAATAGCACCAAAAAATTTTTTATATGTTTTATCCTTTATTAATGTTTTGAACAAAGTATGGTCCAAGTGGACAAAAGAAAAATGACATAGACATAAACAAAGATATGGTATGAAATGATAAAATGGAAGCATAAAAGTAAAAAATAAGAAGTAAGAAAAGAATATAAACAAAATTAAACAAGGATATTGTTAGTGAATTAGTAGTTAGTGGTTAGAACATATGATCAATGATGATTAATTCTTGCACTTAGACCAAGATTAATGAAAATTCATTAGAGGATTGATAGAATCAAAGCCTCCTAACAATGATTTTCATAGGTATTGGAGTTAAGACAAGCAACTAATCATACTTGGACTTTTAAACGTAAGTTTGAGCCACGAATGATCATTTTCCGATTAAGGGACAATTTAGCGCTATGTTAAGCAATCGTAATCGGGTTTATGTAGAAACCACGACTATCTGAGGCCGGTCAATAAAATGTTAGTGTTAATACATGTTAGAGAAATGATATATAAATCACTCTCCTAAAACATGCCACACAAAAAGAAAAGAGGTGGTGATCTCATCATAATCAAGATTTTTCATCAATTAATCAAAGGTAATCTATCACTATTCCAAAGTAAGGAGAATTATCTCAATGATTATTCGTCCATAGTTTTGAAATAATGAAGATTAATCAACCTTGATAATCAACAATCTATGATCCATAGATTTCATCGATCAAAAATAAAAAGAAGAAGAAAGAAAATGAAATCACAATTTGAATCTCGAATCGATTAAATTATCGTCAATATCAATCACCTCTCTTGGTGGATAAAATCAACACCCAAAGTCCATTGATATTGATGAAATCTTATCAAAATCAAGATCCAAAACAATCAACACTTAATCAAAATATTTTTAAATAATTTTTTAAAAGCTTTTTCAAAAATGAAATTAAAATACAAATTTAATAATAAAAGAAAAATATGGAAAAATCCACATAGTTAAGTTCTGAAAGAAATGAAAAAAGAAAATAAAAAATAAACAAATAAAAGAAAAGTATAATTGAAAAGTAGAAAGAGAAAACGAAACAGAGTTATCTTCTTCTTCTAGCTCTCACACGCGAAAACATTCACGGCCATGGATGCTTGCTTAAATCACAACGGCGGGACGCGAAAAATATGCGGTTGCAATCGAAATCAAGAGCTCTTCACAATGGTACCAACAATTCAAAGAATCACAACAAAAGATAACGGATCGAAAATGACGGTGAAGCTCAATCTACCTTCAAACTCAGGTAAGAAATCAATCCAAACTTCTTCTTGCTTCTCCTCTTCTTCTGAACGAATCTCTGGTTGAATTGATCTGTGTTTGAGGTTGATTTGAAGTTAATTTGGTGGAATGAAGTATGAGAAGAGAATGAACGAAGGTTTTTCTGGTAGTGAGGAATTGAGGAAGAAAATCAGCAGAGATTTTTTGGCTTGAAAAGCTTGAAGAAAGGAGTGAGTAAGGCTCTCTATTTATAGGATTTGAGGGGTGAAATTTGAGAAATGGAATTGAGTTGCCGTTTTGCAATTTTCATTGCGTTTTTCTGATGCAAATTGAGTGTGACTTGCTGTGATATTTTTTTCATGTCGTTTTGGACTTTTTCTTCTTTCAGCTCACTTAAGTGACGTGGAAAGCTTGTGGGGTCAGCTTGGAGTGTAACATGACTGAGATTATATTCACATGGCTTGCAATATGGCTTGGATAAGTGATGAATTATTTTCTCAGCTCAACCTCAATTTCGAGCCGCTTTCACTCTGCTTCATCTACCTCCTTAGTGCTCATCTTACCAGGGAACATTGCTGAAGCAGTCAAATAACAACCATGGCGTGGATCTGCTGCGCACATCATATTCTTAGCATCTCACATCCGCTGAGACACCGCAAGCTTCGGAAAAACAGTTTTGTTGACAGATGCTGCATACTTTCTCTGCTGCTAAGCGTTCACGCCGTTGCCTTTCTAATGTTGCCGTAATAATCACAACTATTAAAGTCAGTGATGCATAATTTCGGGTAAAACCGAGCCGTGATACACGCTAGCTGCTGTTGAACATTATCAACTGATTTCAGTTCCCTGTGATTGTTTAGGGACAAGTATCTGTCTTGGTCAGAAAGTGTAGGAACAGATTCTGGTTCAACAAATCGAGCTCTCCTTGCATAGTTTGACTCGGACCATTGGAACGGAAAAGTACTTCTTCTGGGGCTATTTAGCTTTTGGTGAACTTTAAGGATGTAAGGCTGAAGATGTGGATGATTTAGTAACTCTCCAGCGGTTGGCCTTAGCTCTGGATTTTTTCGCAGCATACTTTTGACAAGCCCTCGGAAAGCACTAGAGTACATAGTTGGCAGTGGAGCTACTACAGACTTGTTTATTTTGTGAATCAATGCTTGTATATCAAAAGCTTTTAAAAGCTGGTCTGTGAGCCGCCATTTCATAAACACAGCATCCCAAAGACCAGATATCTGACTTAGAGCCATAGGGTATATTGGCGAGAAGCTCAGGGCACATATAACTTGGAATCCCAACAATTGAGGAAGCAAGATCATCAGAAGTCAACATTTTAGCGAGACCAAAATCACCTAGACGTATATCTTGATCTTCTGTTAAGAATATATTTGAACACTTAACATCCCGATGAAGAATATGATTTACATGTAAGTAATCTAGTGCCATCAGTAACTGGACAAGCCACTTGCAGAGTTTCTCTTCAGAAAAGTTAACACTGTTGGCCTTTTTTATAGCTTCAACCATATCTCCTCCTTCACAATAGCTGATGATAATACATACAAAACAACCCTTTTCCACCCAAGAATCTTTATACTCCACAATAAACGAATTGCGAACTTTAGATATAAGCTCCATCTCCTGGTGAGCCGATCTGCGGGTTCTGTCAGTTTGGCGAGCAAGACGGATCTTCTTGAGAACATACTTTTTATTTTCATGTTTGTGCCGCACAAGCAGCGCAGAACCAAATGCGCCTTTGCCGATCTGTTCTAGAACTTCATATTGCTCCATTTGAATTTAGACCACTTCACCTCCTACTGAAAACAGAATTGAATTCAACACTTGGATGATAACTGGTAAATGAAACCTCAGCCTAACTAACCCCAGACAACAATACCAGTAGCATGAATAATTATACAGAGAGAAAAGAACAAGATCATGCATTACTTCCCTCATGCAATCTAACAGTGACCTATCATCTTTCAAAAAGATACATGTCGAAGGCCTGCGGTTACTGCTTCCACCAGCATGGTTTGCAAAGCCGCTGAGTCCAAACACATTCTGACAACATGTGCACTTAATTCCTCTTTTTCAGCTTCTGCGGCTCAGTCGTTGTTCACAAGCAGCTTCAGCTTCATTAGCAGCTCTTACTCTCAACTCTAGACCATGACTATTCCAAAAATACTCAAACAGTCTCTGCTTACTCTGCTCTGTCAGTAGCAAAGGTGGACAAAACAAGCTAAACTCAATTTCAGCCTGAAATAAAGCAGTGGCAACTTCTCTATAACCAGCCTGCCATTCAAATCTGCAAAGACTGAGAAATATATCCACAAGACGAAATCCTAGCTGAATAATTGCAGGATCTAGTGAAGAATTGGGAGCTTTTGATGGCTTAAAATCAACATGATGAGATGATAAAACATGCTGCCATAATTGTTCGGAATCTCCAAAATGACTCCCACAAGGAATGCACTGGAGAAGCATGCACTGTTCGACAAACTGCACATGATGTCTCTCCTGAACCAGTATAATTTTCTTCATGCTTCCTCTTCATAGTACTTTGGAGTAAACTAGAGACCTGTATTGTTTCAGTATTAGGCCGATGTTTCTTACAGTATAATAATCCAGGTAGAGCCCGATGCTTACATTTAGTACCCACTACAGTTGTACCATCACACATAGGAGTATCAGTTTGACCCAGGTTTTCGGCGTTTGCTGAGTCGGCCAAAAAACGAGAGGATAAGTGCACACAACAGTATACATCTCCCTCATTTGCCCATCTCACACATTGTCTTCCTTTTCCACATTGCACTCGGCTTTCTTCGCAGATACTTCACCTACGTGTGACGTGGTCTCACGGTTTTCTCACCAACCGTGTTTGCCCTGTTTCAATCCTGTCAGCATTCTTTTAAAATTTTCATTAATTATGAACATGAACCCATCTTTCAACAATTGAGATCCATCAGAAGCTAGTGTTAGGATTCAACTATTAAAGGCTAGTCAAAAGCCAAAGTCAGCACAATTAAATATCATTCACCAGCTTCACCCTTGATTTAGCGAACCTCGCAGACTCTCATCAGGTAGTGTCCAGGAAAGCAAGTGCCCTTCTCCATCCCCGCTTAATAGCTGTTTCAGATCAGTTGAGAGATAAAGGGCGGTAACCGGATGCTTATGGAACTTGAGTACCTTGCGTAGAATCAATCTGTATTCTGGTTCTTTTGAACCAAGATTTAACGCTCTGAACCCACTAGAACCTGATTTGCTGAGGGAGCTATCTGGGTCAGAGAAGTGCACCATTTGCCAAACTTTGACAGAACCACTCTGATGACCAGTTGCGTACCACTTTGTTTCCAGCCAACTAGTAAGTCCCTGTGTCATCTCAAATAGGGGTTGGTAAATTGCAGTATTTGAATGACAGAGTAGCTGAAGCTCCATTTGTAGTTTGTCCAATATATCCTCTTCAATATCCACACTACCAGCATCACGACTAAGGTCCTCTATATTGTGAGCTTCGTCAAATATCACGATGGCTCCTTTAATATCCACATCCATAGCTCCATGAATGACTGGATCAACTGTGCATCATCTGACATAGAACAGACAACATAATGAGAGCAACCTTTTACTGATTGTCCAACTTTAATTATCAGCAGTCCTTCAACAAACTTCAAGTATGATAACAGCAGTCCTTCAACAAAATTCAAATATATTATCTCAGCAATAAAACATGACTCTCTTGACATTCTCCTTCAGCGCAGGCCACAGCTCTTTCTCCAATGATTTATCCCTCTCCTTTTCTTTATCCTTGGATTTGTCTTTATCACGGTCTTTCAGCAAGACAATGTAAGGTCTTTCACCCACCATTTCAGCTTGGCAAACAGATTGAGCAGCTTGCATAAATATTATTGGATCTCGGGAAATCACAGAAGCTAAATTCAAAAGGAAATTGCGGGGATTGACCCTCCCATTTGGATGCCGGTTGGAAGCATCCACAAGACTGTGTTTTATCTCAGATTCCATTGCTTGCTGGAGAGTTTGTGGATCTTCAAGAACATGACGGACAATAGAAGCAGCAACATTGTCAAACCCAGAGAAGAGGCTACTAGTTGGCAAGGAAAGAAGTGAACTAAACCCACCAGCTTCAAAAAAAAAAAAACAAGAGCAACGGAATGATTCCTTGTAAGATTGGAACATAGTAGGAGAAGCGCATGCATTGTGTCTGTGGGAAGTTGGTACTTCATACAACTACAAGCAATCTCAACAAGTCTCTTCTGCTCATGTATATCAGCAAACTTGGAAGACAGGCCCAATGCAGACTGTATGTTGTGTTGCTTATCATCATCAATGGTAAGTGAGGTCTGCGTACTATTAACAACTTCCTTCTTCAACTGCTCTACAATTTCAGAATTCAACCTTTCATCCACTTGCAGCAGCCTGTCTAATGCAAGAAAAGCAGCCGTGACCCATTTAGGAACCTGGCCTTTCTCCCCTTGAATCTGTCCAGATGCATACAAGCCAACGCCAGTCCTCCGTCCATCCATAGCAACAATGTAAGCTTGGATGAGTCTTTTGATCAGACCCAGATCCATCAATGCTTGAAGCAGAATCCACACTCCCAGATGTACTTGTACTCTGCACATGGTTACCACTACTGTCATCTGCCAATGCTTTGGAAGTTTCTGAACCGGGGCTACCAATAACTGAAATACCATGTTCTGGAGAACCTGGTTAAGCAAGAATAAATAGGGGTTCAAACATGTAGCGAATTTCATCATGAGGAAAGATATCTCCAGTTCTACTTGGATCACAGTTCAGAACCCCAGACCTTGTTGGTTGCCAAGAATTATCTCAATTGCCAGGTCTCAAGCTGGTATCAATGTCACCCTCTGTTTGTTAGCAGCAGCAGAATGCTGATCATCATAGAGTAAAGCAGTCTCCCGGTATGTAACCAAGCCATAATTCTCCATGGCTCCAGCAGCAAAATCAGGTATTGCATGATGATATTTTTCAATTTAACTTCAAGATCAGCATCAGCCCTAAATGTAGGTTTGCTCAAAAACATATAAAACACCGAATATGGGAATATCTCAATCTTCAAAGAATCAGAAACCCTTGAACCGAACCCTCGAGCAGCTCTCATGGAATTAACATAGTCAACCTGCTTGTTCAGTGGGGTATGATATGTACGGAATGATGATGCTTGAATAATGCCACTGTCATATCCTTTCAGTTCAACACTGCTGGTGTAACATGCTGCCTGAGATGCATTCTCGCATGAGCTTCAGACATCCTTATTATTGATTTGATGTGCCTTACGGCAATGGGGACTCCTTGACCGTGCGATGATTCCCTCAAGAGTTCTGCATATACATTAGTAGATTTATTCAAATCAGCATCATTAAACCTTGGGAAAACATTCAACTTGGCATATGTAATGTACTTCTTCAACAGATCTTGAGGAAGCATCTCTGGATCAGTTGGTATGCCAGATACATCCTGGGACTCACTAACAGTCTTATCATCATTGTGAGCACCCTTGGGTTGTGACTTGAAGTGACTGTCAACAACAAACTTTGCAAGCATATTAATCCCGTCGTTCACAAAACATAGGACATCAAAACAAGTAATAACAGGATCTGTCAATTCAAAATCTTGTGCAAACAAATTCGAGGAATCACGTATCCCTCCGACAAGATTTACAGCAGTAATGATAAAACAACTAGCCGGAAGAAATGCGATAATTCCAGCTTTTGATATGCTTATGCTCTGCTGCTCCATAGCTTCATGAATACTTACTCGATCCTGATCATTCATCTTGTCAAATTCATCAATGAGACAAATCCCTTTGTCGGCTAGAACAAGAGCTCCCCCTTCAAGGGTCCATTCCCGTGTGACAGGATCCTTGTGAATAAACTGCCGTTGTATTTTGCTCGGTCACAAAGTAGGCACAAGCTTTTAAGGCAATTGAGAATGTATGCCGGTCCAACACAACATTTTCTCGACGAAGTTGACAGAGAAGAGGGAAAGCATGCTCAGGGTTGCACTCTGCAAACACCGAAATAATAGCAGTCCAAGAAACAAAGTTTCTCCTAGGCATTTCATCAAACAGGTGGTGAGCATAATCTAAATGGCCACACTTGCAGTACATGTTTTTTCCAATTTGTTATCATCATGATATGTTTCCGCAGAAATTCCAGGAACAGAGCCGCTGGCAATTTTAGGAGGGACGGCATAAAGTCTCTGCAGCAATTTGTAGCGTGTTCATTGCATACATTAAGTGCTTATTGAAGTTGTCTCCTATAGCAAGTGCTATATCACCAATGCATGAAAATAATGGCGGCTTAACAGAACGGTGCAAGTTATCACTTGACAAATTTCTGAGAAGTTGTGTCATAATCCCACCACAATAAGGCAGTATTTTATTCTCCAATGCCCTGCATATGTCGCCTACTACACCAACAGTTACAGCACAAACTTGATATTCCTCAAAATTATGAAGGTCCATCTCCAGAAACTGGTAAAATTCTGGCAGGTATTTAGCAAAATCAGGGCCTATTGCATAGGCAAGTGCTCCAATAACTAGCATGGCCTCCTGGTGTGCCGTGGCATTTCTACATGCAAAAACTCTGATGAATAGTCCCATTATCTGATCAGCATACTGCAAGAAAACATATTTGGTAGGTTCTGAAGACCCTAGCTTCTAAATAATCACTTGCAAGCATCCACAAAGAAGGCCTATAAGTTCACTCTATTTTTCTCTTTCATCAGATGAAAGATTTTGTGCTTCAAGACATTTGTGTAGCTCCATCATGATGACAGAAACTAGTTGTAAAACCAAAGGAGCTGTTTCATCTGCTGAACACCTTACTACTTCATTCAATGTTTCATATGCTGACGCTCTTAATCGTGATTCTGTAGCATCCTCTCTGTGGGTAACAGTGAGAAATGCTTGAACAATTTCTTGGAAAAAGGGAGTAATGGGAGATGTTTGTCCCACATCCTCAGTTCGCAACATTGAATCACGTACGCTGCCCATGGCAGTGTTAGGACCAACTCCCACCACAATAGCTCTTGCCCTACCAGCAACCACAACTGTTCCCGGGAAAAGAATATTTGTTTTGTCCTGGTATACTGCATTTGCTGCTGAAGTAGTTTTAAGCTCTTTTTCGACAGAGCTGCTCTCACCTGTAAGCATAGCTTGATCAACACGTACTTCATTACTTAGCAATTCAATCATCTTCATATCAGCCGGAATTTTGCACCCCACAGAAACTTCCACAATATCCCCAGGAACAAGTTCAGTTGCAGGAAGTATGGAAAAACAACCACTTCGCAAGACAGTTGCCACATCAGCTTGATAAGCACTGAATTTCAATACAAGACAAGTTGACATTGAACAATCTCATTTCCTGAGAAAATAACCCACCACCACGGGTAACTTATAGTTGAAGCAAACTCTTGATAGTTTGACCAAGATGAGGTCAAACGTCCATCTGATTTAAATTTGAATGAATGTCTTTGCTATTAGTCTCCTTGTAAAACCCTAAACACACAGAGAAAAAGAAGAAACAAACAATTTGAAAAAATATTTTTGATATTTTGGTTAGATGTTAGTAAACAGAAACAAACATAAAGAAAGTAAGAAACAACAAGGGACCTAAGAGAATCAAAAAGTATGATCTTGTTTGTGGAATGATATGCAAATGAAATGTGGGATCTTAGGGGTAAAAATTAGGGTATTACAGTCGTAAATCGACTGCTTTGCATATTTTGGCAGTACGGCGAAACGTCTTAAAGAAAGCGACCTAGTACGCGACTCGTCCCGATAATTTCCTTGTGCCAAACTCAATTTTTCAAATCTGAAAACAACAAGTTTAAGACGTTTTAATAACTGCCATGGCAACTGAGGAAATTATCGGTACTACTGTGGCCGCTTCCGTCTCTGACAAACCTTTCAGGTTTGAGGGTTCCAATTTTAAACGTTGGCAAGCTAAGATGAAGTTTTTCTTAACTCTGGAAAAGGTTGCCCACGTTCTGACTGAGGATATCCCGATTGTCCCTTCTGCATCATCTGAACTACCTAATGGTAACTCACTTGCAGATTCAGACGGGACTTCCAAAACGTCTGACTCAGATGCTGCAAAAGCTAAGGCTGCAGCAGATGATCTACAGCTCCGAAAAGAAATCGCCTTATGGCACGAGAATGATTATCTTTGCAAAAATCACATTCTGAACAGCCTTGCTGATGATCTGTACGACTACTACAGTAGCTACAGGACTGCTAAACAGGTATGGGAGGCTCTGCAAAGAAAATATGATACTGAAGAAGCAGGTGCGAAGAAATTTGCTGTCAGCCGCTACTTGAACTACAAGATGGTGGATGAGAAGTCGGTGGAAGCTCAAAGCCACGGAATTCAGAAGATTGCTCATGAGATTATTACAGAAGGTATGCCCCTCAATGAACAATTTCAAATTGCTGTAGTTATTGACAAACTGCCCCCTGGTTGGAAAGATTTCAAAAATGTGCTTCGTCACAAAACAAAAGAATTTTCAATCGAGAGTCTGATTACTCACCTCCGAATTGAAGAGGAGGCTCAGAAACAAGATCAAAAAGAAGAAGTCTTAGTTGTGTCTAACAACAAAAAGAAATTCGGTGCGGTTCTGAAGCCTACGGGCAAACCTTTAAAGAATCAGAACCACAATGCTATGAACCGAACTAAGAATGGGAATCCCTCTAGGGCCCCATCGGCTCCATTTGCTAGGCAACAGCCACCACCTCAAAGAAATGATGCTCCGGTTTTCTCTTGCTATAACTGTGGGAAACCGGGCCATATGGCAAGAAATGTAAGAGCGGGCCTAAACCTGCAGCTGGCTCAAATTCTCAGGTTAACCTGACTGATGAGCAACTCATTGCCATGATCACTGAAATCAACATGGTTGGTGGAAGTGATGGTTGGTGGATAGACACTGGAACCACTCGTCATGTCTGCTATGATCGTGCTATGTTCAAGACATACATGAATGCTGAAGATAAGAAAGTGATGTTGGGAGATGCTCACACCACTAATGTTGCTGGAATTGGAGATGTTGAGTTGAAGTTCACTTCAGGAAAGACCTTGATCTTGAAGGACGTCATGCATGTTCCTGAAATTAGGAAGAATCTTGTTTATGGTTTTCTTTTGAATAAGGCTGGGTTTAGTCAAACTTTAGAGGCAAATTTGTGCACCATCACTAAGAATGGTATTTTTGTAGGAAAAGGGTACGCCACTGATGGCATGTTTAAGTTGAATGTTGATTTGAATAAAATTTCTCCTTCTGTTTAATCTTTGTGTGACTTTAATATTTGGCATGGTAGACTTTGTCACGTTAATAAACGAATCATTTCTAATGCAAGCAACATAGGCCTAATCCCTAAACTAAATGTCAATGATTTCAATAAATGTGAATTTTGCAGTCAAGCAAAAATAACAAAGACTTCACATAAATCAATTATAAAAGAATCTGATCCCTTAGATCTTATACACTCTGATATATGTGAATTAGATGGAAGTTTAACTAGAAATATAAACGTTATTTTATCACTTTTATTGACGATTGCTCTGATTATACTTATGTATATCTAATGAAGAATAAAAGTGAAGCGCTTAACATGTTTAAGGTGTATGTAACTGAAATTGAGAATCAATTTAACAAGAAGATTAAGAGACTTTGCAGTGATAGGGGAACCGAATATGACTCTAGCTTGTTTAATGATTTTTATGCTGAACATGGTATTATACATGAAACGACTGCTTCATACTCTCCTGAAATGAATGGTAAAGCAGAAAGAAAGAATAGGACTCTTACTGAACTTGTAGTCGCAATCATGTTAAATTCTGGTGCTACACCTCACTGGTGGGGGGAAATTTTATTGACTGTTTGCTATGTCTTGAATAATGTTCTCAAGTCAAAAAGTAAGATCTCACTTCATGAGATATTAAAGAAAAGACAACCAAATTTGTCTTATTTGAGAACTTGGGGCTGTCTGGCTTATGTCAGAATTCCGGATCCGAAACGAGTTAAACTCGCTAGTAGAGCCTATGAATGCGTATTCATTTGGTATGCAGCAAACAGTAAGGCATACAGGTTTTATGACCTAAATTCCAGAGTAATCATAGAATCAAACGATGTTGAATTCTATGAAGACAAATTTCCTTTCAGATCGAGAAATAGTGGGGGCTCACAATCGAGTCACATTCCTGTGATAAAAAGCACTGAAAGCAGCAACAATGTAGAAACAGAACTTCGAAGAAGTAAAAGAGCAAGAGTTGCTAAAGAATATGGGGCCGATTATACAGCCTATAATGTAGAAGAAGATCCAATAAATCTTCAAGAAGCACTGTCATCTATGGATGCCGACTTATGGCAAGAAGCCATTAATGATGAGATAGATTCTCTAGAATCTAACAAGACCTGGCACTTAGTAGACTTACCCTCGGGTTGCAAACCAATTGGTTGCAAATGGGTTTTAAAAAAGAAACTAAAACCTGATGGAACGATTGAGAAATACAAGGCTCTCCTTGTAGCCAAGGGTTTTAGACAAAGAGAAAATATAGATTTCTTCGACACCTTTTCTCCGGTTACTAGAATTACATCTATTAGGGTACTCATTCCAATAGCAGCCATTTATAACTTAATAGTACACCAAATGGATATTAAAACAGCTATTTTAAACGGTGACTTAGAAGAAGAAATCTATATGGAACAACCAGAAGGGTTTGTAATCCAAGGACAAGAAAGCAAGGTCTGTAAGTTAGATAAGTCTCTGTATGGACTAAAACAAACCCCCAAACAATGGCATGAAAAGTTTGTAACTTAATGATAATTAATGGGTACAAAGAGAATGAAAGTGACAAGTGCGTTTATTACAAATCTGAGAATCGCATTTGTACTATCATATGTCTATATGTAACGCCCGTTCATTTTAATTAAATTATTTATGAATTGTTGGTGTGCCTCTACGTGAGAGTGTGTTTGAGAGCGTTGGTGGGTGTCCTTAAAGTATAGGAAACCATTTATTAAATCATTGAGTTTGATAATAATATAATATAATTAATAATGATGATTATTTAATAACTAGTAGTAATAGTATATTATTATTATTATTATTATTATTATTATTATTATTATTATTATTATTATTATTATTACTATTATTATTATTATTATTATTATTATTATTATTATTATTATTATTATTATTATTTGGAATATTAGTGGATGGAATGAGAGAAGGGAGTTATTGGAGAAGTTGTGGGAGAAAGAGGATTATCACGATAAACTGCTCAGAAAACCAAAATTGAGGAAAAAGGTTGAAGAGAAGGAAAAAGGAACGTGGCTGTGGAGAAAGTAAGAAAAGAAGAATTGTCCATCAGTGAAATTGAAGGTTGTTGCAGAAGAGTCACCGGGAGAGCAAACCGGAACCGGAAGTTTAGAGTTGTCCTCAATCCAAAGGTAAGGGTGGGGTTCAATTCTATAACTGTGGGTATGATCGATTTCATGTAGGGAATTGAATCATAGGATTAATGTTCCTGTAGATCGATAAATATTAAGAATTAATGTTCCCGTAAGTTGGAGAAATATTAAGGATTAATGTTCCCGTAGTGATGTTCCCGTAGTAACGTTACCGTAGTAATGTTCCCGTAAGTTGAAGAAATATTAAGGATTAATGTTCCCGTAGTAATATTCTCGTGGAAATGTTCCCGTAGTAATATTCCCGTGGAAACGTTCCCGTAGTAACGTTACCGTAGTAATGTTCCCGTAAGTTGGAGAAATATTAAGGATTAATGTTCCCGTAGTGATGTTCCTGTAACGTTATCGTAGTAATGTTCCCGTAAGTTGAAGAAAATATTAAGGGTTAATGTTTACCTGTGCATTTCTAAGGGTTAATGCCTGTCTGTGTAGGAATGAGTGTGTTATGCCATTAGTTTTGGGGGAAATTGGGAAACGGTGCCGACACGCGCTATTTTCCCATTTATTAAGAAGGTGTTGTTATTATGTCCCTATTTAATTAAATTAGAAGTTGTAGTTATATTACCTGTATGAAAGTATATAAAAATGTGTTGAGTTCTTATTTGTAGTAATGATGTTGTCAGTTGTTCTCTGACATGAAAATGCTGTTGAGTTCTCAATTGTAGAGACGAGGTTGTTTTTAATTGTTCTCTGCGAAAATGTGTTAGAGTCTTATTCGTAGGAATGATACTGTTGGTAGTTCTCTGATATGAACAGATTGAAATGGTGAGTCCAGAATATATGCAAAATGTGATGTTATGCTATGGATAATTGGTTGTAGGCTTGATGCCTTGTTGCACGGTTGTTGCACAGTTGTTGTTGTTGTTGTGTTATAGTCCATAATAGTTGCATTTCATAACATATCATTTGGCCTGGATTGGCGACGGTTGTGTCTTTAATCACAAAATAAAATGATAGTGGAGTGAGTCTCCTGAATTATTGTGGAGAGTTGTCTCCCGAATTATTGTGGAGTGTTGTCTCCCGAATTATTGTGGAGTGTTGTCTCCCAAATCTGGTACCACATGCATATGCACAGTTGAGTCGCATTGTTGAGTCGCATTGTTGAGTTGCGTTGTTGAGTTGTTTTGATGAGTTGCTGAGTTATGATGATAATTATTGTGGATAGGAATAATGAATTGTTGCAGTTTAATTATTACTAATATTTATGCGAACTGCTGGAATTATAATGCTGTGATAATATTCTGACATGACTTTTATCATGCCTTATGTTATATTGTTGATATCTCACCCTTTACGTTGTATGTTACCTCCGTTGGTGGTAATTTGTAGGTAACTCGGAAGAAAGTGTCGCTTTATGTTTAAGGTCGTTAGTCGCTCTGATACGTAACACTCTGGGGGGATGAACGATTAATATTATTGCTTTTATTTAATTTCCTTGTTGCTGAATTTTATCAAGTATTTTTCATTAAATTGGTGGTTGATGTTAAGTGCCAAATGTTGGTTGGATGCACTATGCCGAGGAATTAGTAGTGCTGATTTTTATGGTTGAAACACGTTGTTTGTGTTGAATTGATGCAAGATAATTACTTGCTGAATTTTAATGAATTTTTGTTGCAAGTTTCATGGTCTTGCTTTAATCATGCTAAATGTTGGAAATGTTTTATATTCCGCTGCAAATTAATAAGATGCCTTGTAATCAAAATGTAAATCAAGTTATTGTTGTATGTTCATCCAGGCTTCTGTGATATGTATCATTACTAAATGCATGTTGTCTGATTAAATTGTGAAATGTATGTTTCTGTGAGTTGAAATAGTAACGCCCAGAATTTGCTGATGTGACGGTCGTCACAACTTCCTTACGATCGTCATGACCGTCACGGTCGTGACAGCCCCTTACGACCGTCATGTTTACAAAATTTGTTGCACTCTTATTCTGTTTTCCTTAATTATCTGTTGGGTTAGATTGGGGTGTTACATTAGTGGTATCAGAGCAGGTTGGTCCGTCCGGCCAAGTTGTTTAATGTTGTGTATTCCCTGGTATGCGACATGTGTGTGAAAACACTGTCGGTACATGTTTTGTGGTGGAACCTTTGTCTGCAGGAGCGAGAATGATTCAAGTGGGGGAGAAGCTTGTGCTTCTCCAGGATGCTGCAAGTGAGGAGTTGTAGCTCAGTGCGTGGTTGAACGCTCTTATAGTTTGGTAAAGATGGTTTATACCCCATCATGATTTTCGACTGTCTATTGACAAATTGAGGAACTGATCGGCCTTAATCTCTTGTTGATAGTAGTTGGGATTGTGTTGGATGGGATAGACGTGTCTTGCAAGCTTGGATGGCGTGAGCAGTGAATTGTCTTGAGTTAAGCTAAGTGCTTAAGAATGGTTTTGATGAGTCGGCGCAGGAGGGTGTGAGGTGTTTAATTTTGATGAGAATTTTTAAATTATAATGAAAGTGGGAAGTTGGCGATTGCCGATTAATTTTGGTTGGCTGGAAGTTTTCTGAGGAGATAAGTGATGTACGGCCAGGACGTGAAGTGGAGTTGTGACCGACTTAGATACAGAAACTAGTCCGAGAGTGAGAGCTCCGTATTTTATGTCCGTTTGGATGGCCAAAGAACTAAGTTGATTGAGTAGCCTTGAGACTTGTGTCTGGTGTGTGTATTAAGGCATCAGATTGTAAGGTCAAGTAGATTAAAGGTGGGCAGTGACTTCTGATGATTATTAAAGAAAGTAAGATGTGGAATGCAATATTGGTATAATTAGACCTCTAGATATTCCAAGAGTTGAAGATGTGTTGAATGACCTTCTGAGTGTGAAATTGTTGTCGTACGTCGAATTCTGACATCGCAGCTTTTTACGGAATCAATGTTTTTACGGATGAAAGTTGGAATAGATTACGCCATTGTGTCGGGTAATGTTAGGCCATGATCGAGTATACTTGTTTTATCGGATTTGATTGATTTTTTTGTAAGTTTTTGGCATTTTTGGAGATTTGCGAGTTTAAGATTCGGATTGAAATTGCAAGTCGTAGATTTCACGTTTAATGATTCTAAATCACTAATATATGTTTGGTATGAATGAGTACATGTTTATTTCGAAGAAAATAATTGAATCGGTCGGATTTTCGGGCGAAAATGCTCAAACCCGTAGCAGTCTTTATGCAGAAAAATTCTGTTCTGGAAAAACTTTGAAAATTCATAACTCCTGAACCGTATGTCAGTTTTGACCCCCGTTCGAAGCGTTGGAAAGCTAACAAGACTCTCTTTCTAGGAAAAATTGTTTTGAGGCTTGTACCTGGTTCAATTATAGCAGAAAATTGAAAATGTATCGTGTGTTGATTTTTGCCAAACCCGACAGGAACATTTGTTGTGTTTATGATGCCTTGTTGATATGATAAGTGAAACGTCAACGAGTTTTAGGTTATGCTTTAAGGCAACTTGAAGTACATAAGAGGAATCACCTGATGAGTGATTTAGAGTTGAGTGTTGTTGTGTTTGTGCCGGAATTGGAGGCTTAAATTGGTTAATTTGAGATTTGAAATATTTGGTGATCTCAAGAGTTTAAGGTATTTGCTTGAGTTGGAGGAGTTGAATATGAGGCAGAAAATAATTGGGACTCCGGAATGGATTATGGTTTCGGATTGAATTACCATTCAGGGAAATCAAAACGTGGTAGCTTATGCATTGATTTGGAAATCTTTGCATATACCGATGATGATGGTGAAAAGAGTTAGGACTGATTGAGCAATTTTGTGATATGAGTTTGGTTTGTGAAGAGACTTCTTATGGAGTTAAGCTTAGTATGTTGGACCTTACTAGTGGTATTCTTGACGAGATTCGATAAGGTCAGAATTCTAGTTTGAGTTGGTAGATTGGTTGAATCTGAGGAACTAAAGTCGAAGAGATGATTTTCAGATTAATGAAAATAGTATCATGAGATGTCGTGACAGAGTTTGCGTTCTAGATATTATTAAGTGGAATAAGAGTATTGAGGTAGATGGAGTATCCATCCCGGTGCTATAAAGATGTAATCGGATTTGAGGAAATTATTTTGAGGACCATAGTTAAAGAGATAAGTGGTTGAGTTTGTATGTGCTGATTATACTTGTTGGAAGTCGAAGGATAAACGTCAGAGACCGTTGAGTCCGATGAAACCGTTGAATATTCCAGAGTGGAGATCAGATAGTATTCCCATGGATTTTGTGTTGGGTTTTCCGGAGAATTTGAGGGATATGATTTTACTTGGGTGATTTTAGATAGAATGACTAATTTGGCTCTTTTCCTAACAAGTGAGATTAATCATTCTATGTTGAAGCTAGCTGAGATTGTGCAAGAGACGACTGAAAAGATCCAAAGGATCCAAGAAAGACGTGTTTTGAGAGTTACGATAGTAACTGGTGTTGGTCAAGCTTGAGATCTCGGAAGCACACTGTGTTTTGTGATTTGTACCAGAGTGGCGCAGCAGAAGCGTGGGAATTTACATGATGTGGTATGTGCCTAAGTTGAAGAAGTACATTGATTCGGATGGATGGTGTACAAGTGAAAGGTAATTTGACTGTTGAGGCGTTGCTAGTTCAGGTGGATGAACGAGAAGCAACTTCGAGGTGAAGAGATTGCTTTGGTGAAAGTGGTCTGGTTGGGAGCTGTTTGATTGAGGTAATTTCGAGGACGAAATTCTTTTAAGTAGGGGAGAGTTGTAACGCCCGTTCATTTTAATTAAATTATTTATGAATTGTTGGTGTGCCTCTACGTGGGAGTGTGTCTGAGAGCGTTGGTGGGTGTCCTTAAAGTATAGAAAACCATTTATTAAATCATTGAGTTTGATAATAATATAATATAATTAATAAAGATGATAATTTAATAACTAGTAGTAATAATATATTATTATTATTATTATTATTATTATTATTATTATTATTATTATTATTATTATTATTATTATTATTATTATTATTATTATTAATACTATTATTATTATTACTATTATTATTATTATTATTATTATTATTATTATTATTATTATTATTTGGAATATTGTGGATGGAATGAGAGAAGGGAGTTATTGGAGAAGTTGTGGGAGAAAGAGGATTATCACGATAAACTGCTCAGAAAATCAAAATTGAGGAAAAAGGTTGAAGAGAAGGAAAAAGGAACGTGATTGTGGAAAAAGTAAGAACAAAAGAATTGTCCATCAGTGAAATTGAAGGTTGTTGCAGAAGAGTCACCGGGAGAGCAAACCGGAACCGGAAGTTTAGAGTTGTCCTCAATCCAAAGGTAAGGGTGGGGTTCAATTCTATAACTGTGGGTATGATCGATTTCATGTAGGGAATTGAATCATAGGATTAATGTTCCTGTAGATCGATAAATATTAAGGATTAATGTTCCCGTAAGTTGGAGAAATATTAAGGATTAATGTTCCCGTAGTGATGTTCCCATAGTAACGTTACCGTAGTAATGTTCCCGTAAGTTGAAGAAATATTAAGGATTAATGTTCCCATAGTAATATTCCTGTGGAAATGTTCCCGTAGTAAAATTCCCGTGGAAACGTTCCCGTAGTAACGTTACCGTAGTAACGTTCCCGTAAGTTGGAGAAATATTAAGGATTAATGTTCGCATAGTGATGTTCCTGTAACGTTATCGTAGTAATGTTCCCGTAAGTTGAAGAAAATATTAAGGGTTAATGTTTACCTGTGCATTTCTAAGGGTTAATGCCTGTCTGTGTAGGAATGAGTGTGTTATGCCATTAGTTTTGGGGGAAATTGGGAAACGGTGCCGACACGCACTATTTTCCCATTTATTAAGAAGGTGTTGTTATTATGTCCCTATTTAATTAAATTAGAAGTTGTAGTTATATTACCCGTATGAAAGTATATGAAAATGTGTTGAGTTCTTATTTGTAGTAATGATGTTGTCAGTTGTTCTCTGACATGAAAATGTTGTTGAGTTCTCAATTGTAGAGATGTGATTGTTTTTAATTGTTCTCTGCGAAAATGTGTTAGAGTCTTATTCGTAGGAACGATACTGTTGGTAGTTCTCTGATATGAACAGATTGAAATGGTGAGTCCATAATATATGCAAAATGTGATGTTCTGTTATTGATAATTGGTTGTAGGCTTGATGTCTTGTTGCACGGTTGTTGCACAGTTGTTGCACAGTTGTTGTTGTTGTGTTCTAGTCCATAATAGTTGCATCTCATAGCATATCATTTCGCCTGGATTGGCGACAGTTGTGTCTTTAATGACAAAATAAAATGATAGTGGAGTGAGTCTCCTGAGTTATTGTGGAGAGTTGTCTCCCGAATTATTGTGGAGTGTTGTCTCCCGAATTATTGTAAAGTGTTGTCTCCCGAATGGTTGTGGAGTGTTGTCTCCCAAATCTAGTACCACATGCATATGCACAGTTGAGTCGCATTGTTGAGTCGCATTGTTGAGTTGCGTTGTTGAGTTGTTTTGATGGGTTGCTGAGTTATGATGATAATTATTGTGGATAGGAATAATGAATTGTTGCATTTTAATTATTACTAATATTTATGCGAACTGCTGGAATTATAATGCTGTGATAATATT
Source organism: Lathyrus sativus (assembly GCA_963859935.3). Classification (NCBI taxonomy): domain Eukaryota; kingdom Viridiplantae; phylum Streptophyta; class Magnoliopsida; order Fabales; family Fabaceae; genus Lathyrus; species Lathyrus sativus. The sequence continues at coordinate 123,717,392 of OZ012740.1, read as the reverse complement.
CTGAGATGACTTTTATCATGCCTTATGTTATATTGTTGATATCTCACCCTTTACGTTGTATGTTACCTCCGTTGGTGGTAATTTGCAGGTAACTCAAAAGAAAGTGTCGCTTTATGTTTAAGGTCGTTAGTCGCTCTGATACGTAGCATTCTGGGGGGGGGGGGTGAACGATTAATGTTATTGTTTTAATTGAATTCCTTGTCGCTGAATTATATTAAGTACTACGGCAAATAGATTGGTTGTTTCTGATAATGCCAAATGTTGCTTGGATGCATAGTTGTTTTAGTGAATTGATGCAAGATAATTACTTGCTGAATTTTAATGGAATTTAATTATTACAATCGTTGGAAGTGTATTATAACACGTCATTTTATGATTAAAATGTTAAATAAATTACCGTTTCCTGTTCATCCGAATCTGTGCTACGTATGTTAGTAAATGATCTGTTGCAAGTGCATGTGTTTTGGTAAAGTGTTGAAATGTGCAACCTCTGATGCGTCTAAGAATTTGGGAGTGTGACGGTCGTCATAGCTCCTTGACGCTCGTCATGACCGTCACGGTCGTGACATCCATGACGGTCGTCATGAAACTTTATTTGCTGCACTCTGAATTGTTTCTGTTGTTTATCTTATTTTTCCATGATAGTTTAGAGTGGGGTGTTACATTATATGTAGACGATCTACTTATATTTGGATCAAACGTTCAGGCCATTAATGATATGAAATCATTGTTATTCAATAACTTTGATATGAAAGACCTCGGAGAAGCAAGCGTGATCCTGGGTATCAAGATCACGAGATCCGACCAAGGAATTTCTTTGGATCAATCTCACTATGTGGAGAAGATCTTAAAGAAATATAAATACTTTGATTGTAAACCTGCATGCACTCCGTATGATCCAAGTGTGAAACTATTTAAGAACACTAGAGCAAGTGTCAAACATGCAGAATATGTGAGCATCATTGGCAGTCTTAGGTATGCCACTGATTGTACTAGACCCGACATTGCATATGTCGTAGGATTGTTATGCAGATTTACAAGTAGGCCGAGTAACGAACATTGGCAAGCTATTGAGCGAGTAATGAGGTACCTTAAAAGGACTATGGACCTCGGCCTACACTATCAGAAATTTCCTGCTGTACTAGAAGGGTATAGTGATGTAGATTGGAACACCTTATCGGATGATTCCAAAGCTACTAGTGGTTATATATTTAGTATAGCCGGAGGAGCTGTATCTTGGAAATCAAAGAAACAGACCATTCTGGCACAGTCCACAATGGAGTCTGAGATGATAGCATTAGCTACAGCTAGTGAAGAAGCAAGTTGGTTAAGATGCTTGCTAGCTGAGATTCCTTTATGGGAAAAACCTATACCATCTGTGTTGATCCACTGCGATAGTACCGCGGCTATTGCAAAAGTTGAGAATCGTTATTATAATGGTAAAAGACGTCAAATTAGAAGAAAACATAGCACTGTTAGAGATTGTATCTCTAAAGGAGCTGTGAGAGTGGATCATGTACGCACTGATGAGAACTTAGCAGATCCTTTGACGAAAGGATTAGCTAGAGAGAAAGTCCATAATACTTCCAAAAAGATGGGACTAATGCCTATAAAGCAATTAGTTACTCATGATGGTAACCTGACCTAAATGACTGGAGATCCCAAGACTTAGGTTCAATGGGTAATAACAAGTTGTGAGTAATATGAAAATGATCATGCAAGTAAAGCATGAAACCTGAAGTAATGAGAGGATGAGATAATAGAAACTCTTAATGAGATCTATACTCTGTATGAGGGAGTACCTAGGCTACAGGAGTACTCTTGATAGATTCACCTATGTGACTGTGGAACTGAGGCCGGTTCCTATGGAATTTCGAGGCAGAATTCCTAGAGCATTCACTAAACCGAGATACACGTGCAGGGCAACTAAAGCACGGGCTACAAGAATACACCTTATGGAAAGGTTGTGTGCGGGTCTGATGTCCGAGATAGAGTTCAAGACAATGATGTCACTCTTGTTGAATCAGAATCCTACTCGCTACGCTAAGGTTCAAGTCGTAGACACCTTTGCTTATGCTCAATCTTAGAAACGTCTGACGTACTTCTAAAATCTATTTTAAATTCAAGTGGGGGAATGTTGGAATTATATTAATTAGAGTGGGAATTGGAAAGATTTATTGACAATTAATGGGCAATAAATGAACACAAGTAAGAACTAATATAAAAGTGAATTTAAAAAGATTCATTTTAGTCTCACATTGAAGGGAATGGAAATATTAGTAGTGTTTATATATTCCAACTTGGTCAATTAGGTTGGGCCCTAAAGGGAACCCAATTTTTTGAAAGGAGTGAGGACACACCCATGACCATCAAGACACACACGCGCGCGCGCCGCCGCCGCCGTCCGTCTGGCCGGCTCGGCTCGGTCCGGTCTAGATGAATTATTTTTTGGACCCGAATTTATAGAATTTAATTATCATTAATTAATTAATATAATTTGGTGGAAAATTAATTAATAATAAATATTAATTAATTAAGCAAATAATTGGTCAGTAACTGCCATATTGACTAGATCCAGTATTTTCCCATTCTCCCACGATTTTCTCCATTCACCACGAATTTCTCCCTACTCAGCCTTATTAGCTGCCTATAAATACAGGGTAGAAGTTCAGTAGTGAAGTAGCGAATTTCAAAAAAGTCCACACGAATTTTGATTTCCATCTTCTCTCCCTTAATTCTCTTCGTCTACAAATCCGTCTTTTCTTGTTTCTTCTTGTTTTTTTCGACTGGCTATTTTCTCCAGATACTGTGACTTAGAAAGGTGTATTTCTAGAGCGATTTATCAATCGTACGTTATTGAACGGGTTGTTTTATCCTGGAGAGGTCGTCGTAAATCGACTGCTTTGCATATTTTGGCAGTACGGCGAAACGTCTTAAAGAAAGTGACCTAGTACGCGACTCGTCCCGATAATTTCCTTGTGCCAAACTCAAATTTTCAAATATGAAAACAACAGTGTCCTAATGGAAAATAATAATTCTTATGCCCCAAATAATCATCAAATTTCATTTTCATTGTCCGAATTAAGCCTCACACTTTAGCAATTATCTTGATAAGATTTTATGTGGTGAAAAAGTGGTGGATCATATTCAACTTTTCTTGATAGTAGTTTTTAACTAAAGGCAAAGAGTTTTCATGTAATTTAAAAGCGGATTGTGAAACCCTTCTTCAGGGATTGTGAAACCCTTCTTCAGTTCATCTGTTTGAATTAATAGTGGTTTAGTTATTTTGATTTCACTAAATGGTTATGCTATATTATCATTTGTATTTTATTTCATCTATTCCATATTATATGTCATTAAAATAAAGAAATTTAATTGGTATTTTGGTCTATTTTTTAATTTTTTATTTAGATTTTTTAATTTTTTTCTTTTGTTATTATATTTGTTATAACTTGGTTTCATTAAGATGTATTTGCCTCTCGAATTTGTTGGTAATGTATTTTATGTGAGTTTTTTTTTGGATCTTGCTTCTTCTTCTCTATTTACTTTTATTAATTATACTAGGTTGGAACATCCCTCGTATTCCTTTTATTAATTATACAAGCACGCAAGCATATAAAAGAAAGTAAAAAGTCATAAATCAGGCAGGGAAAGTATAAAAAGCCCACCATGAGATTACAATAAGATGATCAAAAATTATAAATGTCTAAATGTGAGAAGTCCTCGAGTTACCTCACAAAACAAAACACAAGAGTTAATATAGGAGATGTAATGATGATATGGAATGATGAAATGAATTAAGCATGAAATAATGAGAAGAAGTCAAAGCACAATTAAAATCAACCAAATTATCCAAGGTCAAGCTAGAATGGAAACCAAAGGAATCACAAAGTAGGAATCAAGATATGCCTCATAAGCTACCAACCAGCATTTAATCATCACCAAGGCTAAGACTAGGTATTAAGCACATATAAAATCTAAAAATACTTAAGATAAAAGATCAAGCATCAATCAAGTACAATCAAAGTGAATTCAAAGATTATTCAAAGTCAAAGTAAAAAATAACATCACAAACTTCTAGCTAACATTTGACTATAATCATGAATGAGATCAAATACTAAACAAACAAGAATCCAAGCTAATCATGAAGAAATATCAAACACTAACCCAATGGTATCAAAGCTCATACTAAATCCTAATTCACATTTATATGATTAAAATAAGACCAAAGTGTAAAAACACCAAATAAACACCAACAATGTCAAATTAAATTCTAATAAAAAATTAAACCAAATAAAATTAAAGAAAGTTAAATTTTAATCAAGTTGAAAAAAAGAAAATCTCAAAAATCATTTAAGATAAGAAAATTAAAAATAAAACAAAAATGGGGTGAAAATGAAAAAAGAGAGGTTCAGAAAGTAAAAACACTAAGCCCAGGGTGCCAAAAAAGCCCAGTCTTATCCTAAAACCAACAAAAAGGTACAATGCACTAGATCAAGATCATAGCCGTCCATGATGAATCACGTGTTTAGGAATCATGGAGGTCATAAGCCCTCTCATACCTTAGATCTAGCTGACATCAACTTTATCCAAAACTAAGGGCTATGATGCAAGGTCCTACCATATCATATTTTAAATCACACACACGCGGATTAATAACACACTTAACACCTGATCAACGCCTAATCATGCTCATGTAGCCTATTAGTCATATTAATTAACCTAGGTGGCATAATTACTCAGCAAATATAAATTAATTAAACAATTAAAACGAAAACAACATGAACACCAGGGTCATCTTCTTCCTTGAGCTTCAGAATCGTGTTTCACCAAAACTCAATCAAAATGCACAAATGAACATTCAATCTACTTGTTACCATGTCACGAGTAAAGTCATGCCATTAAAATTCATTATCCTAATCAGAATCAACCGAATTTTGTAGAAAGCCTCAAGAACCCCTAACCACCAAAATTATAATTAAATCCCAATGGTGCAAAATAAATAGCAACAAGCATTGGGTTGATGATCTACATTTCACTACGCGCAAATTTGCAACAAGAATCAAGCGAAATGGTTAAGAAATCAACCCGTACAAAAGATGCTCAGAAGTGCCTGAAAGTGAACTTTGTTCTCCTCTTTCAGAGCTCCTTTTGGGTTGGTTTTAGTTGCGTTAGCTTCAGAGTATGACACACTCTTGATCTGGGCAGAGAAATCACACTGAAACTCCTTGAATTATGATGACGAAATCAAGTTGCAGAGCTCTTTCACCATAAATTTGGCAGAGTAATTATGGCTGCTAGAGCTTGAGAATTGTACTAGGATCTCTCTCTATTTATAGAAGGAAGGTGTGGTGTGAATGAGCGTGTCATATTTGGATCTAAATGAGAGAATGAAATGCATGAGGTTACTCCCTCTAACAAACTTTTTCCAGCTCACTATTCTAACTATTGGAGCCCTCCAAGCACGTGGTTTTCAGTGGAGAATCATGAGGGAATGATTTGCTAATTACTTGGAAAGATGATCTGTCCTCAAATCTAGAATATTCTTCTTTTTGTCTTATCTGAATTCAACAGTGCAAGATGAGTTTTCGTGCACTTTTTGATGTGCTCATATGATCAATTCTCCACCCTTTGATCTGATCCTTGATGCTTTGAAAAATATGCCATGATGTGAATCAATAGAATTTGGAATTGTTTGGAATAGTGACTTGAATTGGAAGAAATGATTTCATGAACTTGATGAGTTAGAATGCCATTGAACCTGTGTCATGTTTCATGCTCAAATTGTCCACACTCAATTGCAATTACTTGGTTAACCTTGAGATGTGACTTTGAAGTGATTTTGATGATGGACAATGCATTATATTGTTTGGTCATTGAATCAAGGGGCGTGTAGCTTGAAATTGGATTAGGGACATATATAGCTTTGAATGAGATTCAATGGTCATGACCACAATGAGTCAAAATGTATTTTAAGTCTTTGAGTGAACTTTGGTAACTTGTAAACCAATAAATGACCTATAATTTGAAGGTGAGAAAATACTTAGAAGGGGGGTTGAATAAGTATGAAGATTAAAACTTAGAAATAAAAAACTCAAGTATTTTTATCCTGGTTCGTTGAACTCAACTACTCCAGTTCACACTTCCTAGAGTGATTTGCCTTTCTCAATCAAGGACTTAATCCACTATTTAATCAACTGATTACAATAGTAAGCACTTAGAACAACTGTTCAAAGTCTTCTCAAGAACTACTGATCCTAACTGGATCTTCTTAAGGTTTACAATCAAATGTAATACAAATACAAGTGTTTAAGATTGCTTCTATAAAGCTTTATCACAACTGTGATTTTTCACTTAACTATTAAAAACAAAGAAATTAATTCTTAGAAAGAATATGAATAGTATGAGAGCTTGAATGTTGATTTCTTTTGGATTAAAAACATCAACTGAAGAAATTGGTGAAGTCTTGCTTTTATAGGCAGCTGATCCAAGGTGAGCTTCACGTTGAGAAGAGTGTCCAAAAGGTCTGAACCTTTTTTGTCTTCACATCAAGTGACCTTTCCTAGAAGAAGAAAGCACAGAAAAATCCTTTTTGTCTATGTTCTTATGTCTAGCATAAATAAGGAAAGAGTCGTTTGGATCATTCCAACGGATATAATCTTTGAATAATTCTTCTTCAGTTTTTAGCAAATTCATTAGAGTCTAATTAGATCAGAGCCTTCTGATGATGATCAGAGTTTTTCTGAATCAGAGTCTTCTGCAGTAGGTGTGCTTTTAGCGTGTTTAAGATCAGAGCATATTTGAGACAAATCTTCAGTACTGGCAGCTTTAGTACTTTCAGAATCTTCTGTAGTAACTATGCTTTAAAAAACTCTTCATACAGAATTCTTCTTTGGTTCAGATGCTTCTGACTTGCTTCAGATTCTTCTGGAGCTTCTGCTTCAGATTCTTCTGGAGCTTCTACTTCAGATCCTTCTGGAGCTTCTGCTTCAGAATCTTCTGGAGGCTACACTCAGGATCTTCTGTTGGCAGCAATCAGAATCTTCTAATGGATGCATCTGGCACTTCAGAGTCTTGCAAATTTCTTATGTTCAATTCTGATTTGCTTCTGGAGAGTTTATTTCTTTACTATCTGCAGTAAAAGTTCTCCAGAAAATTTTAGAGTATATAATTCTTAATTACAAAATTTCATAATAGTCATCATCAAAGCATAGAGATATTGTTAAGAACCAATCTGTGTTCTAACAATCTCCCCCTTTTTGATGATGACAAAAACATCAGAAATTTTGTTTAATTGAAAATATGATAATTATAACTCCCCCTGAGATGATGAATCTCCCTCTGACTTAAATACAAATAAGGAATAGAAACTTCCCTTTTGTCTTGAGTAATTTTCAGAGTTAGATCTTGATTGTTCTTTTAACATTTGAGAGTCAGAGTGTCTTGCAAATTTCAGAGTCAGAGTTTGATAATTGTCAAATGATCTGAGAGTCTCAGAGTTTCTTTTACAGAGTGTACTTATCAAATGTTCTGAAATACTCAGATTTAATGTTAGATAGAATAGATATGTCTGAAGTTTCATTCTGGTGAAGTTTAATTAAACAGATCAGATCTATATTTTCTCCCCCTTTTTTTGTCATAAGCAAAAAGTAAAAACTTTAAAGAGACAAATAAAAGGAAACAGTAAAGAAGATAAATCATGTGGAGAAAACTTTGAAACCTTCATTCAATTTAGTTCAGAGCAAAAGTACATGCATCAGAAGATATTCAAAAATACATAAGCAAACATCAGATGCAAAAACATCAGAATGAAAAAAAAAAGAAAAACTAAGAGTGTTTTGACAAAAGCATCTTCAACAGATCTGTGATCTCAGAGGAGGACTGTTCTTGCTTTGACATCCACTTAGCCATTTTTTCATTCTTCTGATCCTGTTTTGACATCCATTCAGTCATGTCTTCAGACTTCTTATCCTGTTTGGCCATCAAAGACTTGATTTCTGATTGACTAGCTTCCAGAGCAGCAATTTTATCCTCAAAATCTGGATGTTCTTTCTTAATCTCAGATGAAGAAGGTTGAACATTTTCTGGAGCTTGAACATAGTCAATTTCCATAGGGTCTGTAGAGCTTGGAGCATTAGAGCCAAAAGGAAGTTCTACCAGAGTCATGGCCAAAGGGTTATCTTCAGATGCAGATTCAGTAGTTTCTTCTGATGATGGAGAAGCATCTGTAAGAAGTAAAGGTCCAGATCTCTTGACATTCCAGAACAGACTTCTTGCAGCTTCAGCAAATCTGAGCTTCGCATCATCAGAATATATGTTCTTCAGATTTGATGCTACAGAGTTGAATCTGTTGATGAATCCATTCTAGATGACATCAGATTCTTGTGCATCCATTGTTGCTAAACACTTCTTCTGTACAGTACCTAAATACAACTGTATTTCATGCAAAAAAGATTGAAATAAATGATCAACATTAAGTCTAGGTTTGGGATGTAACAGAGTCTCCAATGTTATTGGTTTTGGTTGGGGAGTAGGTGGAAAAATGGATTTCTGAATGGAGATCAGAGGAGGAGGGTAGTAAGGTATGAAAGGAATTTCAGGGACTTTGTTAGGTTTGGATCTATTTAAAGCATTTAACAGAGTTGGTTTTGCTTTGGTGTGATAGGAAACCATATCAAAGGGTTTATTGGAGTAAGGTTGGAAGGCAGATTTTGCAGGTTCATCAGAAGCAGCAGGTTTATCAGATGAAACAGGTATAACTGAAGTAACAGCTTTTGCAGATTTAGCAGAATATGATATTGTTGCTAATGAACCTACATCTGACATTGATTGAATATAGGTGAGAAGCACGAATGGTAGGGTGATTGTAAGTTTGGGTTTCAAGGGAGTGATAGGGTCAGATGGTTCAACTCTGTCATAGAAATCTTTGAGTTTGAAGCCATAGGCAAGATTGTGAAAAAGAGATGAGAGTTGTGCACATGAGATAGATGTTCTTGGGGTAGATGTTGGATTAGGATTTGGAATGAGGATTTCAGATGCTGGATTAGGTGTGGGAGTAGGATCTGGAATAGGAACTTTGGAAGATACAGGGGGTTCTGGATGGTTTACCTCAGAATCTCTGTGAGAAGGAGAGATTAGAAAATCTGGATGAATGTCAGATTCTGAGGAATTTGATGAAGTGGTTGGTGTGCAAGAAGTAGAAGACACTTGAAAAACAGTTTTCAGAGGTGTAACATCAAGAACTTCTGTCTCAGGGATGTTGGTTTCAGAAGGATTGGTTGATTCTGAAGGATTTTTATAGGGTTTTGATGGGGGTTCAGAGGTGGGTGGATCAGAAGAAATTTTTATTGGTTCAGATGAAACTGGAACAGATGCAGTGGGTGTAGATGTTTTGGATGGTGGATTATCTGATTGTGGTTGTTTCTCTTGTTGTGTTTGAGGTTCAGATGATTTTTGTGGTTGATGTTCAGAGTCTTTTTCTGGTAGAGGTTCATATGACTTTTCTGGTTGTTTTTCTTGAGGTTGGTGTTGTTGTTCAGATGGCTTTTGTTGTGCAGATGGTTTTGTTGTTTGTTGTTGTTCTGTGGGTTGTTCTTCTGATGGTTGTTTTTGTGGTACAAATTGTTTGGTTGGAACTTCTGGTTGTGGAGTTTGAATTGGTGGTTTTGTTGTTGATGATTTAGGTACAGAGGATTGTTTTACAGGTGAGATGGAAATTGGATTAGAAGATTTTTGAGGAGATGGAATAGAAACATGAGGTGGAGCAGTAACAGATTGATTTTGTGAAAAAGGTGGTTTTGGAATAGACTTAACATTTGAATCATTTATAACAATAGGATTTGCAGAAGATACAGAAGTTTTAGTACCTTTGATTTTGATGCGTTTAGCAGGAACAGAAGGAGTGTCTCCAGATTCTTTCCTCTTTAGCAGCTTTTGTGGCTTCTCAGCAATCTTGGGCTTCTTCTGAACAGGTGCAACTTCTGCTTCTGGTTGAGTCCTCTTTCTTGGTGGTGCTTCTTCTTCTACAACAGATAATGGTTGCCTTGCTCTCTTTATAATGTCTACAGGAATAGGCTTTCCTTCTTTCTTGCACTCATCAATATATCTTATAATAATTTCCCTTGGTTCTTCAGCATAGAACAGAGGGTAATCATCTACAGGAGTTCTCTTCTGACTCAGTTCAGAAATGTTCAGCTTCTTGGGAGCTGTTGTGAGTTCTTCCACTATTTTAAGTCTCTTAAGACTTTTGGCATTCAGAGGCTTTCCCAAAATAAATTCCAGTTCCTCTGTGACTCCAGCAGCGTACAGAGCAGTTACAAGTCCATTCTCAGTTAGAAGATCTGAGATTAACCTTCCAAAAGGAATCCAGGTTCTGATCTTCTGACCTTTTTCTTTCACATATTCTCTAGAGGCATTTATATGATTCCAAAGATGCATAAAAAGAATATATGGAAGATCTACCTTGGTGCTCTGACTTAGGCAATACATAAAGTAGAGCTGTTCATTATTGACATAGTCTGGAGAGTTTGTTGACTTTCTGTGATGAATGCATCCCATGAAAATCTTAGCCCAAATCTTGTAGTCAGGCTTCAGATCTTTGAACTTATTAGAAGCTTGTCCAGCAGTCATCACTTCCTCATATACTTCATCCATATCAACACGCCCAGCTGGCAAGTGTGATACACCATCTGTTTCCTCATAGCATCTTCTGTTATGATTATCTCTTTACTCAGAACAGAAGATAAAATAAACTTGGGATATACAGAAGCATGGATCCAGAATTCTTTCACAAGAAGGGGGTAAACTGGTCCAAAAAGTCTATCAAAATACTTCACCCATCCTTGAGCACCTATAATGGAGCGAAATTCAAACCCATTCTCAACAAGTGAATCAAATTCCATCATTGATTCACATAGAACTTCCAGCTTTTCAACAGGTGTGAGCAATGTTCTTTTTGGTGGAGAATAAGGATTTACGCCCATGTTAGCAGAGGTAACTGCAGCCATTGTAGATTGAAATTGTGCAACAGTTGATGATGAAGTTGCCATTGAAGATGGATTTGTCAAACGCTTAGGATAAGGGTTTTTATGAAGAGAGAAGACAAGACAGAAATGCATAAAATGTTTGAGATGTGAAAAGTGTGAATGTGAAGAGAAGAGATGTATTTATACTAAAACATATAGGCATACAAACAGTCAGATAAAGCACGTTTGAACAAAGCATTTAATGAAAAGAATAAAAATCATTTCAAGCATTTATTGATTCTGACAATTTGGGGGGAAAATCAAGATTTTCACTATTTAAACTTCACCTCAAACGTCTCTTCAGTAGTGTACACGCCACCTTTGCAGATTTGGAGTGACACGTGTTTGCTTGCATGTGTTCTGAATTCTCTTGAGAAATGAAACGTTAACCAACGTTCAGATCCTCTAAGGATTGTTAGTTCAGAGTTTCACAAAAATATTTAAAGAAAATAAATAAGCAATCAGAAGAAATACTTCAGAGCATTTGGCATTTTTGCATTTGTAAAATTTGCTTCTGACAAATATCATTCTGGACAAAAATCCATACCAATATTTTTCAGAATAAATTTGAATCTATCTTCAACAAGGGGTTTTGTGAAAATATCTGCCCATTGATGATCTGTATCAACAAAGGCTAAATTTATGATTCCCTTCTGAACATAGTCTCTGATGAAATGATGCTTAATTTCTATATGTTTTGCCTTAGAATGTAAAATGGGGTTCTTAGACAAACATATAGCAGAAGTATTATCACAGAAGATAGAAATGTTACTTTCAAATATCTGATAATCTTCTAGCTGACTTTTCATCCAGAGCATCTGCGTGCTACATCCAGCAGCAGCAATATATTCTGCCTCTGTGGTTGAAAGTGCAATTGTGGGTTGCTTCTTGCTGTACCAAGAGATTAGATTTCTTCCTAGAAATTGACAACTTCCAGAAGTACTTTTCCTTTCCACTCTGTCTCCAACGTAGTCAGCATCACAGAATCCAACTAATTTGAAATCATCAGATTTTCTATAACACAAACCCACATTAGAAGTACCTTTCAAATACCTTAGAATCCTCTTGACAGCTGTCAAGTGTGATTCTCTAGGATCTGATTGGAATCTAGCACACAAGCATACACTGAACAATATGTCAGGTCTATAAGAAGTTAAGTAAAGAAGAGATCCTATCATACCTCTGTAGAGCTTCTGATCTACTTTCTTACTTACCTCTTCCTTGCCAAGTGAGCTAGTTGGATGCATGGGAGTCTTTGCCAACTTACTATCAATCATGTTAAATTTCTTCAGAAGTTCTTTAACATATTTGGTCTGATGTATGTAAGTGCACTCTGGAGTTTGATTTACTTGGATTCCTAGAAAGAATCTCAGTTCTCCCATCATGCTCATTTCAAATTCTGCCTGCATACATTTAGCAAACTCCTTTCCCAACATAGTATTGGTAGATCCAAATATTATATCATCCACATAAATTTGACAAATTAGAAGATCTTTCTTAAATGATTTACAAAAGAGTGTTGTGTCCATTTTTCCTCTGATGAAAATTTTCTCCAGAAGAAAATTGCTCAATCTCTCATACCAAGCTCTGGGAGCTTGTTTTAAACCATACAGAGATTTCTTTAATTTGAAAACATGATCTGAAAATTTTTCATTCTCAAAACTAGGAGGTTGGTGGACATAAACTTCTTCTTCTATAATACCATTTAGAAAGGCACTTTTAACATCCATCTGATACAAAGTGATGTTATTTTGTGCAGCAAATGAAATAAGAAGGCGTATAGATTCTAACCTTGCCACTGGAGCATAAGTTTCAGTGTAATCAATACCTTCTTGTTGACTATACCCTTGAGCAACAAGCCTTGCCTTATTTCTTTCAACTTCTCCTTTCTCATTTAGCTTATTTTTGAAGACCCATTTAGTTCCAATTATATTGAATCCTTGTGGTCTTTAAACTAAATCCCATACATCATTTCTGGTGAATTGATTTAACTCTTCTTGCATGGCAATAATCCAATCATTGTCTTGCAGAGCTTCATCTACAGAAGATGGTTCAATTTCTGACACCAGTCCAAATAATGATGCTTCAGATGATCTTAGAAAGGATCTTGTTCTGATGGGATCATCCTTTTTTCCAATAATGACATTCTCTGGATGAGAAGCTTTAATTCTGGATGATGATCCTCTAACAGTTGATTCTTCAGAAATGTTTAGATTGTTCAGCTGAGAAGTTAAAGGAATAGCATCTGGCGTTGCTTCTAGTTCCTTCACTTGAGCTTTGTCTGCCTCTGGGACTTCAGAGTCTGTAAAGACTACTTCTCTATCTGCAGAGCTTTCAGACTGCTTTGGCTTTTTATTGCCAAGCTTATCATCAAATCTAACATGAATAGATTCTTCCACAATTTGTGTCTCAGTGTTGTATACTCTGTAGCCTTTAGAGCGTTCAGAATATCCAAGCATAAAACACTTCTGTGCTTTGGAATCAAACTTGTTCAGATTTTCTTTAGTATTTAACATATAGCAAATACATCCAAAAGGATGAAAATATGAAATGTTGGGCTTTCTGTTCTTCCACAGTTCATATGGAGTCTTCTCCAGAAGAGGTCTTACAGACACTCTGTTCTGAATGTAACAGGCTGTGTTGATTGCTTCTGCCCAAAAGTGTTTTGCCAGATTTGTCTCATTGATCATGGTTCTGGCCATTTCTTGCAGAGTTCTGTTTTTCCTCTCTACAACCCCATTTTGTTGTGGAGTTCTAGGACAGGAAAAATCATGAGCAATGCCATTTTCATTAAAATATTTTTCAAAATATTTATTTTCAAATTCACCACCATGATCACTTCTGACTTTTATAATTTTGAAATCTTTTTCATTCTGGACTTGCTTGCAGAAGTCAAAGAACACAGAATGTGACTCATCCTTGTGTTTTAAGAACTTTACCCATGTCCATCTACTATAGTCATCAACAATGACTAATCCATATTTCTTGCCTCTGATGGATGCAGTTTTCACTGGTCCAAACAGATCAATATGAAGTAATTCTAGTGGTCTGGAAGTAGAAACAACATTTTTTGATTTAAAAGATGATTTTGAAAACTTCCCTTTTTGGCATGCTTCACAAAGAGCATCTGAGGTGAACTTCAGATTAGGAAGTCCTTTGATAAGATTAAGTTTATTAATCTGAGATATACGTCTCATATTAATATGCCCCAATCTTTTGTGCCAGACCCATTGCTCTTCATTAACAGATAAGAGGCATTTAACATTCTGAACTTTAAGTTCTGAAAGATTTATTTTATAAATGTTGTTTTTCCTCTTACCACTAAATAGGATAGAGCCATCCTTTTGACTAATAGCTTTACAACATTTTTGATTAAAGGTAATATCATAACCATTGTTACTTAATTGACTTATGGACAATAAGTTAGGCTTTAACCCTTCAACAAGTAAAACATTAGTAATAGAGGGAAGTTTACCATTTCCAATGGTGCCAGATCCAATGATCTTGCCCTTCTGGTTCCCTCCAAATTTCACATCACCTCCAGATCTAAGCTCCAGGCTTTGGAACATAGACTTTTCTCCTGTCATGTATCGTGAGCATCCAGAGTCCAGGTACCATGATTGGCGTCCTGACCTTGCTGTTAAGAACATCTGCAATAGGAATTATTTTACTTTTAGGTACCCAGATCTTCTTGGGTCCTTTAGGGTTAGTTGTTCTGAAGGTTTGTCTAAACTTCTGTTTTTCAACATAAGGTTTATTCTGACTAGCCTTAGATTTAAACACATGAATATTCTTTTCAGAGCGTGTTTGTTCAATATCATTCAAGTGACCAAATTTAAAGTGTGAGTATAAAGGAGTTTTCTTGATGATAATCTTATCAACAGGTTTTGGATTTAAATCCTTTCCAGAGGAGGATTCATATCCAATTCCTTTTCTGTTATTTCTGCTAACTCCATAGATCATAGAAGCCATTTTGCTTCTGTCTATGCTTTTAGCAAGAAACTTCTGAAAGCTATAATCATATTTTTCCAAAATATTTTTGCATTCAGATTCAGTTTCAGAATCAGAGTTTTGTTGAGCTAATTCAGAATCATTTATCAATTTTAAGTTCTTTTCATTTAGCTCAGCTACTTCTGATTTGAGAATATTATTCTCAGATACAAGATTGCTTTGACGCTTCTTGTATTTGAGCTTAATATTGTTATAGCTTTTCAGAACTTCTGATAACACTTTGATAAGTTCTTCTTTAGTAAGTTTAGCCATTACCTCTTCAGCGTCAGAGTCAGATTCAGAGTCAGATTCAGATCCTGGAGTTCCTTCCTCCTGATCTTCTATGTCTGCCATCAAAGCTACATTGGCACATTCTTCTTCTGACTCAGATTCAGATTCAAATGTATCTGAATCATCCCAGGTGGCCATCAGAACCTTTTTCTTCTTATCAAATTTTCTTTTAAGCTTTTCTTTCAGCACCTTTGTACATTCATTTTTGTAATGTCCAGGTTCTTTACATTCATAACAGACAACCTCCTTTTTGCCAGATCTTCTGTTTCCAGAAGATTCTTTTCTTTGGTCAGGCTTTCTGAAGTTTCTGAACTCCTTTCCTTTATGCTTCCAGAGTTTGTTTATTCTTCTAGACATCATAGATAGTTCATCTTCATCTCCAGGTGATGATTCTTCAGAGCTTTCCTCTATTACCTGCAATGCTTTAGCAGATTTATTAGATTTTAAAGCAACAGATTTACCTTTCTTTTGAGGTTCATCTTCCTCAAGTTTAATTTCATGACTTCTTAGTGAACTGATCAGTTCCTCCAAGGAGATCTTGTTCAGATCTTTAGCCATCTTCAGCGCTGTCACCATAGGTCTCCATCTGGTGGGTAAGCTTCTGATGATCTTTTTCACATGATCAGCAGTAGAGTATCCTTTGTCCAGAACCTTTAGTCCAGCTGTAAGTATTTGAAATCTGGAGAACATAGCTTCAACAAATTCAGAGTCTTCCATCTTGAAGGCTTCATACTTCTGGATCAGAGCCAGAGCCTTTGTTTCCTTGACTTGAGAGTTTCCCTCATGAGTCATTTTTAAGGATTCAAACATGTCAAATGCAGTTTCCCTGTTTGTAATTTTTTCATACTCAGTGTGAGATATTGCATTCAACAATATTGTTCTGGCCTTGTGATGATTTCTAAATTCTTTCTTCTGAGCATCTGTCATAGATTTTCTGTCTATCTTCTTTCCATTCCCATCAGTGGGATGAACATATCCATCTATGACCAGATCCCATAAATCAGCATCATATCCAAGGAAAAAACTTTCAATCCTGTCTTTCCAATAATCAAATTTCTCCCCATCAAACATAGGGGGTTTGGTGCTGATTCTGTCCCTTTCTTCTTATTTGTTGTTAATGTTAGACATTGTATTATCAGCTATAGTAACAACCAAATATATATCAAAGTATTTCTCTCTGGATCTTTACTGTCACTGTTAAGTGGTAGCACACACAGAACCGGAGCTCTGATGCCAACTGAAGGTGAGAAAATACTTAGAAGGGGGGTTGAATAAGTATGAAGATTAAAACTTAGAAATAAAAAACTCAAGTATTTTTATCCTGGTTCGTTGAACTCAACTACTCTAGTCTACCATTCCTAGAGTGATTTTCCTTTCTCAATCAAGGACTTAATCCACTATTTAATCAACTGATTACAATAGTAAGTCCTTAGAACAATTGTTCAAAGTCTTCTCAAGAACTACTGATCCTAACTGGATCTTCTTAAGGTTTACAATCAAATGTAATGCAAATACAAGTGTTTAAGATTGCTTCTATAAAGCTTTATCACAACTATGATTTTTCACTTAACTATTAAGAACAAAGAAATTAATTCTTAGAAAGAATATGAATAGTATGAGAGCTTGAATGTTGATTTCTTTTGGATTAAAAACGTCAACTGAAGAAATTGGTGAAGTCTTGCTTTTATAGGCAGCTGATCCAAGGTGAGCTTCACGTTGAGAAGAGTGTCCAAAAGGTCTGAACCTTTTTTGTCTTCACATCAAGTGACCTTTCCTAGAAGAAGAAAGCACAGAAAAATCCTTTTTTTCTGTGTTCTTGTGTCTAGCATAAATAAGGAAAGAGTCGTTTGGATCATTCCAACGGATATAATCTTTGAATAATTCTTCTTCAGTTTTCAGCAAATTCATCAGAGTCTAATTAGATCAGAGCCTTCTGATGATGATCAGAGTTTTGCTGAATCAGAGTCTTCTGCAGCAGGTGTGCTTTTAGCGTGTTTAAGATCAGAGCATATTTCAGACAGATCTTCAGTACTGGCAGCTTTAGTACTTTTAGAATCTTTTGTAGTAACTATGCTTTGAAAAACTCTTCATACAGAATTCTTCTTTGGTTCAGATGCTTCTGACTTGCTTCAGATTCTTCTGGAGCTTCTGCTTCAGATCCTTCTGGAGCTTCTGCTTCAGATCCTTCTGGAGCTTCTGCTTTAGAATCTTCTGGAGGCTACGCTCAGGATCTTCTGTTGGCAGCAATCAGAATCTTCTAATGGATGCATCTGGCGCTTCAGAGTCTTGCAAATTTCTTATGTTCAATTCTGATTTGCTTCTGGAGAGTTTATTTCTTTACTATCTGTAGTAAAAGTTCTCAAGCAAATTTTAGAGTATATAATTTTTAATTACAAAATTTCATAATAGTTATCATCAAAACGTAGAGATATTATTAAGAACCAATCTGTGTTCTAACATAATTGACCTTAGGACCTCAAAATGTCACGAACCAAATTGTATGCCAAGTGTGATCCATGAACCAAAACATGGCATTTTGCCAACTTTGGAAAGCCATAACTTGCAATGTAATGATCCAAATGATGCAATCTTGATTTCCTTGGAAAGATCTTGTTGTAATGTACAACTTTCATGTTGAAACCTTCTTTAGATAATTATTGCATATTAAAACACGATAGCATGAACTTGGGCTACCACCACTGACTGACACTTACAAAAAATTATAAGTTATTGGCCATTTTGTACAATGTTGAACCATTCACTTTAGCTTCAAATATCTCCTACTTGAGAGATGATTCTTGGACCGAATCTTGCATCATTGTATAGTATTAAATACCCTCTTCAATTTCATACCTCATGTGTCTTCATTGAGTGCTTGGATCAATCACAAGGTGCCTTGAAATTCATGCACATGAACATGCTTCAACACTTAGAAAATTTTCCGAGTTATTAGAATTTTGTACAAGAGTGAAACCTTAACTTTAGCACCAAATATATCCCAATTGGAGGGAGATTTTGAGTTCAAATATTTTACGAACATGTAGTATCAAATGAGATCTTCAATGGAAGCCTTTTCTTGTCAATATTGGATGCTTGAGTCAAACTCCACAACCTTGGAAGGTTGACTAGATGAACATAACTTTTGGCACCTAGAAAATATTCCAAAATCCTCAAATTTTAATTTTCCTTAATTTTCATGATTCGTCATGATTAAATTTGCACAAAACTCCATATTTCATGAATCTTGACTTGAAATGCTCATATTTGATCAAATGACCCAAAAGTCAAACTTTAAGTTTGACCCTAAGTTGACTTTTTGCGATTGTATCCAAATCTTCAATTAGCAACACCTCAAGCTTCTCTATCCAATATAATCATAAGAATGGACCACCATAAAGTTTTTGGAACCCTTGAAACATGTATTGAACCATGTGAACATGGTATGGTCAATGCCTAGTTGACTTTAACCAAAGGTCTTTCCTTGGGAGCTTGTGATGAAATGGAACTTGATGATCTTGTTTCCACATGAGCCATAATTTGTTGAAAGATGAGAAAGCCTTGTGGTAAGATCTTTGATCCAATGCTTTAAGAACCTATGTGTTCTGGACTGGGCCATAACACATAGGTTCTCGTCGGGGAGGGTCCAATGAAGGCCACATCCATCAATGCATACAGAGAGATTTCACATGTCTCCCACACGGTCTCCACGTACTCCCCACGCGGGGACACACCATCAGGAAACTACCTACCTCTCGAAGGTCAAGGGGCAGTTGACCCAGGGCGAAGACCACATGATGGTCTTCCCTACACCATATAAGCCCTGGCAGTTACTCGTATTGGACCTAACAATCCAACCTAGTGCAAAGTAATCGTTGTCCTGACGCTGGGGGAACCTTATAAATACACTCTTTCACCAGAGGGACAGGTATTCTATTCTCTATATACTTTCTCTGTACTTGCTCTTTCTACTTCGTCTCTTACTTTGGCATCGGAGTACCTTGCAGGTACACCTCCTTCTCTTCTCCATCACCGGCGAATTATGAAACTCACAAAATGTTGCTGGCTGCTGATCCTTTTCTGATCCAGTAAGATCAGTGGCATCGTCTATGGTAATCTTTCTTCCCCGTTCTTCCTTCTAAAGAAATCCAAGAACCAAAGCATACCTCAACCTCCGTTGATCATGGCCAGCCCACGCAATGACGACAACTTCATGAAACTGCCTTCACCCTGTTCACCAACGGCGACTATTGTAACACCCCTTTCTACACCCCAAATAACATATAAATCATTTAGGCACATTTTAAAATTTCATCAGAGTATAATTAAAACATGGTATAAAAGAGGCATGTCACATCATACACAAAATTGAAACATACAACACCTGCTCTATAAAAGACATGCAACAATGAGGTAGCTTTCAATAGAGGAACTTAGTCCTTACACCCACATTTCAATATTTAGAATTAAAAGCGGAAAATCTAAATATTGAATCATTTTAAACATGTAATCATATAAATACATATCATCCAGTTTGATTTACCACATCATTCATGTTTACATAAACATTTGTTAGCAGATACATATACCAATGTATCACAAAAGAATGCTATACAATCCTAACTACCCGGTGCTACATATCAGAGCTAACCGACCAAAAAGAATGAAGTTACACTTCACAAAAGACCTCCAGCAATCCTAATCTGCAATGCCTCATAGAGCATTATAAAACAGCAGAAGGGTGAGAAATATTATCATAATAATCAATGCATATAATTATATATATATATATATATATATATATATATATATATATATATATATATATATATATATATATATATATATATATATATATATATATATATATATATATATATATATATATATATATATATATATATATATATATATATATATATATATACAAGCATAGAATACACATATTCCGCATTTCTCACCACAATTCATTATCATCATCATATACTTCACAATATATGTATAAACAAATATGGATAATCACCAAACATGTTTCATCATGCACACATCCATAATCCTCAATTCAACAATTCATACACAAGCATACTTTCATATAATAATGATATCTATACCATGTGACTCGATACAACTCAATGCAACTCATGCCATGTGGTACCAACACTTGTTATCATTTTTTGGTTTTTACATTTAAACCGAGTCCGTCCCCTAGACTGATAACAACAAAAGCCCTTCCTCTAAGTTTTCAAACCCACCCTTCTAGGTTTGGGACAAGTCACTAGTCTCCGCGAAATTAGCAAGCATTGCCTCTTGACCAAATGATGTGTATGCAATCAACAACCAAATGCACTTAAGACCGTTCTCGCATCTTAATCCCATGCATCCTTAGATAATTCATCACACAAGAATTATATCATGATTGCACACACAACACATTTCATAATAATCAAAGTATTCATACTTTCAACACCAACACCATATTTATCAAGCAATGTACACATATTCACAATATGTTCTCGTGCATTCTTCACATGCAATCGCATACAATGATTATGCATTCAAAATATCGTGCCAACAGCAACGAACTCAATCACATTCATCATGCACCTTTAATTAATTTAAATAATGCATATATTGGTCAAAAGACCGCATTCCACAATCGAGTCCACAATCTAGGATTCACACCATACGGCTACCCACAATATATCACACAACAATACATAAACTATTCATTTCTGATAAAGATTGAACACAATCAAACCAAACAATCAACATTGGATGGAAACACAAGGAAATGAAAATGTTGTCACACTCGCTAGCTTGCTCGCCTAGCGAGTTCCTAGCGAACACTCGCTACCTGTTCGCCTAGCGAACAAGCTCACGAAGGCAAATAAAAGCTACTGTAAGGCTTCGCTACCTACTCGTTGAGGCTTCGCCTAGCGAACCCCTCGCTACCTCGCTCGCTACGAGCGAAGAGGGTCTTCTCCATTCTGCCCAGATCTGGGACCATTCGCTACTAGTTCGCTACAACGAACACTCGCGACCTGCTCGCCTAGCGAAGGTGCTAGCGAACGTCTGCGTACTCCAAAACCCCAACTGTCCAAAACCCTCCGAAACTCCCAAAATCACCCGATTTAATTCCAATGATTTCCAGTAGTCTTAGTCTAACAATCCTCGACTAATCTACACCATTTATTCTCAATCTTAACCGTTAAAACATCGATTCTACCGATTAAACTCGTTTCTGACCTAAAATGGAAAATGGAGAAAAACATCCAAACAATCCAAACAATCCATACATAATCATATACATTAACAAGATAATGATATTTCACACCCTTACCTTGATTAAATCGAAGCTAGAAGTTATTCTTGAGCTTTCCAAGCTTTTTCCCCTTTTCCTTCTCTTTGTCTCCTCTTTCTTTCTCTTCTCTTTCTCTTGTGTTTCTATTCTTCCCTCTTTCTTCCACTTTTCCTTATATGTCTTTCTATTTTATTTCCTTCCATTATTTTTCTTCTCTCAAATATCTACCAATAATTCCAATAATTAAAATAATCCAAAAAAATCAATTATTTAATACGAATAATTAATTATTCAAACAACTCTGGATAAGACTCCCTCATCTGACCCTCAAGTGCCCAAGTCATATTTCCACCAGCCGGTCCTCCCCAAGCGACCTTCACCAAAGCAATCTCTTTGCCTCGAACTTGCTTCAACTCCCAATCCTCTATCCGCATAGGTGATGTCTCCATAGTCAGGTTATCTCTCACCTGCACATCATTTACTTGGACTACATGAGATGGATCCGCAATGTATTTCCTCAATTGAGATACATGGAACACGTCATGGAGATTAGCAAGCGACAGCGGTAAAGCAACCCGATAGGCTACCCTCCTATCCTCTGCAAAATCTGATAAGGACCAATAAAATGCAGCGTCAACTTACACGACTTCAATGCTCTACCCACACCAGTGATTGGAGTAACTCGAAGAAACACGTGATCTCCCTCTTGAAATTCAAGTGCTTTCCTCCTCTTGTCGTGATAACTCTTTTCACGACTCTGAAAAATTTTCATCTTCTCTTGAATCATCTTAATCTTATCAGTAGTCTGCTGGATTATCTCGAGTCCAACCACAGAACTCTCTCCCGACTCATACCAACACAATGGTGTCCTACACCGTCTATCGTACAATGCCTCAAACGGTGTCATACCAATACTCGAATGAAAACTGTTGTTGTAAGTAAATTTAATCAAAGGTAAGTAGCTATCCCAAGCTTCTCCCTTCTCCAATACACAAGCTCTCAAAAGATCCTCAAGTGACTGAATCGTCGACTCAGTCTGACCATCGGTCTGCGGATAATAAGCTGAACCCAAACGCAACTTCGTACCCAAAGCACTTTGCAAACTCTCCCAAAATCTCGAAGTAAATCTCGGATCTCTATCTGACACAATACTAGACGGAATACCATGCAAACTGACAATCCTTTCAATGTACAACTTTGCCAATGTCTCCAACGGGTAATCCATTCGCATATGAATAAAGTGAGCAGATTTGGTCAATCTATCCACAATGACCCAAATGGCTTCAAAGTTAGTCGGCGTCCTAGGTAAACCAGACACGAAATCCATAGATATGCTATCCCATTTCCACTCAGGAATAAACAACGGTTGCGTCAAGCCTGACGGTTTCTGATGCTCAATCTTTGACTTCTGACAAATCAAACAAGAATACAGAAACTCGGCAATATCCTTCTTCATACGAGGCCACCAAAATACTTTCCTCAAATCTTGATACATCTTAGTAGCACCCGGATGAATACTCAATCCACTACGATGCCCTTTTTCAAGAATACTCTTCTTCAGCTCAACGATATCAGGAACACAAACTCTATCACGACATCTCATGATACCATTTTCATCAATCCGAAAATCACCACCTTGACCTTGATTGATCAAAGTCAACCGATCAACTAAACCCAAATCATATTTTTGTCCTTCTCGAATCTCGTCAAGAATACCACTAGTAAGCTTTAACATACCAAGCTTAACTCTGTAAGAAGTCTTCTCACATACCAAGCTCAAATCGCGAAATTACTCAATCAATTCCAACTCCTTCACCAGCATCATCGACATATGCAACAATTTCCTACTCAATGCATCAGCTACCACATTCGTAATTCAAACCAAAATCATAATCCTTCAGAAGTTCTAACCATCTCCTCTGCCTTGCATTCAATTCTTTCTGATCGAAGAGATGCTTCAAACTCTTATGATCACTAAATACCTCAAATCTCGAACCAAACAAATAATGCCTCCAAAGCTTTAGCACAAATACAACGGCGGTCAACTCTAGGTCATGCGTCGGATAATTCCTCTCATGCACTTTGAGTTTCCTCGAAGCTTAAGCTAAAACTTGTTTATCTTGCATCAACACACCTCCTAAACCCATCAAAGAAGCATCACAATACACAACAAACGGTTCTGCCGGATTCGGCAAAATCAAAACAGGAGCTCTCGTCAATCTTCTCTTAAGCTCTTGAAAACTTCCTTCACACTTTGCATCCCAAACAAAAGCTTGACCTTTCCTAGTCAACTACTTTAACGGCAAAGATAACTTAGCAAATCCTTCAATGAATTTCCGATAATAACCTGCCAAACCAAGAAAACTTCTAATCTCAAAAACTGATTTCGGAGCCTTCTAATGTGATACCGCTTCCACCTTTGACAGATCAACCGCAATACCTCCACTCGAAATCACGTGACCAAGGAAACTCACTTCCTTCAACCAAAATTCACACTTAGAAAGTTTAGCGTATAACTGCTTTTCTTTCAACACCGATAACACAATCCTCAAATGCTCGACATGTTCTTCTTCACTCTTCAAATAAATCAAAATATCATCAATGAACACAACCACAAACTTGTCCAAATAAGGATGAAAAATCTAATTCATGTACTCCATAAATACACCTGGTGCATTAGTCACACCAAATGGTATCACAGAATACTCATAATGTCCATACCTCGTTCTACAAGTAGTCTTCTGAATATCCCCAGCCTTCACACGAATCTGATGATACCCAGATGTCAGATCTATCTTACTAAAGACACTCGCACCAATCAACTGATCCATCAAATCATCAATCCTCGGAAGTGGATACTTATTCTTGATAGTCACCTTGTTCAATTGTCTGTAATCCATACAAAGTCTCATAGAACCTTCTTTCTTTTTAACCAACAAAACTGGTGCACCCCACGATGACACACTCGGAAGAATAAACCTCTTCTCAAGTAGGTCTTCAAGTTGATTCTTCAACTCTTTCAATTCCTATGCAGACATACGATATGGATCCATCGATATCGGACTAGTTCCAGGAATTAAGTCGATCGTAAACTCCACTTCTCGTTTCGGTGGTAAATCTCTTATCTCATCAGGAAAAACTTCTGGAAAGTCACGGACAATTGGTAAAGCATCAATTGTTCCACTTTCACCAATGCTCAAAGTTTCCATCAACATGAATACCTTTGCACCATCTTGTATTGATTCCTTCACTTGCTTCGCAGTCATAAACAAATCTTCATCATCAGGTTCAGGAAAAATAACCGTTTTGTCAAAACAGTTAATATAGACATGATTGAATTCCAACCAATTCATCCCATGTATAACATCAAGTTGATCTAAGTGAAGACACACTAAATCAACTCCGAAGTCTTTACCAAAAATACTCAACAGAAAATTCAAACACACAAAAGGGGTAGTTACTGAACCCATAGCAGAAGTATCAATAACCATACCTCCACTTATAACAGACAACTCAAGATTTAACCTCTTATCACAATCAAAGGAAATAAAAGAATGTGTAGCTCCAGTATCAATTATAGCGACCAAAGGTATACCGTTAATGAAGCACGTACCTCGGATCAATCGATCTTCACTAGCAGTCTCTGATCCTAATAGAGCAAACACTTTCCCATTCCCTTGAGTCTTCTTTGGCTTGTCACACTTGGTACTAATGTGCCCTTGCTCACCACAGTTGTAGCAAGTCACATTCGCACCACTCCTACATTCCATAGCTTTGTGGCCTGGCTTGCCACACTTAAAACATTTCTGCTCAACACTTATGCACTCAGGAGCACGGTGTCCTTCTCTACCGCACCTATAACATCTCACCAGAGTGGAAACTCCTCCCCCATTCGGCTTCTTGTCGTACCCAGCTTTATGTTTCCCCTTATCAGCAGGAGTCACATACGGCTTTCCTCTGAATTGACCTTTTCCCTTCTTATTATTTAAACTCTTGTAATGACTAGATCGAGCCCTACTATCTTCATCATAAATTCTACTCTTGTTCACCAACTCAAAAAATCACCTAATTTCTTGATAACCAACAGCTTGCTTGATTTCAGGCCTCAAACCATTCACAAACTTGAGACACTTGGATCTCTCAACATTAGCAGTGTTGTAATGAGGACAAAACTTAATGAATTCTTCAAACCTTGTGGCATACTCGGCCACGGTTGAATTACCCTGCTTCAGCTCAAGGAATTCAATTTCCTTCTTACCACACATATCTTCTGGAAAATACTTCTCCAGAAATGCCTCTCTAAAAACATCTCAAGTAACCACAATCTCATCCTCTTCAAACCTTTGGCGAGAGTTACTCCACCAGTCCTCAGCTTCCTCTTCAAGCATATGAGTGCCAAACTGCACCCTCTGCGCATCCGAACAGTTCATGACTCGAAAGATCTTCTCAATTGCTTTCAGCCATACTTGTGCTTTGTTAGGTTCATGGGTTCCCTTAAATATTGGCGGATTGTTCCTTTGAAACCTTCCCAAAGCACAAAACTCATCATCAACGTTGTTTCTAGCATTCACATTGGCTTGAGGATTCTGTATAATCGCCTCAGCCAACCTCGTCAAAGCCTCAGCAATCACTTCATCATTCCTACCGGCGACCATCGTTCTGAATCCCAACAACAGAACTCATAAGAACCAACAATATTGATAGTGTCACACACACAATCATATATATATACAGGGAGTAAACACATTAACAACTTGGCCAACTGGCCGACCTGCTCTGATACCACTTAATGTAACACCCCCTTCTACACGCCCAAATAACATATAAATCATTTAGGCACATTTTAAAATTTCATCAGAGTATAATTAAAACATGGTATAAAAGAGGCATGTCACATCATACACAAAATTGAAACATACAACACTTGCTCTATGAAAGACATGCAACAGTGTGTCACTACTGCGAAAATACGAGGCCGGCAAGACAGAAGAGTCGCCACCTTTCGTTATTTATCCCTTATAACGGGAAAGGAAATGATCGGAAAAACCTGACGCAAAGGTATAAGACAAGGTCATCGCAACCATTGTCTAGATTCGGGAGTCGGTTATGCAAGGGGAAGGTATTAGCACCCCTCACATCCATCGTACTCGATGGGATCCACGCTTGTTGTGTTTATCTGACGGGTTCGTTATATCTATCTACACTAAAAGTCTGGTCTGAAAAGAAAAGAAAATGACTCGGCAAATCGTCGCGCTTTATGCCTACGTATTCCCATCTGGAACGAGAAATCAGAGTCAACGTAGTTCGCCTAACTACGGGGGAAGGTTGCTCGCCGAGATATCACATTTCGTGCCTACATACTTTCAAAAAGCGCGAAAGATCAGAGCAAATGTAGTTCGGGACACGAGAGACACAGGTTTGTCTTTTTTATCCGAGTAAGGTTAACAGACGGTCCCAGCAATTGGTGTATGCAGCTCGCTCGATGAAGACTTAGGCGTTTACCATTTGCGGTAGAACTGGGAGTTAACAGAACTCTCCTTCTGAAAAAGGTTCCCAAGAATTAAAGGTCCAAGAGGAAAAAAAGAGTTTGATCTTTGTTTTCTGTTTTTTAGAGAAGTTTTTTTTATGGATGTTTGCAACTGATATCGCACTAGAGACTATGACCTGAGAGTGAATGTGTCGCATGTCACCCAAAGGGTACCATACTAAACATCCAAACTGTTGAAAAGAAACTCTTCAACAACCCTTTCTCAAGTAGCTTAAGGCTCGTAGCGTACGACGTCAATTAACCTTTATTACTGTATCTTGATTTGTTTGCAGATGAGAAGAGGAAAGACACACTAAAGGGGAACTGATCTAATCCTAAAGTTGTCATGCAAAATTGAACCTATGGTTGAGGTTAGGAGGGACTACCTAATGTTATCATGCATGGTTAGAACCCTAATGCCTGCCATAACTTCTCTTGAACAAGAGAAGTCAGAGTTCCTAGGGGAACATGGCAAAGGAAAACAAACAGCAAAAGAAATAACGGTACAGAAACAATTGTAAATAAAATGCATGCAATGCAACAAACAAGCAGAAGGAGCCAAGCTCAACTTCTAGAACAAGCAAGCCCAAAGGCAACACACAAAACACAGCCAAGGGAGACAGACTCAACCTTAAGCCAGCAAGCAAAGCCAATTAATAATAGTCAAGCAGAGGGAGGCAGATTCAACCACTAAATGCAGACAAGCAAAGGGAGTTATTCTCAACCTTTAGAATGCTCCTAGGACTAGATCACTATATGAGAAACCTAGTCTAATGCAACACATAGTCAATCAGTCACACAAGCAACAGCAAAGCAGTCAGGGAAACAGCAGACAAAACAGCTCAACAGCAAAGCAGATAAATAGCAAACAATCAAACAGTCTGCAAACAAACAACTTCAAGCCACCTCAAGAGAAGTCTTCATCTTCATGCTTCAACAAGCTCTAACACAAGGGAAGAGAATTAACATCAAGATATTGGATTGATGATGGGAAGCAGGAAGGAAACCAAAGGAATCCCTCCTGACACTCAACCAGTCATCAGAGAAAGGCATCCTCAAAGGTTCTACCTCTTGTAAAATGCCACACATCCTTCCAAAGGAAAGATGAGTCTTTCACATAGGGACCTTGAATCATAGGATGATAATGGAAAGCAAACAAAGCAAACCATGTTTATTTGAAGAAAGAGAAAGCAATTAAGCTCTTCCTAAACCCTAATTTGAGTAAGCTACAAGAAAGCAATCAAAGAGAGGTCTAAACACCAAATCAAGCATTAAAATCAAGAAAACAGAAGCTCATACATGTATAAAGCAACAATCAAAAGGAATGAAAAGTTTATCTCATGCTAAAAGTCATCAATGAAATCAATCAAAGGGAAAGGCTATGTTAGAAGCATGCTAAAACTAGCCTAAGTATTAATTCAATTTAAAATACCAAAACTATTCCTAAAATCCTATAAAAATTTCTAAGGGAACCTAAGAGGATCAGGGATCTATAGTAGAAAGACCAGGGGCCAAACCTAAAAGGAAAGTCCCTAAACAATTCTTACACCACAAGGTATCACAAAAGAACCCTAAAATGGGAGGTCTAATGATTTAATTCTAAAACAGCACCAAATGCTACCTAAAAATTACCACAAAAATCATGGAAGCACCTTAATATGTACATAATCAACATCCAAAAGGATGGAGGAAAAATCCACAAGGAAAAGGTTCAAACAGAGAGAACAATATGAGGTATGCAAATGAATCATCAAGTGAGGAGGGTCACAAAGATTTAATTCA
Source organism: Lathyrus sativus (assembly GCA_963859935.3). NCBI lineage: Eukaryota > Viridiplantae > Streptophyta > Magnoliopsida > Fabales > Fabaceae > Lathyrus > Lathyrus sativus. The sequence continues at coordinate 123,688,480 of OZ012740.1, read as the reverse complement.
AAACTACATTTAAAGGCTCTTAAAAAATCTGAGAAAAATTACAAAAATCAATTAAAGGGTCTACCGTTAGCATACAAAAAAATTAGAACGAAATTCTAAAATATGAACCAATACAAAAATCAGCAAATCATGCATATCAATTTTCAACCATTAAAAACACATTAAAAGAGAAAATACGAAATTAATTGAACAAGAAATGGAAAATCAAAATAAAAAATATGATAAAATTCTACACGTCTCAAGCTAGATAGCAAATATTTTGTCATGATTTTATGAAACAATTAACTATTTTTCTCGAATTTATAACAAACAGCAATAAAACAGAAAAAAGAAAAGAAAAGAAAATTAAATGGAATTGGAAAGTGGTGTAGGTAGCAATTATCCAAGGCAAAACTGGACTGGGCCGTGAGGGGTGAGGTGCGAGTAGCATAGTTCCAAGGCCCGTTCAGAATTCATTAAATGAGGTGGCGCTGATGTAAACGGGAGTACGTGGTGCACTCGCGGCTGTTAGATGCACGTACCAAGTCTTCATTTCCTCGCGATCGGACGGCCAGAACTTCGTCTTCTCCGATTTGAAATTCCAAGGAGGGAACACGTACAACACGATGACGGTAATGGCCGGACGGTAACTGTAAGCTTTTCCGGCGGACATCTCCAACACATATCTCTCTCATTTCTCAACGGAATCGAGTGATTTTTGAACCAATCTTGAAGGATTTTTTTGCAAGGATTTCAAATATCATTATTTATCATGCTAAAACTCCAAGAACAGAGAGATACCAATCCAAACCGAAAACGTGTTCATCCTAAAATTGTCTCTAAACTTCAGTTTTTTCATCCAAAATCCATCTAGAGTTCATGTACTACCAAACCACATGCATGTTCTACATTAATTCCATCTCAACAGAGCATAATTTTGAAATGTAAAAACCTGAGTTGGAGCTTCGAATTGGAGCGGTTATGGCGCGAATCTTGATCCAATCTTCTGCAGATTTACTCAATGATGATAGTAGAAGCTTCTTCAATGCTCAATTACTCCAGAAATGGCCTCTAAGTTGAAATTCGATTTTGGCTTGTAACTAACTTTTTCAATGTGTTTCTTACCTTTCCAAGCTCATTCCCTCACCAACCTTCATCTGGAATCACTCCTGGCAATATATAGAAATGATTTGTGGGCTTTGGAGGTCCAATAAAAGCCCAAATTAGAATATCCAATTTCCAAGTTTCTTCCAAAATCCAATAATGGTGATGCACGAATTTTCCTTGCTTGCACCTTCTAGAACCTTCAATCCACTTGCATATGACATGGTGAATGAGTTTGGATCAAAAGGAGTCCTTGTTTGTGCCTTGTGAATGATTTTTGATATGTAGCTTATTAATGAAGTAACAAACTAAAGCACCATAAAATAGACCTCAAATTAAAAATCTAATATTTCCAATGTGTTTAGAATGATTTTTCTGATTAAAATGAGGACCCACTTGCCTTGTTTGAGCACAAAATGAATAAATCTTGAATTTTTGAAGTTTAATGCCTTTTAATTCCCCCTTTTTCCAAATTTCTCAAACCAAGTCTCACCCTAGGCCAAATCAATTCATCATGAGGATATGTTTGACCTAAAAACATCATTTTGAGAAAGGTTTGTGTTGAACAAAATCTCATTTGAAGCTTGCAAGATGGTGAAAATGACCTATAATGCCAAATGACCTATAATCTTACTTTCCTAAAACACCCCTAACTTGTAAACCTCATATCTTGAGTTCTACAAATCAGATGGAAGACTTCTAATACAATTTTGAAATCTAAGATCAAGACCTACAACTTTCATATTGGCCAAACGTTTAGGAGAAACACCCTTCTAGGTCAGAAGTTCCTTGGAAGTTGGTGAACTTTCACATACAAATTTCACGTTCCTCAGATGACCTGTAACTTGTCTGGACCATAACTTGAGTTCTATAAATCCAATGGAGGACTTCTATTATTAAAATTAAAGCTAAGAACATGTTCTACAAGTTTCTTGTTGGCCAAAAGTAGATATGAAACTTGCATCTTGAGATAAGTGGTCTTGAAGTTAGGCACTAAATAAGGGATTTTACCCTGAGAACCCTAGTTTAGCAACTCCTCACACTTTGAATTCTTCTTGAATTGATCTTGGAATATCATCTCATGTATCTCAACACAACTATCCATTATTACAAAGACTTAGAATTGAGCTTTGATCCTCTTCATTTGCACAGTTGACTTAGGATTACTCAGATGAAAGCCCTACTTGCAACACCCTCAACTGTGGCTCTTCACACTTGACACAATGACTTGTCTAAGCTCCACCATGACCCTCAAGGAACTCTATGAGCTCTATCCATACATTCTCTCCTTTATAAAAGCTCCACAACCCACTGATGGTCTTCAATTGGTCCTCAGATTAGGAGATTAACCACATACAAACAACTGAACTTCTCAATAACCCAACTCTCTTCCTGATGACTTTGGTGACTTCTCAAGCTTGAACAAGATTTCTAGATAGGATCCTCTTGATATAAACCACACTTGATCCCCTTCACAAATGAACAATGCTATGTTATGCAAATGTTAGAACAATGCAATGCTAATGCAATGAAACATAAACCAAATAAGAAAAGGTTAGGCAAATTTTGGGGTGCAACAGCTGCCCCTATTCAAGCGGCTTGGACTTGACTGGATGAAAGGAGAACTCCTTTCAGGAAATCAAGGTAAAAGACTGTTGAATACCAAAGAACCCAGAAATTTACTAACCGAAGAAATAAGCTGCACAAACTGCTTGGGGAAAAAGGTCCAGAAAATTGAATCTGGTTGTCACGGCAACAACTGATCAATCCTTTAATAAAGAAACTGATTTCAACATCAACCACCTGTGTGACGCCACAGGCATTGAATCCAACAATCAATTTCGAAATACACTACAATAAGTGGGCACTACGTAAAGCGCGTCATCCCTGTACTATCCGGGATCTTCCTTTTCCAAGCCACTATGCGGGGGAAATCTGGCAACAACTCCAAAGTCTAATTATGAAGTCTGCAATGTTGATGACGACATCAAAGTCTAACTATGAAGTCGTGCAATGCTGATAACAACTCCTCGAGGAAACCCTGCCGAACTTCAAATTCAAATTATGAAGTCTGCAATGCTGACGTAACAACTATTCAAGGAAAATTTTGCCGAACTTCAAAGTCAAATTATGAAGTCTGCAATGCTGACGTAACAGCTATTCGAGGAAAATTTTGCCGATCTTCAAAGTCAAATTATGAAGTCTGCAATGCTGACGTAACAACTACTCGAGGAAAATTCTGCCGAACTTCAAAGTCAACTTATGAAGTCTGCAAGAGCTTTTCCGGGTAATTTCTGACAACCACTTCAAAGTCTAATTATGAAGCCGTTGAATGCTGACGAACTTCAAAGTCAAATCCTGAAGCTTTGACAACAAGTAATGACTTCAACCTTCTAATCGCTGAAATCTTCTTTTAAAATGCTGACAACAACTTCAAAGTCAAATCATGAAGCCTTGACAACAAGTAATGACTTCAACCGTCTAATCGTTGAAATCTTTCTTTTAAAATGCTGACAACAACTTCAAAGTCAAATCATGAAGCCTTGACAACAAGTAATGACTTCAACCGTCTAATCGTTGAAATCTTCTTTTAAAATGCTGACAACAACTTCAAAGTCAAATCATGAAGCCTTGACAACAAGTAATGACTTCAACCGTCTAATCACTGAAATCTTTCTTTTAAAATGCTGACAACAACTTCAAAGTCAAATCATGAAGCCTTGACAACAAGTAATGACTTCAACCGTCTAATCGCTGAAATCTTCTTTTAAAATGTTGACAACAACTTCAAAGTCAAACCATGAAGCTTTGTAGCGCTGATATAACGAACTTCAAAGTCAAATCGTGAAGCCGTTTAATATTGGCAACAACTTCAAAGTCTAATTATGAAGTCGTACAATGCTGGTAACAACTTCAAAGTCTAATTATGAAGTCGTTTCAGCCATTCGAAGAAACTCTGTCGGGGAGATTCTGACAACAACTCTAAAGTCTAATTATGAAGTCGTTGTAATGCTGACGTAACAGCCACCTGGGGAGCACTCTGCTGGGGAAATTCTGATGTCAACTGCCAGATATTAACCTTGACGATGAGTAATGACTTCAGATGTCTAATCTCTGAAATCTTTCTCTTTTGAAATGCTGACGTGACAGCAACCCTAGGGAAAACTCCACTGGGGAATTTCTGAAAACAACTCCAAAGTCTAATTATGAATCTGTTTAAAGCAAAACTCCACCGAGGAATAAGAGAAATTTAATCAATCACCTATGATGAGGGGACCCATGACAGGATGAACGTTATCATCACATATCTCATGCAAAGAATTGAATATCCGAAAATCACCCTGAACAAGAATTCCAATTACCTGCAGGGAAGAACACCTGAAAATAAAGAGGTAACCAACCTGGCTTATGTTTCAGAATGCACATGTTTGAAAATGGCGTAATGCTCCATATAAGATGGAATGCTACGCATCTGGGTAAATTGCTATGCAATGCAGATATGATGCAAACATGCAAGATGCAAATGCAGGCTCGGGCCGCCGGAGAAAAGATGGATACAGAATCGCTTCAGCAAAATAAATGCTGAAGACAAAGCCCACTCCACTGGAGATAACTGGTTATCACGGAATTATTCCAGCAAAATAAATGTTGAAAGGTGAACCGACTCCGCTGGGGGAGGAAACAATCCTGTCGGGGGATAGTTTAACAATCCAGAATTACGAACTCTGCTGAGGATAATCAACCTATTGGAGGAAAACAACCTGCTGGAGAAACAGAAAAAGCCATCCTGCGTGGGGATGAACTTTTCAAAACCACTGACATCCTGGTTGTGCCCTGTGGGGACTTCACTGGGGATTAAATATGCACACGATCAGCGCTGGGGATGCACATCACTGCTTGATCGCTTGCTAACTGGCATACGACTCTTGTGGGGATAAAGATACGACTTCCATCTGCTAGGGAGGAATAAGATCACCTAGAACATGCTCCTACTTTAAGGGACTTTGGCTGGGTGTCGCTACTGCGAAAATCGGCGCCGGCTGACAGAAGAGTCGCCACCGTGCGTTATTTATCCCTCAGAGCGGGAAAGGAAACGCTCGAAGTAAACCTCGCAAAAAACGGGGAAAAGGTATGGTCATCGCAACCATAGCCTGGGTTCGGGAGTCGGTTACGCAAGGGGAAGGTATTAGCACCCCTCACGTCCGTCGTACTCGACGGGATCCACGCTTGCTTGGTTGTCTACTGGATGCAAAACAATCTTATCTACGGCTGCTAAATCTAAACGGAAGGGAATTGACTCGATAGAGCGTCGCACTCTATGCCTACGTATTCTCGAAAGAAAGTCAGAGTCAACGTAGTTCGGGACTACAGGGAAAATTGGCTCGCCAAGACCTCGCGTCTTGTGCCTACGTACTTCCACTGGATGGAAGATCAGAGCTTTACGTAGTTCAGACTAACTACGGCTAAACAAAACATTCTCACACAGCAGTGAGAAAAACAACTGGTTTCACAGGGTCGGGAACCTATGGTCAAAACTATGGCTTGGTCTCAAATGCACTCGGGCAAGAGAGAAAAAGGGTACTCAATTAATCGTCAGCGGGAAAGTCTCGATCGCACAGCAGCGATAGAACAGAAGTTAGTCGTTAGTGTGCTCGCTAGGATATCGCATCCTATGCCTACATATCTTCGTCTGGTACGAAGAATCAGAGCAGCTGTAGTTCGGCTACTACGGGACCACAGCTCAAATCTCGTTTTATTAATCTCTGAAAAATGATTACAATGAGTTGAATACTGGAAAGATAAATCTCCTAGGAAACGCTATCCTATTCTATCCTGAAAAATCGAATGAAAATAGCCCCCTAACACATGGGCTTCTAAGCTATCCTAAAATTCGTAAAATAAAGTCTATGAAAATATCCCTAAAAGAAAATGCTTTAAAAATATTAAACCTACTTTAATATTTTTTCTCTTTTTTTCTCCTTTTCTCAAAATATTTTCTTATTTCTTTTTCTCAAATATTTTCTCACTATTTTTCTCAACATTTCTTTTCACTTCTTTTTCTATTTTCTTTTCTTTTATTGTTTTTTCTCAATATGTTTTTCTTTTAATATTTTTTCAAATGTATTTCTCTTTATTATTTCTTTTTTCTATTTTTCAATATTTTCTTTTCATTTCTTTTTCTTTTTTGTATAATATGCTTTTTTCTATTTTTTTCTCTATTTCTTTTTCACTTCTTTAAAAGAATAAAAATAAAAAAACAAGAAAGAGGGGAGGGGGTGTAACTGGATTACAGGGGGCTGTAAGAAAGAAAAAATAAAATAAAACAGGAGGGCCCAGCCCAAGTTTCTTCAGAACAAAACGCAGAGGGGTGTGTTGTGGAAATTAGGGATGTGGTGCTAGCAGGTGGTGTTGGGCTCAGGCCCAACGTTTGTCCAAAAACGTGAGGGGCGTGTGTCAAAAAAAAATGAACTGGGCCCTGAGGCCCAATCTCAAACTTCTCCGTCTCCATCTCTTCACTCTCATCTGAAAACCCTAGGTTCCTTCTTTCTTCCTTTCCTTCAGCGCCGCCGCCGCCACCCTCCGCTTCTGAACCTTCCTCTTCCAATCCTTCTCTCAGATTCTCTCTGACCTCCTTCACAGTATTCTTGCTATCAAATAATCCCAAACCAAACGCACCATGAATCTGATCATCAACAAACTTAAAGATCTATTCCTGACGAAGGTTCACAGATGAGGATGCTTAAAACTGGAAAATGGAAAGGATGATGAATGTTGATGGAAGCTTGCTGAAGTTCGTTGGAGAATCTGGATCATGATGAAGATCGTCTGGAGAAAAATATGATGAATGTTCTTCCTGATGATTTTCTGGTGACGCTCGTTTGATGAGGATCTTGGAGCTCACGGAGCGTTCTTGGATCTATTCGCTGATGAAGTCATTGCTTGCTCTGGTGGAGAGATTCTGGAAACCATGGATGAGCGACAATGCAGTTTGTTGGAGGATCTTGCATGTTTGTTGATGATGACGAACTTTCTGGGAATCGCGATGAACAAGGAGGTTAGATGATAGGCGAATACTGTTGCATGTCCTTGATGTTGATCTGAGACTTGTTGGAGCTTGCTTCTGAAGATGACGATTGATGAAGTTTCTGGAACTGATATGAAGAACGTGTTGAAGATCTGTTGAGATGGATGTTTGTTGAACGGAGAAGATGAAAGATTCTGGGGATTTGATGGTTGAATGAAGTTCTGGGAAGTTTTCTGGGTTTCTTGATGAAGGAGGAGGTTGACGATGAATATTCATCGTCGTGTGATGAATTTCTGGAGAGGACGGTGGCTTCTGCGGTGGTGTTCATGGTAGTGGTGAGGGGAAGAAGATGAAGGTTGCAGGTTGAAGATGAAGGGAGATGAAGATGGTTGGCCGGAATCTGGGATTAGGGTCTCCGGTGGGACGCACGGTGGCCGCCGGCCATGCAGGCCGGCCGGTGAAGATTTCACGGTGAGCTGTTGTGGTGGAGCCACGTGGGCGTGATGGTGGAGGGGAATGCTGCATGCGGGACGCGTGTCCCCATGCGTGGCCTGGGAAGAGGAAACGGAGGGTGAGGTGGCGTCTGAAAGTGGAGAAATGTGGGACCTCTCTTTTTTCGAACACGTGGCTGCGACTGATTATTTATGGGACTTGATTTTCTGGAGACTTCCAGAACCTTCTGGACCTTGCTAGAAAATGCTGGATAAAGCTGGACGAAAAATGGACTGAAATCTGGACAAAAAATGACCTCTGGGCCTGCGAATTGGGCCCACGAAAAAACATATTAAAACCCAAAAAACTGAAATGAGACAAAATCAAACTAATGAATTAAATCTGATTAAAAAAGATTAATGGAAAATGGTTAAACTAATTAACTACTAATTAATCTAATTAAATCTAAAACTAATAAAATTCTCATAACTCTCTAACAAACCTATACTAAAAAAAATGATTTTAAACTCCATTAACAAAAATCAATATTATTCTATTTAACTCTATTATTCTAAAAAATTCTATATTATCTAAAAATATTAAAATCTATTTAAAATCCTATTAAATCCTAAAAATCTATTTAAAATCTAATATATTCTAAAAATGAATTAAATCTATTAATATTCTATAAAATGCTAAAAAATGATTTAAAAAGAATTAAAAAAATATCAAAAATTCTATTAAATCCTAAAAAATGATTTAAAAGCTATTTAAACCCTAAAAAAATGCTAATAAAATCCAGAAAAATCACAATAATTCCCAGAGGGACAAAATAAGCACCGAACTGATAAAAAACACCCGAAACACGAGACGAGAGCTGTGATCCCTGATAGAATCAATATCAATGCACAATGCAATGTATGCAATATGCAGATGCGAATGCGGTTATGCGTCGAAACATCGAGCCAAATGCGAGACCCGGTTGGTCAAATTTTGGGGTGCAACAGCTGCCCCTATTCAAGCGGCTTCGACCTGAATGGGTGAAGAGCGCTCAGCCTTCAAACATTCAAAGGTAGATGACGGTTGAATACAAATGGAACCCTGAAATTTGCCAACCGCGGGAATATACTGCAAAGCTGCTTGAGGAATAGCTTCCAATAAACTGAAGTTCGGTTGTCACGGCAACATCTGGTCAATTTTCTGATAAATTTTCTTCTCCTTTTCAACACCTGTGTGACGCCACAAGTATTGAAATAACGCTTCGTAAAGCAAACACCTTGATTCCCATCTCCCTCATGGGATCAAATCTGGTCAACTCACAGTTCATTGCGAACTTGAGGACAATTCTCCTGAGGAAATCTGAATGGAACTGCCTGGCACCTATTTTGACGAAGGGGGCAGCTTCAGAAGTCTGATATATGTCAATCTTTGTTGTTGTTTTTTTTTTCAATGCTGACGTAACAACCAAATATGAAGAATCACTCCGTTGGGGAAGACAAGAAGCTGAACCACACACTCTGCAGGTGAACAAATTCGAAATCCAATAGGTAACCATCCTGGTCTATGTTTCGACATGCGTATGCTTGATAATGATGCAATGCCCTATATGACATGGATATGTTATGCGTTCTGTTTGAAAATGCGATGCCCAGACGGCATGGATATGCTATATGCTTGTATAAATGCTATGACTATATATGCAAATGCTAATGCAGGCTCGAGCTGCCGGAGAGAGCTAGGTACAGAACCACATGGCAAAATAAATGCCGAAGGAAACGCCAACTCTACTGGGGATGACCTGAAGTCACAGAACCATCTCAGCAAAATAAATGCTGGAAACGAGAAATCAAATCCGCTGAGGATAACTGCCCTGCTGGAGAAATGAAAAGGCAACCCTGCTTGACGACTTCACTGGGGAAAGAAAGACAACTCTGCTCGGGGATGCTTTCTTCAAACCATTGGCAACTGATTGCGCTCTGCGGGGATTGACCCAAACTGAGGTTGATTACGCGCAGCACACTGCTGGAAATGCTCCTACTATCAAGGATATCAATCTTAATCTGCTGAAGATACTCCTGATCCTACTCTGATACGGGGTAAAAGACAATCTCGACTCTTCCGGGGATAATAAGCAACTTTCATCTGCTGAAGAGTGGCAATTCTGATTTAACAACATCCACAAGGAATCCAAACATTACTCGGAGTACTGGCATTGATCGAGCTTCGTATCGGGGAACATGACGACATGCGAGTCATTGGGAAATACTGTGTCAGATACCTTCAGATTTTTGTTTTTCTGGTTTAGGATAAACATGGACTATGTACACAGTGGAAGATATGGAGATACTAGACGAGAACTAGTATTCAAAGGTAGACTACCAGGCGAGAACTGATATAACACATAGGTTAAAACACACGATGACCAGGCGAGAACTGGTTACGCAACGACATGTACCAGGCGAGAACTGATACAACACTTGAAGAAACGGTGACCCAACGAGAATTGGTTACCAATAAACTGCACCAGGACGGGAACTGCTGCTTACAATAAACTGCACCAGGACGGGAACTGCTGCTTACGATAAACTACACCAGGACGGGAACTGCTGCTTACGATAAACTGCACCAGGACGGGAACTGATGCTTACAGAAGGTGGGCCAGACGAGAACTGGTTACCGATTTGCCAGGCGAGAACTGGACTTTGGAAACGACTGGTTACTGACACGCAACAGGTTTAAACTGCAGGATAATGATCCAACGACAACAAGATCTTCTTATTTGAAAGGTTTTCGATAAGGGTATTGACATGATTCCCCGATACTCAACTCTGGCTGGGGATAAACAAGCGGGTTTGAATGACTTGCCCCTGGTACACTCAGCTGGGGATAGAAAGACTAGCGTGCACAACTTGCCCCAGTACAATCAACTTTGCCCCAATCTAACTCTTGGGAATACCTGCTCTGAACAGCTTGCTACGGGAAGACTTCGAGAATATTTGCCCCGGTATCTGCACGACAACAGAATTCAATCTCCAATTAAACACCTAACAACCCAGTTGATTTCAACATTCTCTGCGATGACTTGCCCCTGAATGAGCGTTCTAGCGACTCAACCCGATCTGATTATCCATTGGAAGCCTCTGCTTTCAAATCTCAGCGCTCTGCATAGCTGCCCCTGATTGGCTCTCAAGAAGACGCACTTCTTGATCAACTGCTTCTCAAACAACTGCCCCTGCTCAACTGAAGCTTCGGGACTTGTCCTCAGACTGACTGATACTGAACTTACTGGAATATAATGCCCCTGATTCACAAGGCTTCACAACATACACCATTCTGGTTCAGACTGCTGGATTACTCAGTCCTATTTGATTACTCCCTGGTGGAATTTCTTTCATGCCAACTACTAACCTGCAATTAGAATCGTCTGTTCACGAATGGTAATCTTAATGCAGTGCTCATGCAGATTTTGAAAAAATTTGAGCTGTCACTCATTTACATGCATATGATTGAGAGTGACGAATGAACCAAAGTTCAAACGCAGTGCTTACATGGTCAGTGAAAATACAACAAGGATGTGACTAGCAAGTCAAGAAGGAGTCAGGTTACTTAACCTTATCGTAATGCGCTTCAGACTAACCCTACCTCAATTAGGTCTTTTAAGGGTTGTATCGTGGTCGGGTTCACGGTTCGTGAAACAAAGGATATCTGGCTCAAATTTGATTTGTACCCACCCCTTCTACGTGATGATCTCCGATCCTAAGGTTCAGTTAACCTGGCACAAGCGCTCGCCTCTTCGAGAAGTATGTTGAATGGTAAGAACCACAGTTAAGGAATTCACAAGCTTTTCTTCTAGAGTGATAGTTACTCCTTCTTCGCTTTCGGTGTCTGTGTACACGACTTTGTGATTTGCTGGGGAAAATTTTCTTTTTAACCCTCTTTTCATTCTTTTGATTCCCTAATTTTTGCCTGGACTGACTCTTTTTGAGTTCTTTTCGATTTCTTTTGAAGTCCAGCGGGATGCCCTGATTTTTGCCTAAGTATTAGCTTTCCAGCTCTTCTTTCTTTTTACTTAGCGGGCTTTCTCATTTCTTTCTTTTGGAACAAAGTCGTGCGACACTGATTGTCTTGATTGCTCCGAAAGGATTGTAACTGTCTCACTCCTGATTGGTGAGATTTGACCTTTTGAAGGTATAAACTGATTGGTCCTTGAAAGACAACACTCCTCTGTGAGACTTGAACGCTTGGTCAAGCTAACTGACAACTACCCTGCCCCGGGTAAAGATGTGAGGGTTTAAAAGTCCGAAAAAACTTCTACTTCCTGGCTCGAAGTGGTTGGCAAGGGACTAACTCCTTATATCTCCAGTGTTTGGGGAATTTGAAACAATGCCTTGTACGTCATCGGTACGGTCCTATCTGAAAGCATACGATCATCGGTTATGAGTTTCAGTTTCATCATCCTCCCTCCTAACTTTGCTAGTCACAGCGAAAAAGTGGAGTGAAATAAATGCAAGTGCCAGTGCAATGCGATAAATGAGCGACAGCGACATGACTAATTCAAAAAAATGCATAGTCACTGTATTATTATCACCATTCAAAACATACAATGTTAAAAAACAGGTAGTAACTAACAGAAAAAGAAACTACAGATGCAAATGATGAAAAGGTCTGAGGACTGCCAATGCTGAGGCGCCTGCCTGTCTGAACCACTGGCTTCTGCTGGGGAACGCCTTTCTGAGTCTACGAGCTTAGACAGCTGAGCGGTTAGGGATGAACAAACAGAAATCCTTCTCGAAAGGAAATGCGATCCTGATCAATCAATTGTTGTACCTTCGCCTGAAATGCTTTACAATCTTCCGTCGAATGCCCCGGTGAGCCACCATGATAACCACACTGAACGTGGGGATTGTACCCAGGAGGGTAAGGTTCTGGAACTGGCTTAAGAGTTTTCGGCTCCACCAAAGAACTCTGGATCAAAGATGGTAGCAACTGGCTATACAGCATAGGCACTGGGTGAAAAGGAGCTTTCCTTCGTTCCAAGTTGTTGCGAGGTCTGTTCTGATTCTGACGCTGATTCTGATAACCTCGGCCACGAGTTCGCTGATTTGCAATGGAAGCGACATAAGATTCCTGATAGAGTGCCCCAGGCACGGCTGTCTGTTCAGTATAACAAGCCACGGGATGTACTGATCTCTGATAAGATGATGAACCAACAAAATTCACTGATTCGCTTCGAGGATATTCAACCTTTGGCATGACTGAGTTGATCACAACTTCTTCTTCACTCTGATAATCACAAGGATATTCAGTTTCACCAGCTTGATCATATGAAGTAATCTGAATTTTCCCCATTCTTATGGAGTACTCAAGGCGTTCTCCTAATGCTACCACGTCAGAGAAACTTGCCGGAATTCCGAGCAATCTTTGGAAGTACGGATATTGTAGGGAATCCACAAACATGCTTGCCAGCTCTTGGTCTAACAGCGGGGGACGCACTCTAGCAGCAAATTCTCTCCATCTCTAAGCATACTTCCTGATCGGTTCATTGATCTCTTGAGACAACTCTTGCAAATGCATGCGATAAGGAGCAATGTCTAGGTTGTAATTGTACTGCTTCAGAAAAGCTCTGGCTAAATCCATCCATGACTGAATCTGATTCCTCTCTAACTGCATATACCACCTCAAAGATGCCCCAGTCAGACTATCTTGAAAGCAATGGATCATCAACTTATCATCTCGCGCAAACGCAGTCATTCTTCGACAGAACATCATCAAATGCAGCTTTGGACAGCTATCTCCCGTGTACTTCTCAAATTTCGGCACTTTGAACTTGTAAGGCAACACCAGGTCAGGAACCAAACACATGCCTACAGCATCCAGGTTGACAGCATCTTTGGCTTTCACAGCTTTCATTTGCTCTTCCAACACTCGGAGTCTTCTACCATCGTCAAGAGCTCTTGGATCTACCATCCCGGCTGCTGGAATATCTCTTCGGTAATTCATCACAGGGAAAGCAACACCTTGATTGTTGACAGGAGGAGGACGCTCATTCTGGGCAACAAACTGCTCATGTCGATCTCGGTTCTCAACAGAAGGCTGTACAACTTGGTCTGCAGCAACGTTGTTCACTAGCGGGGAATCTTCCATGGAATCATACAGAGGGTTGGACGCCATAGTGAACCCTGTCAGGGTGTTAGGAGACTGGAAATTGCCTTCAGACATAGCCACCAATAATCTTCAGCTGACTTCAACACTTGATTCTGCTCAAATCTACTCAAACCCTAGGTAGGTCTTCTGACAATCAACAGCTGCTCAATCCAAACTCCGGGTAATCACCTTCAGGAAACAAAGGCTGGATCAGAACTCTGGCTAGCTGGAGGATGATATGCAATGCAACACTGATATGCATATGATATGCAAAATGCAGCAAACAACGGGACCACAGCCCCCACACAAAATCTGAATACTGCTGCGCTGCTGACGGAGTACGGTTGCTCTGAAGAGAAGACCAGAATAACGGGTAGGTTGGAAGTCAAGTTTCCTGCACAAAAAACCCCCCACTCACAGGTATGGACCTATATCTGACAAGGTACGGCATCCTATGCGGTCGTCAGCGTCACAGACTTTCATGAGGAATGATACGATTCCCAGAAGGAGTGGCATCGTCATCTCATGAAGAGGCCTCACTTAGCTGACTTCCAATTGATCGGTTCCCAGAGTCGACAATCCTCACGTCTGGACTCCCCTCAGATCCTCAGGACCGGAAAGGAGCACCTCTGCGAGAACCTCGTCCGAGTGCGAATTTTCGTAGGGAACTGCGCCTGCTCAGCAGACAGGTTCGTCTACTACTTCTCCGCAACTATATCTAGGTGTATACTCATACTCGAGCCCAGGTCCGGCTTATCTCAATCATAGAATACCCGTAACACCCCAACAGCAACAGATAATATCGATAAATAAGCCCCAAATAGACAAGCAAACGAGCGCTAGGATTGACTCTCTCTTAGGGACGTTGGATCCCAAAATTGACTCGCTTTCGGGACATTGGATCCCTAGGAAACTATCGCAGTCCCCAACAGAGTCGCCAGCTGTCGCTACTGCGAAAATCGGCGCCGGCTGACAGAAGAGTCGCCACCGTGCGTTATTTATCCCTCAGAGCGGGAAAGGAAACGCTCGAAGTAAACCTCGCAAAAAACGGGGAAAAGGTATGGTCATCGCAACCATAGCCTGGGTTCGGGAGTCGGTTACGCAAGGGGAAGGTATTAGCACCCCTCACGTCCGTCGTACTCGACGGGATCCACGCTTGCTTGGTTGTCTATTGGATGCAAAACAATCTTATCTACGGCTGCTAAATCTAAACGGAAGGGAATTGACTCGATAGAGCGTCACACTCTATGCCTACGTATTCTCGAAAGAAAGTCAGAGTCAACGTAGTTCGGGACTACAGGGAAAATTGGCTCGCCAAGACCTCGCGTCTTGTGCCTACGTACTTCCACTGGATGGAAGATCAAAGCTTTACGTAGTTCAGACTAACTACGGCTAAACAAAACATTCTCACACAGCAGTGAGAAAAACAACTGGTTTCACAGGGTCGGGAACCTATGGTCAAAACTATGGCTTGGTCTCAAATGCACTCGGGCAAGAGAGAAAAAGGGTACTCAATTAATCGTCAGCGGGAAAGTCTCGATCGCACAGCAGCGAGAGAACAGAAGTTAGTCGTTAGTGTGCTCGCTAGGATATCGCATCCTATGCCTACATATCTTCGTCTGGTACGAAGAATCAGAGCAGCTGTAGTTCGGCTACTACGGGACCACATCTCAAATCTCGTTTTATTAATCTCTGAAAAATGATTACAATGAGTTGAATACTGGAAAGATAAATCTCCTAGGAAACGCTATCCTATTCTATCCTGAAAAATCGAATGAAAATAGCCCCCTAACACATGGGCTTCTAAGCTATCCTAAAAGTCGTAAAATAAAGTCTATGAAAATATCCCTAAAAGAAAATGCTTTAAAAATATTAAACCTACTTTAATATTTTTTCTCTTTTTTTCTCCTTTTCTCAAAATATTTTCTTATTTCTTTTTCTCAAATATTTTCTCACTATTTTTCTCAACATTTCTTTTCACTTCTTTTTCTATTTTCTTTTCTTTTATTGTTTTTTCTCAATATGTTTTTCTTTTAATATTTTTTCAAATGTATTTCTCTTTATTATTTCTTTTTTCTATTTTTCAATATTTTCTTTTCATTTCTTTTTCTTTTTTGTATAATATGCTTTTTTCTATTTTTTTCTCTATTTCTTTTTCACTTCTTTAAAAGAATAAAAATAAAAAAACAAGAAAGAGGGGAGGGGTGTAACTGGATTACAGGAGGCTGTAAGAAAGAAAAAATAAAATAAAACAGGAGGGCCCAGCCCAAGTTTCTTCAGAACAAAACGCAGAGGGGTGTGTTGTGGAAATTAGGGATGTGGTGCTAGCAGGTGGTGTTGGGCTCAGGCCCAACGTTTGTCCAAAAACGTGAGGGGCGTGTGTCAAAAAAAAATGAACTGGGCCCTGAGGCCCAATCTCAAACTTCTCCGTCTCCATCTCTTCACTCTCATCTGAAAACCCTAGGTTCCTTCTTTCTTCCTTTCCTTCAGCGCCGCCGCCGCCACCCTCCGCTTCTGAACCTTCCTCTTCCAATCCTTCTCTCAGATTCTCTCTGACCTCCTTCACAGTATTCTTGCTATCAAATAATCCCAAACCAAACGCACCATGAATCTGATCATCAACAAACTTAAAGATCTATTCCTGACGAAGGTTCACAGATGAGGATGCTTAAAACTGGAAAATGGAAAGGATGATGAATGTTGATGGAAGCTTGCTGAAGTTCGTTGGAGAATCTGGATCGTGATGAAGATCGTCTGGAGAAAAATATGATGAATGTTCTTCCTGATGATTTTTTGGTGACGCTCGTTTGATGAGGATCTTGGAGCTCACGGAGCGTTCTTGGATCTATTCGCTGATGAAGTCATTGCTTGCTCTGGTGGAGAGATTCTGGAAACCATGGATGAGCGACAATGCAGTTTGTTGGAGGATCTTGCATGTTTGTTGATGATGACGAACTTTCTGGGAATCGCGATGAACAAGGAGGTTAGATGATAGGCGAATACTGTTGCATGTCCTTGATGTTGATCTGAGACTTGTTGGAGCTTGCTTCTGAAGATGACGATTGATGAAGTTTCTGGAACTGATATGAAGAACGTGTTGAAGATCTGTTGAGATGGATGTTTGTTGAACGGAGAAGATGAAAGATTCTGGGGATTTGATGGTTGAATGAAGTTCTGGGAAGTTTTCTGGGTTTCTTGATGAAGGAGGAGGTTGACGATGAATATTCATCGTCGTGTGATGAATTTCTGGAGAGGACGGTGGCTTCTGCGGTGGTGTTCATGGTAGTGGTGAGGGGAAGAAGATGAAGGTTGCAGGTTGAAGATGAAGGGAGATGAAGATGGTTGGCCGGAATCTGGGATTAGGGTCTCCGGTGGGACGCACGGTGGCCGCCGGCCATGCAGGCCGGCCGGTGAAGATTTCACGGTGAGCTGTTGTGGTGGAGCCACGTGGGCGTGATGGTGGAGGGGAATGCTGCATGCGGGACGCGTGTCCCCATGCGTGGCCTGGGAAGAGGAAACGGAGGGTGAGGTGGCGTCTGAAAGTGGAGAAATGTGGGACCTCTCTTTTTTCGAACACGTGGCTGCGACTGATTATTTATGGGACTTGATTTTCTGGAGACTTCCAGAACCTTCTGGACCTTGCTAGAAAATGCTGGATAAAGCTGGACGAAAAATGGACTGAAATCTGGACAAAAAATGACCTCTGGGCCTGCGAATTGGGCCCACGAAAAAACATATTAAAACCCAAAAAACTGAAATGAGACAAAATCAAACTAATGAATTAAATCTGATTAAAAAAGATTAATGGAAAATGGTTAAACTAATTAACTACTAATTAATCTAATTAAATCTAAAACTAATAAAATTCTCATAACTCTCTAACAAACCTATACTAAAAAAAATGATTTTAAACTCCATTAACAAAAATCAATATTATTCTATTTAACTCTATTATTCTAAAAAATTCTATATTATCTAAAAATATTAAAATCTATTTAAAATCCTATTAAATCCTAAAAATCTATTTAAAATCTAATATATTCTAAAAATGAATTAAATCTATTAATATTCTATAAAATGCTAAAAAATGATTTAAAAAGAATTAAAAAAATATCAAAAATTCTATTAAATCCTAAAAAATGATTTAAAAGCTATTTAAACCCTAAAAAAATGCTAATAAAATCCAGAAAAATCACAATAATTCCCAGAGGGACAAAATAAGCACCGAACTGATAAAAAACACCCGAAACACGAGACGAGAGCTGTGATCCCTGATAGAATCAATATCAATGCACAATGCAATGTATGCAATATGCAGATGCGAATGCGGTTATGCGTCGAAACATCGAGCCAAATGCGAGACCCGGTTGGTCAAATTTTGGGGTGCAACACTGGGGAAACACGATCCCTGCCTAGGATACATCTGGTTGGGGAGAATCTTTCTCGGTCTGGGGAGACACATCAATGGTTACAGCCCCAAGTTCAGATTATGTGGGGAAATACGACCAAACTCGTTGGGGAAGGAGTCATCGTATTTGGAACAATATATGCTGTGAAACAAACTTGCAATGGCTTGCCCCAGAATCTATAACAACCTTTGACAAACTCTGCAGCTGTGGAGAGATACGGCCCTTGGCTTTCAGCTTTTTCCCTAACCCGCGGGACCCTCGTCATATCCTCTTAGAAGGAAACCTGAGATCTCTGGACTCTGGTGGTTTGATACGACTGGCTACAGCATTTCGAACCTCATGGTGCTTCAAGTTATTTGCCTTCAGGATAAGGATAGCTCTGGCACTCTCGAGGTGACCTGCCCTAATCTTGTCATGAATTTTCCCCTCATGGGCCTGATCTGTGGGGAGTAGTACCCTTAGCTGCGAGGGATTCATCAGATCTCGACCTGATTGCCCCAGATTACCTGACTTCTGAATGGCTGAATCCCATGCCGCGATCATTTGACATAGCTTTCCCCGGTTCGCCGGGATGTTCTGGCATCCTACATTCCGTCCTGATCAAATCTTTCCATCGTGGAAACTTTCCTGCTGTCAAGCGCTTACTCGCTAGTAAAATAAACTGTTCTGCATAACAGACATATCAAATGCAATGCATATGGCAGTTTTCAAAATCCATTCCTGTTCACCGGAAAAAAATTTATGACATCAACATGTCAAAATCAATACAACACTGTAAGAAGAATCCTTTCAGGAGTCATTTCCGATGCGATCTTTACCAAAGTATGCTTTCGAAACAAACCTATTTCAATTAGGACTTTTGAAGGTTGTAACGTGGTCGGGTTCACGGTTTATGAAAGAAAAGATAAAGGCTCAAAATTTATTTTAACCCACCCATTCTCCTTGATGTTCTCCGACCCTACCTTCAGCTAATTCGACCTTAGCGCTCTCCTTTCAAAGGTTGAGTGATAGTTCAAGAAATTACACTTTTTATAGTGACAGTCGTTCTCTTTTCGTCTTTTGGCGTCCGGAGCCACACGATTTCGTTCTTGTTTGAGGGTTTTTCTTCCGCAATCTCTTTTCGCTTTTCATTTTTCGTTTTCCCCTAATTTTTGCCTGGACTAACTCTTTAGAGTTCCTTCAATTTTGAAGTCCAGCGGGGTACCCTAATTTTTTGCTTAAGTCGTTTGCTTTCAGGATTCGACTTAGCGGGCTTTTCTTTTCGATTCTTTTCTTCCTCTTTTTTTTTTGGAACAAATCATATGACATCGGCCCGTGTGACTTGCTAAAGAGATTGTGACTGTTTCACTCTTGATCGACCAGGCTTAACCATTGTGGTTTTTTAGGTACGACCTATATAGGTGTGATCTATCCTCGAACGGACACTCCTTTTGTAGTTTGAATGCTTGGTCAAATTAACTGACACCTACCCTGCCCCGGGTTAAGATTGAGGGTTTTTCCTTTTTTAGCAAGAAACTCCTACAACTAATCTCAAAGGGGTTAACAAGGGATTATCTTCCTTATATCTCCGGTGTTTGGGAATTGAAACAATGTTTGTACATCACCAACAGGTTTTTTATTCAAAAGCATACATTTGGGAGCTTGTGCTTCGTTGGATTTCATCATCCTCCCCAGATTCCACTTAAACAAGCGTTTGAAATAAAAGAAAGAAGTAGAGTGAACACGAATGGGTTAATTCAAAACATGCATATTTATTTCATTATCGATATCAATGGAAAATAACAAGCTTTACAAACGAAATTTGCAATTAAACAGGAAAGAAACTACAAATGTAAAGAAATGACATGAAAAAAGCAGATTGCCAGCTTCTAGGAACTGGGCTTTCACACTTATTTGCTGCTGAGGCAGCCATCTTCAAAGTTTACTCGTCGAGGTCAGTCCGAAAGGCTTCTGAACCTTCATTCTCGGGGGACTCTTCCACAACATGAACTGATGTGCCTACCTGGCTGGATGAAGGAAGGTTATTAATCTGAATACCCTAAGGCGTAATCGAGAACCTGTTGGCGTCTAATAGAGTCTGAACCTGGCTCTTAAGCACCTTGCAGTCATTTGTTGAATGCCCCTGTGTTTCAACGTGGTACTCACAGCGGGCACTGACATCAAAACCTGGAGGATGCAGCAGGATCATTGGATTAGCCTCTTTCGGCACTATCAGTCCACCTTTGACCAAATCCAGCAATACTTGACTGTATAACATGGGCAGCCGAGTGAACTGCCTTTCGGGCTTCCTTGGTCTTGGTTTGGCGTGCTGTCCCTGTTGATGGCGATATGACTGTTGATTCCGGAGAGGAGATGATGTCTAAGGCGCGGACCCTAGGGGTTGTTGACTTTGAACGGTCAAGACATCTTGACGTTGAGCCTGAGATACCAAGGACTCCTTCTGCTCTGATGCGCTCATCCTCAGGTTTAGCCCCGAAATTGGCAATAGCTGCGGGCACGGAGATTTAGAAGTCATAAATTGCAAGGCCTCCTTTGGGCCCGATGCAGTTTTGGGAATGAAAGCAGGAGTGTCCATCTTAATGCCTGGAATGAGACCCTCTGTTATACTCGTGTCGCCTGATGTGAACTTAACGGCCTTTGAGTCGATCAAGTCTTGAACTGCGTGCTTAAAAGCTTTGCAGTTCTCAATGTAGTGTCTGGGTGCCCCCTCATGGAAATCACAATGGGCATTTGCATTATAGCCACGTGGTAGGGTCCCAGTTAGTGGATTTAATTTCCGTAATTCGACCAACCGAAGCTGAAGTAAGACTGGCAGCAACTGAGCGTAAGCCATGGGGATCGGATCGAAAGTTTTTTCAGCTGATTTTACCTTCTGAGCGTTCCCCCTCTTAGTCACATGATTATCCCCAGAAGCAATACGTTGAAGAGAAAAATTCAAAGCTCTTTGTCGCCTATTAGACATCTGAGGCTTATCAACCCTTGGCACAGGTTGCACAGGCACAGGTTCCACAGGCCCGAGTGGATTAAGTATCTTTGTTGCGGTTTCAGGTAGCTGATCATCTTCTTCCTGAGCACATCCTTTAACACCTCCATGATCAAGCCCACCTGGGTCTTCAGCTGATTATTTTCCTCTTTTAGTGCCTTCTGCTCCAGATGCAACTCTTGCATGTTCCCTATAACCCGCCTCATCTAGCCTCGGACCTCACTCAGCTCTGCTCGTACCTGTTCCATAGCCTTGTGGGGATTTCTGTAATCTTCCTGATCGGATCCTGAAATAACCTGCATCAACAGAGGGTTAGGAGAACAGTACCAGGTACCCGCTATGCAAATGATTTATGTAAATGCAACCGTGTGTCTGTGTGTTAGGGTGATTTCTCCCCCGATTCGAGTGCCAGAGTGCCAGTGCTGATAACAAGAAGCTCGGATCTAGTCACTGAAATAACATCTCATATATAGATGGCCCAACAAGGCAGTAGTACAAAGTCAATGAATACATGGGGAATCAATAGCATGACCTCAACCAACAAGCCTGGTGATGGTCAGCCTACAACAAGAATCAGAGAAAACAAAGAGTTACGCAGATAATCAAGTGCGACAGCAGGCGCGAAACTCCTCTAGCAACTCTTGTGTCTTGGCGTGATCAGGTCGAGTGAGTAACCCTTCAACAAGCAACTCTCTCTGCATAATAGTGCACTGGAGACCTTCAACCGAATCTTCCCATGCTCCCTGGACAGAGCAATCTGCTAACTTTCGCTTCTTAGACTCGAACATCTGCTTACGATCTTTCAGGTTAGCGATAGCTTTGTTCAGCAAATCTTAAGTGGCATATCTGCGAGAAGTTTCCTCATCAAACTTCTTCTCACTAGCCTTCACCTGAGCCTTCAATTTTGAGATCTGCTATTTCAGTTTATCCTCCCTCTCTTTGTTACTAGTAATAGTGGCATTCCACTGCTGATTGAACTTGGATATTCTTCGGTATGCTTTATCCAAGTGCTGCTTCTTGGTGGCCAGTACGTCATTGACATATTTGAAGTCCAGACCCAAACGCTCACGATCAGCTATCTGCTTGGTGAAGTCCATACCTAACCTGTTCACCAACTCTGTCTGCTTTTTGAAGGAATGGACGGCTTCGCTTCTCTCGCTTCTGACCTGTGCCAACTCTTTCTCTAACTCTTCATTGGCTTTCTTCAGCTCTTCCTTCTCAGCTAACACCTGATTATACTGCTGAATAGGCACAGTAGTAGGCTCTTCACTCACTGGAGGGCTTTTTGGCTTGGCAGGAGGGAATGGCATTCCTATAGTCTCTGTTCTGGTCCTGATCCAGGTCACATACGGAGCATAAGCTTGGCTATTACTCTTGCCCAACAATGACTTCCCGCGTCTACTGATATCATTCCAGGCGTGCTAAAGCTTAGATAACATATCCCCCTCTAGAAGACCGGTGAGGTACAAAGATTCCTACACCTCTTCATCCTTCGGCGGCACTCTCAAAGCATAAGCAATTTGTCTGACAAGTAGAGATGGATTATACTTGATACAACCCTTTCTTCCAATCAAAGGTACATTCGGAAACCCACTGCAGCTGAATATGTCTTCGGTACCAAACAACACTCTCTGCTGATAAACCCATCAAGCGCTCAGACCACTCAATTGTGGCTGCAGATGAAGCAAAAAGACCCTTCTTGGGTAGGTGACTATCAAACCATCGGTATAGTAAGGGTACACAGCAAGGATTCCCTGATGCAAAGATACACATCGCCAATCAAGGTAGGAACTGGATTCCCTGATGCAAAGATATGAAAGGCATCCAAGTCTACAAAATCAAGCATGTTAGGAAACAAAATGATACCATATATGTAGAGAGCAAGAATGGCGTTGAATGCGATCCAACAACCGTCTTTGGCACACTGTTGGGCTTTCCCAACTAAAAACTGCAGAGAAAATCCAGGAACCCCGTTCCAACTGGACAAGATCAACTCAGAGGCATCCAGATGAAGAGAAAGAACTAGATTAGCCAAATTAGGCTTAGCATCCATATGAACGAATGGCATCTGGCTCTTAATAGGCACACCCAACAACTCAGCATACTCCTCTAATGTAGGTGCAAGAATGAAGTCAGGGAAAGTGAAGCATCTCAAGGGAGGATCATAGAACTGCAGCAAGGCGTACAACCCATTCAACTCATACATAGAAGGTTTACGAACCAAACTGAGCAGCTTCCCATAAGACTTTCTGAATTCTCCTCTCATCGTATCATCTGCCAAAGCAATCAGACTGGACAGCAAAGCAACATCTGGAGTAGAGAGCTCGTAGGCCATATTCTTCCTCAGAGAACCCATAATAGCACAACGGAAGGCAAGAAAACCGGAACCGGGGGATAATGTACCTGTAACACAGACACACGTTAATGATATGCAAATGAGTATGCAAAATGCAAAATGCCAACATGCAACAGAGGATCAAGATGGTGCTGCTGAGAAGACCAAGGCTCTGATCCAACACATTCACAACCCTGCTCTGATAGCACAACCCTGAAGAGGACCAATAAATATGCACTGTCGAGAACAACCACATCTCTAACAATAAGAACCTTCTGAACCCAACAACACTGATTCACTGTCAAGAAAACCAGGTACTCTGAAGGTTAAGGTTTCCTGCAATAACCCGACCCCGCTCACAGGTATGGACCTAAATCACAGACAAGGTATGGCATCCTATGTGTTTCCCAGTGTCACAGACTTTTAAGAGCAATGATACGATACCCAGAAGGTGTGGCATCATCATCTCTTGAAGTGGCCTCACTCTGCTGAGTCACAAATGATCGGTCCCCAGAGTCGACAATCCTCCAAACCAACAACCCCTCAAGCCCAAAGGGCTGGAAAATAAGTCAACCGAGAGAACCTTGTTTGAGCGTGGATTTCATGAGACACTAGTGCCTGCAAAGCAAGCACGCACCCACTAATTTCCACAACTAATGCTAAGTACACTCAAGCCTGGGTCTGGCTTCTCACTCATCAGATCCCCTTCCCACAACAGCATAATAATAATAATCATATTGAAAATAAAATGCGGAAAGTAAAGTGCGATAAATACAACCCAACAGGTAAACACACAAGCGCTAGGATTGACTCGCATAGGGAACCAGAGTCCCCAGCAGAGTCGTCAGTTGTCGCTACTACGAAAATACGAGGCCGGCAAGACAGAAGAGTTTCCACCTTTCATTATTTATCCCTCAGAACGGGAAAGGAAACGATCGGAAAAACCTGAGCAAAGGTATAAGACAAGTTCATCGCAACCATTGTCTGGATTTGGGAGTCGGTTACGCAAGGGGAAGGTATTATCACCCCTCACATCCATCGTACTCGATGGGATCCATGCTTGTTGTGTTTATCTGACGGGTTCGTTACATCTATCTACACTCAAAGTCTGGTCTGAAAAGAAAAGAAAATGACTCGGCAAAGCGTCGCGCTTTATGCCTACGTATTCCCATCTGAAACGAGAAATCAGAGTCAACGTAGTTCGCCTAACTACGGGGGAAGGTTGCTCACCGAGATATCGTATCTCGTGCCTACGTACTTTCACACAGCGTGAAAGATCAGAGCAAACATAGTTCGGGACACGAGAGACACAGGTTTGTCTTTTTTATCCGAGTAAGGTTAACAGACGGTTCCAGCAGTTGGTGTATGCAGCTCGCTCGACAGAGACTTAGGCGTTTACCATTTGCGGTAGAACCGGGAGTTAACAGAACTCTCCTTCTGAAAAAGGTTCCCAAGAATTAAAGGTCCAAGAGGACAAAAAGAGTTTGATCTTTGTTTTCTGTTTTTTAGAGAAGTTTCTTTTATGGATGTATGCAATTGATACCGCAATAGAGACTATGACCTGAGAGTGAATGTGTCGCATGTCACCCAAAAGGTACCATACTAAACATCTAGACTGTTGAAAAGAAACTCTTCAACAACCCTTTCTCAAGTAGCTTAAGGCTCGTAGCGTACGACGTCAATTAACCTTTATTACTGTATCTTGATTTGTTTGCAGATGAGAAGAGGAAAGACGCACTAAAGGAGAACTGATCCAATCCTAAAGTTGTCCTGCAAAATTGAACCTATGGTTGAGGTTAGGAGGGACTACCTAATGTTATCATGCACGGTTAGAACCCTAATGTCTGTCATAACTTCTCTTGAACAAGAGAAGTCAAAGTTCCTAGGAGAACATGGCAAAGGAAAACAAACAGTAAAAGAAATAACAGTACAGAAACAATTGTAAATAAAATGCATGCAATGCAACAAACAAGCAGAAGGAGCCAAGCTCAACTTCTAGAACAAGCAAGCCCAAAGGCAACACACAAAACACATGCAAGAGAGACAGACTCAACCTTAAGCCAGCAAGCAAAGCCAATCAATAACAGTCAAGCAGAAGGAGGCAGACTCAATCTCCAAATGCAGACAAGCAAAGGGAGCTATTCTCAACCTTTAGAATGCTCCTAAGACTAGATCACTATATGAGAAACCTAGTCTAATGCAACACACAGTCAGTCAGTCACACAAGCAACAGCAAAGCAGTCAGGGAAACAGCAAACAAAATAGCTCAACAGCAAAGCAAATAAACAGCAAACAATCAAACAGTCTGCAAACAAACAACTTCAAGCCACCTCAAGAGAAGTCTTCATCTTCATGCTTCAACAAGCTCCAATACAAGGGAAGAGAATTAACATCAAGATATTGTATTGATGATGGGAAGCAGGAAGGAAGCCAAAGGAATCCCTCCTGACACTCAACCAGTCATCAGAGAAAGGCATCCTCAAAGGTTCTATCTCTTGTGAAATGCCACACATCCTTCCAAAGTAAAGGTGAGAATTTCACATAGGGACCTTGAATCATAGGATGATAATGGAAAGTAAAAAAAGCAAACCATGTTTATTTGAAGAAAGAGAAAGCAACTAAGCTCTTCCTAAACCCTAATTTGAGTAAGCTACAAGAAAGCAATCAAAGAGAGGTCTAAACACCAAATCAAGTATTAAAATCAAGCAAACAAAAGCTCATACATGTATAAAGCAACAATCTAAAGGAATGAAAAGTTTATCTCATGCTAAAAGTCATCAATGAAATCAATCAAAGGGAAAGGCTATGTTAGAAGCATGCTAAAACTAGCCTAAGTATTAATTCAATTTAAAATACCAAAACTATTCCTAAAATCATGCATATCAATTTTCAACCATTAAAAACACATTAAAAGAGAAAATATGAAATTAATTGAAAAAGAAATGAAAAGTCAAAATAAAAAATATGATAAAGTTCTACACGTCTCAAACTAGCTAGCAAATATTTTTTTATGATTTTATGAAACAATTAACTATTTTTCTCGAATTAATAACAAACAGCAATAAAACAGAAAAAATAAAAGAAAAGAAAATTAAATGGAATTGGAAAGTGGTGTAGGTAGCAATTATCCAAGGCAAAATTGGACTGGGCCGTGAGGGGTGAGGTGCGAGTAGCATAGTTCGAAGGCCCGTTTAGAATTCATTAAATGAGGTGGGGCTGATGTGGGCGAGAGTACGTGGCGCGCTCGCGGCTGTTAGATGCACGTACCAAGTCTTCATTTCCTCACGATTGGACGGCCAGAACTTCGTCTTATCCGATTTGAAATTCCAAGGAGGGAACACGTAAAGCACGATGACGGTAACGGCCGGACGGTAACCGTAAGCTTTTCCGGCGGACATCTCCAACACATATCTCTCTCATTTCTCAACGGAATCGAGTGATTTTTGAACCAATCTTGAAGGATTTTTCGCAAGGATTTCAAATATCATAATTAATCATGCTAAAACTCCAAGAACAGAGAGATACCAATCCAAACCGAAAACGTGTTCATCCTAAAATTGTCTCTAAACTTCAGTTTTTCATCCAAAATCCATCTAGAGTTCATGTACTGCCTAACCAAATGCATATTCTACATTAATTCCATCTCAACAGAGCATAATTTTGAAATGTAAAAACCTGAGTTGGAGCTTCGAATTGGAGTGGTTATGGCGCGAATCTTGATCCAATCTTCTGCAGATTTACTCAATGATGATAGTAGAAGCTTCTTTAATGCTCAATTACTCCAGAAATGGCCTCTAAGTTGAAATTCGATTTTGGCTTGTAACTAACTTTTTCAATGTGTTTCTTACCTTTCCAAGCTCATTCCCTCACCAAACTTCATCTGGAATCACTCCTGGCAATATATAGAAATGATTTGTGGGCTTTGGAGGTCCAATAAAAGCCCAAATTAGAATATCCAATTTCCAAGTTTCTTCCAAAATCCAATAATGGTGATGCACGAATTTGCCTTGCTTTCACCTTCTAGAACCTTCAATCCACTTGCATATGACATGGTGAATGAGTTTGGATCAAAAGGAGTCCTTGTTTGTGCCTTGTGAATGATTTTTGATATGTAGCTTATTCATGAAGTAAAAAACTAAAGCACCATAAAATAGACCTCAAATGAAAAATCTAATATTGCCAATATATTTAGAATGACTTTTCTGATTAAAATGAGTACCCACTTGCCTTGTTTGAGCACAAAATGAATAAATCTTGAATTTTTGAAGTTTAATGCCTTTTAATTCCCCCTTTCTCCAAATTTCTCAAACCAAGTCTCACCCTAGGCCAAATCAATTCATCATGAGGACATGGTTGACCTAAAAACATCATTTTGAGCAATTTTTGTGTTGAACAAAATCTCATTTGAAGCTTGCAAGATGGTGAAAACGACCTATCATGCCAAATGACCTATAATCTTACTTTCCCAAAATACCCCTAACTTGTAAAACTCATATCTTGAGTTCTACAAATCAGATGGAATACTTATAATACAATTTGGAAAGCTAATATCAAGACCTACAACTTTCATGTTGGCCAAAAGTTTAGAAGAAACACCCTTCTAGGTCAAACATTCCTTGGAAGTTGGTGAACTTTCACAGACAAATTTCACGTTCCTCAGATGACCTGTAACTTGTCTGGACCATAACTTGTGTTCTATAAATGCAATGGAGGACTTCTACTACTAAAATTAAAGCTAAGAACATGCTCTACAAGTTTCATGTTGGCCAAAAGTGGAGATGAAACTTGCATCCTGAGATAAGTGGTCTTGAAGTTAGGCACTAAATAGGGGATTTTACCCTGAGAACCCTAGTTTAGCAACTCCTCACACTTTGAATTCTTCTTGAATTGATCTTGGAATATCATCTCATGTATCTCAACACAAATATCCATTATTACAAAGACTTAGAATTCATCTTTGATCCTCTTCAATTGCACAGTTGACTTAGGATTACTCAGATGAAAACCCTACTTGCAACACCCTCAACTGTGGCTCTTCACACTTGACACAGTGACTTGTCTGAGCTCCACCATGACCCTCAAAGAACTCTATGAGCTCTATCCACACACTATCTCCTTGATCAAAGCTCCACAACCCACTGATGGTTTTCAATTGGACCTCAGATTAGGAGATTAACCACATACAAACAACTGAACTTCTCAAGAACCCAACTCTCTTCCTGATGACTTTGGTGACTTCTCAAGCTTGAGCAAGACCTCTAGATAGGCTCCTCTTGATATAAACCACACTTGATCCCCTTCACAAATGAACAATTCTATGCTATGCAAATGTTAGAACAATGCAATGCTAATACAATGAAACATAAACTAAATAAGAAAAGGTTAGGCAAATTTTGGGGTGCAACACAGTGGGGTAACTTTCAATAGAGGAACTTAGTCCTTACACCCAAATCTCAATATTTATAATTAAAAGCGGAAAATCTAAACATTGAATCATTTTAAACATGTAATCATATAAATACATATCATCCAGTTTGATTCACCACATCATTCATGTTTACATAAACATTTGTCAGCAGATACATATACCAATGTATCACAAAAGAGTGTTATACAATCCTAACTACCCGGTGCTACATATCAGAGCTAACCGACCAAAAAGAATAAAGTTACACTTCACAAAAGATCTCCAGCAATCCTAATCTGCAATGCTTCATAGAGCATTATAAAACACCAGAAGGGTGAGAACTATTATCATAATAATCAATGCATATATATATATATATATATATATATATATATATATATATATATATATATATATATATATATATATATATATATATATATATATATATATATATATATATATATATATATATATATATATATATATATATATATATATATATATATATATATATATATATATATATATATATATATATATATATATATATATATATATATATATATATATATATACAAGCATAGAATACACATATTCTGCATTTCTCACCACAATTCATTATCATCATCATATACATCACAATATATGTATAAACAAATATGGATAATCACCAAACATGTTTCATCATGCACACATCCATAATCCTCAATTCAACAATTCATACACAAGCATACATTCATATAACAATGATATCTATGCCATGTGACTCGATGCAACTCAATGCAACTCATGCCATGTGGTACCAACACTTGTTATCATTTTCGGTTTTTACATTTAAACCGGGTCCGTCCCCTAGACCGGTAACAATAAAAGCCCGTCCTATAAGCTTTCAAACCCACCCTTCTAGGTTTGGGACAAGTCACTAGTCTCCATGAAACTAGCAAGCATTTCCTCTTGACCAAATGATGCATATGCAATCAACAACCAAATGCACTTAAGACCGTTCTCTCATCTTAATCCCATGTGTTGCACCCCAAAATTTGACCAACATTTCTTTACCTAGCTTATGTCTCATTTCATTCACATTAGCATTATCATTTGCATTTCATTGACATGTATGCAGGAGATCAAGAGGTATGAGTACCAATCAAGGGCTACACAAAAGCTTGAAGCTATCTAAGAAGGTTATTCGAGTGTTCAAGGGTTGATATCCTTGTCAGAGAAGTTAAAGGATTCTCAGAGTGAGTGGTTGAAACCAAGAGGGTGTGCCTCCTAGCTTGAGAGTTGTGGAAAGACCTCAGATGATTCTGAAGCCATGAAGAAG
This sequence comes from Lathyrus sativus, assembly GCA_963859935.3. NCBI lineage: Eukaryota > Viridiplantae > Streptophyta > Magnoliopsida > Fabales > Fabaceae > Lathyrus > Lathyrus sativus. Next base: position 123,658,335 of record OZ012740.1, on the reverse strand, counting down.
GTCTTGAAGCATTGATAGAGATCATGAGATGCCTTGAAAGCCATCATGAAGCCTAGATAGGTCATTGTGCAAGATTAAGAAGACTCAGCCATGAGTGGTGCAGTTAGGGTTTGACTGGGTCAACCCTAGGCCAACTAATGATTTGAACAAGGTTGAGACCTAATCCAAGAGCCATGTGATCATGGATTGATGAATTGAGATGCTATAAGGATGATTTTAAGGTTAACTCATCATGATTGAAGAGTTTGAGAAGTTTTAAACTAGGGTTTCTAAGGCTTGACAGTGTAAAATCCCCTAGTTTGACCCCTATCTTCAAGGCAGTTTAGCTCAAGATATGATGGTCACCTCATCTTGCCCCCAACATGAATGTTGTAGAGATTGTTCTTAGATTTAATTTGAGTACTAGAAGTTCTTGATAGGATTTGTAGAACTCAAGTTATGACTTTGACAAGTTACAGGTCATCTGAGGTATGTGAATTTGGGGGCTTGAAAGTTACCCAACTTGCATCAAACGTTTGCCCAAGAAGGATGATTCCTATGAACTTTTGGTCAACATGAATGTTGTTCCTTATCTTCTTAGGTTTCTAGAAAGTACTAGAATTCCTTGATAGGATTTGTAGAACTCAAGTTATGGCTTTGACAAGTCAAGGGCATTTTGGTCATTTGGAGATTACAGGTCATTTCAACCATAAAGCCATAACTCCTATTTCCAAGCTTCAAATGGAAAAATCTTCAACATCAAACTTGTTCAAAATGATGTTTTAAGGCTAGTAAGGAGGTCATGAGATGATGGAAATGCTTGTAGATCAAAGTTGCAAAAATGACCTAAAATAAGGGCATAAGTTAAATAAACCAAAGTTGGAAATTGATATTTTCAACCTACACATCCAAACCATAGCATGTAATATATCATTTTGACTCTATAAAACATTCTAAGAACATTGGTTTAGCCACATTTTTGAATTGAAATTCAATTGATGGACTTGCTTTGAAAAGTGATTACTTGCATATTAAGTAACATGTGCAAAACACAAAATCAAGGCATGAGCAAGGTCCTTTGCAAGCTAAACACCTTGAAAATGTCACTAGGGGAGAAATTGGAAGTGAATGAGGTTGGTTTCAAGCTGCAAACAGAATTATGCATGTCATGATATGTGATTGAAAATCTCATGACATGAGAAGTGGAAACTCTCATTAGAAGGATCTAGAGGATTCTAGACCATTCATACATCATCTATATATTGAGTCGAGATGATCCAATGCAAGGGTTGGTGATGATTGAAGGAGAGAGCATAGATTGAGATTGAGATTTTTTGGATTGCAATTGAATTCGGTTTCACCAAATTCTTCACTTTCCATTCATTTTCTTGATTGAAACTTCTTCCAGGGATGCTAAGGAGTGATTCCAGATCATAATCAAGAAGAATTCGTGGCTAATTGGTGCTCTTGAACTCAGAATTTTCCACCTGCAACTCACCATCGGGTTTCAAGATTTAGGAGCTTTCAACCGGTTCTTTTGCATACAGAAGCAAGGAAAAGGTTCATTGATCGTGTCTGAAAGATTAGAGAGCTTGATTTGAAGGTTTAGGGCATCTGTTCATCCAAGATTTTCATGTTGGTAACTTTCTTCCTCTAGCATGATTTAGGTAGAATCAAGATGAATTAAGGTGCTAGATGCATTTTAGAACGGTGTAGGATGGATTTCAGATAGTTAATTTGAGAATTAGTGACAAAATAGGTGTGTTACCATTTTCGGTTGAGAATTGGATATGGTGAATCTTGAGGATTTAGGCTGAATAAAGGGTATGGTTGAATTCGTGAGGGAATTTGGGACAAGTTTCATGTATTGACCATTTGCAATGGAGGATCCTAGAGAGAACTAGGGTTGAGGAAGATGACCGGAGCACCACCGATGGTGGCTGGAGCTGGGCGCGAAGTTGCAGAGGTTTGAAATGGAGAAGATGACTCTGGAACCATCAGATCTTGGTTGGACCTTTGACTAGAAGCTCATCCAACGGCCACGTTTTAAACTCAGTTTGTGAAGGATCTGATGAAATGAAACGCACCGTTTCATTTAATCAGTGGTTCTGGGCTTAGTGGAAAGATTGATATCCCCACCCCCCTGAAGGCCCAATCCATTGTTTGAACTGATTCTGTTTGCTATTTGCACCGCGCGTGTGGTTATTTTTATTTGATTTTCTTTATTTTTTTTCATTTTATTCATGGTTCTTGGAAAAATCATATAAAATTGAAAATTAATCCTATTAATCCCATTCTTTTTGCATTTTACTTATGATTGAGTCTAGTATTTTTTAGAGAAAAAATATTTTCATTTCATGTATTTTATGATTTTATGGGAATTTTACATTTTAATTGATATTAAAATGGTTATGTTTGATACATAAGTTTGTTTAATTTTGTGTGATCATGTGGTGATGATTTTGATCCTAATTTTTTGTGTGTGATTAGGTTAGACATGTATGCTCCCATAGTATTTTTCTCACATTTTTGTGATGAAAATAGATGTGCTTTTTAGATTGATATTTAGGTGCTTCCTTTTAGGGTTTAGGTTTAGTACCTCATAATATAGAATTTATTCCTAGGTCTAATTTGTTGATTTGATCTCTGAAATTAATGTGGTAGAGTCATGATTGACCTAGGTTCCCATAGTTATTTTTGTAGGATTTTACAATTGGTTTTAGTATTTTAGTTAGGACTAACTTTAGTACTAGGTTTTAGGTGATCCTAACTTACTAATTCAACTAGTTTAACTTCCTTAGTCCCCTTAGATTAGGGTTTTTGCTTTGTTTGCCTTTGGTTGAGATTGAAGACAAGTTGAAGACAAGGTGAGGTTGCTTGAAGTTGCTTGAAGTTGCTTGGAGCTTTGGAATTGCTTGTGCCTGAAGGTGTCTGATGAAGATGTAGGAAATAGGAGCCATAGGGAGAGCCTTAGAACTAGAATGATTTCTTTCACAAATATGGAAAGCATCTTGTGCTTCCATTCCTCCCAATGACTAAAAGTCCTTCGAAGATATCCACATCCCTCCAAAGGAGGGATGAGTGGCTTTATCTAGGAAGTAGAACTTTGAGGGAACCAGTCTCATAATGATGAACCCTTACAGGCTTCCTTTGGTTGTCAGTAAGTTGTTTATCAGTTCCACTCATCCTGTTAAATCAATTGTCTTCTGGTTTGAGTATCTTGAAATATGTTGGACTTGAGTTTGAAGATGAGAACTTCATTGAAGAGTGTGGAAGAGGATGATTCCTTGAGCATTGCCATTGTAGTTGAAGCTTGGAGAGCAAGAAGAACAAGTTGATACTTGAAGACCCAATGGAGATTGAATGAAGAGCTGAGGCTTGAAAAAGAATTGAAGGATTAAGTTGACACTTCCAGGTGATTGAAGACTACTCTGACAAGTTGAAGCTTGTAGATGAAGAAGACCATGTTGATACTGGTGAAGCAAAGAGAGCTGAAGCTTGAAGACTAAGATGATACTTATGAAGAGGATTCAATTGAGATTGAGTGTAGAGTTGAGGCTTGAGGAATAAAGGATGAGTTGACACTTACACTGATGCTTGGAGATCCTGAAGGAACCAAGTTGATACTTGTAGTTAAGAGTGAAGCCTGAAGGTGGAATTGACTGAAGAGCTGAAGCTTGGAGAAGAAAGAGCAAGTTGATACTTGGGTTTGATGGATTGAAACCCTGGAGAAGCAAATTGATATTTGTCCTGGAAGATGATAGCCTTGAAGGGTGGTTGAAGTCTGAAGACTGGATTGCTGTTAGAAGAGCTGAAGCTTGGAATTAAGAGAGGAAGTTGTTGATCTGCCTTCTTTCTTGTCTGTTTTCTTTTCTGTGCTGAGGTGCCTTGTTTGACTTGCTTGATGCATTAGAATAAGTTCATATCTAGACTGACTTTAAACTAGGAGCATGATTGCACTAGAGGTTGAGTTGCTCCCTCTGCTTGTATTTTTACTGTATGGCTTTGCTTGCGGGTATTCGGTAGAGCCCTGCTCCCTTGCCCATGTGGTTTATTTTGCTTGATAGCATTTTATTTTCTTCTGTATGATTACAGTCTCTTGTATCCTGCTTGATAGCATGTTGTTAGTATTGCTGTATGATTACAGTTATTCATTCTGGCTTGAGGTTGAGATGAGCTTGTGGAGGCTGCTGCCCCACACACATTTCCTCCCTCACTTGCATTGCATGCATTTTACAGTCGTTTACTGTCTACTGTTTACTGTTTGAGCTGATGCTTTATCTGTTTCTGTGTATCATTGACATGATCCCTTAGGACTCTCATTTCCTTTGACAAGGAAGTGATGATAGAACTTTAGGTTGAAACCTATGCATGATAACTTCTAGGAGTTCCCTGTTTCAAACCTCAACCATAGGATGAATCCTTGGCATGACAACAGTAGGACTTGATAGTCTCCCTTTAGTTGAGCATGTTCTCTTCTCATCTCAAAACAACTTAAGATACAGTAATCATGAATGATTTCTTTCGTACGTTACGAGCCTTAAGCTATCTGAGAAAGGATTGTTGGAGAGTTTCTTTTCAACAGTCTGGAAGTATAGTATGGCACCCTTTGGGTGACATGCGACGCATTCACTCTCAAGCCATAGTCTTTAGTGCGATTGAAATTGCAAACACAATAAAAAACACTTCTTTCGTAAAAGACAGAAAACAAACTTCAAACCTTTTTGCCCCGTGGACCCATAATTCAAATGAAGCTTTTCTCAAGAAAAGAGTGTCGTTAAACTTCAGCGCCAACGCAAACAGGCTTTGTCCCTAACTGCTGGAACTGTTGTTTAACCCTACTCGATAAAACAGATGAATTTGAATCCCCGTAATCCGTATTACCCCGAACTACATAAGATTTGATCTCTCATACCTGTTGAGAGTACGTAGGCACAATACTGACGTATTGGCGAGCCACCTTTCCTATAACCCGTAGTTAGCCGAACTACGTTGACTCTGATTTCTCATTCTCTGATGAGAATACGTTGGCATAAAGTGCGACGCTTTGCCGAGTCATTTTTCTTTTCTGTTTAAGCAAGCCTTGATAGGTAGATAGATAAAACCAACTCGTCCAGTAAAACACAACAAGCGTGGATCCCGTCGAGTACGACGGACGTGAGGGGTGCTAATACCTTCCCCTTGCGTAACCGACTCCCGAACCCAGACAACGGTTGCGACGACCTTGTCTTATACCTTTTCGTCAGGTTTTTCCGATCATTTCCTTTCCCGTTCTGAGGGATAAATAACGAAAGGTGGCGACTCTTCTGTTTTTCCGGCACCTTACTTTCGCGGAAGCGACAGCTGGCGACTCTGCTGTGGACTTGATAGTTTCCTGGGATCCAACGTCCCGTATGCGAGTCAGTTTGGGGATCCAACGTCCCCTGCGAGAGTCAATCCTAGCGCTTGTATTATTACTTGTTGGGTTGTGTTTATTTATCGCATTTTTATTTCCCGCACTTTATTTTCAGTATGATATGATTATCTGTGCTGTTGTGGGAGGGGCATTCTGATGAGTGAGAAGCCAGACCCAGGCTTGAGTGAACATAGCATTAGTTGTGAAAATTAGTGGGCGCGTGCTTGCTTGGCAGGCACTAGTGTCTCATGAAATCCACGCTCAAACGAGGTTCTCCCGGTTGGCTTCTTTTTCAACCCTTTGGGTTGAGGGGGTTGTTGGTTTGGAGGATTGTCGACTCTGGGGATCGATCAATTGGGATTCAGCCGAGTGAGGCCGCTTCATGAGCTGGTGATGCCACACCTTCTGGGTATCGTATCACCCCTCTTGAATGTCTGTGACGCTGATGACCGCATAGGATGCCGAACTTGAGTCAGTTTAGGTCCATACCTGTGAGTAGGGTTGGGTTTGTTGCAGGAAACTTTGACCTTCAGACTACCTGGTTTTCTTGATAGTGAATCAGTTTTGTTGGTACCGGAGGTTCTCAGCATGAGATATATGATTGTTCTTGACAGAGCAGAGCTTTGGTCCTATATCAGAGGACCTTATATTCAGAGATGTGTATTTATTCTTGACAGAGCGGGTTTATGGTCCTGTATCAGAGGATCTCATTATCAGAGATATGTTTGTTCTTGACAGAGCAGAGTTATGGTCCTGTATCAGAGGACCTTATCTTCAGAGATGTGCATTTGTTCTTGATAGAGCAGAGCAGAGTTTCGGTCCTGTATCAGAGGTCCTTATTATCATATGTTTGTTCTTGACAGAGCAGGTTTATGGTCTTATGTGTGTGTGTTCTTGACAGGGCATATTTGTGGTCCGATACCGGGGTTTTCTTATTATCAGATATAGTGGTTGTTCTTGACAGAGCAGCATCATGGTTTTGTTGATACAGAATCTCCACAGCACAGTTGCCTTGATCTCCTGCTGCATGATTGCATGTTACATTGCTTTGCATACCCATTTGCATTTCATTAACGTGTGTCTGTGTTGCAGGTACCGTTTTCCCCGATTTAGGATTTCTTGCCTCCTACTGCGTTCTTATGGGTTCTCTGAGGAAGACCGTGGCTTACAAGCTCCCTGCCCCTGATGTGGTTCAGCTGACTGGTTTGATTGCTTTAGCAGATGATTCTGTGAGAGATGAGTTCAGAAAGTCTTACGGCAAATTGCTCAGTTTGGTTCGTAAACCTTCTGCGTTCGAGTTGAATGGGTTGCACACTCTGCTGCAGTTCTACGATCCTCCGTTGAGATGCTTCACTTTCCAGGATTTTGTTCTCGCACCCACACTAGAGGAATATGCTGATTTGTTAAGTGTGCCCATCAAGAGGCAGATGCCTTTTGTTCACATGGATGCTGAGCCTAATCTGGCTAGTCTAGCTCCGTCACTTCACCTGGATGCCTCTGAATTGGTATTGTCTAGTTGGAACAAGGTTCCCGATTTCTCCTTGCAGTTCTTAGTGGGAAAGGCTCAGCAGTGCGCCAAAGACAGATGTTGGGTCGTGTTCAACGCCATCCTCGCTTTGTGCATATATGGCATCATTTTGTTCCCCAATATGCCCGACTTTGTAGACTTCGACGCCTTCCACATCTTCGTATCCAGGAATCCAGTCCCTACCTTGAAAGGAGATGTCTACCATTCCATCCACTACAAAAACGAGAATAGGAGGGGCAAGAATGTCTCGTGTTGTGTGCCCTTGCGTTATAAATGGCTTGATAGTCATCTACCCAAGAGGGGTCCCTTTGTTTCGTCTGCTGCCACAGCTGAGTGGTCCGAGCGTTTGATGAGTCTATCAGCGGAGGATATTGACTGGTTTGACAGAGATAGGTTGGGTACCGAGATTATCTTCAGCTGCAGCGGGTTTCCGAACATGCCTTTGATAGGCAGGAAGGGCTGTATAAACTATAATCCGTCTTTGCTGGTCCGACAGTTTGCTTATGCTTTGAGAGCTCCGCCGAAGGATGAAGAGGTGTAGGAATCTCTGTACCTCACTGGTCTTCTAGAAGGGGATATGTTGTCTAAGCTTCAGCGCGCTTGGAACGGTATCAGTAAGAAGGGAAAACCATTGCTGGGGAGAAGCAATAGCCAAGCCTACCCTCCGTACGTGACGTGGATCAGAGCCAGAGCAGATGCTATAGGGATGTCGTTTCTTCCTGCCAAGCCAGAAAGCCCTCCAATGATTGAAGAGCCTACCACCGTGCCCATTCAGCAGCATAATCAGGTGTTAGCTGAGCGAGATGAATTGAAGAGGGCAAATGAAGAATTGGAGAAAGAATTGGCACAGCTCAGAAGCGAGCGAAACAAAGTCGTTCATTCCTTCAAGAGGTAGACAGAACTGGTGAACCAGTTGGGGACAGATTTGACTAAGAAGATAGTCGAGCGTGAACGCATGGGTTGAGACTTCAAAGTTGTCAACAATGTACTGGCCACGAAGAAGCAGCACTTGGACGAAGCGTATCGGAGGATATCCAAGTTCAACCAGCACTGGAAGCCCACCCTAGCCAACAGGAAAGAGCGAGAGGATAAGCTGATGCAACAGATCTCCAAGCTGAAAGCCCAGGTGAAGGCTAGTGAGAAGAGGTTTGATGAAGAAACCGCTCGCAGATATGCCGCTGAAGGCCAGCTCAACAGAGCTCTCGCTAACCTGAAGGAGTGCAAACTGACGTTTGAATCCAAGAAACGGAAGCTAGAAGATTGTTTTGGCGAAGGAGCATGGGAAGATTCGGTCGAAGGTCTTCAATACACCATTATGCAGAGGGAGTTACTCGTCGAAGGGTTGCTCACTCGGCCTGATCATCCAGAAACGAAGGGGTTGTTAGAAGAGTTTCGCGCCCGTGGCCGTACTTGACTATATTTGTAATCCTTTTGTGTTGATCATTGTTGGATGCTGACCATCACCAGGCTTGTTGGTTGAGATCATGCTATTGATTCATCTTGTATTCACTGACGTGGTGTACTGCCTTGATGGAATTTCTTTCTATATATGAGATGTTATTTCCATGACTAGACTCAGACTTCTTATTATCAGCACTAGCACTCAGGCACTAGGATCGGGGGAAATCTCCCTAACGCACGTTTGCATTTGCATGAAGCATTTGCATAACGAGCACTTTATCATTTTTTCCTAACCCTTTTGTGTTTTCAGGTTGTTTCAGGTTGTTCCAGGATTGATCAGAGACCTATTCACCACTATCCGACCAGAGCAAATCAAACCAGAATCATGGAGCAAGTGCAAACTGATGTTCAGGAACTCCGCGAAAGAATGGACCGCTTAATGGAGCTCATGCAAGCGGTCGCCAATGGCTAGGATCAGCTTAGAACCTTGGTTCAGCCTCTAATTTCAAGGGTTGATAGCAATGGCGTACTCCATGGGGGGACTGTGCCAACCCCTCCACCTGTTGAATCTCCTCAGAATGGCGTCCCCGTGACCGGGGGAAATGGCAGTGCCAACGGCAATGTGATAGCTAACATGGGACTCAATGGTAATACGACGGGCGTCGGTAATGGGAATTTTGAAGCTAACGTCAATGTTGGGCTGGGCAACGGCCATGCAGGTGTTGGGAATCTGTTCGGGCCTCAGCCGTGGTTAGAAGATCGTCAAGACGATATGTTCTCTCAGAGAGGTGCCGAAGGTGAGCTGACTGCTGAAGCGCGTCTAAGGTTCAAGGCACTCGAGGATAAGATGAGGAATATCGAGAACCAAAACACCCTGGGTGTTGATATGTCCAAGTTGGGACTGATTGCTGATTTCAAGGTGCCTCCTAAGTTCAAGGTACCTGACTTTGAAAAGTACAAGGGCACCACTTGCCCTCGCGTCCACCTGAGATCATATTATAGAAAAATGTTCGCTCATTCTGAAGACGAGAAGTTGCTAATGCACTTCTTTCAAGACAGTCTGTCCGGGCCCTCCCTCGAATGGTACATGAGTCTGGAACCTACCAGTGTGCGCACGTGGAAGGACCTTGCTGAAGCGTTCGTGCACCACTACCAATATAACAGTGACTTGGCCCCGAACCGAGTCCAACTGTAGAATCTGTCGCAAAGGAACAACGAAGGGTTCAAGGAATAGGCCCAGCGGTGGCGTGAATTGGCAGCCAGGCTTCAGCCGCCGATGGTTGAACGTGAGCTTGTGCAAATGTTCGTAGCCACCCTCCCAGGGGTTTACTATGAGAAATTAGTCAGCGGCATGTCTGGAACCTTCTCAGATCTCATTATCACGGGTGAAAACATCGAAAATGGGATCAAACTGGGGAAAATTCAGGGTGATTCATCCTCAGCTGGAGGAGGCGGAAAGAAACCTTATGGTGGAAAAAGACGGGAAGGAGAAACGAGCTCCGTGACCAACGCTCGAAGGAAGGGTAAGGGCCCTCACCAGCAGGTGGCCAGCATAACTATCCCGGCAGTTCAACAGCCACAGCAGCAGCAACCGAATCAGCAAGGGTACAGAAAGTATCAGAACCGAGCGCCTCTGTCGAGCCGTCACCTCGAGACACCGCCCATGTCGTACGCTCAACTATTGTAGACTTTGCTCCAGTTACAGCTGATTCAGAAGAGGACCCTGTCTCCCTTGACAGGGGCACCTCCGCCAGGTTATGATGTGAATGCGACTTGTGAGTTTCACTCGGGGGCACCAGGCCACACAATAGAGAATTGCAAAGCCTTCAAGCACAAGGTGCAGGACATGGTGGATGCCAAGATCATCAACTTCTCAGATAATGTGTCAAACGTCACGAAGAACCCTATGCCGAATCATAGGGGAGGTGGAGTAAACGCCATTATTGAAGACGAGAGCTTAGATTTGTTGACTGACGTCAGAGATCTGAAGACACCGCTTAGCTTCATTAAGGCTAAGCTGATGAAAAGAGGTTTCTTCCCAGGTTGCGAAGAGCTGTGTATGGGCTGTGCGACAAGTCCTGATGGATGTGCACAGTTGATAGAGGGAATTCAAAGTCTGATGACTGAAGGGATTTTACAGTTTAGCCGGAGGGCCGAATATGGATTGGGAGAGGTAATGTTGAAGCAAGGGGATGAGGTTGCCACCATCACCATCCCTCGCCAGACGATAACTATTTCTGCACCCAGGCCGCCCACGATTACTATCACCAAAACTGGGCCAATACCGTTCGAAAGCACTAATGCTGTCCCATGGCATTATGGGGCAGAGGTCTACTGCAACGGACAAAAGTTGGAACTAGACCCGTTCGGGTCATTTGTGGAGAACCTTGCGGGAATCAGTGGTATTACTCGCAGCGGAAGAGTGTTTGCACCACCTGAGGTCGTGGCAGATAAAGCGGACAGAGCTGATGCAACTGATAAAGGGAAGAGTAAAGTCGTTAAAGAGATCCCTTACGGGGTAGAAAAAGACTTACTTGTTAAAGACGCTGAGGAATTTATGAGGTTGATTAAAAAGAGTGACTACAAGATCGTGGATCATCTCCATCAGACACCCTCGAAGATTTCCATCCTGAACCTGTTGTTGTGTTCTGAGGCACACCGCAACGCGCTGCTGAAGGTGTTGAACGCCGCATATGTACCGCAGGAAATATCGGTAAACCAGCTAGAAGAGGTCGTAGCCCACGTGAATGCTGGAAATGGGTTAGGGTTCACTGACCTAGAGCTGACGCCGAAGGGGAGGAACCACAATAGCGCCCTGCACATCTCGATAGAGTGTAGGGGAACGATTATGTCTCACGTGTTGGTGGACACGGGGTCATCGCTCAATGTTCTTCCGAAGAAGGCATTAATGAAGTTAGATACTCGCTGAGTGATTTGCACACCCAGTGATCTGGTTGTGAAAGCGTTCGATGGAACCAAACGCCATGTTTTCGGGGAGGTGACGTTGCCAATCCAAGTTGGGCCGGAAACATTCGATGCGATCTTTTACATTATAGACATCATGCCTGCCTACAGCTGTCTTTTGGGCCGGCCATGGATCCATGCTGCGGGTGTCGTGACCTCCACGTTGCACCAGAAACTCAAGTATGCTGTCGGAGGTAGCATCGTGACTGTGTGTGGCGAGGAAGACATAATGGTAAGCCATCTGTCGTCCTTCAAGTATGTTGAGATGGATGGGGAAATCCACGAAACCCTATGCCAAGCGTTCGAAGCTGTTAAAGTCAAGGACGTAGCTCCTGCAATCGTTGAAAAGCCAGAGATGACTCTCTCCTCCTTCAAGGAAGCCCGGGCTGTTGTCCAAGCCGGATCTACCCCAGGCTGGGGGCGAATTTTGGAGATACCTAACAAGCAAGACAAGTTTGGGTTGGGGTATTCTCCTAGAGCTGAAGCCTCCTCTTCTAGCAGTACGTCGCGAGGTAAAGGGCCGATCCAGTTTACCAGTGGCGAGGTGATATTCGAAAGCGTCAACACGGTGTCTGAAGGCAGCGGAGATAGCGAATGTGACTTAGACTTTTGGATCCAGCCAAGCAAGCCAGGCGAGAGCCTCAACAATTGGTCCGTCAAGGATATCATCCAGATGACAAGCGAAGAGTAATGATTTACTTTTTCCAATCATTGTACAACCCTATGTCCTACCCGGGGCATAGTGGTTTTACTGTCAGGGCCTTGTTTGATTATGTACATGCATTTTATCAATAAATCAAAAGGCGTTTTTCTTCGTATTCAAATATTGTGATCTCTGTTATTCCTGTTTTATATTTGTTTTGAAAAAAAATAAAATGGCAATGGGGTTTGTGCTAACCTGCATATCCTTGTTTTAAGCTTAACCCTTATTATTGCAGGATCCACATAGCAGATGACATCGACTCTGGACCTTCTACGACTCACTTCGACTTCGATTGCCCGATCTATCAAGCCGAAGAAGAGATTGATGAAGACGAAGACCTTCCTGAAGAGTTGGCCCGCTTGTTGAAACAAGAAGAGAAAATTATTCTGCCTCATGAAAAGGAGATCGAGATTGTGAATCTGGGTCCTGAGGAACTTGTCAGGAACGTCAGGATAGGGGCTGCATTGCAGAGTGATGTCAAGCAGAGATTGGTCGAGATGCTAAGAGAGTATAGTGACGTCTTTGCTTGGTCATACAAAGATATGCCCGGACTCGATACTGACATCGTGGTCCATCACTTGCCGCTGCGAGAAGATTGTCCTCCCGTTAAGCAGAAGCTTAAGAGGACACGACCAGATATGGCCGTTAAGATCAAAGAAGAAGTGCAAAAACAGCTTGATGCTGGCTTCTTAGCGGTCACTACTTACCCTCCGTGGGTCTCCAACATAGTGCCTGTACCGAAGAAGGACGGTAAGGTACAAATGTGCGTCGATTATCGGGATTTGAATAGGGTGAGCCCTAAAGATGACTTCCCGCTGCCTCATATTGATGTGTTGGTCGACAATACAGCGCAGTTCTACGTGTTTTCACTCATGGATGGCTTCTCCGGTTACAATTAGATCAAGATAGCACCAGAGGACATGGAGAAAACTACGTTTATCACTCCCTGGGGAACATTTTGCTACAAGGTAATGCCTTTCGGTCTGAAGAATGCAGGGGCCACTTACCAACGAGCAATGGTAACTTTGTTCCATGATATGATTCATCATGAGATTGAAGTCTATGTTGATGACATGATTGCGAAATCCCAAACGGAGGAGGGGCATCTGGTCAATTTGCTGAAGCTCTTTGAGAGGCTTAGGAAGTTCAGGTTGAGGCTGAATCCTAACAAGTGTACTTTTGGAGTACGGTCCGGAAAGTTACTGGGGTTTATCGTGAGTGAAAGAGGCATTGAGGTTGATCCTGCGAAGATTAAAGCGATACAAGAAATGCCAGTGCCGAGAGCAGAAAAAGAAGTTCGTGGTTTCCTGGGCAGAATAAACTACATTACAAGGTTTATCTCTCAGCTCACGGCCACGTGTGAACCGATGTTCAAACTACTAAAGAAAGATCAGGCGATTATCTGGAATGAGGATTGCTAGAAGGCATTCGACAAGATAAAACAGTATCTGCGGGAACCTCCGATCTTGATACCCCCAGTGGCCGGACGACCATTAATCATGTACTTGACAGTTCTTGAGAATAGTATGGGGTGTGTTCTCGGTCAGCACGACGAGACGGGCAGAAAGGAGCATGCCATTTATTACTTGAGTAAAAAGTTCATAGACTGTGAATCTCGCTACTCGATGCTGGAGAAGACGTGTTGTGCACTAGCCTGGGCTGCCAAGCGTTTACGATAGTACATGCTCAATCACACCACCATGCTAATTTCGAAGATGGATCCGATCAAGTACGTCTTCGAGAAGCAAGCGCTTTCGGGCAGGATTGCCAGATGGAAAATGGTGTTGACGGAATATGATATTCAGTACGTGTCCCAGAAGGCCATCAAGGGAAGCGTATTGTCTGAATACCTTGTCGAACAGCCAATCGAGGATTACCAGCCGATGAAATTTGAATTCCCTGATGAGGATATCATGTTTCTCAGAGCGAAAGATTGCGATGAGCTGTTGCCCGACGAGGGGCCAGATAGGAAATCCCAGTGGAAATTGATATTTGACGGGGCGGTTAATTCCTACGGAAGTGGCATTGGGGCGATCATCATGACTCCCCACGGATCCCACATCCCGTTCACTGCGAGACTGACGTTTCCAGTCACCAATAATGAAACGGAGTACGAAGCATGCATCATGGGTCTAGAAGCAGCAATTGATTTGAGAATCAAGAACCTAGATGTATATGGTGACTCGGCGCTTGTGATTAACCAGATTAAAGGGGAGTGGGAGACTCGCCAATCGAATTTGGTGCCGTACATGAACTATGCCAGAAGGCTACTTCCGTTCTTTGATCGAGTGGAACTCCATCGTGTACCCAGAGCAGAAAATCAGATGGCTGATGCCTTAGCCACGTTGGCTTCGATGTATAAAGTCAATTTTTGGAATGAAGCTCCAAGAATTGTCCTTTCTCGTCTTGATAGACCTGCATTCGTCTTTGCGATCGAGGAAGCCTCCGACGGCAAGCCATGGTTCCATGACATTCAAACCTTCCTTATGACTAAGGAGTATCCTACGGGAGCGTCAACCCAGGATAAGAAGACTCTGAGGAGGCTGTCTGGAAACTTTTATCTCAATCCTGATGGAGTTTTGTATAAAAGAAACCATGATCTCGTGCTACTCAGATGTGTAGATGAGAAAGAGGCGAGTATGCTCATGGAAGAAGTCCATGAAGGCACATTTGGTACGCACGCCGGCGGGCATGCTATGACGAGAAAGATCCTGAGAGCAGGATATTACTGGCTGACGGTGGAATCGGATTGCTTTAAATTCGTGAAGAGATGTCACAAATGCCAAATTTATGCTGATAAAGTTCACGTGCCGCCGTGCCCGTTAAATGTCATGTCCTCCCCTTGGCCGTTCTCCATGTGGGGCATCGACATGATAGGCAAGATCAAGCCCACTGCATCTAACGGTCATCGCTTTATTCTAGTAGCTATCGACTACTTCACCAAGTGGGTGGAGGCAGCCTCATATGCTAATGTGACCAAGCAGGTGGTGGCTAAATTCATAAAGAGGGATATCATCTGTCGTTACGGAATTCCCGAGCGGATCATTACGGATAATGGTTCGAATCTGAATAACAAGATGATGAAGGAGCTGTGCCAGAGTTTCAAGATTGAACACCACAACTCATCTCCTTACCGGCCGAAGATGAATGGCGCTGTTGAAGCGGCCAATAAGAACATAAAGAAGATCGTTCAAAAGATGGTTGTGACCTACAAAGATTGGCACAAGATGTTGCCATTCGCACTGCACGGTTATCGTACGACGGTACGTACGTCAACCGGGGCAACTCCTTTCTCCTTAGTGTACGGTATGGAGGCTGTCTTACCGTTAGAAGTGGAGATCCCTTCTTTGCGAGTTTTGGTTGACGTGAAATTCGAAGAGGCAGAATGGATTAAGAACCGACTAAACCAACTCAGCTTGATGGACGAGAAGAGGTTAGCATCGATTGTGTATGGTCGTCTGTACCAAAGCCGAATGAAGAAAGCTTATGATAAGAAGGTGCGTCCTAGAAGCTTTTAGACGGGTGATCTCGTCCTGAAGAAGATTCTTCCTCCACACTCCGATCACCAGGGCAAGTGGACTCCCAATTACAAAGGTCCGTACGTTGTCAGCAAGGTCTTCTCGAGAGGAGCCTTGTTGTTATCCACGATGTATGGTGAAGATTTTGCATCCCCGGTGAACGCGGACGCAGTTAAAAAATACTTTGCTTAAAAATGACCCGCTGGAAAGAAAAAGAATATCCAGGCAAAAATGGGGCATCCCAGCGAACCATAAAAAAGAAAAAGGTTCGGGCAAAAATTAGGGATATAAATTAAAAAAATGTACACCCGCAAAGTCGAAAACCCGGAAGGGCGACTTTGGCAAAAAAGGGTATCCCGGTGAATCGAAAACCCGAAAGGGCGATTCAGGCAAAAGTTAGGGATTCGAAAAAGCAAATGACTGCGTTCCGCGTGTGGACTTTCATTGTTTAGTGGTTTGGAAGACCTGAGGGCCATTTATCTGAATCAATCTCTTCTGAAGCTGAAGCCTCGGAGAAGTATCGAAGTTGAGTGGGTCATAGAGGGATCAACTCATGGTGCTCGTCTACGCCTCGTTGCCGACATTTGTATATACTGATGTATATTTATGTTTTTACTTTTTTGCGCGGCTTCCTCATTCCAGGAGCTTGCATCTGTTGTAAAACATTTTTACCCATTCAGGGGTTCGTTATCAATAAAATGTATACTATTCAGCAATTTTGTTTGTCTGTTTAGCATTTATCTGTTTTGTTTGCGAAAAAGGAACGCCGATGTTTTTGATAAAATGCGCATACATAAACTTACTGGCCTAGGCCACTGATTGTTAAAACAATGAATTACTTGAACATTGTCGCAAGATGATAACCGTGATAGGTCCCTTTGAGAAGGGTATCTTGTTTGTTTGTTTGTGTTGGTGCAGGTGTAGCATGTACCAGGTAGTACGCCGTACGCGTTCCCCAAGCAGGATGATTCCTCCTTCTCCAGCAAAGTTCAGCAGCCTCTCCCTGCAGAGTCCGAACATAGAATCGTAAGCATTGATATGTTTTCCCCAAGCAGAGAAGATTCTCTCCCCAATCAGATGTATCCCGAAGGGTCGTCATCTCCCCAGCTGAGTCGTTCACTGAAGTGTGCAGCAAGTGGAAGTTCCAGACTGAAGTCTCCAGCGGAATCGAGATTCCCCACAGAGTCGTACTCTCCCCAGCAAGCAGGATGATTTCTTCTTCCCCAGCCGAGCTGGCAAATCCCCTAGAGAACCGAGTCCTCGAAAGCAGTTAGGACCATGATTGGTTTTCCCCAGTAGAGTGTTGAATAGCTGATGCCGTATTTCCCCACCGGAGTCGTTATCTCCAGGAAGGTTAGCCGTGAAGGCCGTGCAGTTTATTTCCGCGATTGACATTGCTTTCCGCAGCAGGTCCAGATTCTCGTAGAGCTTCATTCCCCTGCGGCAGTAGACTGAAGTTTGTTTCCCCTGTGGTTCTTTCTCCTCGGCAGGATGATTCCTCCCCTCCACCAGAGTGGTTTTTTCTCCTTGACAGGAGGATCCTCCCTTCAGCATTTATTTTGCTGACGGGATCGCAACATTTTGCATGATTGCATAGCATTTATCATAAACGCGTAGCATTTCCATCCTGTGGAACATTGCGCCATTGTCAAAGCATATGCATACTAAACATGAGCTAGGTCGTTACCGTTCTTGTTTTGCAGGTGTTCCTCCGCAGAGTCGCTTGCTCAAGATGATTCTTGAATTCCCCAGCAAGGTCATTTGCTTAAGATGATTCTTAAAATCCCCAGTGAAGTCGCTAGAGTTGGTTGCTCAAGTTGATGCTTAGAGTCCCCGGCAGAGTGTTTTCTCAGGATGATTCCTGAAATCTCCAGCAGAGCTATGGGTTCAGGATGATTCTTGAAGTCCCCCCGGAGTTATTTGTTCAAGATGATTCTTGCAGTCCTCAGCAGATTTGACCTACCAGGAATGATTTCCGGATCCCTGAAACAGAGTTACTTGATAGTTCTCCAGAGTCCCCAACGGAGATGTGTCATCCCCAGCAGGTTTCTGAACAGCGAAGTTGAAACTTCCCTGGAAGACTTGATGATTGAAGTCCAACCGTATTGACGAAGCAGTTCTCCTAGCTGACGCGGAGTTCCTGATGGCAGAAGTTCGGATATCCCCCAATTGGTTCATGATTGACCGAGAATTCTATTCCCGACTTACCGACGAAGTCCGGCGGATGCCCGAGAAATTTCATTGAAGGCCCGACGACATGATTAACTTGATTGTTGACCTGATGAGTCCTGAGGAATCTGGACGCCTGATGGCATGATCGACCATGTATCATCGGTTACCGTGTGACCAATTCCCCAGCTAGTTGCCGTGCAGCTAGTATTTCAGTTTTCGAAGATTTGTTCCCATCATAGTACCGTGTACTTGTGCAGTTCGCAAATTTCCGGGTTTGTCGGTATTCAACCGTCTCGTACCTTGATTGGTTGAGAGCCATTCGCTTCTCACCCAGTCAGGTTCAAGCCGTTTGAATAGGGGCAGCTGTTGCACCCCAAAATTTGACCAACATTTCTTTACCTAGCTTTTGTCTCATTTCATTCACATTAGCATTATCATTTGCATTTCATTGACATGTATGCAGGAGATCAAGAGGTATGAGTATCAATCAAGGGCTACACAAGAGCTTTAAGCTATCTAAGAAGGTTATTCGAGTGTTCAAGGGTTGATATCCTTGTCAGAGAAGTTAAAGGATTCTCAGAGTGAGTGGTTGAAACCAAGAGGGTGTGCCTCCTAGCTTGAGAGTTGTGGAAGGACCTCAGATGATTCTGAAGCCATGAAGAAGGTATTGAAGCATTGAGAGAGCTCATGAGATTTATTGAAAGCCATCATGAAGCCTAGATAGGTCATTGTGCAAGATTAAGAAGACTCAGCCATGAGTGGTGCAGTTAGGGTTTGACTGGGTCAACCCTAGGCCAACTGATGATTTGAACAAGGTTGAGACCTAATCCAAGAGCCATGTGATCATGGATTGATGCATTGATATGCTATAAAGATGATTTTAAGGTCAACTCATCATGATTGAAGAGTTTGAGAAGTTTTAAACTAGGGTTTCTAAGGCTTGACAGTGTAAAATCCCCTAGTTTGACCCCTATCTTCAAGGCAGTTTAGCTCAAGATGTGATGGTCACATCATCTTGCCCCCAACATGAATGTTGTAGAGCTTGTTCTTAGCTTTAATTTGAGTACTAGAAGTCCTTGATAGGATTTTTAGAACTCAAGTTATGACTTTGACAAGTTACAGGTCATCTGAGGTATGTGAATTTGGGGGCTTGAAAGTTACCCAACTTGCATCAAACTTTTGCCCAAGAAGGATGATTCCTATGAACTTTTGGTCAACATTAATGTTGTTCCTTATCTTCTTAGCTTTCTAGAAAGTACTATAAGTCCTTGATAGGATTTGTAGAACTCAAGGTATGGCTTTGACAAGTTAAGGGCATTTTGGTCATTTGGAGATTACAGGTCATTTCAACCATAAAGCCATAACTCCTATTTCCAAGCTTCAAATGGAAACATCTTCAACATAAAACTTGTTCAAAATGATGTTTTAAGGCTAGTAAGGAGGTCATGAGATGATGGAAATGCTTGTAGCTCAAAGTTGCAAAAATGACCTAAAATAAGGGCATAAGTTAAATAAACCAAAGTTGGAAATTGATATTTTCAACCTACACATCCAAACCATAGCATGTAATATATCATTTTGACTCTAGAAAACATTCTAAGAACATTGGTTTAGCCACATTTTTGAATTGAAATTCAATTGATGGACTTGCTTTGAAAAGTGATTACTTACATATTAAGTAACATGTGCAAAACACAAAATCAAGGCATGAGCAAGGTCCTTTGCAAGCTAAACACCTTCAAAATGTCACTAGGGGAGAAATTGGAAGTGAATGAGGTTGGTTTCAAGCTGCAAACAAAATTATGCATGTCATGATATGTGATTGAAAATCTCATGACATGAGAAGTGGAAACTCTCATTAGAAAGATTTAGAGGGTTCTAGACCATTGATACATCATCTATATATTGAGTAGAGATGATCCAATGCAAGGGTTGGTGATGATTGAAGGAGAGAGCATAGATTGAGATTGAGATTTTTTGGATTGCAATTGAATTCGGTTTCACCAAATTCTTCACTTTCCATCCATTTTCTTGATTGAAACTTCTTCCATGGATGCTAAGGAGTGATTCGAGATCATAATCAAGAAGAATTCGTGGCTAATTGGTGCTCTTGAACTCAGAATTTTCCACCTGCAACTCACCATCGGGTTTCAAGATTTAGGAGCTTTCAACTGGTTCTTTTGCATACAGAAGCAAAGAAAAGGTTCATTGATCGTGTCTGAAAGATTAGAGAGCTTGATTTGATGGTTTAAGGCATCTGTTCATCCAAGATTTTCAGGTTGGTAACTTTCTTCCTCTAGCATGATTTAGGTAGAATCAAGATGAATTAAAGTGCTAGATGCATTGTATAACGGTGTAGGATGGATTTCAGATAGTTAATTTGAGAATTAGTGACAAAATAGGTGTGTTACCATTTTCGGTTGAGAATTGGATATGGTGAATCTTGAGGATTTAGGCTGAATAAAGGGTATGGTTGAATTCGTGAGGGAATTTGGGACAAGTTTCATGTATTGACCATTTGCAATGGAGGATCCTAGAGAGAACTAGGGTTGAGGAAAATGACCGGAGCACCACCGATGGTGGCCGGAGCTGGGCGCGAAGTTGCAAAGGTTTGAAATGGAGAAGATGACTCTAGAACCATCAGATCTTGGTTGGACCTTTGACTAGAAGCTCATCCAACGGCCACGTTTTAAACTCAGTTTGTGAAGGATCTGAAGAAATGAAACGCACCGTTTCATTTAATCAGTGGTTCAGGGCTTAGTGGAAAGATTGATATCCCCACCCCCCCCCTGAAGGCCCAATCCATTGTTTGAACTGATTCTGTTTGCTATTTGCAGCGTGCGTGTGGTTATTTTTATTTGATTTTCTTTATTTTTTTCATTTTATTCATGGTTCTTGGAAAAATCATATAAAATTGAAAATTAATCCAATTAATCCCATTCTTTTTGAATTTTACTCATGATTGAGTCTAGTATTTTTTAGAGAAAAAATATTTTCATTTAATGTATTTTCTGATTTTATGGGAATTTTACATTTTAATTGATATTAAAATGGTTATGTTTGATACATAAGTTTGTGGAATTTTGTGTGATCATGTGGTGATGATTTTGATCCTAATTTTTTGTGTGAGATTAGGTTAGACATGTATGCTCCCATAGCATTTTTATCACATTTTTGTGATGAAAATAGGTGTGCTTTTTAGATTGATATTTAGGTGCTTCCTTTTAGGGTTTAGGTTTAGTACCTCATAATGTAGAATTTATTTCTAGGTCTAATTTGATTATTTGATCTCTGAAATTAATGTGGTATAGTCATGATTGACCTAGGTTCCCATAGTTATTTTTGTAGGATTTTACAATTGGTTTTAGTATTTTAGTTAGGACTAACTTTAGTACTAGGTTTTAGGTGATCCTAACATACTAATTCAACTAGTTTAACTTCCTTAGTCCTCTTAGATTAGGGTTTTTGCTTTGTTTGCCTTTGGTTGAGATTGAAGACAAGTTGAAGACAAGGTGAGGTTGCTTGAAGTTGCTTGGAGCTTTGGAATTGCTTGTGCCTGAAGGTGTCTGATGAAGATGTAGGAAATAGGAGCCATAGGGAGAGCCTTAGAACTAGAATGATTTCTTTCACAAATATGGAAAGCATCTTGTGCTTCCATTCCTCCCAATGACTAAAAGTCCTTCCAAGATATCCACATCCCTCCTTTGGAGGGATGAGTGGCTTTATCTGGGAAGTAGAACTTTGAGGGAACCAGTCTCATAATGATGAACCCTTACAGGCTTCCTTTGGTTGTCAGTAAGCTGTTTATCAGTTCCACTCATTCTGTTAAATCAATTGTCTTCTGGTTTGAGTATCTTGAAAGATGTTAGACTTGAGTTTGAAGATGAGAACTTCATTGAAGAGTGTGGAAGAGGATGATTCCTTAAGCATTGCCATTGCAGTTGAAGCTTGAAGAGCAAGAAGAACAAGTTGATACTTGAAGACCCAATGGAGATTGAATGAAGAGCTGAGGCTTGAAAAAGAATTGAAGGATGAAGTTGACACTTCCAGGTGATTGAAGACTACTCTGACAAGTTGAAGCTTGTAGATGAAGAAGACCAAGTTGATACTGGTGAAGCAAAGAGAGCTGAAGCTTGAAGACTAAGATGATACTTATGAAGAGGATTCAATTGAGATTGAGTGTAGAGCTGATGCTTGAGGAATAAAGGATGAGTTGACACTTACACTGATGCTTGGAGAGCCTGAAGGAATCAAGTTGATACTTGTAGTTAAGAGTGAAGCCTGAAGGTGGAATTGACTGAAGAGCTGAAGCTTGGAGAAGAAAGAGCAAGTTGATACTTGGGTTTGATGGATTGAAACCCTGGAGAAGCAAATTGATATTTGTCCTGGAAGATGATAGCCTTGAAGGGTGGTTGAAGTCTGAAGACTGGATTGCTGTTAGAAGAGCTGAAGCTTGGAATTGAGAGAGGAAGTTGTTGATCTGCCTTCTTTCTTGTCTGTTTTCTTTTCTGTGCTGAGGTGCCTTGTTTAACTTGTTTGATGCATTAGAATAAGTTCATATCTAGACTGACTTTAAACTAGGAGCATGATTGCACTAGAGGTTGAGTTGCTCCCTCTGCTTGTATTTTTACTGTATGGCTTTGCTTGCGGGTATTCGGTAGAGCCTTGCTCCCTTGCCCATGTGGTTTATTTTGCTTGATAGCATTTTATTTTCTTCTGTATGATTACAGTCTCTTATATCCTGCTTGATAGCATGTTGTTAGTATTATTGTATGATTACAGTTATTCATTCTGGCTTGAGGTTGAGATGAGCTTGTGGAGGCTGCTGCCCCACACACATTTCCTCCCTCACTTGCATTGCATACATTTTACAGTCGTTTACTGTCTACTGTTTACTGTTTGAGCTGATGCTTTATCTGTTTCTGTGTATCATTGACATGATCCCTTAGGACTCTCATTTCCTTTGACAAGGAAGTGATGATAGAACTTTAGGTTGAAACCTATGCATGATAACTTCTAAGAGTTCCCTGTTTCAAACCTCAACCATAGGATGAATCCTTGGCATGACAACAGTAGGACTTGATAGTCTCCCTTTAGTTGAGCCTGTTCTCTTCTCATCTCAAAACAGCTTATGATACAGTAATCATGAATGATTTCTTTCGTACGTTACGAGCCTTAAGCTATGTGAGAAAGGATTGTTGGAGAGTTTCTTTTCAACAGTCTGGATGTTTAGTATGGCACCCTTTGGGTGACATGTGACGCATTCACTCTCAGGTTATAGTCCTTAGTGCGATTGAAATTGAAAACACAATAAAAAACACTTCTTTCGTAAAAGACAGAAAACAAACTTCAAACCTTTTTTCCCCGTGGGCCCATAATTCAAATGAAGCTTTTCTGAAGAAAAGAGTGTCGTTAAACTTCAGCGCCAACGCAAACAGGCTTTGTCCCTAACTGCTGGAACTGTTGTTTAACCCTACTCGATAAAACAGATGAATCTGAATCCCCGTAATCCGTATTACCCCGAACTATGTAAGCTCTGATCTCTCATACCTGTTGAGAGTACGTAGGCACAATACTGACGTATTGGCGAGCCACCTTTCCCGTAACCCGTAGTTAGTCGAACTACGTTGACTCTGATTTCTCATTCTCTGATGAGAATACGTAGGCATAAAGTGCGACGCTTTGCCAAGTCATTTTTCTTTTCTGTTTAAGCCAGCCTTGATAGGTAGATAGATAAAACCAATCCGTCCAGTAAACACAACAAGCGTGGATCCCGTCGAGTACGACGGACGTGAGGGGTGCTAATACCTTCCCCTTGCGTAACCGACTCCCGAACCCAGACAACGGTTGCGACGACCTTGTCTTATACCTTTTCGTCAGGTTTTTCCGATCGTTTCCTTTCCCGTTCTGAGGGATAAATAACGAAAGGTGGCGACTCTTCTGTTTTGCCGGCACCTTATTTTCGCGGAAGCGACACCATGCATTCTCAGATAATTCATCATACAAGAATTATATCATGATTGCACATACAACACATTTCATAATAATCAAAGTATTCATACTTTCAACACCAACACCATATTTATCAAGCAATGCACACATATTTACAATATGTTCTCATGCATTCTTCACATACAATCGCATACAATGATTATGCATTCAAAATATCGTGCCAACGGCAACGGACTCAATCACATTCATCATGCACCTTTAATTAATTTAAATAATGCATATATTGGTCAAAATACCGCATTCCACAATCGAGTCCACAATCTAGGATTCACACCATACGGCTACCCACAACATATCACACAACAATACATAAACTATTCATTTTCGATAAGGATTGAACACAATCAAACCAAACAATCAACATTGGATGGAAACACAAGGAAATGAAAATGTTGTCACACTCGCTAGCTTGCTCGCCTAGTGAGTTCCTAGCGAACACTCGCTACCTGTTCGCCTAGCAAACAAGCTCGCGAAGGCAAACAGAAGCTACTGTAAGGCTTCGCTACCTACTCGTTGGGGCTTCGCCTAGCGAACCCCTCGCTACCTCGCTCGCTACCAGCGAAGAGGGTATTCTCCATTCTGCCCAGATCTGGGACCATTCGCTACTAGCTCGCTACAGCAAAAACTCGCGACTTGCTCGCCTAGCGAAGGTGCTAGCGAACGTCTGCGTACTCCAAAACTCCAACTGTTCAAAACCCTCTGAAACTCCCAAAATCACCCGATTTAATTCCAACGATTTCCATTAGTCTTAGTCTAACAATCCTCGACTAATCTACACCATTTATTCTCAATCTTAACCATTAAAACATCGATTCTATCGATTAAACCCGTTTCTGCCCTAAAATGGAAAATGGAGAACAACATCCAAACAATCCATACATAATCATATACATTAACAAGATAATGATATTTCACACCCTTACCTTGATTAAATCGAAGCTAGAAGTTGTTCTTGAGCTTTCCAAGCTTTTTCCCCTTTTCCTTCTCTTTGTCTCCTCTTTCTTTCTTTTCTCTTTCTCTTGTGTTTCTATTTTTCCCTCTTTCTTCCACTTTTCCTTATATGTCTTTCTATTCTATTTCCTTCCATTATTTTTCTTCTCTCAAATATCTACCAATAATTCCAATAATTAAAATAATCCAAATAAATCAATTATTTAATATGAATAATTAATTATTGAAAATTGGGCTATTACAACGATCACGATCCCAACATAACCGTTCACATCATGGAAAGTCCGGTTGTCTTCCAACCAATCCCTGTACCGCCCAACGCCGACCCAACCTTGGTGGCTCTGTTTACTGAAATCAACCAAACAAACCTGATGATCATCCAACAGAACAAGCGAATCAAAATGTTGGAAAAGGACCAACAATCATGATCTCCCCTCCGAAGACATCGTCGTTCGGTTTCTCGCAGCCCGTCACCGTGACGACGAGAAACCCATCCTTCCTCTCCCCCACGGAGGTTGCACATGACGAGTCTCAAAGCCTCTCTCCGCAACAACTTGAGCGTCATCCCGTGGCCACCCATAAGCGTGACCACTCTCCTCCCCAGAAAGAGCGACGCTCTCCGGCTTCCATAAGAAGGAGCGCCGACGGGAAGACTTAGAAACCGAAGAGTCGTCTGAGGAGTACTCCTATCGCAACTGCAAAAAACACCCGACGAAAAAAATAGAAGAGTCGCCACCGAACATTATTTATCCCGACGGAGGAAAGGAAATGATCGAAGAAAACCTCAAAAAAGGGAAAGGAACATGGTCTTGCAAACAAATCTTGGGTTCAAGAGTTGATTACGCGAGAGGAACGTATTAGCACCCCCTCGCGTCCGTTGTACTGAATGGGATCCATGCTTGTTGTCTAATTAAAGGGTGTGTTATCTAAAGCCTATTGCTAAACAAAAACGAGAACGAAAAGGGAAAAACAAAAGGAGAGAAAAAGGAGACTCGATAGGACTTCGTTGTCCTATACCTACGTATTCCCTCGTGCAATGGGAAAATCAGAGTCAACATAGTTTGGAAGACTACGAGTGAAAAGGAAGGTTTCTTGCCAAGAATTCGTCATCTTGTGCCTATGTATCCTCATTCAAATGAGAATGAAAAAGTCAGAGCAGTTGTAGTTCGACGTACGAGTCGATACGTGCATTTTATGAGCGACGTTAAGTTCACATTCCAGTAGTTAGGGTCGATGTCTGTTTGCGGTAGAACGAAAAAATAACGTACTCTTTCTGAAAATGACTTGACAAACGATCCCGAAGGATGAAAATGATTTGAGTTTGTTTGTGAGTTTTAAAGAAGTGAATTGATTTTATTTGGAATATGCATCACACTAAAGTCTATGACATATGATTGAATACTTTGCACTAACGATCCAAACGTCTCGCGCACAAAGTACCCTAAGATGAGGTTAGAAATTCATCCACTCATCTTTTTCCATGTACTTAAGGCTCATGGCATACAATGCACATTATCTTTATTAGGTGTTTTGATGTTGTTTTGAGAAAGAGGAAATAAAGACGCACCGAAGGTCTATGAGGAAAACTCGGTCATAACGTTGTCATACAAAATGGTCCTAAGGTCGGGATGAGAAAGGAATTTTTATCCTAATGTTAGCATGCAAAAGTGGACCTATGGTTGAGGTTAAGAAGGGACTAACCTAACGTTATCATGAATGGATTAAATCCTAATGTCTATCCTACTCCAAGCTTAATCAGAAATTAAGTTGGACTAGGAGGCCTTAAGGGAGCATACAAGAACAAACTAAAACAAGGAAAACAAATCAAAAACAACAGCTATGACAGCGCTTCAGCTTCAGAATAGCAATAAAAACCCAACAAATAAGCAAAACAACTTTTAACAGCTCATGTTTTAGCACATAATATGTGTAAAATGCAGCAGGTGGAATGGATACACAATTAACAACATGCTAAAATCAGAACAGCATGTGTGAAAGCTCAGGCAACATGTATACATCAACACTTCAACAAATACATATGACATGGTGAAGATCAATCATCAACATGTATTGAAAATTAAGCACAAACAAGTTCAATGCACAACTAAACATTCATCAAGAATATCATGCATATTCAACATCAATTAATCATTTCGAACGAGCATGTGATTGCAGAATCGGAAACAAATATAAGCATGTGGCACATATCCAGCAAGATAGACATCAAGAACCAACAATCACCATGGTAAAATGATTATGCAACATGATTATCACACCAAGAATGCAACACAACAATCATAGACATTCATCATTGAAAACCACAAGTCGTGTGTCGAAGAATCACAAGCATGCTATCAAGTCTGATGAAACAGATAAAAAATAGTCTATAAATATGCATGATATTAATCCATAAAGTTTAAAAGTGGAAAGGAATCAAAACAAGCTTGAAAATGTACAAAAATCACATTCTGCATCAATGTTAATCGGTTAAGCATTTTCTAGGAAAAAATGGTTAATCGATTAACCCATTTTGAAAAGCCCAAAAACTTGAAAAATACACTGGTTAATCGATTAACCAGTTTTGCCCTACAACTGGTTAATCGATTAACCAGTTTTGCCCTGCAACTGGTTAATTGATTAACACTGACATAGTAGCAGAAAAACGCCAATTTAAAAGCACTTTTCAGCAATTAATCACTTATATATCCATCCACATGCTTAAGCAATCAATTATGCACGAAAATTATACTAAATCACAACAGTCAGACATCAATTAGATCCAACAAACACCAAAATCAATGATCAAAACAATCAATGGACCAATTATCACCAATAAATAATAGATCTACATTGTGAAATGCAAGATTAAGTAAAATCAAAGCTAGATCTAGAATTTACCAACCTACAAAGCTAAGAATTGCTTTCGTGAGTGTTGTTAAGCTGCAATTAATAGATCCAAGCAAAAAATCCAAGAAACTATTAAGCTCTAG
The DNA here is from genome assembly GCA_963859935.3 of Lathyrus sativus. NCBI lineage: Eukaryota > Viridiplantae > Streptophyta > Magnoliopsida > Fabales > Fabaceae > Lathyrus > Lathyrus sativus. The sequence goes on along the minus strand of OZ012740.1, from coordinate 123,630,722 downwards.
CAAGAAAACATGAAGATCCAAGTAATAATCCACAAATAAGCAAAAGCTCTTCAAGAAGTGATTCCACCAACTTAATCAAGATCCAAATGAATGATAAAACCAGAATTGAACCAAGGGTGATGATGCATTGAAGGTTTAACTTAAGAATTCACAAATTGCAATGTACAATTTGTGAAGCTTTTGGCTATGGAGATCTTGTGAGAGTTTTGGAATGAGAGAAAAGTTGAGAGAATTGGAGTGAGATGTGTAGAAAAATCAGAAAAATGAGTGAAAGTTATGAGAGGTTTGGTGCAAAATGATTTAAGTATGGTTTAGGTTTGGAATTAAATGTGGTTTGGAGTGTGGGTTAGTATGAGGAATGAAAATTAGAAGTGGAATTAGGAATGAAAATGTTTGAAATTTGGAGGGAATTTGAATTAATTGAAAAATAAATCAAATTTTGAACCACTTCTAGATCCTTCTACTGGTGTGAAAATGAATTCAAAAAATTGGAGTTGGGACTAAAAGCTACAACGCTAAAAAATGAGATATCTGGGAAAATTCTGCACGATTAACCAAATTTGCCTAGAAAATGGTTAATCGGTTAATACCTTTCAAATTTGAATTTTTTGGCGCCTTAAAGAGGAAAACTTGGAGAATCGCCTACTGCCACCTGTTCTGAGCATAGTTTGGCCTCTAAAACTTGTCATTTGATATTGCACCTGTATAATTCCTGAAATAAATTTTGAATTGTCTCCTGCGCTCAAAATAACCTATTGAAAAATATAATCCGGTACCCGATCATTGAGCAAAATAAATGCTGACACCTCTGATGCTTGCTACTTTAAAACTTGGAATACAAGAAGTCTTGAGCCATAGAAACAAATTGATCCCATGTCTCAAATACCAATGCCATGATATGATTAATGATGCAAATGAACGGAACATAAGCCAGTTACTGTTAAAAACGAAAGGACAAATTTTCGGGTGTTACAATTGCCCCTATTCAATCGACTTACCTCTGAAGGCATGAAAAGGGACGCCTTTTAGACATTCAAGGTAGAAGGGGATTGAATACCAAAATAACCGTAAAAAATTTGCAATCTGCAAAAAGAGAGACGACTCCACTGGGGAATAAACAAAAGAGGTATAAAAACCCTGAAACGAACATGGACGAGTGTTAGAAGTCAACATAAACGAAGTACTGAGGAAGAATGAAACAAAACACAGACGAGTGTTGGAAACTAAAGGAGGTAAATACACACGATTGTCTAAGATCAATACGGACGAGTATTGGTAAAATTGAAACAAACACAGACGAGTGTCGAAAGATCACAGACGAGTGTCTAAGATCAATACGAACAAAGTATTATAAAAAAGGAATCAAACATGGACGAGTGTTGAAAGAACACAGACAAGCGTCAAATATCAATGCAGACGGAGTATTGAAAAAAAGAATCAAACACAGATGAATGTTGAAATAACACGGATGAGTGTTGTCGCTACGCAAAAAATGACACAGAGTCGCCACCGAATTTTATTTATCCCAAAGAGGAAAAGGGAAATAACAATAAAACCTTTAGGGAAAGAACATGGTCATTGCAACCAAGTTTCGGGTTCATAAGTCGTTTATGTGAGGGGAAGTTATTAGCACCCCCTCACATCCTTCGTACTCGATGGGAACCTTCTAAGTTGTCTAGCTCGAATGGGTGTTCTAATCTAAAAATCTACTTGCTAAAGGGAAAAAGAGTTGGATTTTTTATTAGGGTGCTCGCCAAGGATTGAGGCCCTTGTGCCTACGTATATTCACTTGTAAGAAGTAAAGAATCAGAGCATTCGTAGTTCGTGGGACTACGGGTGAAAAAATGGGAAGTTTAGGTGGACGATGCTATTGTGCACATTCTAGTAGTTAGGTGTATTGCAGCTCGCTCATGGAGTCTTATACGTTACCTGTTTGCGATAGAACAAACGTAACATGCCATTTTTGGGTGATGAAGAATGGAGGACTAAAAATGGAAAAGAAATAAGAGTGATCGCTAGGATCATCGCAATCCTATGCCTACGTATTCTCAACAGGTATGAGAAATCAGAGCAGCCATAGTTTGGCCTACAATTTGTTGGTATTTTATTAGGGATTTTGAAAAGTAGTTTGAGATGCGCATTGTACTAAAGTCTATGGGTAGAGGTGAATCTTTCGAACTACCAAGGCGAGTGTCTTGTGTTCAAAATATTCGGAATGAGCGTAGGAGGGGTTCCATTCTCACTCCTTCTCCGTCACGTATTATGCGTATCATATTTATGAAGTGTTTTTTTATTTCTATTTGAAAAGAAGTTTGAGACGCGCATTACACTAAAATCTATGGGTAAACATAAATATTCAGAACTACCAAGCCGAGCGTCTTGTGTTCAAATTACTCGGAGTACGTGTAGGAGAAGCTCTCACTCCTTCTCCACCACGTATTACACGCATCATATTTATTAAGTGTTTTTTTATTTTTGGTTATGAAAAGACATGGATGCAAGAGGAAAAACTATGGGAGACTGGATCCTAATGTTATCATCTAATTATTGTCCTAAAGTTATGGATGGAGGGAAATCTATCATAATGTTGTCATGCGTTGTCTATCATACTCCAATCTTAATCAAAAATTAAGTTGGACTAGGAGATCCTAAGGGAACATGTGAACATACAAGCTAGCAAGTAATAAAGATATATGCACAAGCATCAAGATGAAATGACAAGTAAAAACAGGATAAGTGACGAAAGTACCAAACACAAAATAGAATCGGGCTAAGAGAAATAATATAACAAAAAAATGCATGAGTTAGATGAATAATGAGCACAAGATAATGAGTAATGGCATATTCAAAACAAGATTCGAGATCATGAGGTCAAACAAAAAAGAATCTAAGTTACGAACTCACAAAAGTTAGGAGTCAAGGAGATTAATAAAAATTAAAATCGAGATGATCAAATATTAAATAATAAAAATAAAATTTAAATGATAAAAAATTAAAACCCTAAATAAGAAAATTTTAAACAAAGATAATAAAATGAAAATAAGAAAATACTTTGAGTCTTTTTATATTTAATTGAAAACAAATAAACCAATCCAATCTAAAAAAAAAAGATAATTATAATTAACATAATTAGAAGAAAATTTCAACATTAAAAAAAAATTCTAAACTATTATTATAAATTAAAAATTAAAAAAATTGTGTAAATGTATATACATATAACTTAAAACAAAATATTATATATATATATATATATATATATATATATATATATATATATATATATATATATATATATATATATATATATATATATATATATATATATATATATATATATATATATATATATATATATATATATATATATATATATATATATATATATATATATATATATATATATATATATATATATATATATATATATATATATATATATATATATATATATATATATATATATATATATATATATATATATATATATATATATATATATATATATATATATATATAAAAGATGAAAAATATATAAATATGCAGGAGATCTCCAACCATGAACTCATTTTTGAGTTTTTTGTAGGACCTATTAAGACACGTCAGCTTGAAGCAACTCAACTAATTTTTCAATCCAATGGTGCGACTCTGAAGAACTCATATTGGGTTCCACAACTTTACTTTATATATTAATATTTTATTCATATTAAATTTTATATCACTTAAAATAATAATTTTAATTTTTTACAGAAAATTATTTCAGTCTACTATATAGCCCAACAGGTATATAGTATTGTTTTAAAGAAAAATATTTCATTCTACTATATAAACTTTAAAAAAATTAGATTAAACTTAAAAAAAATATTTCAATCTCTCCTTAGTTAATTTTAGTGTTTTAAATTAAATTTGATATAAAATTTAAAAAAATTGAAATTAAAATTATAATTTAAAATAAATAAAATTTAAATTAAACTTATAATTTAAACTTATAATTAAAATATAGTTTTCATATTATAAAATCAATATTTTAATATTGTAATTATAGTTTTCATATATGATAATTAAAATGATAAATAAAACTTTATATTAAATTATAGTTTTCATATTATAAAATTAATATTTTAATATAAGAACCGTTACATAATTAAGAACCATCGAACAACATGGCAATCTTGAAAACAACAAATATGAGTGTCATGTTGACAAACCCACTTTAAGAACTCTCGTAAGAAAAAAAAAACACCAATATATTAAAACTATAAGACATGATACAATGAAAACTATATATAGAAAGATGCTAATAAAATAAAAACCGTATATAAGAAAATATAAAGTCAAATAGAAGGAAGAGAAGTTACTGTAGCAGTCGCGGATTTCACAGTTGTTGTGCTATGGCTGAAGGTGATAGGTTATGGTTACCATTAGTGGTTTGGAAGGTTAAGGGTGGATAGTGAAAAGTTGTTATTGTAAGAACAGAGTGATGATAATGGTTAGATGAAGATTAAAAAAAGGTTTTGACAAAATTGTTTTGAGAGAGGGAGAGATCACTAATTTTTGTCAAGAAAAAAGTGGTTCATGGAGAGAGAATTTTACTTTGTGATGAGTGAAATTCTTAGTTTTTGAAATAAATTGAGGATGAGTGAAAGTTTATTATGAGCAGAAAAATAGCTGAACCCGTAAGATAATGTTTGTCTTCCTTTTATAAGAATATTTTAATGTGATACCAGTTATATCTATTTCAAATTTGTTTCCTTCTCTCCTTTTAGAAAACAATCATTCTCTCATTTTACTATTAAAGTGAAAATGTACAATTTCATGAAATAAGAGACAACACCAGCTGGCGCTGATACTTTGTTAGTGTGTACATGTCTCCAACCAATGCATCAGCATCATACCAAAAATAATTTAAAATGTCAATAATATCCTTTTGATTCTTATGTGTAGAAATGAATTAAAACAAATAAACTAAACAAAATCAAAAATGAAAAAAATATATAAATAAAATTGAAATTAAATTAAAGAAAATTCTAATTATTCATTTTGCACATTTTGATTAAAAATTAAAACAATAAAATGACTCAACGAATAAAAGTCGACCGCAAAATTGTCCGAAAAATTAAACTGAGTGCACTAAAATGATAAGCGCGAAATAAACCTATTGAAAAAAAATAGCGTTTTGTCAAATTTCGAAATAATGTTTTCCCAATTAAAAGGCTGAGACTGATCAAAATGTGACCGAAAAGTAGTCGAAAAATTAAAATGAGCATGTTAGGTTAAACTACATGGAACATAGATTAATATAACTAACGTTTGCAAACTCGATTTTGAAACTTTTCGTCCATTAATTTTACACGCAATTGACTTTTAGTTTGACCAATTTGACTGTAAATTCAACAGGTTTATTCTGGCTGATAATTTGAGCACTATGCATGATAAAAGGCATGATGTACTATACAGATGATGAAATGCAAGCTTTAAAATGTCTGATCAAAATTAGGGTATGACAAGTGTCTAAGATCAATACGGAAGAAGTATTGAAAAAAAATAGAATCAAACACAGAAGAGTGTCTATGATCAATACGAATGAAGTATTGAAAAAAAAATCAAACACAGACGAGTGTCTAAGATCAATACGAACGAAGTATTAAAAAAAATCAAACACGGACGAGTGTTGAAAGAACACGGACAAGTGTCTAATATCAATACGGACGAAGTATTGAAAAAAAAGAATAAAAAACAAATGGGTCTTGAAAGAACACGAATGAGTGTCTAAGATCAATACGGATGGAGTATTGATAAAAAAGAATCAAACACGGGAGAGTGTTGAAAGAACACATACGAGTGTCTAAGATCAATACAGACGTAGTATTGAAAAAAGAATCAAATAGAGATGAGTTTTTAATGAAGCTAACCAAGATGAGAATAACGTCTCTAACACGTGCACGACGAGTGAAACAAATAACACCCAAAATGCTAACCAACCCTGAGGGAATTAGGCGAGCGACCACCTAGACGAATGGGTGAAAAGAATAGCAACCACAAATTTTCAATTATGCAAGGGGTAAAAGTGTCTTGGCCAGAAAACTTTGTTGGGGGACACAAAACAATTCCTCTGGAAGGAAATACCAATAGGATAAATTAATCCAACAATACTTCTTGAATTCTGACATCTTCTATTGGGAAAATGTCTGGAAAAGAGGGTATCAAGCACTGACTTATGCTTCGGATGCATATGTTTGAATTTTTCTATGGCGTAATGCTCCATACGAAATGGAAATAATACGCATTTAGAGGATGTGATGCAAAAATGCTTATGATATGCAAGAGATACTCCACCAGAAGGAGCGCAGGGAAGAACCGGAAACGAATCTGTCGGGGAAGGAAACCTGAACCGGCTTCCATGTTATAACCTCTGCTGGATAAACTTCAAAGTGAGCTTCCATCACGCCAAGAAAACAGAAATAACAAAAACATGTTGGGGAGACGACCCGAGAATCCGATGAAAAAGGGTGCCAATGAAACTTGGGCTTTGAACCTGTGGGGAATACGTCAACCACTGCTAATTTACTTGTCGAGGAAACCATAAACCAACTATTCTTAGGGAGAAAAACTAATGATACTAAACCTGCTGGGAGATTACACTGAGCTTACTCCTTTGTTGGGGAAATTATCCTTTATCCTGACTTTCTATGGATAACAAAATCACCATCGTTGGAAATGCGAACAGGCCCGGGAAGTATAAGCGACACATCACTATTCTGTCTAAGGTAACCAGCTCCTAGACACTAGCTAGGGGCAATAAACCACATTTGACACTGGCTGTGGGTACAATCTTCTGTACTCTTGCTGGGGACTTTGCTGGGGAAGACAACAGACAAATTCACCATGCTCTGCTAAGGAAGACAACACTTCCATGGCCTTTGTCGGGGAGAGAAACTCTTGAACTTTTGTTGGGGTGCCTAATCAGAATCTTAGCTGAGGATGATAATGCTTCAGTAGTATCCGTTGAGGAGAACAACTCTACTGGGAAAGAGTAATCACGCCATCCTGCAAACACATACCAAACAAGAAAATGTTCTATATGCGGCATGGAAACCTCAATTACCACCCAAGACACTCATAATTTAAGCAATTTCCATTGTTTTTAACCTGCTCTGCAAAGCTTTAATGTTTTCACATGCAATGTTTATCAAAATATCATACGTTTTGCAAACAAAACAGTAAACACAAAAAAAAAGATGGACATCTTTTGAGTGAAATGGAATTTTATTGATCGAATAGCTTGTAAATAGGAAATTACAATAGGAGGAAATTCCTGAAAAGAGGTAATTATGCAAAAGCAAAAGAGAAAATACACAAGTTGGCAACGTGGAAATAGATTTCCATCAAGTTCTGACTCGACTATGACTTGTATATCTTCGATGTTCTCGAATACTTCTGCCTTTGGAAGAGACTGATTAGACTGATTCCTATCCTTCGGGATTCACATGTATCAAGATGAGCTCACAGATCAAACACAGATTGCAGCCTCTCGCTTTCAAATCCCTAACTTTTTCCTAGATCGCCCTTTCGGGTTTTCAATCCATCGGGATAGCCATTTTTGCCAAAGTTTCCTTTGCAGGTTTTCAACTTCGCAGGTTCATTCAATTATTTTCTTTTATCCCTAATTTTTGCCCGAATCTTTTCTTTTTGTGATTCGTTGGGATGCCCCTTTTTTGCTTGGACCCTATCTTTTTGTGGTTTGGTGGGTCTCTTTATGCAAAGTATTTTTTGACCACGTCTACGTTCACGGGGGATGTAAAATCTTCGCCATCCATATTTGAAAGTAACAAGGCTCCACCAGAGAAAGCGTTTCTTACAACATATGGCCCTACGTAGTTTGGAGTCCATTTGCCCCTGTGATCTGTCTGAGGATGGAGGATCCTTTTCAAAACCAATTCACCTGTCTGGAAACACCGAGGATGCACTTTCTGATCAAAGGCTTTCTGTCATACCCCAAATTTTCACCCCTAGATTCAATTATTATTCTAGGTGCATCAAGCATGTTTTATCTAACCCTAAATAGTTTCAAGTTAATCTTTGTCAAGATGCAGATGAATTAGGGTTTCACACTATCAAAATCAAGAATCCAGTGGACTGATCAGTCAAAGTTTAAGATTGATCTTCCACAAATCAAGTCTTCATATCATCAAGAGGCTCATACCTTTCCAAGAACAAGTTCTATTTGAGATTGTCACCAAGAGAATAGGAGCAGTGCAGTGCAAAACCCTAATTAGGGTTTCTAGTGGAAAAAGTCAACTAAAGTTTGACTTTTGGTCTAAATGATCTTCCAAAGTTTGAATCATGGTTCATGGTACTCCTATAACTTATTAAAGTCTACTCCAAAAGTTTGAAAGGCTCAAAGAACCCATAACACTGAGGATCGATCCAGAAGATTTCAACTGTTCGATTTGTATGTCTGGAAAAGCCAACTCTTTGACTTTTAGGGTTTTAACCCCAAATTGAAGAAAGAAAGTTTTCCAACATCATTTTGTGCCTAACTAGTGAGTTTGATGGGGATTTAATCAAGGATTGATGGATAACTTGCAAATCAAGAAAGTAGGGTTCATGAAAAAACCATATTTTAAGCCAACTTGAAATGAACATAACTTCCTAACCACACCTCCGAATGGAGTGGTTCAAAGCTTTTTAGAAAGCTCTTGAGGAGCCCTACAAAAGTGTCCTATGGGGTTGAGGTCCAAAAATGCATAGATTTTGAGTTATAAGTTCATCAAGTTGTGAAGGATTTCCACATAAAAATTTTCATGTTTCTTGACTTGTAAGTCAACTTTTGCAACAAACTTCATGAGGATTTTTGACATAGTTCCCTTTGGAATTTGAACTTTTGTAAAACATGAATGTTGTATAACGTATTTGGGGCTTTTAAAAAAAGTACATGAGCATTTACTCAACCTTTGTGGTTAGAGAGAATCGAAGAGGGCAAGTTGGGCATTTTTCATGTCACAAAACCAAGTTCAGCACTTGCATTTTGATGCACAAACCATTCAAACCTCTTCTAATCATTTTCTTAACTCGCTCTTTGATGCTTAGGGACCTAATTGATGAGATTAAAATGCATTTCCATGAGCAAAAGACCAGAATTGGATTAATGGAATTGTTTATTCGTGCAAGTGGATGCAAGTGGCAAGGAGAGAGAAGCCTTTTGCAAAATCTGTCACAACTCAGCTACTACATCATTTGCACTCTTTCTTTAACTTCAAGAGCACTATTTGAAGGCTATTGATGATGATGAAACTTACAGGGAGGTGGCTCAAACTCAGAAAAGAAATCTCAAGTTGGATTTGCACATTTTGCCTTCAAAAAGGGAAAACTTGGCAAAATGATCCAATCTGCCCATACCAATTGCTCTCTAACCTTAGCTATAAATAGGACACTCTCCTCACATCCAAAAGACACCAGATTGAGCTAAAAACCAGGAAAAATCTCTCCCATTCCTCTGATCACAATCCTCTTGCAACTTGTGAACCTTGTTCTCTTGTAGCACAAAAATTGACTTTGCATAAACTCTTCCAAAACCCTTTCCAGCCATCAAACACTTCCACCAACACTTCAAACACATCAGAAATGAAGTATTGAAGTTGTTCAAACACTCACCTTCACCAGAAAACACCTCATTCAAAAAGTCAACTGTCAATCCAAAATAGTTTGACTTTCTACATCTTTGAAGCCACAACCATGTCCACTTCATTTCCAACTACTCTAACCCTTCAAACACCTTACATGTAAGTTGTTTGTGCTATCCAAACTTTTACCACACTTCTGTAACACCATTTCAGAAGTTTTCCCTTGGAAGTTCTTGGACATTTCTAGCAAGAACCACCATTTTGTCAAAGCAGCTACTTGGAGGGAGTTTGTACCACTTGATTAGTTCATTTGGAGCATCTTGGAGCTGTTTGAATCATCACATCTCAACTAGAATTCTTGATTTGTGCATTTGCTTAAGGAGGATACAAGAGGAAAGTACTCATAATAGCCACTTTTAGAATCACGCAAGTTTTTTATGTACATTGAGTTTGAACATGTTTAATATTTGTTATAGGTCATGTTTGAACTTTGGTTTTCCCTTAACCTTGTATGGTTATGACTGCCTCATTGTTTTTGCTTGCTAGCTTATTTAAGGTTTCATTCCTATGAGCAACTTTGCGTTTCTATTTAAGCATAGGTGCTAGGTATTTGTAAACATCATTTACATGTTATGTGTGTTGTGTTGAATCACTTATTGGTTATTGAAATGTTACATTTCTGTCTGTCACAATGTTCTTGCTCAAACTTGGCATTTTGGCCACTTCATGTGCTATCTGGGGTTTGAACTCATCTCTTGATGTGTAATGTTTGTAAACATCATTTATATGTTCCATATGGTATGCTTGATCACTTGTTTGCTGCTGAAACCATGTACATTTGACTGTCAACATGTTTGCACATAACATGTTTGAGCAAGTTATGGTTGCTTTTGCAAATCTGCCTAGACTAGGTTCTTGCCTTGCTTTGTTTTTGCCCTAGTTGCCCTAGTTTTGAACTCAATTTTCCAAAGTGCATAATTTATTTGATTTGTATCATTTTGATTCCATTCCTTTTGCAAAATGCTCCTTGATATGTGTGTTTTTTATGTGAGAATAAATAATCCAAGAACTGTCATTCTTGAAACACTTTAGCCCATTTTGAAGACATGGTCTTTTTTAGGGTTTTTACTTGTTTTCATGAGTTTCTTTGACTTAGTACTTGATTTTTCTTGTATGAATCACTTTTGAATGTTTAACATGTTTATATATTTGAAAACATTTGGTTCTTTTCATTACCATGCTTATGCTTGCCTTTGTAATTGCATGAACATAAAAACCATGCCTTGGAACTTCTCTGTGAATCCCTGTGTGTTTCTTGATGTTGTAAACTCTTGAACGTGATCCCTTAACCTAATTTTACTTGTTTATGTGTCTTGTTAGAACCATAACCTGTTTAGGGTTTGATTCTTGCCTTTGCAAATGCATGAATGTGAATGTATGACTTGGAAATTCTCTGTGAATCCTTGTATGTCTATTGATGTCGTAACCTCTTGAACATGATCCTAAACACCCCTACCTTACCTTACATGTTTATGTGTCTTGTTAGAACCATAACATGTTTATGATTTGATTCTTGCCTTTGTAAATGCATGAATGTGAATGTATGACTTGGAAATTCTCTGTGAATCCTTGTATGTTTCTTGATGGTGTAACCTCTTGAACATGATCCTCAACACCCCTACCTTACCTTACTTGTTTATATGTCTTGTTAGAAGCATAACATGTTTAGGGTTTAATTCTTGCCTTTGTAAATGCATGAATGTGAATGTATGACTTAGAAATTCTTTGTGAATCCTTGTATGTTTCTTGACGTTGTAACCTCTTGAACATGATCCTCAACATCCCCTACCTTACCTTACTTGTTTATGTGTCTTGTTAGAACCATAACATGTTTAGGATTGATTCTTGCTTTGAAAGATACTATGAATCTTGTTTACCTTTCTATTATGTGAAGTTTAAATCCATGCTTGAACTGTTGTCACTCTTCCTGCTTTTCCATGATTGATTGTTATCAATATGCCTTGAAAACTATTAAATATTGTTACATTTATCTTTGTGTGATCTATATACCATGATTTATTCAAGTTGTAAATTGTATGCATGAGTTTTGTTTTGCTTACCATTGATGCATTTGTTGTTGCTTCACATGTTTCATGCTTGCTCTATTGGGTTGTTACCTTTATAATCTTTGAACTTTGTCATGATAGAGCTTTCTTGGTTGTTAACATGCTCTTCTATTTTCATCATGTTTGAATTAATGCTTATGTATGCTTTGACTTTGTTAAATTCTCCCTAAGTGATCGAACTTATTATTTCTCATCCAGTTGCCTTGTATTCCCTTATTCCAAAGGAAAGTCTCTCTATTGACTTCACAGTCATAGATAGCTCATTACCCATACCTTTCACTTGGTTAAGTCATTAGGTCCTTTAACTTAGTTAAGTTAGAACCTACATTCACTAGACTTTGCTTTAAGTCTAAAAGACTTACCCCTTGTTAGGAGTATCCTTCAATAAGAACTTTAAGATAGAGTTTTTTAACTCTATGTAAGGATCATTGTCATGATTACTTACTCCCCTCTTGGCTTTTGTCAAAGTCATCCCCCTTGAGTGTTAAACTTAGACATAGAGAGTTTTTTCAAACTCTATACAAACATTGCTATGTGTTGTTCCCCACTTGGAGTCCTGACCATAGTCAAGCATTCGTCATCCCTAATGAGGAGAACTACGGTTGCTTTGATTCCATCCTAGTCAGTATACGTAGACATAAGATGTGATATCTTTGCGAGCAAACTTAGAACTATCCTTAGGTCTTTACCTCAATTTTACCCTAACCTTGATCCCCATGACCCTAGCAAACAACTTAGATAACTTAGCGTACATAACACAAAATGTTCTTGTAGAGTACTACAGATGTCTAAGATGTGAAATACCTACCATAGGCATAACCAACCCCCGATCCCCGAATCTTTAGCGTTGTTGTTACATCGCACAAAAGGTTTTTCTTTCTTTAACCTTTCCTTTGGATAAATTAAAGCTCGACGGTGAATTTCAATGATATAAGATTCAAGTTAATCAATAGCTTGACATTCGATTCTCACCGTAACAAAAATGGCGACTTCACTTGGGAAAGCTTGAGGGTTTAGCCCACTTTGTGTGCTTGTATCCTATATCTCTATATGTTTTCCTGTACATGTATATTTGTAAATATATAACTGTATTGTTTTCATTGGATCATTTGGGTGATATCTTGAATGGTGAGATAAGTCCTAACCCGAACTTGAGTGTACATATGATAGGATGTGGTATGATCAATAGTTGACTGTTGGGAGTAGTCCTAACATGTTTGACATATGATCTAACCGTGCTCAGCTGAGACCTCCTTGAGATAAATAATGGTGTATGAGTATTCATGCATTTCATTAGTTGTGAGAGTCTGTGAAACTGAGGACCATTAGTTACCCACTTACCCCAGTTGGCCTTTTTAGGACGTAGTGCAAAGACTATGAGGGAGTAGTCCCAAAATAGTTGTTACACGATACTACACTCAGACGAGTCTATCCCAAGATTATTTTTGACCCACATGAGTAGTCATGTTGGTTGATAATATCCGAGGGATTTATCTATGACTCTGGGAACTCTTGATAGAACCCGTTCTACAGGTACAATGAAAACCTTAGTACATGTCCTTTGGGAGGGTATACCCTGGCTTCATACTTGTAACCTGAACCTAGGACCTTTGCTTGTCAGCATTTGCCTTTGTGCATTGTGTATCTATGAATACTTGTGTATGTGCTATGTGTGCATCATATCATCATATCATCATAGCATCTCATTTTGTTGCACTGGTTTTGTAAAAATCAGTCATTTTCTTTTTGTAAAACCCTAGTTATCATGGATTTTGGGAAAAGAAACATTAAGAAATATAACTTCAAGAAATGTGATACAACGGAGTTGAGGAAGCTAGGAACAATGGTATCCGAAGACTTTGGGAAAACATATGGAAAGCTTGTGAGTATTGTGAAGACTAAAATGGAAGAAAGGGTTCTCAGCACCTTGGTTCAGCTCTACGATCCGTTGTACCACTGTTTCACCTTCCCAAATTATCAGTTAATGCCAACATTATAAGAATATTCTTACTTCATTAGAATTCCCGTGAAGGATAAGAAACCCTTCAGTGGTTTGAAGAAGCTACCCTCGCCGAAGGAAATTGCTAACACACTTCATCTAGAAGTATCGGAGGTCAAAGCCAATCATACTTCAAAGAATGAAGTCAAAGGTTTTCATTCTGCTTATCTATTAGGAAAGGCTACTTACCTTGCCAAGGAAGGTAGTATGGACGCATTCGAAGCGGTTTTGGCTCTACTAATATATGGTTTGGTGTTGTTCCCAGAGGTAGAAGCATTCGTCAATTCAACTGCCATCACCATATTCTTGAATGGTAACCCAATACCCACTTTATAGGTGACGTTTATCATTCCATTCATCACAAGACTCTTCAAGGTAGATGGACTATTAGATGTTGTGCACCTTTATTATACAGATGGTTTGTTAATCATCTACCAAGGACGGATGCTTTTAAAGAAAATCCTAATGGTTGGAGATGGTCGTAAAGGATTATGTCTCTAACTCAAGCAGATATTCATTGGTATGACCCCGCCTATGACCAAGGAGTCTACATTGATAGTTGTGGTTCTTTTTCGAATATACCACTCTTGGGAGTACAAGGGGGGATCAGCTACAATCCTGCTTTGGCTAGACGTCAATTTGGATTCCCAATGAAGGATAAACCTAACAACATCCTATTGTCTGGTTTCTTCTACCTTAACGCAGAAGTGGAGGAAAGCTTAAAAAATAGTATGATTGATGCTTGGAAGAACATCCGGAGAAAAACCAAAGCTGACCTTGGAAAGAGGAATTGTGTATCCTTTGTGTCATTCACTCAGTGAGTCCAATCTAGAGCTCGTGATCTCAAGATGCCTTACCTTCCTGAGAAGAATACGCAGATTGTCATCGCGTCATCTTTTGCCATTCCTATGGAAAATATGGAAGAGTACCAAGAGATTCTTGAAGAACCAAGCTTGAAAAGGACACTTGGGAAGGAAAGTACCATACTCTTCATGCTGAGATGACAGAATTGCAGAGAGAGCTACAAGACAAGGACGAGTTGATTGGGTGGATCGAAAGACGCCTAACTGACGAAGATGTGAAGAAAGAGAATTTATCTTTCTCTAGCGTCAAACCTATATAGAGTACTCATGAATATTCGAATATCCAACCAACTTCTGGCGCTTGGAAAGGAATAGTAGACAAGTTGGTGATGGAAAACACTATCGTCAGACTTCCTAACCATAAGGCCTAGTCTTCTCCTTTGATATAGCCTTACATTTCTTGTGTTATATTTCAAAATTTGTAACTTTTCCCAACATAAATGTAACGAGGTTTTGCTTTAACTATCTTCTGCGTTTTGTAAAGCCAATTGCATCTAGCATCTTTGCATTGCATTCTGCATTTTGCTAACCATTCAAGGAATTCAAAAATCTTATTTTTTTTGCAAACATAGTGATGGATCAAAGAAATATGATTACATTCCCAAGCCTGAGGTTGGACAACCTAAGGATCTTAAGGAGCCTAGTAAGGAATCCTGCTGCTTTTATAGCCAAGTATGGGGACTTGTTATCATTGCTAGATACACAAGTAAATGAGGAAATGCTGCAAGCCCTCGTAAAGTTTTACAACTCACTGTACCATTGCTTCATATTCCCAGACTTTCAGTTGCTGCCAACCTTGGAAGAATACTCCGAGCATCTGAAAATTCCTATGACTTTCACAGCTAACTATGGAAGGGAAAGAAAACCAAACAGAAGAGATATTGCTGAAGCTCTTAACCTAGAACCCATTGACCTTCCAACCCAGTTGGATAATAGGGGTAAATTTACCGGAATTGAGGCAAGACCATTCATGGAGAAGGCTGAGTTCTATTATGACCGTGGAGATTTGGGAATCTTTGAAGTTATACTAGCTTTCTTGATTTACGGCTTATACCTGTTTCCCAGCAAACCTGAGTTCATCAGTTTGGAGGCCATCAAGCTATTTCTTGTCAGAAATCCAGCTCCCATTCTCTTGGCTAATAACTATTACACCATTCATCGGTGGAAGGTGTATAATCTCGGGCAATTCTTCTGCTACACGACATTCCTAAGTAATTGGTTTATTTCACACTTGCCTATGACATTCTCTCTGTGGAACCTGGAAGACAATGATGCGTGGGTTGTAAAACTGACTTCACTCTCTCACTACAACATCAGCTGGTATGACCTGGATCACGGAGGAGTAGCCATGGTACATAGCTATGGGGAGTTCTCAAATATACCTCTAATTGGCACTAGAGGGTATATCAACTACATTCCTATATTAGCTCGCCGTCAGCTAGGGTACCCTACTGAGAAAGAACCAGAGCCAGCCCTGCTAAAGGCTTGCTTCTGTGAAAGGGATGCTGGCCCAAATTTCGAAGCACAAATTATCTTTGCCTGACTTCACCTAACCTGCAAGGAATGACCGCCGTGGAAAATCCAAGTTGTCTCATCTTGAAGGAATATCTGTTTTGGTCAAAAGTGATAGCATTGAAGATGTTCTATACTCACTCCTACGACATTACTCTAGAGCCAGAGGAACTTTTGTCTAGAGGAGAGTTGAAGTTTGCTTTGGTAAAAGCCGAACGGGAAAATGTAGAACTTTGGAAGCTACTTTGTCAAATCCAGAGGAAGACAAGGCTGCAGGAGGGAGAAGGGTCATCTTGTTAGAGGATCCTTAGCTTTTAATTTCCTTTTGTAGAACCCCAGGCTTATGGGAATATGTGATCCTTCATTTTGTAAAATGTTGTAAAAGTTTCATTTGTTAATGAAAAACTTATGTTGTAAAACTCTTTTGATTAATGAGAATTTGTTTAAGCTTTCATTTGTTAATGATAAGCATCACGTTGTTACGTGTTGATCCATTAATTTTGTTCACAAACAAACTTTTTGGTTTTTCCTTAAATGTGTGATCTACATTTGCATTTGCATCATGTATTTCATTTTGCATTTCATCGGTCTTCCGGCTCATCTTGTGTTCTGTTGTTGTCAGAATCACGCTGAATACCCATCGGTACAACACAAGAGCTAGCACTCAGCAGAGAATGGTAGATCAGGACCTAAGAATTGATCAGATCAACAATGATCTCGAAGGGCTACGTGGTGATGTTAGCCAAATTATGGAATTCCTTTAGGTAATCAAGGCAAAGATGGACACACAACCTACGGTAGTGTCTGAAATCAACACAACGACATCAAATCCTCCTCCATTAGTAACTTCAGCAACAGGACATCCTTTTGGCATTGCCAGAGATTTCATGCCTTCGTACAGTAATGCTCAACAATTTAATTATCAACCGTATTCTAATCCACAGAGTGTTCCATTAATGACGGATTTCCAAAATCCAATTTACACTTAGGTCGGTGCCCAGACACAGGTTCGATAAATCTTCAACAATCATCAACCAATATTCTACATATCCAACGGGTCTGAGACTGAAGATGAGAAACATGAGAAACTACAGGTTGAAATGGACATAATGGACAGAAGAATGAAGACCATAGAAGGAAACAATGTCTTTGGGTCTGATGCCAAGGACATGTGTTTGGTTTCGGGCTTGGTATTCCCTCCCAAATTTGTAATGCCTACATTTGAAAAGTACGAAGGAGAAACCTGCCCAAAGGTTCACCTGATCATGTACTGTCGACGCATGGCCCCGCATATTGAGAATGACAAATTGTTGATACATTGCTTTCAAGACAGTCTTAAAGGTGCCTCTGCTAAATGGTACTTAAGTTTGGATCAGTCTAAAATCCACTGCTTCCAAGATTTGTCTGATGCATTCATTCAACAGTATAAATACAACATCAATTTAGCGCCTGACCTTCGTCAGCTTCTCAGCATGACTCAGAAGAGCTCAGAATCCTTTAAAGAGTATGCGAAGAGATGGTGTGGTACTACCACCCAGGTGGAACCTCCCCTAACAGAAAAAGAGTTGGCTGATTGGTTCATGGATACCGTCAGACCCGAAATCTATGAAAGAATGGTTAGCAGTATCACGACCAACTTCTCTGATATTGTTTCCGTCGGTGTAAAGGTAGAAGCTGGTTTGAAAAATGGCAAAGTGACGAGTTCGGCTAGCACTAGCTCAATGAAAAAGCCACCGGGAAACTTCCACAAGAAAAAGGAAGGAGAGACTAATGCTATAATGTACGACGATAGGGTTCAGAACAGAAGAAGCCGCCCACAAAATCAACAATTACCTCGTCTACAACCTCAGTGAAATTATCAGTAACAACAATATGTGTCTGCAGTCACGCCGGTGTTTCAACCTCGGCCAAACCCATAAATTTTTTAGCAACAGGTGCCCAACGCATATCAACAAAATCACAATCAGCAAGCACGACGACAACAAAGAGCACTGACTTCAAGGCCTTCTTTCTTAAACAGAAGGCCATGGATTTAGCCTATCCTCATGAGTTACACTTATTTGTACCGTTTAATGGTGCAACAAGGACTTATTCAAACCAGGAAGTTGGGTCCCCCTCTGTTGCACCCCAAAATTTGCCCAACCATTTCTTGTACTTGGCTTTTGTTTCGTTTCATTTTCACATTTCTGCATTTGCATAGCATTTGTGTTCGAGGCAAGGGATCAAGGTTTTCCGCGGCTCGGATTTCTTTTAGTGCAAGGGACTGAACAACAAGCATCAGAGGCTCCGACATTTATTTTGCCCAACGATCGAACGGTCAATTTTATTTTGTTTTGCAGGTTACTTTCAGTGCAGGAAACAACATGCAGGCTATATCAAGCATTCTCACAATTGGAATATTCAAGAACAAGTTTCAGAAGCTTAACAGAGCTCAAACCGATTGAAAATAGACCATTGTGCAGGTTTCCCTCCAAAAGGCGCCAAATTCAAAATTTTGAAGGTGTTAATCGATCAACCGATTAACCAAGTCAAAAACAATTCAAATTCAAATATTCAAGGGTGTTAATCGATTAACCATATGGTTAACCGATTAACCAGTGCAAATTTCTGCTTTCCACGTGAATTTTCAAGTGATTTCACTTTGGGGTCCATTTTGATCATTCTTGAAGTTGATTTTACACTAAAGGAAGGATCTAGAACCATTTCAAGTTTTGGTTAACTTTCAAATCATTTCATTTTCCCTCAAAATTCTCATTCGTAATTCCATGCCATTTTTCATAAACCACATTCCAAACCTCATTTGGATCCTCACCTAAGGGGTATTTAAATGATATACTCCAAACCTCACACACATAATCCTCATAATTTCATTCTCATTCAGAATTCACTCTCACTCTCTCAATTTGCTCTCAAGTTTTCACTCCCAAAACCTCTACCAAATCTCTTCTCAGCTTGAATTCTTTGATTCTCCATTGGAATCATTGATTTCTAAGAGCTAAACCTTCATCCTTCATCATCATCATCTCTTTTTTTCCATTCAATTTTCGTGCAAGTTTGGATCTGAATTTTGGAGTTGATTTGGAGTAGCTTATTTGAGTGGATCTTGATTAATTTTGGTTGATCATCACTTCTACTACAAGTATACACTCGGATCTTGAAGGAATTCCAAATTTCTAGCTTGGATCTGCTTAATTGGATTTGAATCAACATTAACCAAAGCAATTCTCCGCTTCGTAGGTTGGAATTCTAGATCCATTGTTGTTTTGAGCTTATTTGCATAATCATCATGTTGATCTTCATTTTTGATTGATTTTTTATTCATATGATCTGTGATCTTGCTGTTTTAATGTGTTTATATGTTGATTGGATCACTGTTTTCTGGTTTAAATTCATGCATAGTTGATTATGTGATTATCTGAATTATCGGATAAGTGCTTATTTGCTGAAAATGTTGTTATCTGGCTGTTTTTCTGCTTCTGGCACAATGTTAACCAATTAACCAACACGAATTTTCAAATTTTTCAGGAATTTTTGACTGGTTAATCGATTAACCCCTGGTGTTAATCGATTAACACTGTGCCAGCAGGCCTGTTTTGCTGTTTTTCATGCTTGTTTGGTATAGTTTCATTTCGAATCTTCACGGATCAGTGTGATGCATTAGGAGTGAGATGTTTTGGATATATGTTGTTGTTCTTGATCATTTAATCATGATTTTATCGACACTCGTGTTCGATTTCCACTTGAATGCATGCTTATGGATATGGTTCAAAGTGATGATCATTTGCATTGTTGCTTTTGTGTGCACTTTCTTTTGGTTCTTGCATCTCTCATTTGCATGCTTGAGGTTGAGATGTGCTTGTGGTGGCTGCTTTCCCACACTTTTTTCCTCCCTCATTTTCATTCTAATTGTGCATTACATGTTTGCATACTTGCATCTTCCTTATTTCATGCTTCCTTCTTCTTTTTCTTTCCTCTTTGCCATGTTCCCTTAGGACCTCTAATCTTCTTTGTTCAAGGTTGATTATGATAGACCTTAGGCTTTAACCCATGCATGATAACATTAGGTAGCATTCCCTTTCATCCCAATTATAGGTACACTTTGCATGAGAACATTAGGTTGAGTCTTAGTCCCCCTTTAGAGTGTCTCTCTTTTCTCACCTTCAAATTCTCTCAAAACACTTAATAAAGGTTAATGAATGTTGTACGTTACAAGCCTTAAGTACTTGGGGAATGGTGGTTGGGGGGCTTCCTCTCAATTGCTTAGAGTGTTTAGTGTACGTCCTTAGGACAATATGCGACGCATTCGCTCATAGGTCATAGTTTTTAGTGCAACATGAATTACAAACAAAAATTAATGCACTTCTTCTCTAAAAAACACAAAAAAAAATTCAATTATTTTTATCCTTCGGGATCTTAATTTGGAAAACCTTTTTCATAAGGATAGTTTTGTTAACTCTTGGTTCTACCGCAAACAGGTAACGCTTAAGTCTCCAACGGTCGAGCTGCATACACCTAACTGCTAGAACTAAGTTTTAACCCTACTCGGGCCTAAAACATTTGAACCAACCGGTGTTCTTGTTAGCCCGAACTACGTTTGCTCTGATTTCTCATACCATATGAGAATACGTAAGCACAAGACGATGATGTATTGGTGAGCAACCTTCCCCACTTTTCACCCGTAGTTTTCCGAACTACGTTGACTCTGACTTTTCCATTGCACGAGGGAGTACGTAGGCATAGAGCGGCGATGCTCTATCGAGTCTCTTTTCTTTTCTTTTGTCCCTGAGTCTTAGCTTAGATAGTAAACACCCCTTTAGATAGACAATAAAGCGTGGATCCCGTCGATTACGACGGACATGAGGGGTGCTAATACCTTCCCCTTGCGTAACCAACTCCCGAACCCGAGATATGGTTGCGATGACCTGTCTTTTCTCTTTTTGTTAGGTTTTCTATGATTGTTTCCTTTCCCTCTTTTGGGATAAATAACAAATGATGGCGACTCTTCTGTCATTGCCGACCACTCTTCGCAGCGATGCGACAGCTGGCGACTTTGCTGGGGACAGGAACATCCCCTATGCGAGTCAATCCTAGCGCTTGGTTGTTTATCTTTTGGGTATGTATATATGTGTTGTGCTTTACTTTCCCGCATTTACTTTCAGCATTGTATATATCAGTTTTGCTGTGCTGTTGGGGGAGAATGTTCCATTAAGGGATAATCCAAAACACAGGCTTGAGTACGAACATAGCATTAGAAGTGGAAAGTAGTGGTGAACCTGTATGCTTAGCATGCACAAGTTCCCATGAAATTCACGCTCAAACGAGATTCTCTTTGATGAGTTCCTTTCCGGTCCTTAGGACTTGAGGGGATCTTGGATCTGAGGATTGTCGACTCTGGGGACTGATCATTTGTGATTCAGCTAAGTGAGGCTTCTTCGGGAGATTATGATGCCAAACCAGAAATGGTGAACGTATCATCGTTTCTTGAAAGTCTATGACACTGATGAATGCATAGGATGCCGAACCTTATCAGTGGATAGGTTCATACCTGTGAGAGGGATTGGGTTATGCAGGAAACCTTGACTTTCAAACTACCCAGTTTTCTTTATAGTGTGAATTTGTGTTCCTGATACAAGGTGTCCTAATGTCAGTGTTATGTTCTTGCTAAAGTGGAGCGTCGGTCCTTCTCAATCAACAACACAACAATCTTGATACCCTATTTGCATTTGCATGTGCATTTTCATCTGCATTTTCATTATGTATCTATGTTGCAGATGCATATTTCCTCCTCGATTCTAGTGATCTTGTTCCCTTACTTCTGATATGGAGCCCTTTAAAAAGACAATGGCGTACAGTTTTCCAACTCCGGATATTGGTTCTTTACTGAGTTTGATTGCCATGGCTGACAAGAGAGTGATGGAAGACTTCAATCAATCTTATGGGAAACTGTTGAGATGTGTCTGCAAGCCTTCAGTACATGAGATAAGTGGTCTTTATACTCTCCTGCAGTTCTATGATGCACAGCTGAGGTGTTTTGTTTTTCTGGATTATGTTCTGGCGCCTACCTTAGAGGAGTATTCTGAGCTGTTGGGTGTTCCTAGCTTAGACCGGATGTCATTCTATCACACTAATGCTGAGACCGATCTGGATAAGCTTGTTGTTGCTCTGCATTTGGATGTTTCAGAGTTGGAAGGGAAGTCGATCATGAGGAGTGGGATGCTTGGTTTTCCTTTACCTTTTCTGATTTATAAGGCTCAGCAGTTCGCCAAAGACGGTTGTTGGGTCGTGTTTAGCGCCATCTTAACTCTTTGTATCTATGGTATCATATTGTTTCCTAACCTTCCGGATTTTATAGACATAGATGCTTTATACATTTTTGCTTCAGGGAATCCAGTACCTACGCTTTTGGGAAACGTCTATCATTCTATTCACCATAAGAATGAGAACCGGATGCGAAAGAACGTATCTTGCTATATTCCTTTGTTGTACAGGTGGTTTGCTAGTCATCTTCCTAAGACAGGTCCATTTGTTGCTACTGCTGGTACTTCAGAATGGTCAGAAAGGTTGATGGGATTGTCTGCAGAGAATGTTATCTGGTTTGACAGAGACCTGCTTGGTACAGAGATTGTTTATAGTTATGGTGGATTTCCTAACGCCCCGTTGGTCGGAAGGAAAGGGTGCATCAACTATAACCCATCTTTGTTAGTTAGGCAGTTTGGATACGCGTTGAGAGGACCTCCTAAGGAAGAGGAGATACAGGAATCTCTGTATCTCACTGGATTGCTGGAGGGTGATACTTTGGCTAAGAGTGGAGAGAGCTTGGAGTAGTGTTCACAGGAAAGGGAAGGCTTTTATGGGGAAGAGTAACAGTAGGGCCTACGACCCTTATCTGACTTGGATTCGTGAGAGAGCTACCAAGTTTCTGATGCCTTTTCCTTCTGTTGAGCCTCTGTATCCTCTGATGATTGAGGAACCTACCAATGTTGACATCCAGAGGTACAACCAATTTTTGTTTTGTAAAAGAAGAGCTTCGGAAGGTGCTGTACCCCAAAATTTGCCCAACCTTTTTCTAACTTGGTTTATGTGTCATCTCATTGTTCTAGCATTTGCATTTGCATATCATTGTTCATTTGCAGGGGATCAGGAGAGGTGTGCATAGCAAAAGAAGGTTACCTAGGGTCTAAGCCTAAGCAAGAGGTTTTATACAAATGGTCAAGTGCTTATCATCATCAAGAGAAGGTCAAAGTTCTTTGAAAGAATAGAGGGGAGAATGTGGTTTATCTCCTATCTTGGAGGCCAGTTAAAGATTATCAGAGGATTATGAGTCCATGGTTATGGATGAAGAATGTTGTGAAAGCTCATTGATTACTTTGAGAGCCATTGTGGAGCTTATCCAAGTGATTACATCATATGCAAGAAGCCACAGTCAAAGGTGGTGCATCTAGGGTTTTCATCTGGTCAACCCTAAGTCAACTGTTGAATTTGAAGGAGATTAAGACTTAATTCCAAGTTATTGTAATCATGGAATGTTGTGTTGAGTCATCTAAGATGTTATTCCAAGATCAAATCAAAAATAATCAAGAGTGTGAGAAGTTGCTAAGCTAGGGTTTCTAAGCTTGTCAATGTAAAATCCCCTGTTTAGTGCCTAACTTCAAGACCACATATCTCAAGATACAAGTTTCATATCATTTTGACTCCAACATGAGACTTGTAGATCATGCTTCTAGCTTTCTTTTGAGTACTAGAACTCATCCATTGGGTTTCTAGAACTCAAGTTATGATGCTGACAAGTTATGGGTCCTCGGAGGAATGTGATTTTTGTCTACAAAAGTCAACCAACTTCCAAGACATTTTTGACCTAGAAAGATGTTTCTCATCACTTTGACCCAAACATGAAAGTTGTTCCTTATGATCTTAGCTTTTCAAAAAGTACTATAACTACTTCATCTGATTTGTAGAACTCAAGTCATGAGACTTGCAAGGCAGGGGTATTTTGGGAAAGCAAGATTACAGGTCATTTTCATTATAGGTCCATTTCATGACTTTGGGAACTTCAAATGGACATATCTCCAACATGAAACTTGCATCAAATGAACTCAATTTCATCATTAAACATCAAGTTGCCATGGGTTTGGCTTGTATGTGAAGATTGGTGAAGGAATTTCATGAAAAAAGGCATTAAAGGCCATTATTTGAATTTGAATCCATTTAAATCATTTCATGACATATTTGTGCATTTTTTGAATCCCTTTAACATACCAAGCACATTGCACAAATCAGAATTGAGTTTTGATGAGTAAAAACATGTCCTTTTTCAAGTTGCTTCATGTATAAGTCACACATCCAAAATTCACCATAGGATCTTTTCAAGGGATGATTCTCATCCATTAGATCACTACATACCACAAGCAAGGTGTTTGAACTAAATTCAGAGCCTTTGGAGCTAGTTTCATACGTGAATTTTCAAGCTTTGAACTTCAAAATTGGATTTTACAATTCCCATTATTATGCCACAATTGGGCCTCCATTTGATTCTAGATCCAAAATATGTAATCTCTTGATGAAGAACACAACTTCAGAAGTTGAAGATTGATCAGAATTGGAGCAAAAAACGGTTAAGAATTTTCAAGGAAAAAGTGAGATCGTGATTCCAAGAATCAAGCAGTTTCAGTCCAATTGAATATTACCAAGAGCTTTATTGAAGATCCTTAAAGCTTTCTGGATTGTTTCCCACGAGTTTATGTTGCAATTCAAGACCCGTCGGAGGAGCTTCGTTAGGTAAATTCTCTTTCAAGAATTCTCCGTGTTCAAGCATCCATTCACTTCCATTTTTTGTGCATATTGAAGCCCTACTTATGTAGGCCATTTCTGGGTTGTTTTGGCTTTTGTTCTTGATAATTCTTGAATTATGCTCAATTCTTGTCGGCTTTGAATATCACTAGATTCTTAATGTACGTATTATGAGGATTAGTTTGGTATCAAAAATTATGTGTTTTGATGAGGTTTCACTTTGTCTTCTCCGGCGAACCATCAGAGAAGATGACCGGCACCACCGTCTGGTTTAATCCCCCACCTGCCAGCGTGTCATGCCATATCACCCTCTGACTTATTGACCAGGACCTGATGAACGACTATGATTCATTCTGACTGATTCTTTGACCCTTTGACCATGCCACGTATTAAATGAAGTTATGCGTTTTGATCCAAAATGCTGAGTTGTATTGGATTGGGCTCACATTCTTATTCACACACCACCCTCACTTGGCCCATTGAAAACTAACTGGAATCACTTGCTATTCAACACACGTTTTTTCCATTTTCTTTTCTTTTATTCTTTTTGCATTTTTATTTCATGTTTGATCTTAATGCAAACAAAATACCTCTGATGAAGATAAAAATCCCAAAAATTACTTTTTACACATTTTAGGATGTTACGTTATTTTAGAAAATTTTCACTTAATTTTTTAAGTCATTTTTCAATTAAAAATGGATTTTACTTTTTGAGGGATTTTAATTGAGTTAAAATTGATATCTCCATGTGTTTGATTTTATTTCTTGATCAATTTTCTATGTTAATGGATAATTCTTGTTTCTCATATTGATGACATGTTAGGTGATTTTTCAAGACCTTTTTACCCCTGGTTTGATTAAATTTGGTTAGGGTTTTAGGCTAGTTTTTATGACCCTCGATTCACCCTTGCATTTAGGGTATCCCTGCGGTATTCACCTCTGTTTGTATAGTTTTGTTAGGATTTTGTCCTCATACTTTTGACCCCTGGTTGATAACACCTTAGGGGTCACCTAGGATTTTATTTGGCATTTTTTGGATATGTTTGCTATTTTTAGTGTAATTTCCATTTTAGGGCATCCTTGTGTGATGTTTACATTAGTGCATGAACTAGTTTGTGTTGTAAATGACTTTTGTGCATTAATTGAACCTCTAATTCTTGTGAATTCATGTTATAGACATATTGAGGTGTTTTTATGTTGAATTATAGGTCCTAATTTGGTTTGTAACTTGTTTAAGTTTGTGCATCTTTTAGGCCTTCATTTTAGGGTTTCACTTGTGATGTGTTTGAATGTTTCCCATCTTTTACATGCTTTTGTTTACGTTTGGTTATGTGTTTTGCTTCATTTACTTTGAGCATATTCTATCCTCATCTATACCTCTGTCCTATGACTTAAGGATCCTATTTATGAAGGCTTAGTCCCTCCTTAGGAGGAACTTGAAGCATGTCATAAATAGTGAGCCTTTGAGGACCATTTGTTTGATTTGCTTGCATATTGAATGTGGTATGTTTGGTTGAGTGCCCTTATGAGTTCCTTAGGTTCTTATTTTGCCTCCCATATTCTCATTCAATTATTTCCCTCTTTCCTTTTCACTTGGTGTGCTTGTATGCATTAGGATTGATGTTTGAATGTTGTAAGATTCATACTTTCATTCTCTTTTAGCATTTCTTTCTTGCATTAATAAAGGTTGAGATGTGCTTGTGGAGGTATTTACCTCACACTTTTTCCTCCCTTTGCTTGTGTGTTGCATTACATATGCAAATTTGCATCTTTCATATCTTATGCTTTGCTTATGCTTTCTTTCTTTGCCATATTCCCTTAGGATCTCTAATCTCTTCGAGATTATGATAGACCTTAGGAGTTAAACCATCCATGATAACATTAGGTAGCATCCCTTTTACCTCAACTTTAAGGCCACTTTGCATGACAACTACTAGGTTTGAACTAGTCTCCCTTTAGTTTGTCCTCTCTCCTTCTCATCTTCAAATCGTGTCAAAACATTTAATAAAGGTTAATGAATGTTGTGCGTTACGAGCCTTAAGTACTTGGGAAATGATGATTGGGTGGTTGCCTCTCAATTGTCTAGAGTGTTAGCGTATGTCCTTTGGATGATATGCGACGCATTCGCTCCTAGGTTATAGTCTTTAGTGCAACATGAGTTACAAACAATAATCAATGCACTTCTTCTTAAAAGACTTCAAAAACAAAGTTTAAACCTTTTTCATCCTTCGGGATCTTAATAAAGGAAAACCTTTTTCATAAAAAAGAGTTTCGTTAACTCTTAGTTCTACCGCAAACAGGTAACGCCTAAGTCTCCAATGGTTGAGCTGCATACACCTAATTGCTAGAACTAATTGTTAACCCTACTCGGGTAAAACATTTGAACCAACCGGTGTTCTTATCGCCCGAACTATGTTTGCTCTGATTTCTCATACCATATGAGAATACGTAGGCACAAGACGTGATGTCTTGGCGAGAAACCTTTCCCCACCTTTCCCTCGTAGTTAGCCGAACTACGTTGACTCTGACTTTCCCATTGCACGAGGGAATACGTAGGCACAGAGCGGCGATGCTCTGCTAAGTCACTTTCATTTTCTTTTTTCCCTGAGACCTTTAGCGTAGATAGTTTCAATCACCATTTTAGATAGATAACCAAGCGTGGATACCGTCGAGTACGACGGACGTGAGGGGTGCTAATACCTTCCCCTTGCGTACCTGACTCTCGAACCCGAGATATGGTTGTGATGACCTGTCTTCTCCCGTTTTCGTTAGCTTTCCTCTGATCGTTTCCTTTCCCTCTTTTGGTATAAATAACGAATGGTGGCGACTCTTCTGTCATTGCCGACACCTTTTTCCGCAGTAGCGACAGAAGGCTAATGAAGAGTTAGAGAAAGAGACCATTCAACTCCGGAGTGAGAAGATTGAAGTTGTGTACTCTTCTAAGAGGCAGACTGAGCTTGTGAACATGTTGGGTACAGATTTGACCAAGGATACTCGTTCTCATGAACGTTTAGGTTTAGATCTGAAAGTTGTTAGTGATGTTCTCGCTTCTAAGAAGAAGGACTTGGATAGATCTTATTTGGAGGTTTCCAAGTTCAACGAGCAGTGGAATGCAACCCTTACCAACAACAAAGCACGGGAGGATGGGTTGAAACAGCAGATTGCCAAGCTAAAGACTCAGCTCAGAGCAAAGGATGACAGGATTGCAGATGAAGCCTCATTCAGGCGTGACAGTGATTGCAGACTGAACGAAGCTTTGGCAACCTTGGAGGATTACAAGCTGAGGGCTGATTCGAAGAGGTGCAAGCTAGAGGAAGTCTTTGGTGAGGGAGCCTGGGAGGACTATTCTGAGGGTTACAAACTACTATCAGACAACGAGAGTCGCTCATTCAAGAATTACTTGTCAGTCTAGATCATCCTGAGACACAGGAGCTGTTGGAGGAGTTTCGCGCTCGTTGTCGTACCTGATGTCTTTATTTTCCTTTATAGCCTATTCGTAGTGACCATCACCAGACCTGTTGGCTAAGGTCCTTTTGTGGATTCATTGTACTCAGTTGTATGATTGTACATTGCCTGTTGGCTTTTTCTTGTATGTATGAGGTGTTTGGGTTTAGTTTTGGTTTCCCTATGGCTCATTGTTCGCGCAGGAACTAGAATCGAGGGGAAACGTCCCTAATGCATATATACATGTCTGCATTTTTCATAGCATTTTTGCATACCAGGTGCAGCGGAACCATTTTTCTTACCACTGTTGGTTTGTTAGATTATTTCAGGATAGACGGCCAGACTACTCACCGCTACGCCACAAGAGGTAATCAACGCAGAGTTATGGAACAAGTGCAAGCTGAGATGCAGGAGATGAGGGACAGGATGGCTCAATTTATGGAGCTGATGCAGGGTGTGGCACATGGTCAGGAGCAATTGAGGACTCTGGTCCAGCCATTGATTGTTCATGTTGACAATAATGGTGTGCTTCATGGAGGAACTACTGCTAATCCTCCTCATGGTGATGGTACGCCACATGCTCACGCTATTCCTACAACAGTTATCCCTCCGTACAGAGGCAACGTAGGTGGAACCCCTGAAGTGGTGTGTGTTATGCATGGAAACAATGTTCCTCAATGGGATGAGAACCAGCAGGAAGACGCATTTTCTATGCGAGATATAAGTGTTGGACTACCATCTGAGGTTGATAAAAGGTTTAGGCTAATTGAGGAAAAGATGAGATCTTTTGAAAATCAGAATTCCATGGGACTAGACATGGCCAATCTGGGGCTGATCCCAGATCTGAAAGTTCCGCTGAAATTCAAAGTCCCTGAATTTGACAAGTATAAGGGAACTACTTGCCCAAGGGTCCACTTGCGTTTTTATTACCGCAAGATGTCTGCTTACTCAGATGACGAAAAACTGCTCATGCATTTCTTTCAAGATAGCTTGTCTGGACCCTCACTTGAGTGGTATATGCGATTGGAGCCTGTTAATATCCGCAGTTGGAGAGACTTAGCTGAAGCCTTCGTGAAGCACTATCAGTATAATAGTGACCTTGCTCCTAACAGGGTCCAACTCCAGAATTTGTCTCAAAAGACTGGTGAATGCTTTAAGGAATACGCCTAGAGGTGGCGCGAACTAGCAGCAAGAGTATAACCTCCGATGGTGGAGCGTGAATTGATTGATATGTCCGTGGTCACGTTTCCTGGTGTCTATTATGAGAAGCTTATCAGTAGCATGTCCGGTAGCTTTTCCAATTTGATCATCACTGGGGAGAGAGTAGAAAACAGTATAAAGCTGGGAAAAATCCAATCTGGTGAGGTGTCCTCAGCTGGAGAAGGAGGTAAAAAGGTGTTTGGTAATAAGAAGCGTGAAGGCGAGACTAATTCAGTGTCTAGTTCCCGAAGGAATAGATATCAACGATCAGTACAAAATCGTCAGCAGCAGCAGCAGGTTGCTAGTATCACAATTCCAGCCGTTCCACAACAACCACAGCAACCGCAGCAACAACATAATCAACAGGGTTATAGAAGGTTTCAAGATCGGGGTCGAACGACAAATAGACAATTTGACGAACCTCCGATGCCTTATTCCCAACTGCTTCAGCATTTGCTACAGTTGTAGTTAATCTAGAAGAGAACTTTAGCCCCTCTAACAGGTGCACCACCACCCGGTTATGATGTGAATGCTCGTTGTGAGTTCCATTCTGGGGCACCTGGGCACAATATCGACAATTGCAAAGCCTTTAAACATAAATTTCAGGATCTGGTGGATAGCAAGGCAATAAACCTTTCTCACGATGCTCCCAACTTCGTGCAGAACCCCATGCCCAACCATGGGGCAGCCGGAGTCAGTGCAATCATTGAAGACAAAAGTTTAGATTTGATAATTGATGTCAATGATTTGAGGACGCCGTTGGGCTTTGTGAAGGAAAGGTTAT
Organism: Lathyrus sativus; assembly: GCA_963859935.3. Taxonomy (NCBI): domain Eukaryota; kingdom Viridiplantae; phylum Streptophyta; class Magnoliopsida; order Fabales; family Fabaceae; genus Lathyrus; species Lathyrus sativus. The sequence goes on along the minus strand of OZ012740.1, from coordinate 123,600,387 downwards.
TAAAAGGAGGGATATTCCCGAGTTGTAATGAATCGTGTGCTGAATGTTTGGGTCATCCCGAGGGATGTGCAAAGCTGAAGGGCTGTATTCAGGGTATGATGAATGATGGAATGCTGCAATTTGACTGGGTTAATAACTTTGAATGAAAAAAGGGTCGTTGGGATCTAGCATTTTGGTGTAACTATTTGAACAATTGATTATCATCAAACGTTTGTCATTCACCTAAAAAGCATCCAACTAATCATTCTATTTTCTCACCTTCGTGCGATCCTAAAAGCGTTTTCATAAACGTGAGATATTGTGTCATGAGACGACATAAAGCATTGCTTTGTCCACAAACTATTTGAGTTGAGATAAGAGGCGTTTCCCGCGAATGTTTATTTGTAAATCCATTCTACTGTGATGCAAATGCCCGCTCCTCGCCTGTTTTGGGTAAAACAATGTTTTCTGTCGAATGCGGCAAAATATCTTTCGCTAAAATCGACCAACAAACAAACTTTTTTTTACCCAAAACTACGGACGCTCTGATTTCTCATTTCAAAACGAGAATACGTAGGCACAAGAGCCCTAATCCTTGGAGAGCAATCTTTCTCTTTTTTCACCATAGTCTCTGAACTACAAATGCTCTGATTTCCTCATTGCACTATGAGGATATGTAGGCACGAGACTGCGAAGTCTTGTTGATCCCCTAGTAATAAAAAACCTTAGGTCCCATTTCTCTTTATTAAAATTCCAAAAACATTTCTCTTATCTTTCTTTTACCACTCAATAAGTTGAAGATTAGAAACTAAATAAGTTAACATTCATTAGATAACTAACTAAATGCTTCTCGTTGAGTATAATGGATGTGAGTGGTGTTAATACCTTCTTTTTGCGTAACCGACTTCCGAACTCAGATATTGGTTGCGATGACCATATCCTTATCTTTCTTTTATGGGTTTTATTTGATATTTTCCCTTTTCCTCTATGGGAATAAATAAAGATTGGTGGCAACTCTCTTAAGTCCATCCCACAGGCGGGCAATAGTGCTTTACGAGGTCATCCTCATTTTTTTAGGTACGACATCTTGTATGTACAATCAAAAAACAACACCAAGTGAAACATATTCATGTTAAGTGCAAATTTTGACTTAAAATGAACCATCTTTCTTGACATTTTTCAACTCAATTCTCATGTTTTCATATATATAACTCATGTTCTTATGTGATTCTTCAATTATATTGCAAATATCTTTAGATTTTTTGATGTGTGTACTATTGTGCAGCAATTAGACATAAAACATCAATGAGTAAGACACAAAAGATTGGACAAGGAAGCCAAAGACATGTGAAGATTTTCAATGTTCATTGGCCGAACAGAACCCAGCAGCCAGCGAATGTTCGTCGGGAGAAATATCAGCGAGGTCCCAGCGAGGAGGAAATCTTGGAAGTCAGTAGCTAAAGGATCCAAAGTTCAATATTCGAACTTATAGCGAGGTAGTTCGCAGTGTAAAGAATTGCTCACACGACGAACTCATATATTTTTCAAGGACGGTTTAACTATTCCTGAGGCACTTCAATTGCCAAAAGGGGGACTTCGCTAGACGAATAGGTTGTTCGCAGTGCAAACATGACAGATTTTGTAAATACTATATAAGTATTTTTCTTACTTTTTAGAAACATATGATATATTTTGAGGATCATAACTTTATCCCTCTTCATTTCAAGCTTATTTTAGAGAGAGAAATACAAACCATAAGAGGGAGAAGGTAAGATATTTGATCTCTTGTTGGAGTTTGGATGTAATCTTTTGATACCTTATATATTTCATCTAATTTATGTATTATGAACTAGTTTTGATTCTCTATTATTGATTGTCTTTAATTTCTTATTTTTGGGTCTTGACAAAACCTTTTCAAATCTTTGATCTTAGATTTTCATCTATTAATGAGCAAATTTTTGACATGGTTTTGTAAGTTGATATTCATTTGCATCATTTATATTTTATTATGTTGATTAAGTAGCATGAGTAGGATCAACACGGTAAAGGCCGCGATACAACACTTGACAAACGGTATTGCGAGGATGCGTGATAATAGTGATGAAGAACGATATTCACATACATTTGGCAAATTAGTTTAATACATGTAAAAAGGGTTAATCATGTGTATATATTATGATCATGGCGTTATATATGATTCAAATCATTAATTTGATATGAATGTTATAGTAATATCTGTTGGGTCTAACTCTAGACGTAGATTTAGGTTTAACATTCACGTGAGTATCAGTTCTTAATGCTCTGTGTTGGTTTTGTTGCGTGAGATATCACCGATGAGACAATACGGTTAGCATCTCGACTTTGCGTTAGACATAACCTCTGTTATGGGTGATACGTGATGATATTAGATGAAAGTTTGAGTTGTGTATAACATGATTAGAAGAATTCATGTGTTATCAATTGATGAGATCCAATCCCAACAAGCCTCCATTTATATTTCAGTCTTTACTTTATATTTCCCGTCTTTATATTTTCTGTCTTTATTTATGGTTCCTTGAACCTTTTAACCAAAACTTTTGCATAACAAGTTTAGAAATGTAGAGACCATTGAACGACATTCTTTCCCTCGCACTGATCCCTGTGGAGACGATATAAATCCCAGAGGGAATTTCTTCAAAACTAATTTTTGCTTCTTGCCACTTTAATGTTGTTCGAACAATTCAACAACTTCACTGAATTAAGATGTATCCAGAAGATACCAGCAACAACATTTGAGTTTTCCTTATTGTTTGTCCAACACATATATCTTTCTCTATGAATAAGAGTCAACAACATTTTTATTTTTGTCAATGAACCTCTCTTACTCGCATTGTATGTAGCTCTACCTTTATACACTTGGGTAAAATTAGTGAGATTTTCTGGATCTTTATCTTTTAAGATGGAAACTATGTACCGTGGAGTCATGTTGTACTTCGTCATGTCATTTACAAATTGTGTCTCATGAGCTTTTAGACGACTCAATATATCATGTCATCTAAATCCTTAGATAGTTTATGATTTTGAAACCCACACCTAACAATCACCTTCCAACTGCTACCACTCGGCACAAATCTCAGCCTAAAAGGGCATTTCACTTTCATACTATAAATACGCTATGAGAATTTACTGCTTTTAGATGTATTTTTTCTTTTATAATTTTCTCCTCTCTCACAACCCATAATCAATTTATCTTTCCTACTCCGTTGGTTATTTGCAGTATCAGAACGAACAGTTTCAACTATAATACCATGTTGCTTGTCAATATTTTGTGCACATGCTAATAATTCAGATTGGCGCTCAAACATTTGTCATTTATATCACATAAAAAGTATACTATCAAATATCATATAAGGGCGAGAAAATATTTAATTTAAACTTGTTATATAGAAAACATATTTTGGCTGTGATGAAGAACTGAGTATAATCGCTACACGAGTCTGTCTATGATCATGCCGGCTTCGAACCACACAAATAAAGTATTTTTCCTAATTTTTGTTCTATTATCGGAAATTTCAAATATATTCAAAATTTCCGATATACCGAAAATTTGCAAGTTTTTTGAAGTTTTTATAAATTACCAAAAATTTTGACAATTTCCAACCGGTATAAATGCGTGAATTTTTAAAAATGTAGAAAATGACATACTGGAAATTTCAAAATAACTACCAAAAATTTTATTTTGAGAAATTTAAAAATTTGAAAATTTTGAAAGAATAATAAAATTTGATAGGTAAAATTAAAATGGAAATTTTGAAAATATTGAAAATTTGGAAGGTGTTAGGTATAATATGGGGGATAGTACGTTAAAATCTCAGTAATAAGAGAGATACTTGTTTAGTTTCCTTTTAGTGAGTTGGATTGCCAATAATAAACTATCCTTAGAATTGTGCTTTTTTTTTTCCATCACCGATATTCAGTCCACTAAATCGATTAATATGATTTAAGAGTCGGTTCTAACATCAAATCACCTCTTGATTTCATTTTATCATCTCAAATTACTTTTAGAGTAGTGCTTTAAGCAGTGGAATGTTACTTAATTTTATCATCTTTAAGTATCTTCGCGTTGTATTAGGAAAGTTACTGCTCTCTATACTACAGAGGCTTGGTCATGTAGCAGTTAGATTCAATCTTGTCCTGTCGTAAACCTCCCTTTCAATCAAATAATACATATTTTGTTTCAAATTATTTGTTGTTTTGCATTTTACAACTCCCATCAAATAATACATGTTTTGTTTTCAATTATTTTGTTTTTTTGCTTCCTACAATTCCCAGTTCCTAACTTCCCATCAAAAGACAGTGTGAAGAACTCATTTGATTTCTTTTCCCTCTTGACACATAATTAAGCTGAAAAGCTAGGTGTACATGATTGTAAAGACACATATGGTTTAGCCAGTAGAAATGACAATTTTCCAATCCTAACATTTAGTTTTGGAAGAGACAACTGATTCTTATAAATCAATTTTTCAGAATCAATTTATTCCAAATCAATTTCGGACAATCTAGAACCAAACACGCACTAACACCTCTTCTAAACAAGTAAATTTATTCTAACATGTATCTATATTTTGTAGTGGTGTTTTCTGAAAAGTTCAGGCTTACCTATAGAAAAGATACAAAAACACTTTGATACAAATGTCAAGGGTCAGAAGCCATTGACTACAAAACATGACAGTTTTACCTTATGTGTCGTGCCGCTTCCTAGTAACACGAAAGTTTGACAAAAATCTTGATACAGAATGTTGAAAACCAAAAAATCTAACAAGATTTTGGCAATCTTTCTTTTCTTCTTCGTCATTATCTGCCTGTGAACTTAAGTTACTCAGAAAAGTTTTTCCCTGATATATAAAAGAGAGCTGCTGCCATAAAAGAACACTCAATCCTATGTGTAATGAAACACTTGCGATAAACAGATACACAAGAAGAAGTCCTCTAGACGATAGAAACAACGCAGATCTCAGGAAGGCAACAAATATTTCATTCATAAGTCTCCATGCTAGATCTCGGCCAGTAATCCCCTTTAAGCGGCCGAGGGAGTATGACGATGGTGGCCAAATATGCAAGCTAGCATATGCAGACATTATAGAGACATAGATCGTGCTCAACACTGCTGAAATGAGGAACCAGATGAAGCTGTAGTGATTAGCTGCACCAACACAATTCCCAATCTGCCAAAGAACAAACTAGCATTAAGACATGGCAATGTTTTCAAAACCAAATTTAGAAAGAAAAAAATTATACAAACATTTGCTAGCTAAGGAGATGTTTTCAAAACCAAATTTCCAATACCCAAAGCTTGCTCTTTTGTTATATAAATTTTACTTATATATTTAATCAAGGTATCATGGTAAGCATTGATGTTTCACTAACCCCATGGGAGTTTAACTAACTAACCACTGCATCCAAAATAAAATTCCAACTAACCAAATTATCCTTCCTGGAATCTCCATCCCCTCATCAAATCCATCTTCCAGCTTCTATATTTTGTCACATCAAGCTAGTTCAACATAAAACTTAAGTATAGAGAAAATCAAGATTTAAGGCAAGGGATTAAATAACAGAACAAGAGGGTATACCAAGTAATATGTGAGGTCTGGACACGAATAAAAAAATCTACACGAATAAAAAAACTCCAAAAACACATTCCCAACTGTTCAATTCAAACATCATAGTAATGGAACATTTGAGCAACTAAGGGACCCTCTAACCCCATTAGTATATAGCAATACACAAGTTACACAAGGAAGTTGATAGAAACTGGTACCAAATAGAATTTACTAGAACACGACAAAACTTTATTATTAACAATTATGGAGAATTGATCACAGGCAGAATGTTACGTATACACACAATAAAACAGATACAAAAAGATTACAATTGAATGTCTAAAGTCGGGTTCCTCTCCAAGTTTTTGAGAGCTTGGTCTCTCCCTCCCAGTCATAGTCAATCGCTGCCAATATCGGTGCTATCCTGCTATAGCAGAATGGAGCGGAGGCCGACCGCTATGGGAAGAGCCTTAGCGGTGCAGGACACTATAGTGGCCACTATAGGATAAGTAGCGGTTAGCGGGGGCAGAGCGGTTTCTGTCTTGTTATCCTTTTCCCTCTGGAAAACCGAAACTACCCCTTAAATTTAAAATGTTTTAAGGGTAATTTAAGATTTTTCAATCAAATTTGAGTTGAGACTCCACCCTAACCTTCCTTCACTGACGTTTCTGCACTTCAGTCATTCCAAAGAAAAATCACAAGTTCCTCCCTCACCTCTCTCTGCAATTCGTTCTTCCCTCTGCACTTCATTTTTTTATAATTATTATTCATGTAACTTGTCCAAATAATATCAAGTAGCAGCCATCCAGCTATACGGTATCCATTTTTTGGGTCGTCTACTCCGCACGGCTATCTGGGATTGATTACTCTGCTCCCAATAACCACTCAATACTTCTTTAGATAACCAGTTATACCCTGCCTGCCTCTTTCTATTTATTCTTACTAACAGCTAACATAACTTGCCCACAATTAATTAATAAAATATAACTGACAGGGAAACAATAGCACTGTGATGCATTTCAAGTGGAGATTACAGCACTGATATTGATATTTCAAATGTAAGAATATTATGGAAACTTACAAATGGGCAGTGATGATCCATGTCCAGTATACATTTTCCACATGATCGACAATGATGTGCTCTAGGTGACTTTGGCTTCAAGCAGTAGTGACAGAATGTATAATTTTCAAGGTCACCTTTCCCTACCGTGGGATAGCTTCCCCATAATATATTTGGCGGTGTTCCAGCACATCTAAATGCTGCAAGGCTGAAAAAGGAAATTGTAGCTATGGACAAAATCGTTGTAATGATTGAGTGAAAAATTCCCCAAAGAAGACTGACAGAGAAGACTATTGGGTACACTGCCCACACCCCACCAACTGCGCAAACAAATCAAATGTATGACAAAAATATAGAATAATGGAATATATGTCACAAATATAAATATAATGAAGAACCGTGATAACACAAACACTGAATCATAAACAAATACTTTAATTTTTGACTTAAAATGGTAAAAATAAATAAAAAATAAAAAAGCAATCGTCAGCCAAAGATATGATGAGATGAGCATCAATTACAACTGAAACTATAAATAAACATTTTATTCACTCCCTTTTTCATAGCCAAACCACGCTTTATATGTGATAAATCCATAACGCAGTGATCATACTCAAGTTTTGAGTAACACAACACAGTCGCAAAAGTTAAAGTTCCGCAGCAACATTATTAGCCACAAGAAAGGAGACCAGACAGATATCAAGATGCTAACAGTACCTACTAAAGTGTTGTATTATGATGGCCAAATCCAATTGACAGAAAGTATGATGTCATAAACAGGAGTTATTAAAAGAAAGGAGACCTGTCATGATGTGCTTGACAGCTCTTAGTAATTGAAGATAACTTCGGTTGCAATGTTTTAAGGTTAATAGCCAAAGTTTTTAAAAGTTTCTTCTGGGATTGCAGAACTCCTAAAGAGGATGGCATTAAGTAGCAGTAGAATCATGGAGCTAAGCTTTGGAAATGTATGGATTTTGTCTAAGCACAAGAAAAATAGATATTATGAAACATAAGTTTAGTTGGAAACATACTAATTTCTGCAAAGAGGTGAAAATTGGAGACCATATCGTACTACGGGTCTCATTGTTTAAGCATCTTAAGTACATTTTATCACAAGGTGAAAATGGTGGGCAAATCGAGACTAGAGAGAGATGCAATCCATAGGACTTCAAGGTGGGTGAAAAGAAAGAATACTTTGACCAACCAGGTTTAAAGGAAAATTTTACCCCAAGACAACAAGATTTCAGTGTTCTAGTTGTAGGAGACAGAAAAGAGTAAGGACTATAAAGAGCAAACAAGAAACCCTAGTAAGAAGGATAGATCAAAAGAGGGATAACCAAATAAGCAGATGTAGAGAGGGAGCGAGGAAAATATCAAACAAATCATTAAGGAATTAAACTTAAACAAGATATCATTGGACATGATTATCACAACACTGGCAGTGTATGATGCTTGTAGCTGAACTAGTCTGGGGTTCTTATACCAGCATTCCCTTTAAGCTGAATCAAAGACTGACCTAAAGACGAAATGGAACATGCTCAATAAACTTTACTGGAAAGAAACCCATACAAAGGAAATGCGCACTTAAACTATAACTATAGATAAACAACTAAAGCATTATCAAGACTTTGGCAGCATTACTATTGTATTCCGGCTATTCTTATCACATAGAGCACGTACAAGGAGTCCAAGTCCAAGTTCCCTAGTTTAAAACTTAGTCGGGTAGTGTCCCCTTTTGTGATATAAGAGGCTTGTCGCTTACAACGTGTTCATTCTTCTGAACTGATTGAGCCAGGTTTTAGGGTGGAAGGGGAAACAGAATATGCTGTTGTTGTATTTAGTCATAGAGCATGATAATTATCACAATTCACAACAGTGATATTTGTATTAGAGAGATGAAGAAAAAGGAAATGTAACATGATTTGTATGTCAGAAGAGTTTTAGAATTTTTTATCCTTTTGCATCTCATATGGGCTAAAGTGATGTCATGGCTTCTTTTTACTGATCCTTTTTTTAAGGGATTTCTTAAGTAGCAATGTTACATCTGTTTAGCTGATGTGTCTTTCTCATTTTCCCTTGCTTTCCTGAATTATGTTGGTTGAGTTTTCTTTTCAATTTGCATAGCTCTTACTTAAAACCTTTTGACTCAAACATATATTTGTAAGAGAAATAATCTAAACTACTATTACCAAATGAAGATTTTCACCCATCAACTCCGAATTTTAATGTATAAATTCAACCTCAAAAACTAGACAAATTAAATGGAAATGGGGGAGAACTTGAAATGAAACATAGACCCAAATGAAAATAAAAACAACATTGGTCAAGGGTGACAACAAATAAAAGTAGGAATAGAAGAAACAAAAGAGACTTACATATTACAAAGAATATAAATACGAGGACAACAGAAAGAAAGCATCGATCTCGCAGTAATCTCCACCCAAGGCACTTTTCGTCACGTTTCTTTTTGTTTTGATCTGTAATGGCCCCACACCAACCACATTTGAAAATGGATGCACATGATGGAAGCATAACACGAAGTCCACAACCCCAGCATGTCGTCTCATAATTATCAGAAACCTCATCTCCACATTGCTCCTATATGTGATCACATGAGCAACCAAGGAAGCTACAAAATTTTCAAACTGTAGAAAAAAAGGCAAGCAATAACAGCCATGAAGAAATGACTGAGACTGAGAAATGTTAAGGACTAAGTAATATAATACAGTCATCCATAATTTGATGACTTCACACAAAATAATTACATGTAAATGAGGTATAGAAGAAAAAAACTAACTCGTGCATTATTCTTTTTTCCTAATTTAAATCCAAATTTCATTTTTAATAAAAAAAATCATTAAGAATTCGAGCACAAAATCTTTAAGGAACTACTATACAAAAGTGACAGAAATTCCTATAGTTTATGATATTTTCTTCACATTTATAACAAATTATAGTGTACGCTTCATTTAGGTGATCGATTATAAGAACAACAACAACAACCATGCATTATCCCGCTAAGTGGGGTCGGCCACATGGATCAACTTTCACCATAACGTTCTATTTAGGACCATGTTTCTATTCAAATCGTTAATCTCGAGATCTTTCTTAATAACTTCTCCTATAGTCTTTTTAAGTCTTCCTCTTCCTCTAATTGTTTGACTTCTCTTCATCTAATCTACTCTCCTTACAACAGCATATACAGCCTACAGGTCTTCTCTCTAAATGCTCAAACCATCGATTATAAGTATGACATAGTATTTAAACGAAAGGGTTATATTCATCTATCAACTTCCCCCGCATTCATATAGTTTTAGGAAACTTAGAAGAATCAACGTTAAAATGGTAAGGCAATAGTAGTAATAGCTGATCAGGGGAGTCGATGATTAATAATCATTTCGGTATGAAATTTACACAAGATTCATATTTTAATTCCATGAACTTAATATATTTTCAAATTATGAAAAACAAATAAACACTTGTGTTGCATATCAGTTTCAACTTTTCTAGGTAAATAATCATTTTCCCTAAAAGCTCTTCCTAACAAAGATGCCATACCAAAATCTCTCTTTACCCCGAAATATAAATTGATACAGACAGGGTAAGGAAACTTATATCACCAGGTCAACCTCAACCTTATATCTCTATATTCCAAACAAAATATTTGCAACAAATTATTGAATTTTCCTAACTGAATCATAGTTTTACCCAAAAATTAAAGGATTTGATGGTACCACTAGGGTTGATAAGATTGAAATAATAATTGATCGGAAAAAATTGATAATGATCGAGGAAAAAAGTAAGAGAATCTAAGACCTAAGAAATGAAAAACGAAAATTGAATTGATGAGAAAATAGAAGTGATAGGTGGAACCAACCTCGGGCGGAGAAGAAGAAGAAGCCATGACAGTATCGATTTGGCTTCGAAATTCAAACTCGGAGAATGCGTGTGTGCTTGTTTATCTGGGTTTATTAATTTTTTTTTCCCCTTAGTTCCATTTACTTATTTAGGAGAAGATTATTAAATGAATTTATCACTTTGTAGGACTTCAAAGATTATTAAAATGCATTTTTTTCTTAATATATGGAGAGTGACTGAAATTGTTCCTCTGAGGTGAGCCATGTTGTATCGATAACCATGGGATCTAATCAAAGTGTGGTCGACGCATCTAAAATGTGGGTCTGTCTATTGCTGGATGTAGGAGGGATCACATATTCCATGTGATTTATCACCTGATAGGACTCTTGAGTTTTTTTTTTATTTATTTTGTAGGACGAAGGTTTGTTGCGCACGCCCTAACGATGGGACGTCACTTTCATTATAAACAAACACATCAAATAATTTTTTTGTAACGGTAATATTTTGCACGAAATCTCTAACGTGTACACTAGCCAATAATAAATTCTCTTTATTCTTAAGACACTTCGAACAACTTGTGAGGAGATTTGAGCCGTTGATGGTGTGGTTTTGAATTTTCTATATAGTGGGTGTTTCCTTTGAAAATCGAAAAACAACCGCTGATCTTGCAAATCTAACTTTGGTGACTCACAGGATCGATCAGATTGATCCTAGGACATGTACTAAAGGCTCTTTATTTTGGAAATCTATCTAAGCTTCACACATAGGCAGTATTGGGGTAAAAGAATCTAAAGAAACATCGTGTTCAACTACGGAATAATTTAAAAGATGAAATAAAGCTTTTAATAAAAGAAAGAAAGAAATTTGTTTGGAGAGGGAAGATTAGATTAAGGACGAAGAGAAACGAATTGCATAGAAAGAGAAGAATGAAAGAAAGTAAGGAAGAAGGGTGCAAAGGAAGTAAAAGACTTTGTAAAGTTTAAAGCAAATAAAGTAAATTTCATTAAGATAAAAGATGGTGTGTTTACATCACGTACATTCTCTATAATACTCGCTTTCTCTACGCTCGGATACTTGGAGTAATTCTAAGAGTAATTTGTACAATGGTAAATTACAACACACCTTGGTCATGTCTAAGACATCCTATTTATAATAGTAAAAAAAAATAACTTCTAATAACCTCCAACATCACCACCTCTCACCACTTGTCATAATGCATGGATCTACTGCTCATAAGGTGCCACGTGTCTTCTTAAGCATTTGGCAAACGAAACCGTTCCCTCCAAAACTTTAAATTTCAAACCTTCGATAAACCACCAATCAGCAGAAATGGTCGAAGTCCTTGTTTCTCTTTAATCTTGGTGAGTTCTTCGACTCCTTCCTTTAGCTGCCTTACGCCTTTCGACCAACTTTTGTTCTCAACTTGTTTTTGGCATTTCATCTTGAATTCCTTTCTTTTGCAAGAGGCGTCAAATTTAGGAGCTAACAGTGGGTCATAGGGTCCCCTATGACTAAGGCACACATAAAGAGTTTCTGGCGTATTGATATTTTCTTTTTTGTCATTGGTGAGCCATAAAATTTTTCTTCTTTTGTATCATCGACTTACATTTTCTATATTGTTTTTTTAATTATGTTCATCTACGACATCTCGTTTTGTGGTACGTGTGGCACATAGTCGATCAACTCATATCTTTTAAGGTAAGGTCTATATATTTCCTCTTACTTTTGCTTCATTCGTTATTAGGGTATTTGGAGAGTAGGTTTTTGGGGTCTCGGCTGTTAGAACTTTAATTATTAGTATGTCTTAGCGGAGTGTTGAATCTTTACCATTGTCTGTGTATTGTGTCATTTCTTCATATTTGCCTTTTCTCTGTAAACATTATTCTTCATAATGAAGATTCCACCTATTATGCTTCGTAAGGAAATAGTGTATAACTCGTTAGTGTGGGTAGATTAAGAGACGTCGGATGTCACCGCTTATACTTTTGTCTCTGAGGGCGGGTTGGACCGAGCTTTCACCGAAGTGGGACCTTCATCTGACTATGGAGTGCTTGTTCCCGGGGAAGATAAGAGGGTATGTAGCAATTGTGATGGGGGCACCATTCCTCTTCACGAGTGTTTGTTTTCTTTGATAGGTTTTAGTCTTCTTCTCAATAACTTTTAGATTGGCGTTCTTAACCACTTGTTAATCGCCCCTCGCAATTACACACGATGACTAAGGTTTACGTTAAAGTCTTCCAACATTTGTGCAAATATAATAAGAGTGTGTCAACCTTGATACTCTTCTACCATCTTTTCAAAACTCAGTGTAGCTCGACTATTTTTGCAAAGGTTCAGAGCTTGATATCTCTTCGATAGTGCACCATTATGTTTGATGTTTATTTGAATAGTGTGAAGCACTTCAAGAATCAATTTTTCCTGGTCACTCCCCTCAACAAAGAAGCTCATGTTAAAATATGCTCAGTAGACCATGGGCCACCTTACCAGTGCTCGGACGTATTCTCTATGTTTTGGTGGCAAAGCCACTTCTTGTCATACTTCGAGTCTTATGTTTACAAGATGGACAATTTGTCTCAAGAAAACATTTTCCTAAAGAGGCGAATGGTGTCTTTCTTCGAGGCTATAAGTTACAAAAAAGGTGTTTGTCGTACCTCGAAGAATACGATCCTCGCGATGGCCGCGGAAAATACTGTTCGAAACAGAGTCGCCACCGAACTTTATTCATTCCAAGAATGGAATAGGAAAATATCGATAAAACCTTTAAGGAGATAAGAACATGATCATCGCAACCAATATTCTAGGTTCGGGAGTCGGTTACATGAGGGGAAGGTATTAGCACCCCTCATGTCCGTTGTACTCAACGGGAACCTCTTGATTTGATTCGAGAGTAAAGTTATCTATGCTTGTTTGTTTTCTTCTAAGGTTTCTCCTATAGGGGGAATGGGTGGTTTTAAGATAGGGTGCTCGCCAAGGATTGGGGCCCTTGTGCCTACGTATATTCACTTATAAGAAGTGGAAAATCAGAGCATTCGTAGTTCGTGGAACTACGGGAAAAGGAGGGGATTGTGCTCGTCAAGATCATCGCAATCTTGTGCCTACGTATTCTCATTGATAAATGAGAAATCAGAGCAGTCGTAGTTCGGCTAACTACGGGTAATGGGTTTGAAAAAACGAACGAATGTTTAGGTCGCATTCTAACTGCTAAACGTTGGCTTGTTTGCTCGCTAGGGGAGGCTGAAGCTCGAGTTTGTTATGCGCGGAAGAATGGACTAAACAATGTTCTTTGAGAAAGTATTTAGGTTGGAGATCGCACGAGGGCGAGGAATTTAGTGTTTATCGTATTGGATGTTTTGGTTAGAGGATATATTTGAATAGATTTAAGGTTTTGATTGCACGGGGGCAAGAAGTATGAGTTCGATTAAGTTATTTGATGGAGAATGACGACTATTCGATAAACGAGACGTCAGCCTCGCAATCAATTAATCGGGGCATTATTGAAATGCTAGATTCCAATGACACCTTTTTCATTCGACTAACTTCGAAATTTGTGTTTGAAGTTGTGTTGAGAAACGAAAGAGTGATTGACAAGCCACCTAAAAGCGTGCCTTAAGAGCTCGTCACTCAAGAATTCAAGGAATGCGAGATTCCAAGAACTCTATTCTTTCGAAAATAGTTAAGAAAATAATTTTGGATTTGACGTACAGTTTAGAGTCGTACTAGGGTTTAGACTCGATCGCATGAAGGGGAGGAACGAGATTAGATGGTTTGAAAAAAAAGGAGGAATGACGACTACTCGATAAACGAGATGTCGGCCTCGTAATCAATTAGTCGGGATATCGTTGGAACGCTAGATCCCAACGATAATCTTTTTCATCCCATTAATTATAAAATAGTGTTTGTTGGACAGTGAGAGTACTTGTCCAAATAATTAAAGGAGGTATTTTAGAGACGAAAATTCGAACGACACATCATTCAAGGCGTACGCCTCAATAGTAGTCACTCTGGAATTCGAGGAATGCGCAACTCCAGGAACTCGATTATTTCGTGATTTAATTATGAAAATAAATTAGGAATATTAGCATACTCGGACTAGGCGTGCCATGTACTCTAGAAAATAAGATCGAAAGGGTCACAACTCGAGGTGTACACCTTGAGAGCGGTCGCTTAAAAAATTCAAGGAAGGCGAGATCCAAGAATTTAATTGTTTTGAAATTTACTTAAAAAAAGTTTAATTTAATTAAGAAAAATAGTCTTAATTTTTATAAAATTAATTAATCAATTGTAAAGTTTTGATTTGGGAAAAGTTTAATGTTTTTAGAAAAGTTTCAATTTAATTAACAAAGTGTAGCTTTTCAATTCTTAAAATATTATTATAATTAATTGAGAAAAAGAAAAAAAATTAATGTCTTTAAGAAGAAATAAAATAAAGTATATTTTTTTGAAAAAAGTTTATTATAAAAACAATAATTTGGTAATGATTTTGAAGTATATTTGAAGATATCTAAAAGTAATTAAAAGTATCTTTTAGAAATTCAATTAAATTAAACGAAAAAAATTTGAAAAGTGAAAGACGGAACAACCACAACTCAACGGCGTGCGCCTCGAGAGCGGTTGTCCAAGGACTCAAGGAGTGCTAGACCTCAAGAGTCCGCTACTTTCATGGAATTTATTAAGGTAATACTAGATATTTTTAATTTTAAACAAAATTACTTAAAACTTAATTAAGAAGATCATAAATTAACTTGAGGTAATTAATATTCCAAAAAATTCAAATTACTTCCCTTATTTAGTTAGTTAATAAATCAATCAAATAGCATAATTTTGAAATAATGTTATGATTAGTCACTAACATAATTAATTAAATTAGAACTATATGCAATTATTATTCTAGACTCAACCTTTCTAGATTTAATTAACCTAATCAAGACTAAACACAACTGGCCCAATGGCCCTATATCTTTACTAACTACCATAAAAAAAATAAAAACACGATGGGCCGGAGTCTGCAATGGCCCATCCGCCCCCTGCAACCCACACGAAAATAAAAAAAGCGGAGCTTCTCATACCTAGTCGTTGCATGCACGCATGGAAGGAAAAGAAAATGCCGAAAAAACTAACAAGGGATTCCAATAGACTGTACTAAAGCGACTAACATGCTTGTCCATACAAATCAAGCACAGATGATAAGAACACTATGGGAAAACAACACGTGTGCTGTCAACATGGGATAGTGAGACAAATCATTAATATCCCATTAAAGCTATGAGTTGAAGTATTAAATTAATAAAACTCTCTCTTATCATGAATCTATTCTACTACTGATTCTGAAAACGAATGTGAAAGGCTTGCATTCTAAATCCCTAAACTTCTTCTAAAAACACAAACTTAAACCCCCTTCTTCTACTCACAAAACCCGATCCCTCTTCTGTAACAAACCAAATCCTTTGTCTCTCGACACCTTGTTGTATTTCTCTCTTGACCCACCAAGTTCCTTCTTACCCTCAAATTAAAACACAACTTTTTAACCCCAACTCAATCCCTAATAAATAAACTCAATCATAGTTCAAGGCCAAGAAAATCATGAAATACACATTCAGACGGACAAATCAAGGTGCTTTAAATGACACGAGTGAAAACCAGGTGCGAAAGGAGCTTACCAACTTGGAACTATCCTGACGGCAAGTTTGCAAGATAGGTACTTAACGTTTTTCCTTTTCCTCTGCACTTCAAATCTGAGCTCGTTTTAACTTGTTCAAATTCCTGTTGATGATGCGGCTTAGAACAAACTGGATAGAGCTTTAGTGTGAAGCTCTATCGACTTTTTAGGGAGGACTTTTGAGTGAGTTTGGTATTCTGAAGATTCAATTTCCGCAGGACTTCACTAGGGTTTTCTTTTGTGTCTTTGCTGCCTCCTCATGAATGAAGGGAGCCTCCATTTAAAGGTCCAAGTTTAGGGTTTGTGTAGGGTTGTCATCTCCATTTTTTGCAAATCCTGTAATTTCTTTCGTAGATGCTCACAATGCCTTGCCATATCAGTGAAATTATGTTGTACCTACTGCTACATTCTGATTTTGTGTTTTTTTCGTCATTTTGTGGTATTTGAAAATAGTGGTCCCCACTAATCTGATTTTGCTCTCCTTTTCTTATCATAACATACAGGTTTTGAATGACTTGGTTTTGGCTCACATGAAAAATCAAGACCCTCACAAGAAAAATCTAGATCAATTAACATTTCAGCAAATGAAAAGTCCATGGTAAGGGCGTCAAAATTAGGGAAATCAATATCATATAATTGAACTTCATTGTTTGACTTTGTCGTAGAAATCTCATTAGGCAATGATTTGTTACATGTTCCCTCTTAGTTGCCTTGTCTGAATTTGGTTTAACAGGCGAAATGCAATGACTACTCTATTTGCTTTGCAGGGCTAACCATAACTCTTTTGGTTGAAATTACCGTGTAGATGTAGTCTCTGCATTGCTAGGTGGAACCTCGGGTGGGGATATATTTGTATCACTGTGACTGGGATTTGCCCTTGGAGGTGTCTTTGGAACTTGTGAATTGGTAGGGATAGACTTCTGAGGCTGATTAAATAAGCATTTCACAACACTTAGAGCCTTGAACTTGTGAATCACTTGGAACAAAGTTTGCAGCCGATGATTAAGTTGCAGAAGAGGGATGATAAACTTATTTGATTATTAACAGCACTGTCTGGTTGTGACAGTGTATTTTGAACAGGAACTTTCCTACTAGTACAGGATGCTCGGCCGCGAGATCTCTTTGCAACTGAAGGAGCATCTACTGTTCTAGTATCTTTTCTCTTTCTGTCAAATACGCTAATCATGGGTGTCGAGTAGTTTTCATTCTCTGCATTTGTGTTGTTAGACTGAGCCACTGAGAGCATATTTGATGTGTTTTGTGTTGAAGTAGAAGTAGCAGCAGCAGTGGTTTTGGAATGAACAGGTTTTGCAGAGAGAATAGTTTGAGGATGAGTGTGGTTTTGCTACATGTTTCTTCACGCGAGGTTTGTCGGTGGGATTTCACGGTTTTCTGGGCTGAGATTTGGAGATTGGGAATGAAGTTCTGTGGGGTAGCTTGATGACGAAGATTCCAACATCATTCAATAGCTGGAGCAAGTTCAGGTGTGAGGACCTCTATGTTGCTTGTTTAAGATTTTTGCTTGTGTTGGTATCAATACCTATGATTAAATCTGATGTTATTTTGGTTTTGAATCAACACTGCAGGATATGCTCTGCCTTTTATTGACGGTGTTGAGATTTTGATATGGGATACCAGGTTCCCTTATTTCATAAGGACCACGAAGGTGTGCTCGACCTTGATAAGTCGTTCGTCTCTAAATGCAGAATTTAGAGCTGCCAGTTTTCTAGTAATCTCAGCAGGTGCGTCTTGAGGCAAATCTGTCTTGGCTGAATTTCCAACAGATAAAAAAAGTTTGCAGAGGGTTGCTAACAGAAACCAAACTATTTTCTTCAGGGAGGCGAAAATCGTGGGATCGATTGAAACCACTAGCCTTGGGAATCCCACTTTGGTTGCTGACACTTGAAGACTTGCTATCAATTTTTGAAGGAATTCGTGCAAATCTCTGATGCAGTTACTGTTGCGCGTTCAAAAAAAAAAATTGCTATCGTGTTCACAATATGCCTTTTAATGTTTGTGTGGCAATATCTACAGAATGGCTTAACTGTGACGCTTGTATATACGCAGGCCCGAGTAGCACAAACAAATGATATGCTGGAGCATCTGTCATCAGTTGTAGATTATTTGGAGAATTCTTGTAATGTGATGCAACATATAAAGCCATCATTTGCACTGGCCTCTGTGCTCTTAGAGGTACATGGCTTTGCTCTTGATATGCATTTTCATGACATTGTGCTTGCAAGTTTTTACTTTGAATTTCTTACCATCTTAGTTCTTTAGTAAGATCTCCATAGATGCATCGCTATTACTAACAATTTCCAATACATTCTCTTCCTTTTTTTTGACTTTGGGAATGTCTTGGCGTCATCATAATGAAGGCTTGTAAATAAAACGCAGATTTGTAACTTTCCTGCAGCTTGGACATTTTAATTCTCCTCGACTTACATGGACTTGTTGTAACAACTTGGTTAGTGTAAATTTCTTTGTAATCCTCTCATTTTAGCTGGTGTGGATATTTAAAACAGATAGATTAACCCCTGTTTTATTTGGACATTCGATTCCTGCTGTTTAATTCTTTCGTACTTCAACGTTTTTGGCCTAATTTTCTTCATGTTATTATCCTTATTTTGTGCAGAACTCCCTTTTTTTGATGCTTGCTAACATAACAACTTGGCGCAGCCGTGACTCGTGCAACCGTGAAGCTTGCGTGGAGATCATCTTAGACATGACCAGCCTTTACTGTCTTCCTCGGGCATGCCTTTGACATCCTTTCAACTCTTATTTTAAGTACACATACGACAAGGGCCTTGGTAATCTGATAAAAATATTCGTTAGTTACAGTTGATTTCTTTCCTTGGGGGTTAGATTCATCAGTTGCTTTTTCTTTATCACTGTTAGTTCCGTTATTATCATCATTATTATTTTCAACACCACTGCCTGCTTCTTCATTTCTAACCTGATCTGATTGTCCAGGTGACATCGTGCAATGGTCTCCGACAGCCTGATTGAAGCCTCCACCGCCTAACCGTCATGCGATGTGTAACCCCTCTTCAAGGATTTGTACCAGCAACGTAAGAGTCTACGAGTAGTTTTCTTACATCTGATGTTAGCTTTAGTTTAAGAGTCTTCGCATGGACTGTATAACACTTGAGTTCTGCTGTAGTGAACGTTGGAGCAAGAGCATATTCACGCTTTTGACGATTACACACAATGTGAGAAGCTATGTGGTAATCTGTATTATCGTCTGGGTCATCAATCATAATGTATACAAAATCAAACCATGAAAGTGTAGCCAGTGGAAGAGCCACGTCGTACTTCGGCGGTTTAGACTCATCATACCGACCTCCAGCAGAGTTGGCAGCAGCAAGAATGGAAGTATGAGCATTGAGTGTTTGCTTATATTCCTGCTTTAGTGATACTAATAGCTTATTGTTCTATAGCCTCGTAAATTTGTGACCCGATCCCTTATGTCCATCCTGTCAAACTTTATCAGTGCAACAAATACCATTGTCGGCAAGCATCAAAGTACCAGCCTCCATGCGAAACTCTCCAATTTCTGGCTCTTTGGCAATAATTGCAGTCACACCAGCAGCAGATGATGCTTTACTAAGTGTATACACAAACCTTGACATAATGCTTGAAATGTACTTGAGAAATGAGACCTTGCCCAGCTAGGATTTTTTAGTCTTGAACATGTATCACAACATTGGTACTATAATTGAATCTCATTTTTTAACATGTATTACAATATTGGTATTGTAATCTCCAATTTTAATAATCTTATTTTCTACTTAATCAGTCTTCTGTTTAGAAACAGAAACAACTTATGAATTACAATTCACACGGTTTTGACAATGGTCCTCCCTTGGCCATAATCACCTTTAGCCTTTCTTGCAGTAAACTAAAAATATTTTGAACAAATCGAAACCAAATACGCTACGGTCAAATATGAGTTGCTTTCGGTCTTCATCATAATTACACTGAAATTTAATATGGTTTGAAAAAGTGTACCACGATCATGACCTTAAACTGTGAATTGCAAGGCATTATCCACAACTCAAAACCTCTTAACTAGGTAATCATAATTCTAAAACAACTTGATCACTTATGGGCTGTGTACGTTATGAATTTCTTGAAATGAGATCGGTCTTCCTTTAGTTATCTCTACCGTGCTACTTTAGTACCAACCATGAAATATGGCTCAATAACTTCTTGAAACCAATTAATTATGAAGCGAATTGAAGTATCTTCTGGATTAATTGCGTCTAAATTCAATTATGGCTTGAAACTTTGCGAGTCAAATCTAAATTTGTCACAAACCGATGACTTGAAATTTGCTGGCTAAATCCAAGTTTGTCACAAACGGATATATATTTTTTTGAAATTGGCAAACTAAATCTAGGTTTGTCACAGACTGATTTAGAATCCAAATAAAGCTCGATGTTTGTAATCTAATCAAACAAGGCCTGAGGCTGAATCGACCGTGCGAAGCACCTTTGCATAACTTGGATTAAATATGCATACAAACAATTTACTTAAAGAGAAATATTGGAGAATCATGGCCAAAAGTTATGAAGTAGTAAAACATTCATTAATTGCCGAAGTAGGACAAATTTGGGGTATGACAGATGCCCCTATCTAATTGTCTTAAACCTGAGCGAATGAACTGCTGCATGGCGTTCATTTTTAGGGTGGAAGACAATTAGATACAGAAGACCCCGAAATTTGTCCGGTAGAGGAGTTAAAAGTACTATGAATGGGTTAATAAGATGAACTAGATAACCTAATATTCTCTGGGTGGTCGAAACAGTCCCTTATCTGATACCAGGGTAATATAACCAATCCACTTTGGATGGTCGAAGCAGTCCCTCATTCGTTAAGGTCCTTCGATGATACCAAAACAGTATCTCAAACAAAACTTGAGATTCTTCGGGTGATCGAAGCAGTACCTTATCCATTAAGGCTCTTCGATGATACCACAGCAGTATCTCGAACAAAACTTGAGATTCTTCGGGTGATCGAAGCAGTACCTCATTAAGGCTCTTCGATGATATCAAAGCAGTATCTCGAACAAAACTTGAGATTCTTCGGGTGATCGAAACAGTACCTTATCCATTAAGGCTCTTCGATGATACCAAAGCAGTATCTCGAACAAAACTTGAGATTCTTCGGGTGATCGAAGCAGTACCTTATCCATTAAGGCTCTTCCATGATACCAAAGCAGTACCTCGAACAAAACTTGAGGTTCTTCGGGTGATCAAAGCAGTACCTCATTAAGGCTCTTCGATGATATCAAAGCAGTATCTCGAACAAAACTTGAGATTCTTCGGGTGATCGAAGCAGTACCTTATCCATTAAGGCTCTTCGATGATACCAAAGCAGTATCTCGAACAAAACTTGAGATTCTTCGGGTGATCGAAGCAGTACCTTATCCATTAAGGCTCTTCGATGATACCAAAGCAGTATCTCGAACAAAACTTGAGGTTCTTCGGGTGATCGAAGCAGTACCTCATTAAGGCTCTTCGATGATATCAAAGCAGTATCTCGAACAAAACTTGAGATTCTTCAGGTGATCGAAACAGTACCTTATCCATTAAGGCTCTTCGATGATACCAAAGCAATATCTCGAACAAAACTTGAGATTCTTCGGGTGATCGAAGCAGTACCTTATCCATTAAGGCTCTTCGATGATACCAAAGCAGTATCTCGAATAAAACTTGAGATTCTTCGGGTGATCGAAGCAGTACCTTATCCATTAAGGCTCTTCGATAATACCAAAGCAGTATCTCGAACAAAACTTGAGATTCTTCGGGTGATCGAAGCAGTACCTTATCCATTAAGGCTCTTCGATGATACCAAAGCAGTATCTCGAACAAAACTTGAGATTCTTCGGGTAATCGAAGCAGTAACTTATCCATTAAGGCTCATCGATGATACCAAAGCAGTATCTCGAACAAAACTTGAGATTCTTCGGGTGGTCGAAGCAGTACCTTATCCATTAAGGCTCTTCGATGATACCAAAGCAGTATCTCGAACAAAACTTGAGATTCTTCGGGTGATTGAAGCAGTACCTTATCTATTAAGGCTCTTCGATGATACCAAAGCAGTATCTCGAATAAAACTTGAGATTCTTCGGGTGATCGAAGCAGTACCTTATCCATTAAGGCTCTTCGATGATACCAAAGCAGTATCTCGAACAAAACTTGAGATTCTTCGGGTGATCGAAGCAGTACCTTATCCATTAAGGCTCTTCGATGATACCAAAGCAGTATCTCGAACAAAACTTGAGATTCTTCGGGTGATCGAAGCAGTACCTTATCCATTAAGGCTCTTCGATGATACCAAAGCAGTATCTCGAACAAAACTTGAGATTCTTCGGGTGGTCGAAGCAGTACCTTATCCATTAAGGCTCTTCGATGATACCAAAGCAGTATCTCGAACAAAACATGAGATTCTTCGGGTGGTCGAAGCAGTACCTTATCCATTAAGGCTCTTCGATGATACCAAAGCAGTATCTCGAACAAAACATGAGATTCTTTGGGTGATCGAAGCAGTACCTTATCCATTAAGGCTCTTCGATGATACCAAAGCAGTATCTCGAACAAAACGTGAGATTCTTTGGGTGATCGAAGCAGTACCTTATCCATTAAGGCTCTTCGATGATACCAAAGCAGTATCTCGAACAAAACTTGAGATTCTTCGGGTGATCGAAGCAGTACCTTATCCATTAAGGCTCTTCGATGATACCAAAGCAGTATCTCGAACAAAACTTGAGATTCTTCGGGTGGTCGAAGCAGTACCTTATCCATTAAGGCTCTTCGATGATACCAAAGCAGTATCTCGAACAAAACTTGAGATTCTTTGGGTGATCGAAGCAGTACCTTATCCATTAAGGCTCTTCGATGATACCAAAGCAGTATCTCGAACAAAACTTGAGATTCTTCGGGTGATCGAAGGAGTACCTTATTCATTAAGGATCTTCGATGATACCAAAGCAGTATCTCGAACAAAACTTGAGATTCTTCGGGTGGTCGAAGCAGTACCTTATTCATTAAGGCTCTTCGATGATACCAAAGCAGTATCTCGAACAAAACTTGAGATTCTTCGGGTGGTCGAAGCAGTACCTTATCCATTAAGGCTCTTCGATGATACCAAAGCAGTATCTCGAACAAAACTTGAGATTCTTCGGGTGATCGAAGCAGTACCTTATCCATTAAGGCTCTTCGATGATACCACAGCAGTATCTCGAACAAAACTTGAGATTCTTCGGGTGATCGAAACAGTACCTTATCCATTAAGGCTCTTCGATGATACCAAAGCAATATCTCGAACAAAACTTGAGATTCTTAGGGTGATCGAAGCAGTACCTTATTCATTAAGGCTCTTCGATGATACCAAAGCAGTATCTCGAACAAAACTTGAGATTCTTCGGGTGGTCGAAGCAGTACCTTATCCATTAAGGCTCTTCGATGATACCAAAGCAGTATCTCGAACAAAACTTGAGATTCTTCGGGTGATCGAAGCAGTACCTTATCCATTAAGGCTCTTCGATGATACCACAGCAGTATCTCGAACAAAACTTGAGATTCTTCGGGTAATCGAAGCAGTAACTTATCCATTAAGGCTCATCGATGATACCAAAGCAGTATCTCGAACAAAACTTGAGATTCTTCGGGTGGTCGAAGCAGTACCTTATCCATTAAGGCTCTTCGATGATACCAAAGCAGTATCTCGAACAAAACTTGAGATTCTTCGGGTGATCGAAGCAGTACCTTATCTATTAAGGCTCTTCGATGATACCAAAGCAGTATCTCGAATAAAACTTGAGATTCTTCGGGTGATCGAAGCAGTACCTTATCCATTAAGGCTCTTCGATGATACCAAAGCAGTATCTCGAACAAAACTTGAGATTCTTCGGGTGATCGAAGCAGTACCTTATCCATTAAGGCTCTTCGATGATACCAAAGCAGTATCTCGAACAAAACTTGAGATTCTTCGGGTGATCGAAGCAGTACCTTATCCATTAAGGCTCTTAGATGATACCAAAGCAGTATCTCGAACAAAACTTGAGATTCTTTGGGTGGTCGAAGCAGTACCTTATACATTAAGGCTCTTCGATGATACCAAAGCAGTATCTCGAACAAAATTTGAGATTCTTCGGGTGGTCGAAGCAGTACCTTATCCATTAAGGCTCTTCGATGATACCAAAGCAGTATCTCGAACAAAATTTGAGATTCTTCGGGTGATCGAAGTAGTACCTTATCCATTAAGGCTCTTCGATGATACCAAAGCAGTATCTCGAACAAAATTTGATATTCTTCGGGTGATCGAAGTAGTACCTTATCCATTAAGGCTCTTCGATGATACCAAAGAAGTATCTCGAACAAAACTTGAGATTCTTTGGGTTATTGAAGCAGTACCTTATCCATTAAGGCTCTTCGATGATACCAAAGTAGTATCTCGAACAAAACTTGAGATTCTTCGGGTTATCGAGGCAGTACCTTATCCATTAAGGCTCTTCGGTGATACCAAAGTAGTATCTCGAACAAAACTTGAGATTCTTCGGGTGATCGAAGCAGTACCTTATCCATTAAGGCTCTTCGATGATACCAAAGCAGTATCTCGAACAAAACTTGAGATTCTTCGGGTGGTCGAAGCAGTACCTTATCCATTAAGGCTCTTCGATGATACCAAAGCAGTATCTCGAACAAAACTTGAGATTCTTCGGGTGATCGAAGCAGTACCTTATCTATTAAGGCTCTTCGATGATACCAAAGCAGTATCTCGAACAAAATTTGAGATTCTTCGGGTGATCGAAGTAGTACCTTATCCATTAAGGCTCTTCGATGATACCAAAGCAGTATCTCGAACAAAACTTGAGATTCTTCGGGTGATCGAAGCAGTACCTTATCCATTAAGGCTCTTCGATGATACCAAAGCAGTATCTCGAACAAAACTTGAGATTCTTTGGGTGATCGAAGCAGTACCTTATCCATTAAGGCTCTTCGATGATACCAAAGCAGTATCTCGAACAAAACTTGAGATTCTTTGGGTGGTCGAAGCAGTACCTTATACATTAAGGCTCTTCGATGATACCAAAGCAGTATCTCGAACAAAATTTGAGATTCTTTGGGTGGTCGAAGCAGTACCTTATCCATTAAGGCTCTTCGATGATACCAAAGCAGTATCTCGAACAAAATTTGAGATTCTTCGGGTGATCGAAGTAGTACCTTATCCATTAAGGCTCTTCGATGATACCAAAGAAGTATCTCGAACAAAACTTGAGATTCTTTGGGTTATTGAAGCAGTACCTTATCCATTAAGGCTCTTCGATGATACCAAAGCAGTATCTCGAACAAAACTTGAGATTCTTCGGGTGATCGAAGCAGTACCTTATCCATTAAGGCTCTTCGATGATACCAAAGTAGTATCTCGAACAAAACTTGAGATTCTTCGGGTTATCGAGGCAGTACCTTATCCATTAAGGCTCTTCGGTGATACCAAAGTAGTATCTCGAACAAAACTTGAGATTCTTCGGGTGATCGAAGCAGTACCTTATCCATTAAGGCTCTTCGATGATACCAAAGCAGTATCTCGAACTAAACTTGAGATTCTTCGGGTGTTCGAAGCAGTACCTTATCCATTAAGGCTCTTCGATGATACCAAAGCAGTATCTCAAACAAAACTTGAGATTCTTCGGGTGATCGAAGCAGTACCTTATCCATTAAGGCTCTTCGATGATACCATAGCAGTATCTCGAACAAAACTTGAGATTCTTCGGGTGATCGAAGCAGTACCTTATCCATTAAGGCTCTTCGATGATACCAAAGCAGTATCTCGAACAAAATTTGAGATTCTTCGGGTGATCGAAGCAGTACCTTATCCATTAAGGCTCTTCGATGATACCAAAGAAGTATCTCGAACAAAACTTGAGATTCTTCGGGTTATTGAAGCAGTACCTTATCCATTAAGGCTCTTCGATGATACCAAAGCAGTATCTCGAACAAAACTTGAGATTCTTCGTGTGATCGAAGCAGTACCTTATCCATTAAGGCTCTTCGATGATACCAAAGCAGTATCTCGAACAAAACTTGAGATTCTTCGGGTGGTCGAAGCAGTACCTTATCCATTAAGGCTCTTCGATGATACCAAAGCAGTATCTCGAACAAAACTTGAGATTCTTTGGGTGATCGAAGCAGTACCTTATCCATTAAGGCTCTTCGATGATACCAAAGCAGTATCTCAAACAAAACTTGAGATTCTTCGGGTGATCGAAGCAGTACCTTATCCATTAAGGCTCTTCGATGATACCATAGCAGTATCTCGAACAAAACTTGAGATTCTTCGGGTGATCGAAGCAGTACCTTATCCATTAAGGCTCTTCGATGATACCAAAGCAGTATCTCGAACAAAACTTGAGATTCTTCGGGTGGTCGAAGCAGTACCTTATCCATTAAGGCTCTTCGATGATACCAAAGCAGTATCTCGAACAAAACTTGAGATTCTTCGGGTGGTCGAAGCAGTACCTTATCCATTAAGGCTCTTCGATGATACCAAAGCAGTATCTCGAACAAAACATGAGATTCTTTGGGTGGTCGAAGCAGTACCTTATCCATTAAGGCTCTTCGATGATACCAAAGCAGTATCTCGAACAAAATTTGAGATTCTTCGGGTGATCGAAGCAGTACCTTATCCATTAAGGCTCTTCGATGATACCAAAGCAGTATCTCGAACAAAACTTGAGATTCTTCGGGTGATCGAAGCAGTACCTTATCCATTAAGGCTCTTCGATGATACCAAAGCAGTATCTCGAACAAAACTTGAGATTCTTCGGGTGGTCGAAGCAGTACCTTATCCATTAAGGCTCTTCGATGATACCAAAGCAGTATCTCGAACAAAACTTGAGATTCTTTGGGTGATCGAAGCAGTACCTTATCCATTAAGGCTCTTCGATGATACCAAAGCAGTATCTCGAACAAAACTTGAGATTCTTCGGGTGATCGAAGTAGTACCTTATTCATTAAGGCTCTTCGATGATACCAAAGCAGTATCTCGAACAAAACTTGAGATTCTTCGGGTGGTCGAAGCAGTACCTTATCCATTAAGGCTCTTCGATGATACCAAAGCAGTATCTCGAACAAAACTTGAGATTCTTCGGGTGATCGAAGCAGTACCTTATCCATTAAGGCTCTTCGATGATACCACAGCAGTATCTCGAACAAAACTTGAGATTCTTCGGGTGATCGAAGCAGTACCTCATTAAGGCTCTTCGATGATATCAAAGCAGTATCTCGAACAAAACTTGAGATTCTTCGGGTGATCGAAACAGTACCTTATTCATTAAGGCTCTTCGATGATACCAAAGCAGTATCTCGAACAAAACTTGAGATTCTTCGGGTGGTTGAAGAAGTACCTTATCCATTAAGGCTCTTCGATGATACCAAAGCAGTATCTCGAACAAAACTTGAGATTCTTCGGGTGATCGAAGCAGTACCTTATCCATTAAGGCTCTTCGATGATACCAAAGCAGTATCTCGAACAAAACTTGAGATTCTTCGGGTGATCGAAGCAGTACCTTATCCATTAAGGCTCTTCGATGATACCAAAGCAGTATCTCAAACAAAACTTGAGATTCTTCGGGTGGTCAAAGCAGTACCTAATCCATTAAGGTTCTTCGATGATACCAAAGCAGTATCTCGAACAAAACATGAGATTCTTCGGGTGATCGAAACAGTACCTTATCCATTAAGGCTCTTCGATGATACCAAAGCAATATCTCGAACAAAACTTGAGATTCTTCGGGTGATCGAAGCAGTACCTTATCCATTAAGGCTCTTCGATGATACCAAAGCAGTATCTCGAATAAAACTTGAGATTCTTCGGGTGATCGAAGCAGTACCTTATCCATTAAGGCTCTTCGATAATACCAAAGCAGTATCTCGAATAAAACTTGAGATTCTTCGGGTGATCGAAGCAGTACCTTATCCATTAAGGCTCTTCGATGATACCAAAGCAGTATCTCGAACAAAACTTGAGATTCTTCGGGTGATCGAAGCAGTACCTTATCCATTAAGGCTCTTCGATGATACCAAAGCAGTATCTCAAACAAAACTTGAGATTCTTCGGGTGGTCGAAGCAGTACCTAATCCATTAAGGTTCTTCGATGATACCAAAGCAGTATCTCGAACAAAACTTGAGATTCTTCGGGTGATCGAAGCAGTACCTTATCCATTAAGGCTCTTCGATGATACCAAAGCAGTATCTCAAACAAAACTTGAGATTCTTCGGGTGGTCGAAGCAGTACCTTATCCATTAAGGCTCTTCGATGATACCAAAGCAGTATCTCGAACAAAACTTGAGATTCTTCGGTTGATCGAAGCAGTACCTTATCCATTAAGGCTCATCGATGATACCAAAGCAGTATCTCGAACAAAACTTGAGATTCTTCGGGTGATTGAAGCAGTACCTTATCCATTAAGGCTCTTTGATGATACCAAAGCAGTATCTCGAACAAAACTTGAGATTCTTCGGGTGGTCGAAGCAGTACCTTATCCATTAAGGCTCTTCGATGATACCAAAGCAGTATCTCGAACAAAACTTGAGATTCTTTGGGTGGTCGAAGCAGTACCTTATCCATTAAGGCTCTTCGATGATACCAAAGCAGTATCTCGAACAAAACTTGAGATTCTTCGGGTGATCGAAGCAGTACCTTATCCATTAAGGCTCTTCGATGATACCACAGCAATATCTCGAACAAAACTTGAGATTCTTCGGGTGATCGAAGCAGTACCTCATTAAGGCTCTTCGATGATATCAAAGCAGTATCTCGAACAAAACTTGAGATTCTTCGGGTGATCGAAACAGTACCTTATTCATTAAGGCTCTTCGATGATACCAAAGCAGTATCTCGAACAAAACTTGAGATTCTTCGGGTGGTTGAAGCAGTACCTTATCCATTAAGGCTCTTCGATGATACCAAAGCAGTATCTCGAACAAAACTTGAGATTCTTCGGGTGATCGAAGCAGTACCTTATCCATTAAGGCTCTTCGATGATACCAAAGCAGTATCTCGAACAAAACTTGAGATTTTTCGGGTGATCGAAGCAGTACCTTATCCATTAAGGCTCTTCGATGATACCAAAGCAGTATCTCAAACAAAACTTGAG
The DNA here is from genome assembly GCA_963859935.3 of Lathyrus sativus. NCBI lineage: Eukaryota > Viridiplantae > Streptophyta > Magnoliopsida > Fabales > Fabaceae > Lathyrus > Lathyrus sativus. The sequence continues at coordinate 123,571,086 of OZ012740.1, read as the reverse complement.
ATTCTTCGGGTGGTCGAAGCAGTACCTAATCCATTAAGGTTCTTCGATGATACCAAAGCAGTATCTCGAACAAAACTTGAGATTCTTCGGGTGATCGAAGCAGTACCTTATCCATTAAGGCTCTTCGATGATACCAAAGCAGTATCTCAAACAAAACTTGAGATTCTTCGGGTGGTCGAAGCAGTACCTTATCCATTAAGGCTCTTCGATGATACCAAAGAAGTATCTCGAACAAAACATGAGATTCTTCGGGTTATTGAAGCAGTACCTTATCCATTAAGGCTCTTCGATGATACCAAATCAGTATCTCGAACAAAACTTGAGGTTCTTCGGGTGATCGAAGCATTACCTCATTAAGGCTCTTCGATGATATCAAAGCAGTATCTCGAACAAAACTTGAGATTCTTCGGGTGATCGAAACAGTACCTTATCCATTAAGGCTCTTCGATGATACCAAAGCAATATCTCGAACAAAACTTGAGATTCTTCGGGTGATCGAAGCAGTACCTTATCCATTAAGGCTCTTCGATGATACCAAAGCAGTATCTCGAATAAAACTTGAGATTCTTCGGGTGATCGAAGCAGTACCTTATCCATTAAGGCTCTTCGATAATACCAAAGCAGTATCTCGAACAAAACTTGAGATTCTTCGGGTGATCGAAGCAGTACCTTATCCATTAAGGCTCTTCGATGATACCAAAGCAGTATCTCGAACAAAACTTGAGATTCTTCGGGTAATCGAAGCAGTAACTTATCCATTAAGGCTCATCGATGATACCAAAGCAGTATCTCGAACAAAACTTGAGATTCTTCGGGTGGTCGAAGCAGTACCTTATCCATTAAGGCTCTTCGATGATACCAAAGCAGTATCTCGAACAAAACTTGAGATTCTTCGGGTGATCGAAGCAGTACCTTATCTATTAAGGCTCTTCGATGATACCAAAGCAGTATCTCGAATAAAACTTGAGATTCTTCGGGTGATCGAAGCAGTACCTTATCCATTAAGGCTCTTCGATGATACCAAAGCAGTATCTCGAACAAAACTTGAGATTCTTCGGGTGATCGAAGCAGTACCTTATCCATTAAGCCTCTTCGATGATACCAAAGCAGTATCTCGAACAAAACTTGAGATTCTTCGGGTGATCGAAGCAGTACCTTATCCATTAAGGCTCTTTGATGATACCAAAGCAGTATCTCGAACAAAACTTGAGATTCTTCGGGTGGTCGAAGCAGTACCTTATCCATTAAGGCTCTTCGATGATACCAAATCAGTATCTCGAACAAAACATGAGATTCTTCGGGTGGTCGAAGCAGTACCTTATCCATTAAGGCTCTTCGATGATACCAAAGCAGTATCTCGAACAAAACTTGAGATTCTTCGGGTGATCGAAACAGTACCTTATCCATTAAGGCTCTTCGATGATACCAAAGCAATATCTCGAACAAAACTTGAGATTCTTCGGGTGATCGAAGCAGTACCTTATCCATTAAGGCTCTTCGATGATACCAAAGCAGTATCTCGAATAAAACTTGAGATTCTTCGGGTGATCGAAGCAGTACCATATCCATTAAGGCTCTTCGATAATACCAAAGCAGTATCTCGAACAAAACTTGAGATTCTTCGGGTGATCGAAGCAGTACCTTATCCATTAAGGCTCTTCGATGATACCAAAGCAGTATCTCGAACAAAACTTGAGATTCTTCGGGTTATCGAAGCAGTAACTTATCCATTAAGGCTCATCGATGATACCAAAGCAGTATCTCGAACAAAACTTGAGATTCTTCGGGTGGTCGAAGCAGTACCTTATCCATTAACGCTCTTCGATGATACCAAAGCAGTATCTCGAACAAAACTTGAGATTCTTCGGGTGATCGAAGCAGTACCTTATCTATTAAGGCTCTTCGATGATACCAAAGCAGTATCTCGAATAAAACTTGAGATTCTTCGGGTGATCGAAGCAGTACCTTATCCATTAAGGCTCTTCGATGATACCAAAGCAGTATCTCGAACAAAACTTGAGATTCTTCGGGTGATCGAAGCAGTACCTTATCCATTAAGGCTCTTCGATGATACCAAAGCAGTATCTCGAACAAAACTTGAGATTCTTCGGGTGATCGAAGCAGTACCTTATCCATTAAGGCTCTTCGATGATACCAAAGCAGTATCTCGAACAAAACTTGAGATTCTTCGGGTGGTCGAAGCAGTACCTTATCCATTAAGGTTCTTCGATGATACCAAAGCAGTATCTCGAACAAAACATGAGATTCTTCGGGTGGTCGAAGCAGTACCTTATCCATTAAGGCTCTTCGATGATACCAAAGTAGTATCTCGAACAAAACATGAGATTCTTTGGGTGATCGAAGCAGTACCTTATCCATTAAGGCTCTTCGATGATACCAAAGCAGTATCTCGTACAAAACTTGAGATTCTTCGGGTGGTCGAAGCAGTACCTTATTCATTAAGGCTCTTCGATGATACCAAAGCAGTATCTCGAACAAAACTTGAGATTCTTCGGGTGGTCGAAGCAGTACCTTATCCATTAAGGCTCTTCGATGATACCAAAGCAGTATCTCGAACAAAACTTGAGATTCTTCGGGTGATCGAAGCAGTACCTTATCTATTAAGGCTCTTCGATGATACCAAAGCAGTATCTCGAATAAAACTTGAGATTCTTCGGGTGATCGAAGCAGTACCTTATCCATTAAGGCTCTTCGATGATACCAAAGCAGTATCTCGAACAAAACATGAGATTCTTCGGGTGATCGAAGCAGTACCTTATCCATTAAGGCTCTTCGATGATACCAAAGCAGTATCTCGAACAAAACTTGAGATTCTTCGGGTGATCGAAGCAGTACCTTATCCATTAAGGCTCTTCGATGATACCAAAGCAGTATCTCGAACAAAACTTGAGATTCTTCGGGTGGTCGAAGCAGTACCTTATCCATTAAGGCTCTTCGATGATACCAAAGCAGTATCTCGAACAAAACATGAGATTCTTCGGGTGGTCGAAGCAGTACCTTATCCATTAAGGCTCTTCGATGATACCAAAGCAGTATCTCGAACAAAACTTGAGATTCTTCGGGTGATCGAAACAGTACCTTATCCATTAAGGCTCTTCGATGATACCAAAGCAATATCTCGAACAAAACTTGAGATTCTTCGGGTGATCGAAGCAGTACCTTATCCATTAAGGCTCTTCGATGATACCAAAGCAGTATCTCGAATAAAACTTGAGATTCTTCGGGTGATCGAAGCAGTACCTTATCCATTAAGGCTCTTCGATAATACCAAAGCAGTATCTCGAACAAAACTTGAGATTCTTCGGGTGATCGAAGCAGTACCTTATCCATTAAGGCTCTTCGATGATACCAAAGCAGTATCTCGAACAAAACTTGAGATTCTTCGGGTGGTCGAAGCAGTACCTTATCCATTAAGGCTCTTCGATGATACCAAAGCAGTATCTCGAACAAAACTTGAGATTCTTCGGGTGATCGAAGCAGTACCTTATCTATTAAGGCTCTTCGATGATACCAAAGCAGTATCTCGAATAAAACTTGAGATTCTTCGGGTGATCGAAGCAGTACCTTATCCATTAAGGCTCTTCGATGATACCAAAGTAGTATCTCGAACAAAACTTGAGATTCTTCGGGTGATCGAAGCAGTACCTTATCCATTAAGGCTCTTCGATGATACCAAAGCAGTATCTCGAACAAAATTTGAGATTCTTCGGGTGATCGAAGCAGTACCTTATCCATTAAGGCTCTTCGATGATACCAAAGCAGTATCTCGAACAAAACTTGAGATTCTTCGGGTGGTCGAAGCAGTACCTTATCCATTAAGGCTCTTCGATGATACCAAAGCAGTATCTCGAACAAAACATGAGATTCTTCGGGTGGTCGAAGCAGTACCTTATCCATTAAGGCTCTTCGATGATACCAAAGTAGTATCTCGAACAAAACATGAGATTCTTTGGGTGATCGAAGCAGTACCTTATCCATTAAGGCTCTTCGATGATACCAAAGCAGTATCTCGAACAAAACTTGAGATTCTTCGGGTGGTCGAAGCAGTACCTTATCCATTAAGGCTCTTCGATGATACCAAAGCAGTATCTCGAAAAAAACTTGAGATTCTTCGGGTGATCGAAGCAGTACCTTATCCATTAAGGCTCTTCGATGATACCAAAGCAGTATCTCGAACAAAACTTGAGATTCTTCGGGTGATCGAGGCAGTACCTTATCCATTAAGGCTCTTCGATGATACCAAAGCAGTATCTCGAACAAAACTTGAGATTCTTCGGGTGATCGAAGGAGTACCTTATCCATTAAGGCTCTTCGATGATACCAAAGCAGTATCTCGAACAAAACTTGAGATTCTTCGGGTGTACAAAGCAGTACCTTATCCATTAAGGCTCTTCGATGATACCAAAGCAGTATCTCGAACAAAACTTGAGATTCTTTGGGTGGTCGAAGCAGTACCTTATCCATTAAGGCTCTTCGATGATACCAAAGCAGCATCTCAAACAAAACTTGAGGTTCTTCGGGTGATCGAAGCAGTACCTTATCCATTAAGGCTCTTCGATGATACCAAAGCAGTATCTCGAACAAAACTTGAGATTCTTCGGGTGGTCGAAGCAGTACCTTATCCATTAAGGCTCTTCGATGATACCAAAGCAGTATCTCGAACAAAACTTGAGATTCTTCGGGTGATCGAAGCAGTACCTTATCCATTAAGGCTCTTCGATGATACCAAAGCAGTATCTCGAACAAAACTTTAGATTCTTCGGGTGATCGAAGCAGTACCTTATCCATTAAGGGGCTTCGATGATACCAAAGCATTATCTCGAACAAAACTTGAGATTCTTCGGGTGATCGAGGCAGTACCTTATCCATTAAGGCTCTTCAATGATACCAAAGCAGTATCTCGAACAAAACTTGAGATTCTTCGGGTGATCGAAGCAGTACCTTATCCATTAAGGCTCTTCGATGATACCAAAGCAGTATCTCAAACAAAACTTGAGATTCTTCGGGTGATCGAAGCAGTACCTTATCCATTAAGGCTCTTCGATGATACCAAAGCAGTATCTCGAACAAAACTTGAGATTCTTCGGGTGATCGAAGCAGTACCTTATCCATTAAGGCTCTTCGATGATACCAAAGCAGTATCTCGAACAAAACTTGAGATTCTTCGGGTGATCGAAGCAGTACCTTATCCATTAAGGCTCTTCGATGATACCCAAGCAGTATCTCGAACAAAACTTGAGATTCATTGGGTGGTCAAAGTAGTACCTTATCCATTAAGGCTCTTCGATGATACCAAAGCAGTATCTCGAACAAGACTTGAGATTCTTCTGGTGTTCGAAGCAGTACCTTATCCATTAAAGCTCTTCGATGATACCAAAGCAGTATCTCGAACAAAACTTGAGATTCTTCGGGTGATTGAAGCAGTACCTTATCCATTAAGGCTCTTCGATGATACCAAAGCAGTATCTCGAACAAAACTTGAGATTCTTTGGGTGGTCGAAGCAGTACCTTATACATTAAGGCTCTTCGATGATACCAAAGCAGTATCTCGAACAAAATTTGAGATTCTTCGGGTGATCGAAGCAGTACCTTATCCATTAAGGCTCTTCGATGATACCAAAGCAGTATCTCGAACAAAATTTGAGATTCTTCGGGTGATCGAAGTAGTACCTTATCCATTAAGGCTCTTCGATGATACCAAAGAAGTATCTCGAACAAAACTTGAGATTCTTTGGGTTATTGAAGCAGTACCTTATCCATTAAGGCTCTTCGATGATACCAAAGCAGTATCTCAAACAAAACTTGAGATTCTTCGGGTGGTCGAAGCAGTACCTTATCCATTAAGGCTCTTCGATGATACCAAAGCAGTATCTCGAACAAAACTTGAGATTCTTAGGGTGATTGAAGCAGTACCTTATCCATTAAGGCTCTTTGATGATACCAAAGCAGTATCTCGAACAAAACTTGAGATTCTTCGGGTGGTCGAAGCAGTACCTTATCCATTAAGGCTCTTCGATGATACCAAAGCAGTATCTCTAACAAAACTTGAGATTCTTTGGGTGGTCGAAGCAGTACCTTATACATTAAGGCTCTTCGATGATACCAAAGCAGTATCTCGAACAAAATTTGAGATTCTTCGGGTGATCGAAGCAGTACCTTATCCATTAAGGCTCTTCGATGATACCATAGCAGTATCTCGAACAAAACTTGAGATTCTTCGGGTGATCGAAGCAGTACCTTATCTATTAAGGCTCTTCGATGATACCCAAGCAGTATCTCGAACAAAATTTGAGATTCTTCGGGTGATCGAAGCAGTACCTTATCCATTTAGGCTCTTCGATGATACCAAAGAAGTATCTCGAACAAAACTTGAGATTCTTCGGGTTATTGAAGCAGTACCTTATCCATTAAGGCTCTTCGATGATACCAAAGCAGTATCTCGAACAAAACTTGAGATTCTTCGTGTGATCGAAGCAGTACCTTATCCATTAAGGCTCTTCGATGATACCAAAGCAGTATCTCGAACAAAACTTGAGATTCTTCGGGTGGTCGAAGCAGTACCTTATCCATTAAGGCTCTTCGATGATACCAAAGCAGTATCTCGAACAAAACTTGAGATTCTTCGGGTGGTCGAAGCAGTACCTTATCCATTAAGGCTCTTCGATGATACCAAAGCAGTATCTCGAACAAAACTTGAGATTCTTCGGGTGATCGAAGCAGTACCTTATCCATTAAGGCTCTTCGATGATACCAAAGCAGTATCTCGAACAAAACTTGAGATTCTTCGGGTGATCGAAGCAGTACCTTATCCATTAAGGCTCTTCGATGATACCAAAGCAGTATCTCGAACAAAACTTGAGATTCTTCGGGTGATCGAAGCAGTACCTTATCCATTAAGGCTCTTCGATGATACCAAAGCAGTATCTCGAACAAAACTTGAGATTCTTCGGGTGGTCGAAGCAGTACCTTATCCATTAAGGCTCTTCGATGATACCAAAGCAGTATCTCGAACAAAACTTGAGATTCTTCGGGTGATCGAAGCAGTACCTTATCCATTAAGGCTCTTCGATGATACCAAAGCAGTATCTCGAACAAAACTTGAGATTCTTCGGGTGACCGAAGCAGTACCTTATCCATTAAGGCTCTTCGATGATACCAAAGCAGTATCTCGAACAAAACTTGAGATTCTTTGGGTGGTCGAAGCAGTACCTTATCCATTAAGGCTCTTCGATGATACCAAAGCAGTATCTCGAACAAAATTTGAGATTCTTCGGGTGATTGAAGCAATACCTTATCCATTAAGGCTCTTCGATGATACCATAGCAGTATCTCGAACAAAACTTGAGATTCTTCGGGTGATCGAAGCAGTACCTTATCCATTAAGGCTCTTCGATGATACCAAAGCAGTATCTCGAACAAAACTTGAGATTTTTCGGATGATCAAAGCAGTACCTTATCCATTAAGGCTCTTCGGTGATACCCAAGCAGTATCTCGAACAAAACTTTAGATTCTTCGGGTGGTCGAAGTAGTACCTTATCCATTAAGGCTCTTCGATGATACCAAAGCAGTATCTCGAACAAAACTTGAGATTCTTCGGGTGATCGAAGCAGTACCTTATCCATTAAGGCTCTTCGATGATACCAAAGCAGTATCTCGAACAAAACTTGAGATTCTTCGGGTGATTGAAGCAGTACCTTATCCATTAAGGCTCTTCGATGATACCAAAGCAATATCTCGAACAAAACTTGAGATTCTTCGGGTGATCCAAGCAGTACCTTATCCCTTAAGGCTCTTCGATGATACCAAAGCAGTATCTCGAACAAAACTTGAGATTCTTTGGGTGGTCGAAGCAGTACCTTATCCATTAAGGCTCTTCGATGATACCAAAGCAGTATCTCGAACAAAATTTGAGATTCTTCGGGTGATCGAAGCAATACCTTATCCATTAAGGCTCTTCGATGATACCATAGCAGTATCTCGAACAAAACTTGAGATTCTTCGGGTGATCGAAGCAGTACCTTATCCATTAAGGCTCTTCGATGATACCAAAGCAGTATCTCGAACAAAACTTGAGATTTTTCGGATGATCAAAGCAGTACCTTATCCATTAAGGCTCTTCGGTGATACCCAAGCAGTATCTCGAACAAAACTTTAGATTCTTTGGGTGGTCGAAGTAGTACCTTATCCATTAAGGCTCTTCGATGATACCAAAGCAGTATCTCGAACAAAACTTGAGATTCTTCGGGTGATCGAAGCAGTACCTTATCCATTAAGGCTCTTCGATGATACCAAAGCAGTATCTCGAACAAAACTTGAGATTCTTCGGGTGATTGAAGCAGTACCTTATCCATTAAGGCTCTTCGATGATACCAAAGCAATATCTCGAACAAAACTTGAGATTCTTCGGGTGATCCAAGCAGTACCTTATCCCTTAAGGCTCTTCGATGATACCAAAGCAGTATCTCGAACAAAACTTGAGATTCTTCGGGTGGTCGAAGCAGTACCTTATCCATTAAGGCTCTTCGATGATACCAAAGCAGTATCTCGAACAAAACTTGAGATTCTTCGGGTGATCGAAGCAGTACCTTATCCATTAAGGCTCTTCGATGATACCAAAGCAGTATCTCGAACAAAACTTGAGATTCTTCGGGTGGTCGAAGCAGTACCTTATCCATTAAGGCTCTTCGATGATACCAAAGCAGTATCTCGAACAAAACTTGAGATTCTTCGGGTGATCGAAGCAGTACCTTATCCATTAAGGCTCTTCGATGATACCAAAGCAGTATCTCGAACAAAACTTGAGATTCTTCGGGTGGTCGAAGGAGTACCTTATCCATTAAGGCTCTTCGATGATACCAAAGCAGTATCTCAAACAAAACTTGAGATTCTTCGGGTGGTCGAAGCAGTACCTAATCCATTAAGGTTCTTCGATGATACCAAAGCAGTATCTCGAACAAAACTTGAGATTCTTCGGGTGGTCGAAGCAGTACCTTATCCATTAAGGCTCTTCGATGATACCAAAGCAGTATCTCGAACAAAACTTGAGATTCTTTGGGTGGTCGAAGCAGTACCTTATCCATTAAGGCTCTTCGATGATACCAAAGCAGTATCTCGAACAAAATTTGAGATTCTTCGGGTGATCGAAGCAATACCTTATCCATTAAGGCTCTTCGATGATACCATAGCAGTATCTCGAACAAAACTTGAGATTCTTCGGGTGATCGAAGCAGTACCTTATCCATTAAGGCTCTTCGATGATACCAAAGCAGTATCTCGAACAAAACTTGAGATTTTTCGGATGATCAAAGCAGTACCTTATCCATTAAGGCTCTTCGGTGATACCCAAGCAGTATCTCGAACAAAACTTGAGATTCTTCGGGTGGTCGAAGCAGTACCTTATCCATTAAGGCTCTTCGATGATACCAAAGCAGTATCTCGAACAAAACTTGAGATTCTTCGGGTGATCGAAGCAATACCTTATCCATTAAGGCTCTTCGATGATACCATAGCAGTATCTCGAACAAAACTTGAGATTCTTCGGGTGATCGAAGCAGTACCTTATCCATTAAGGCTCTTCCATGATACCAAAGCAGTATCTCGAACAAAACTTGAGATTTTTCGGATGATCAAAGCAGTACCTTATCCATTAAGGCTCTTCGGTGATACCCAAGCAGTATCTCGAACAAAACTTTAGATTCTTTGGGTGGTCGAAGTAGTACCTTATCCATTAAGGCTCTTCGATGATACCAAAGCAGTATCTCGAACAAAACTTGAGATTCTTCGGGTGATCGAAGCAGTACCTTATCCATTAAGGCTCTTCGATGATACCAAAGCAGTATCTCGAACAAAACTTGAGATTCTTCGGGTGATTGAAGCAGTACCTTATCCATTAAGGCTCTTCGATGATATCAAAGCAATATCTCGAACAAAACTTGAGATTCTTCGGGTGATCCAAGCAGTACCTTATCCCTTAAGGCTCTTCGATGATACCAAAGCAGTATCTCGAACAAAACTTGAGATTCTTCGGGTGGTCGAAGCAGTACCTTATCCATTAAGGCTCTTCGATGATACCAAAGCAGTATCTCGAACAAAACTTGAGATTCTTCGGGTGATCGAAGCAGTACCGTATCCATTAAGGCTCTTCGATGATACCAAAGCAGTATCTCGAACAAAACTTGAGATTCTTCGGGTGATCGAAGCAGTACCTTATCCATTAAGGCTCTTCGATGATACCAAAGCAGTATCTCGAACAAAACTTGAGATTCTTCGGGTGATCGAAGCAGTACCTTATCCATTAAGGCTCTTCGATGATACCAAAGCAGTATCTCGAACAAAACTTGAGATTCTTCGGGTGGTCGAAGCAGTACCTTATCCATTAAGGCTCTTCGATGATACCAAAGCAGTATCTCGAACAAAACTTGAGATTCTTCGGGTGATCGAAGCAGTACCTTATCCATTAAGGCTCTTCGATGATACCAAAGCAGTATCTCGAACAAAACTTGAGATTCTTCGGGTGGTCGAAGCAGTACCTTATCCATTAAGGCTCTTCGATGATACCAAAGCAGTATCTCGAACAAAACTTGAGATTCTTTGGGTGGTCGAAGCAGTACCTTATCCATTAAGGCTCTTCGATGATACCAAAGCAGTATCTCGAACAAAATTTGAGATTCTTCGGGTGATCGAAGCAATACCTTATCCATTAAGGCTCTTCGATGATACCATAGCAGTATCTCGAACAAAACTTGAGATTCTTCGGGTGATCGAAGCAGTACCTTATCCATTAAGGCTCTTCGATGATACCAAAGCAGTATCTCGAACAAAACTTGAGATTTTTCGGATGATCAAAGCAGTACCTTATCCATTAAGGCTCTTCGGTGATACCCAAGCAGTATCTCGAACAAAACTTTAGATTCTTTGGGTGGTCGAAGTAGTACCTTATCCATTAAGGCTCTTCGATGATACCAAAGCAGTATCTCGAACAAAACTTGAGATTCTTCGGGTGATCGAAGCAGTACCTTATCCATTAAGGCTCTTCGATGATACCAAAGCAGTATCTCGAACAAAACTTGAGATTCTTCGGGTGATTGAAGCAGTACCTTATCCATTAAGGCTCTTCGATGATACCAAAGCAATATCTCGAACAAAACTTGAGATTCTTCGGGTGATCCAAGCAGTACCTTATCCCTTAAGGCTCTTCGATGATACCAAAGCAGTATCTCGAACAAAACTTGAGATTCTTCGGGTGGTCGAAGCAGTACCTTATCCATTAAGGCTCTTCGATGATACCAAAGCAGTATCTCGAACAAAACTTGAGATTCTTCGGGTGATCGAAGCAGTACCTTATCCATTAAGGCTCTTCGATGATACCAAAGCAGTATCTCGAACAAAACTTGAGATTCTTCGGGTGGTCGAAGCAGTACCTTATCCATTAAGGCTCTTCGATGATACCAAAGCAGTATCTCGAACAAAACTTGAGATTCTTCGGGTGATCGAAGCAGTACCTTATCCATTAAGGCTCTTCGATGATACCAAAGCAGTATCTCGAACAAAACTTGAGAATCTTCGGGTGATCGAAGCAATACCTTATCCATTAAGGCTCTTCGATGATACCAAAGCAGTATCTCAAACAAAACTTGAGATTCTTCGGGTGGTCGAAGCAGTACCTAATCCATTAAGGTTCTTCGATGATACCAAAGCAGTATCTCGAACAAAACTTGAGATTCTTCGGGTGATCGAAGCAGTACCTTATCCATTAAGGCTCTTCGATGATACCAAAGCAGTATCTCAAACAAAACTTGAGATTCTTCGGGTGGTCGAAGCAGTACCTTATCCATTAAGGCTCTTCGATGATACCAAAGCAGTATCTCGAACAAAACTTGAGATTCTTCGGGTGGTCGGAGCAGTACCTTATCCATTAAGGCTCTTCGATGATACCAAAGCAGTATCTCGAACAAAACTTGAGATTCTTCGGGTGGTCGAAGCAGTACCTTATCCATTAAGGCTCTTCGATGATACCAAAGCAGTATCTCGAACAAAACTTGAGATTCTTCGGGTGATCGAAGCAGTACCTTATCCATTAAGGCTCTTCGATGATACCAAAGTAGTATCTCGAACAAAACATTAGATTCTTCGGGTGATCGAAGCAGTACCTTATCCATTAAGGCTCTTCGATGATACCAAATTAGTATCTCGAACAAAACTTGAGATTCTTCGGGTGATCGAGGCAGTACCTTATCCATTAAGGCTCTTCGGTGATACCAAAGTAGTATCTCGAACAAAACTTGAGATTCTTCGGGTGATCGAAGCAGTACCTTATCCATTAAGGCTCTTCGATGATACCAAAGCAGTATCTCGAACAAAACTTGAGATTCTTCGGGTGTTCGAAGCAGTACCTTATCCATGAAGGCTCTTCGATGATACCAAAGCAGTATCTCAAACAAAACTTGAGATTCTTCGGGTGATCGAAGCAGTACCTTATCCATTAAGGCTCTTCGATGATACCATAGCAGTATCTCGAACAAAACTTGAGATTCTTCGGGTGATCGAAGCAGTACCTTATCCATTAAGGCTCTTCGATGATACCAAAGCAGTATCTCGAACAAAACTTGAGATTTTTCGGATGATCAAAGCAGTACCTTAACCATTAAGGCTCTTCGATGATACCCAAGCAGTATCTCGAACAAAACTTTAGATTCTTTGGGTGGTCGAAGTAGTACCTTATCCATTAAGGCTCTTCGATGATACCAAAGCAGTATCTCGAACAAAACTTGAGATTCTTCGGGCGATCGAAGCAGTACCTTATCCATTAAGGCTCTTCGATGATACCAAAGCAGTATCTCGAACAAAACTTGAGATTCTTCGGGTGATCGAAGCAGTACCTTATCCATTAAGGCTCTTCGATGATACCAAAGCAGTATCTCGAACAAAACTTGAGATTCTTCGGGTGGTCGAAGCAGTACCTTATCCATTAAGGCTCTTCGATGATACCAAAGCAGTATCTCGAACAAAACTTGAGATTCTTCGGGTGATCGAAGCAGTACCTTATCCATTAAGGCTCTTCGATGATACCAAAGCAGTATCTCGAACAAAACTTGAGATTCTTCGGGTGGTCGAAGCAGTACCTTATCCATTAAGGCTCTTCGATGATACCAAAGCAGTATCTCGAACAAAACTTGAGATTCTTTGGGTGGTCGAAGCAGTACCTTATCCATTAAGGCTCTTCGATGATACCAAAGCAGTATCTCGAACAAAATTTGAGATTCTTCGGGTGATCGAAGCAATACCTTATCCATTAAGGCTCTTCGATGATACCATAGCAGTATCTCGAACAAAACTTGAGATTCTTCGGGTGATCGAAGCAGTACCTTATCCATTAAGGCTCTTCGATGATACCAAAGCAGTATCTCGAACAAAACTTGAGATTTTTCGGATGATCAAAGCAGTACCTTAACCATTAAGGCTCTTCGATGATACCCAAGCAGTATCTCGAACAAAACTTTAGATTCTTTGGGTGGTCGAAGTAGTACCTTATCCATTAAGGCTCTTCGATGATACCAAAGCAGTATCTCGAACAAAACTTGAGATTCTTCGGGCGATCGAAGCAGTACCTTATCCATTAAGGCTCTTCGATGATACCAAAGCAGTATCTCGAACAAAACTTGAGATTCTTCGGGTGATCGAAGCAGTACCTTATCCATTAAGGCTCTTCGATGATACCAAAGCAGTATCTCGAACAAAACTTGAGATTCTTCGGGTGGTCGAAGCAGTACCTTATCCATTAAGGCTCTTCGATGATACCAAAGCAGTATCTCGAACAAAACTTGAGATTCTTCGGGTGATCGAAGCAGTACCTTATCCATTAAGGCTCTTCGATGATACCAAAGCAGTATCTCGAACAAAACTTGAGATTCTTCGGGTGGTCGAAGCAGTACCTTATCCATTAAGGCTCTTCGATGATACCAAAGCAGTATCTCGAACAAAACTTGAGATTCTTTGGGTGGTCGAAGCAGTACCTTATCCATTAAGGCTCTTCGATGATACCAAAGCAGTATCTCGAACAAAATTTGAGATTCTTCGGGTGATCGAAGCAATACCTTATCCATTAAGGCTCTTCGATGATACCAAAGCAGTATCTCGAACAAAATTTGAGATTCTTCGGGTGATCGAAGCAGTACCTTATCCATTAAGGCTCTTCGATGATACCAAAGCAGTATCTCGAACAAAACTTTAGATTCTTCGGGTGATCGAAGCAGTACCTTATCCATTAAGGCTCTTCGATGATACCAAAGTAGTATCTCGAACAAAACTTGAGATTCTTCGGGTGATCGAGGCAGTACCTTATCCATTAAGGCTCTTCGGTGATACCAAAGTAGTATCTCGAACAAAACTTGAGATTCTTCGGGTGATCGAAGCAGTACCTTATCCATTAAGGCTCTTCGATGATACCAAAGCAGTATCTCGAACAAAACTTGAGATTCTTCGGGTGTTCGAAGCAGTACCTTATCCATTAAGGCTCTTCGATGATACCAAAGCAGTATCTCAAACAAAACTTGAGATTCTTCGGGTGATCGAAGCAGTACCTTATCCATTAAGGCTCTTCGATGATACCATAGCAGTATCTCGAACAAAACTTGAGATTCTTTGGGTGGTCGAAGCAGTACCTTATCCATTAAGGCTCTTCGATGATACCAAAGCAGTATCTCGAACAAAATTTGAGATTCTTCGGGTGATCGAAGCAATACCTTATCCATTAAGGCTCTTCGATGATACCAAAGCAGTATCTCGAACAAAACTTGAGATTCTTCGGGTGGTCGAAGCAGTACCTTATCCATTAAGGCTCTTCGATGATACCAAAGCAGTATCTCGAACAAAACTTGAGATTCTTCGGGCGATCGAAGCAGTACCTTATCCATTAAGGCTCTTCGATGATACCAAAGCAGTATCTCGAACAAAACTTGAGATTCTTCGGGTGATCGAAGCAGTACCTTATCCATTAAGGCTCTTCGATGATACCAAAGCAGTATCTCGAACAAAACTTGAGATTCTTCGGGTGGTCGAAGCAGTACCTTATCCATTAAGGCTCTTCGATGATACCAAAGCAGTATCTCGAACAAAACTTGAGATTCTTCGGGCGATCGAAGCAGTACCTTATCCATTAAGGCTCTTCGATGATACCAAAGCAGTATCTCGAACAAAACTTGAGATTCTTCGGGTGATCGAAGCAGTACCTTATCCATTAAGGCTCTTCGATGATACCAAAGCAGTATCTCGAACAAAACTTGAGATTCTTCGGGTGGTCGAAGCAGTACCTTATCCATTAAGGCTCTTCGATGATACCAAAGCAGTATCTCGAACAAAACTTGAGATTCTTCGGGTGATCGAAGCAGTACCTTATCCATTAAGGCTCTTCGATGATACCAAAGCAGTATCTCGAACAAAACTTGAGATTCTTCGGGTGGTCGAAGCAGTACCTTATCCATTAAGGCTCTTCGATGATACCAAAGCAGTATCTCGAACAAAACTTGAGATTCTTTGGGTGGTCGAAGCAGTACCTTATCCATTAAGGCTCTTCGATGATACCAAAGCAGTATCTCGAACAAAATTTGAGATTCTTCGGGTGATCGAAGCAATACCTTATCCATTAAGGCTCTTCGATGATACCAAAGCAGTATCTCGAACAAAATTTGAGATTCTTCGGGTGATCGAAGCAGTACCTTATCCATTAAGGCTCTTCGATGATACCAAAGCAGTATCTCGAACAAAACTTTAGATTCTTCGGGTGATCGAAGCAGTACCTTATCCATTAAGGCTCTTCGATGATACCAAAGTAGTATCTCGAACAAAACTTGAGATTCTTCGGGTGATCGAGGCAGTACCTTATCCATTAAGGCTCTTCGGTGATACCAAAGTAGTATCTCGAACAAAACTTGAGATTCTTCGGGTGATCGAAGCAGTACCTTATCCATTAAGGCTCTTCGATGATACCAAAGCAGTATCTCGAACAAAACTTGAGATTCTTCGGGTGTTCGAAGCAGTACCTTATCCATTAAGGCTCTTCGATGATACCAAAGCAGTATCTCAAACAAAACTTGAGATTCTTCGGGTGATCGAAGCAGTACCTTATCCATTAAGGCTCTTCGATGATACCATAGCAGTATCTCGAACAAAACTTGAGATTCTTTGGGTGGTCGAAGCAGTACCTTATCCATTAAGGCTCTTCGATGATACCAAAGCAGTATCTCGAACAAAATTTGAGATTCTTTGGGTGATCGAAGCAATACCTTATCCATTAAGGCTCTTCGATGATACCAAAGCAGTATCTCGAACAAAACTTGAGATTCTTCGGGTGGTCGAAGCAGTACCTTATCCATTAAGGCTCTTCGATGATACCAAAGCAGTATCTCGAACAAAACTTGAGATTCTTCGGGTGATCGAAGCAGTACCTTATCCATTAAGGCTCTTCGATGATACCAAAGTAGTATCTCGAACAAAACATTAGATTCTTCGGGTGATCGAAGCAGTACCTTATCCATTAAGGCTCTTCGATGATACCAAAGTAGTATCTCGAACAAAACTTGAGATTCTTCGGGTGATCGAGGCAGTACCTTATCCATTAAGGCTCTTCGGTGATACCAAAGTAGTATCTCGAACAAAACTTGAGATTCTTCGGGTGATCGAAGCAGTACCTTATCCATTAAGGCTCTTCGATGATACCAAAGCAGTATCTCGAACAAAACTTGAGATTCTTCGGGTGTTCGAAGCAGTACCTTATCCATTAAGGCTCTTCGATGATACCAAAGCAGTATCTCGAACAAAACTTGAGATTTTTCGGATGATCAAAGCAGTACCTTAACCATTAAGGCTCTTCGATGATACCCAAGCAGTATCTCGAACAAAACTTTAGATTCTTTGGGTGGTCGAAGTAGTACCTTATCCATTAAGGCTCTTCGATGATACCAAAGCAGTATCTCGAACAAAACTTGAGATTCTTCGGGCGATCGAAGCAGTACCTTATCCATTAAGGCTCTTCGATGATACCAAAGCAGTATCTCGAACAAAACTTGAGATTCTTCGGGTGATCGAAGCAGTACCTTATCCATTAAGGCTCTTCGATGATACCAAAGCAGTATCTCGAACAAAACTTGAGATTCTTCGGGTGGTCGAAGCAGTACCTTATCCATTAAGGCTCTTCGATGATACCAAAGCAGTATCTCGAACAAAACTTGAGATTCTTCGGGTGATCGAAGCAGTACCTTATCCATTAAGGCTCTTCGATGATACCAAAGCAGTATCTCGAACAAAACTTGAGATTCTTCGGGTGGTCGAAGCAGTACCTGATCCATTAAGGCTCTTCGATGATACCAAAGCAGTATCTCGAACAAAACTTGAGATTCTTTGGGTGGTCGAAGCAGTACCTTATCCATTAAGGCTCTTCGATGATACCAAAGCAGTATCTCGAACAAAATTTGAGATTCTTCGGGTGATCGAAGCAATACCTTATCCATTAAGGCTCTTCGATGATACCAAAGCAGTATCTCGAACAAAATTTGAGATTCTTCGGGTGATCGAAGCAGTACCTTATCCATTAAGGCTCTTCGATGATACCAAAGCAGTATCTCGAACAAAACTTTAGATTCTTCGGGTGATCGAAGCAGTACCTTATCCATTAAGGCTCTTCGATGATACCAAAGTAGTATCTCGAACAAAACTTGAGATTCTTCGGGTGATCGAGGCAGTACCTTATCCATTAAGGCTCTTCGGTGATACCAAAGTAGTATCTCGAACAAAACTTGAGATTCTTCGGGTGATCGAAGCAGTACCTTATCCATTAAGGCTCTTCGATGATACCAAAGCAGTATCTCGAACAAAACTTGAGATTCTTCGGGTGTTCGAAGCAGTACCTTATCCATTAAGGCTCTTCGATGATACCAAAGCAGTATCTCAAACAAAACTTGAGATTCTTCGGGTGATCGAAGCAGTACCTTATCCATTAAGGCTCTTCGATGATACCATAGCAGTATCTCGAACAAAACTTGAGATTCTTTGGGTGGTCGAAGCAGTACCTTATCCATTAAGGCTCTTCGATGATACCAAAGCAGTATCTCGAACAAAATTTGAGATTCTTCGGGTGATCGAAGCAATACCTTATCCATTAAGGCTCTTCGATGATACCAAAGCAGTATCTCGAACAAAACTTGAGATTCTTCGGGTGGTCGAAGCAGTACCTTATCCATTAAGGCTCTTCGATGATACCAAAGCAGTATCTCGAACAAAACTTGAGATTCTTCGGGTGATCGAAGCAGTACCTTATCCATTAAGGCTCTTCGATGATACCAAAGTAGTATCTCGAACAAAACATTAGATTCTTCGGGTGATCGAAGCAGTACCTTATCCATTAAGGCTCTTCGATGATACCAAAGTAGTATCTCGAACAAAACTTGAGATTCTTCGGGTGATCGAGGCAGTACCTTATCCATTAAGGCTCTTCGGTGATACCAAAGTAGTATCTCGAACAAAACTTGAGATTCTTCGGGTGATCGAAGCAGTACCTTATCCATTAAGGCTCTTCGATGATACCAAAGCAGTATCTCGAACAAAACTTGAGATTCTTCGGGTGTTCGAAGCAGTACCTTATCCATTAAGGCTCTTCGATGATACCAAAGCAGTATCTCAAACAAAACTTGAGATTCTTCGGGTGATCGAAGCAGTACCTTATCCATTAAGGCTCTTCGATGATACCATAGCAGTATCTCGAACAAAACTTGAGATTCTTCGGGTGATCGAAGCAGTACCTTATCCATTAAGGCTCTTCGATGATACCAAAGCAGTATCTCGAACAAAACTTGAGATTTTTCGGATGATCAAAGCAGTACCTTATCCATTAAGGCTCTTCGATGATACCCAAGCAGTATCTCGAACAAAACTTTAGATTCTTTGGGTGGTCGAAGTAGTACCTTATCCATTAAGGCTCTTCGATGATACCAAAGCAGTATCTCGAACAAAACTTGAGATTCTTTGGGTGATCGAAGCAGTACCTTATCCATTAAGGCTCTTCGATGATACCAAAGCAGTATCTCGAACAAAACTTGAGATTCTTCGGGTGATCGAAGCAGTACCTTATCCATTAAGGCTCTTTGATGATACCAAAGCAGTATCTCGAACAAAACTTGAGATTCTTCGGGTGGTCGAAGCAGTACCTTATCCATTAAGGCTCTTCGATGATACCAAAGCAGTATCTCGAACAAAACTTGAGATTCTTCGGGCGGTCGAAGCAGTACCTTATCCATTAAGGCTCTTCGATGATACCAAAGCAGTATCTCGAACAAAACTTGAGATTCTTCGGGTGATCGAAGCAGTACCTTATCCATTAAGGCTCTTCGATGATACCAAAGCAGTATCTCGAACAAAACTTGAGATTCTTCGGGTGGTCGAAGCAGTACCTTATCCATTAAGGCTCTTCGATGATACCAAAGCAGTATCTCGAACAAAACTTGAGATTCTTCGGGTGATCGAAGCAGTACCTTATCCATTAAGGCTCTTCGATGATACCAAAGCAGTATCTCGAACAAAACTTGAGATTCTTCGGGTGGTCGAAGCAGTACCTTATCCATTAAGGCTCTTCGATGATACCAAAGCAGTATCTCGAACAAAACTTGAGATTCTTTGGGTGGTCGAAGCAGTACCTTATCCATTAAGGCTCTTCGATGATACCAAAGCAGTATCTCGAACAAAATTTGAGATTCTTCGGGTGATCGAAGCAATACCTTATCCATTAAGGCTCTTCGATGATACCAAAGCAGTATCTCGAACAAAATTTGAGATTCTTCGGGTGATCGAAGCAGTACCTTATCCATTAAGGCTCTTCGATGATACCAAAGCAGTATCTCGAACAAAACTTTAGATTCTTCGGGTGATCGAAGCAGTACCTTATCCATTAAGGCTCTTCGATGATACCAAAGTAGTATCTCGAACAAAACTTGAGATTCTTCGGGTGATCGAGGCAGTACCTTATCCATTAAGGCTCTTCGGTGATACCAAAGTAGTATCTCGAACAAAACTTGAGATTCTTCGGGTGATCGAAGCAGTACCTTATCCATTAAGGCTCTTCGATGATACCAAAGCAGTATCTCGAACAAAACTTGAGATTCTTCGGGTGTTCGAAGCAGTACCTTATCCATTAAGGCTCTTCGATGATACCAAAGCAGTATCTCAAACAAAACTTGAGATTCTTCGGGTGATCGAAGCAGTACCTTATCCATTAAGGCTCTTCGATGATACCATAGCAGTATCTCGAACAAAACTTGAGATTCGTTGGGTGGTCGAAGCAGTACCTTATCCATTAAGGCTCTTCGATGATACCAAAGCAGTATCTCGAACAAAATTTGAGATTCTTCGGGTGATCGAAGCAATACCTTATCCATTAAGGCTCTTCGATGATACCAAAGCAGTATCTCGAACAAAACTTGAGATTCTTCGGGTGGTCGAAGCAGTACCTTATCCATTAAGGCTCTTCGATGATACCAAAGCAGTATCTCGAACAAAACTTGAGATTCTTCGGGTGATCGAAGCAGTACCTTATCCATTAAGGCTCTTCGATGATACCAAAGTAGTATCTCGAACAAAACATTAGATTCTTCGGGTGATCGAAGCAGTACCTTATCCATTAAGGCTCTTCGATGATACCAAAGTAGTATCTCGAACAAAACTTGAGATTCTTCGGGTGATCGAGGCAGTACCTTATCCATTAAGGCTCTTCGGTGATACCAAAGTAGTATCTCGAACAAAACTTGAGATTCTTCGGGTGATCGAAGCAGTACCTTATCCATTAAGGCTCTTCGATGATACCAAAGCAGTATCTCGAACAAAACTTGAGATTCTTCGGGTGTTCGAAGCAGTACCTTATCCATTAAGTCTCTTCGATGATACCAAAGCAGTATCTCAAACAAAACTTGAGATTCTTCGGGTGATCGAAGCAGTACCTTATCCATTAAGGCTCTTCGATGATACCATAGCAGTATCTCGAACAAAACTTGAGATTCTTCGGGTGATCGAAGCAGTACCTTATCCATTAAGGCTCTTCGATGATACCAAAGCAGTATCTCGAACAAAACTTGAGATTTTTCGGATGATCAAAGCAGTACCTTAACCATTAAGGCTCTTCGATGATACCCAAGCAGTATCTCGAACAAAACTTTAGATTCTTTGGGTGGTCGAAGTAGTACCTTATCCATTAAGGCTCTTCGATGATACCAAAGCAGTATCTCGAACAAAACTTGAGATTCTTCGGGCGATCGAAGCAGTACCTTATCCATTAAGGCTCTTCGATGATACCAAAGCAGTATCTCGAACAAAACTTGAGATTCTTCGGGTGATCGAAGCAGTACCTTATCCATTAAGGCTCTTCGATGATACCAAAGCAGTATCTCGAACAAAACTTGAGATTCTTCGGGTGGTCGAAGCAGTACCTTATCCATTAAGGCTCTTCGATGATACCAAAGCAGTATCTCGAACAAAACTTGAGATTCTTCGGGTGATCGAAGCAGTACCTTATCCATTAAGGCTCTTCGATGATACCAAAGCAGTATCTCGAACAAAACTTGAGATTCTTCGGGTGGTCGAAGCAGTACCTTATCCATTAAGGCTCTTCGATGATACCAAAGCAGTATCTCGAACAAAACTTGAGATTCTTTGGGTGGTCGAAGCAGTACCTTATCCATTAAGGCTCTTCGATGATACCAAAGCAGTATCTCGAACAAAATTTGAGATTCTTCGGGTGATCGAAGCAATACCTTATCCATTAAGGCTCTTCGATGATACCAAAGCAGTATCTCGAACAAAATTTGAGATTCTTCGGGTGATCGAAGCAGTACCTTATCCATTAAGGCTCTTCGATGATACCAAAGCAGTATCTCGAACAAAACTTTAGATTCTTCGGGTGATCGAAGCAGTACCTTATCCATTAAGGCTCTTCGATGATACCAAAGTAGTATCTCGAACAAAACTTGAGATTCTTCGGGTGATCGAGGCAGTACCTTATCCATTAAGGCTCTTCAGTGATACCAAAGTAGTATCTCGAACAAAACTTGAGATTCTTCGGGTGATCGAAGCAGTACCTTATCCATTAAGGCTCTTCGATGATACCAAAGCAGTATCTCGAACAAAACTTGAGATTCTTCGGGTGTTCGAAGCAGTACCTTATCCATTAAGGCTCTTCGATGATACCAAAGCAGTATCTCAAACAAAACTTGAGATTCTTCGGGTGATCGAAGCAGTACCTTATCCATTAAGGCTCTTCGATGATACCATAGCAGTATCTCGAACAAAACTTGAGATTCTTTGGGTGGTCGAAGCAGTACCTTATCCATTAAGGCTCTTCGATGATACCAAAGCAGTATCTCGAACAAAATTTGAGATTCTTCGGGTGATCGAAGCAATACCTTATCCATTAAGGCTCTTCGATGATACCAAAGCAGTATCTCGAACAAAACTTGAGATTCTTCGGGTGGTCGAAGCAGTACCTTATCCATTAAGGCTCTTCGATGATACCAAAGCAGTATCTCGAACAAAACTTGAGATTCTTCGGGTGATCGAAGCAGTACCTTATCCATTAAGGCTCTTCGATGATACCAAAGTAGTATCTCGAACAAAACATTAGATTCTTCGGGTGATCGAAGCAGTACCTTATCCATTAAGGCTCTTCGATGATACCAAAGTAGTATCTCGAACAAAACTTGAGATTCTTCGGGTGATCGAGGCAGTACCTTATCCATTAAGGCTCTTCGGTGATACCAAAGTAGTATCTCGAACAAAACTTGAGATTCTTCGGGTGATCGAAGCAGTACCTTATCCATTAAGGCTCTTCGATGATACCAAAGCAGTATCTCGAACAAAACTTGAGATTCTTCGGGTGTTCGAAGCAGTACCTTATCCATTAAGGCTCTTCGATGATACCAAAGCAGTATCTCAAACAAAACTTGAGATTCTTCGGGTGATCGAAGCAGTACCTTATCCATTAAGGCTCTTCGATGATACCATAGCAGTATCTCGAACAAAACTTGAGATTCTTCGGGTGATCGAAGCAGTACCTTATCCATTAAGGCTCTTCGATGATACCAAAGCAGTATCTCGAACAAAACTTGAGATTTTTCGGATGATCAAAGCAGTACCTTATCCATTAAGGCTCTTCGATGATACCCAAGCAGTATCTCGAACAAAACTTTAGATTCTTTGGGTGGTCGAAGTAGTACCTTATCCATTAAGGCTCTTCGATGATACCAAAGCAGTATCTCGAACAAAACTTGAGATTCTTTGGGTGATCGAAGATGTACCTTATCCATTAAGGCTCTTCGATGATACCAAAGCAGTATCTCGAACAAAACTTGAGATTCTTCGGGTGATCGAAGCAGTACCTTATCCATTAAGGCTCTTTGATGATACCAAAGCAGTATCTCGAACAAAACTTGAGATTCTTCGGGTGGTCGAAGCAGTACCTTATCCATTAAGGCTCTTCGATGATACCAAAGCAGTATCTCGAACAAAACTTGAGATTCTTCGGGTGATCGAAGCAGTACCTTATCCATTAAGGCTCTTCGATGATACCAAAGCAGTATCTCGAACAAAACTTGAGATTCTTCGGGTGGTCGAAGCAGTACCTTATCCATTAAGGCTCTTCGATGATACCAAAGCAGTATCTCGAACAAAACTTGAGATTCTTCGGGTGATCGAAGCAGTACCTTATCCATTAAGGCTCTTCGATGATACCAAAGTAGTATCTCGAACAAAACATTAGATTCTTCGGGTGATCGAAGCAGTACCTTATCCATTAAGGCTCTTCGATGATACCAAAGCAGTATCTCGAACAAAACTTGAGATTCTTCGGGTGATCAAAGCAGTACCTTATCCCTTAAGGCTCTTCGATGATACCAAAGCAGTATCTCGAACAAAACTTGAGATTCTTCGGGTGTTCGAAGCAGTACCTTATCCATTAAGGCTCTTCGATGATACCAAAGCAGTATCTCAAACAAAACTTGAGATTCTTCGGGTGATCGAAGCAGTACCTTATCCATTAAGGCTCTTCGATGATACCATAGCAGTATCTCGAACAAAACTTGAGATTCTTCGGGTGATCGAAGCAGTACCTTATCCATTAAGGCTCTTCGATGATACCAAAGCAGTATCTCAAACAAAACTTGAGATTTTTCGGATGATCAAAGCAGTACCTTATCCATTAAGGCTCTTCGATGATACCCAAGCAGTATCTCGAACAAAACTTTAGATTCTTTGGGTGGTCGAAGTAGTACCTTATCCATTAAGGCTCTTCGATGATACCAAAGCAGTATCTCGAACAAAACTTGAGATTCTTCGGGTGATCGAAGCAGTACCTTATCCATTAAGGCTCTTCGATGATACCAAAGCAGTATCTCGAACAAAACTTTAGATTCTTCGGGTGATCGAAGCAGTACCTTATCCATTAAGGCTCTTCGATGATACCAAAGTAGTATCTCGAACAAAACTTGAGATTCTTCGGGTGATCGAGGCAGTACCTTATCCATTAAGGCTCTTCGGTGATACCAAAGTAGTATCTCGAACAAAACTTGAGATTCTTCGGGTGATCGAAGCAGTACCTTATCCATTAAGGCTCTTCGATGATACCAAAGCAGTATCTCGAACAAAACTTGAGATTCTTCGGGTGTTCGAAGCAGTACCTTATCCATTAAGGCTCTTCGATGATACCAAAGCAGTATCTCAAACAAAACTTGAGATTCTTCGGGTGATCGAAGCAGTACCTTATCCATTAAGGCTCTTCGATGATACCATAGCAGTATCTCGAACAAAACTTGAGATTCTTTGGGTGGTCGAAGCAGTACCTTATCCATTAAGGCTCTTCGATGATACCAAAGCAGTATCTCGAACAAAATTTGAGATTCTTCGGGTGATCGAAGCAATACCTTATCCATTAAGGCTCTTCGATGATACCAAAGCAGTATCTCGAACAAAACTTGAGATTCTTCGGGTGGTCGAAGCAGTACCTTATCCATTAAGGCTCTTCGATGATACCAAAGCAGTATCTCGAACAAAACTTGAGATTCTTCGGGTGATCGAAGCAGTACCTTATCCATTAAGGCTCTTCGATGATACCAAAGTAGTATCTCGAACAAAACATTAGATTCTTCGGGTGATCGAAGCAGTACCTTATCCATTAAGGCTCTTCGATGATACCAAAGTAGTATCTCGAACAAAACTTGAGATTCTTCGGGTGATCGAGGCAGTACCTTATCCATTAAGGCTCTTCGGTGATACCAAAGTAGTATCTCGAACAAAACTTGAGATTCTTCGGGTGATCGAAGCAGTACCTTATCCATTAAGGCTCTTCGATGATACCAAAGCAGTATCTCGAACAAAACTTGAGATTCTTCGGGTGTTCGAAGCAGTACCTTATCCATTAAGGCTCTTCGATGATACCAAAGCAGTATCTCAAACAAAACTTGAGATTCTTCGGGTGATCGAAGCAGTACCTTATCCATTAAGGCTCTTCGATGATACCATAGCAGTATCTCGAACAAAACTTGAGATTCTTCGGGTGATCGAAGCAGTACCTTATCCATTAAGGCTCTTCGATGATACCAAAGCAGTATCTCGAACAAAACTTGAGATTTTTCGGATGATCAAAGCAGTACCTTATCCATTAAGGCTCTTCGATGATACCCAAGCAGTATCTCGAACAAAACTTTAGATTCTTTGGGTGGTCGAAGTAGTACCTTATCCATTAAGGCTCTTCGATGATACCAAAGCAGTATCTCGAACAAAACTTGAGATTCTTTGGGTGATCGAAGCAGTACCTTATCCATTAAGGCTCTTCGATGATACCAAAGCAGTATCTCGAACAAAACTTGAGATTCTTCGGGTGATCGAAGCAGTACCTTATCCATTAAGGCTCTTTGATGATACCAAAGCAGTATCTCGAACAAAACTTGAGATTCTTCGGGTGGTCGAAGCAGTACCTTATCCATTAAGGCTCTTCGATGATACCAAAGCAGTATCTCGAACAAAACTTGAGATTCTTCGGGTGGTCGAAGCAGTACCTTATCCATTAAGGCTCTTCGATGATACCAAAGCAGTATCTCGAACAAAACTTGAGATTCTTCGGGTGGTCGAAGCAGTACCTTATCCATTAAGGCTCTTCGATGATACCAAAGCAGTATCTCGAACAAAACTTGAGATTCTTCGGGTGATCGAAGCAGTACCTTATCCATTAAGGCTCTTCGATGATACCAAAGTAGTATCTCGAACAAAACATTAGATTCTTCGGGTGATCGAAGCAGTACCTTATCCATTAAGGCTCTTCGATGATACCAAAGCAGTATCTCGAACAAAACTTGAGATTCTTCGGGTGATCAAAGCAGTACCTTATCCCTTAAGGCTCTTCGATGATACCAAAGCAGTATCTCGAACAAAACTTGAGATTCTTCGGGTGTTCGAAGCAGTACCTTATCCATTAAGGCTCTTCGATGATACCAAAGCAGTATCTCAAACAAAACTTGAGATTCTTCGGGTGATCGAAGCAGTACCTTATCCATTAAGGCTCTTCGATGATACCATAGCAGTATCTCGAACAAAACTTGAGATTCTTCGGGTGATCGAAGCAGTACCTTATCCATTAAGGCTCTTCGATGATACCAAAGCAGTATCTCAAACAAAACTTGAGATTTTTCGGATGATCAAAGCAGTACCTTATCCATTAAGGCTCTTCGATGATACCCAAGCAGTATCTCGAACAAAACTTTAGATTCTTTGGGTGGTCGAAGTAGTACCTTATCCATTAAGGCTCTTCGATGATACCAAAGCAGTATCTCGAACAAAACTTGAGATTCTTCGGGTGATCGAAGCAGTACCTTATCCATTAAGGCTCTTCGATGATACCAAAGCAGTATCTCGAACAAAACTTGAGATTCTTCGGGTGATCGAAGCAGTACCTTATCCATTAAGGCTCTTTGATGATACCAAAGCAGTATCTCGAACAAAACTTGAGATTCTTCGGGTGGTCGAAGCAGTACCTTATCCAATAAGGCTCTTCGATGATACCAAAGCAGTATCTCGAACAAAACTTGAGATTCTTCGGGTGGTCGAAGCAGTACCTTATCCATTAAGGCTCTTCGATGATACCAAAGCAGTATCTCGAACAAAACTTGAGATTCTTCGGGTGGTTGAAGCAGTACCTTATCCATTAAGGCTCTTCGATGATACCAAAGAAGTATCTCGAACAAAACTTGAGATTCTTCGGGTGATCGAAGCAGTACCTTATCCATTAAGGCTCTTCGATGATACCAAAGTAGTATCTCGAACAAAACATTAGATTCTTCGGGTGATCGAAGCAGTACCTTATCCATTAAGGCTCTTCGATGATACCAAAGCAGTATCTCGAACAAAACTTGAGATTCTTCGGGTGATCAAAGCAGTACCTTATCCCTTAAGGCTCTTCGATGATACCAAAGCAGTATCTCGAACAAAACTTGAGATTCTTCGGGTGGTCGAAGCAGTACCTTATCCATTAACGCTCTTCGATGATACCAAAGCAGTATCTCGAACAAAACATGAGATTCTTCGGGTGATCGAAGCAGTACCTTATTCATTAAGGCTCTTCGATGATACCAAAGCAGTATCTCGAACAAAACTTGAGATTCTTCGGGTGGTCGAAGCAGTACCTTATCCATTAAGGCTCTTCGATGATACCAAAGCAGTATCTCGAACAAAACCTGAGATTCTTCGGGTGATCGAAGTAGTACCTTATCCATTAAGGCTCTTCGATGATACCAAAGCAGTATCTCAAACAAAACTTGAGATTCTTCGGGTGATCGAAGCAGTACCTTATCCATTAAGGCTCTTCGATGATACCAAAGCAGTATCTCAAACAAAACTTGAGATTCTTCGGGTGGTCGAAGCAGTACCTTATCCATTAAGGCTCTTCGATGATACCAAAGCAGTATCTCGAACAAAACTTGAGATTCTTCGGGTGATCGAAGCAGTACCTTATCCATTAAGGCTCTTCGATGATACCCAAGCAGTATCTCGAACAAAACTTGAGATTCTTTGGGTGGTCGAAGCAGTACCTTATCCATTAAGGCTCTTCGATGATACCAAAGTAGTATCTCGAACAAAACATTAGATTCTTCGGGTGATCGAAGCAGTACCTTATCCATTAAGGCTCTTCGATGATACCAAAGCAGTATCTCGAACAAAACTTGAGATTCTTCGGGTGATCAAAGCAGTACCTT
The DNA here is from genome assembly GCA_963859935.3 of Lathyrus sativus. NCBI lineage: Eukaryota > Viridiplantae > Streptophyta > Magnoliopsida > Fabales > Fabaceae > Lathyrus > Lathyrus sativus. The sequence continues at coordinate 123,542,793 of OZ012740.1, read as the reverse complement.
ATCCCTTAAGGCTCTTCGATGATACCAAAGCAGTATCTCGAACAAAACTTGAGATTCTTCGGGTGTTCGAAGCAGTACCTTATCCATTAAGGCTCTTCGATGATACCCAAGCAGTATCTCGAACAAAACTTGAGATTCTTCGGGTGATCGAAGCAGTACCTTATCCATTAAGGCTCTTCGATGATACCAAAGTAGTATCTCGAACAAAACATTAGATTCTTCGGGTGATCGAAGCAGTACCTTATCCATTAAGGCTCTTCGATGATACCAAAGCAGTATCTCGAACAAAACTTGAGATTCTTCGGGTGATCAAAGCAGTACCTTATCCCTTAAGGCTCTTCGATGATACCAAAGCAGTATCTCGAACAAAACTTGAGATTCTTCGGGTGTTCGAAGCAGTACCTTATCCATAGCAGTATCTCAAACAAAACTTGAGATTCTTCGGGTGATCGAAGCAGTACCTTATCCATTAAGGCTCTTCGATGATACCATAGCAGTATCTCGAACAAAACTTGAGATTCTTCGGGTGATCGAAGCAGTACCTTATCCATTAAGGCTCTTCGATGATACCAAAGCAGTATCTCAAACAAAACTTGAGATTCTTCGGGTGGTCGAAGCAGTACCTTATCCATTAAGGCTCTTCGATGATACCAAAGCAGTATCTCGAACAAAACTTGAGATTCTTCGGGTGATCGAAGCAGTACCTTATCCATTAAGGCTCTTCGATGATACCCAAGCAGTATCTCGAACAAAACTTGAGATTCTTCGGGTGATCGAAGCAGTACCTTATCCATTAAGGCTCTTCGATGATACCAAAGTAGTATCTCGAACAAAACATTAGATTCTTCGGGTGATCGAAGCAGTACCTTATCCATTAAGGCTCTTCGATGATACCAAAGCAGTATCTCGAACAAAACTTGAGATTCTTCGGGTGATCAAAGCAGTACCTTATCCCTTAAGGCTCTTCGATGATACCAAAGCAGTATCTCGAACAAAACTTGAGATTCTTCGGGTGTTCGAAGCAGTACCTTATCCATTAAGGCTCTTCGATGATACCAAAGCAGTATCTCAAACAAAACTTGAGATTCTTCGGGTGATCGAAGCAGTACCTTATCCATTAAGGCTCTTCGATGATACCATAGCAGTATCTCGAACAAAACTTGAGATTCTTCGGGTGATCGAAGCAGTACCTTATCCATTAAGGCTCTTCGATGATACCAAAGCAGTATCTCAAACAAAACTTGAGATTTTTCGGATGATCAAAGCAGTACCTTATCCATTAAGGCTCTTCGATGATACCCAAGCAGTATCTCGAACAAAACTTTAGATTCTTTGGGTGGTCGAAGTAGTACCTTATCCATTAAGGCTCTTCGATGATACCAAAGCAGTATCTCGAACAAAACTTGAGATTCTTCGGGTGGTCGAAGCAGTACCTTATCCATTAAGGCTCTTCGATGATACCAAAGCAGTATCTCGAACAAAACTTGAGATTCTTCGGGTGGTTGAAGCAGTACCTTATCCATTAAGGCTCTTCGATGATACCAAAGAAGTATCTCGAACAAAACTTGAGATTCTTCGGGTGATCGAAGCAGTACCTTATCCATTAAGGCTCTTCGATGATACCAAAGTAGTATCTCGAACAAAACATTAGATTCTTCGGGTGATCGAAGCAGTACCTTATCCATTAAGGCTCTTCGATGATACCAAAGCAGTATCTCGAACAAAACTTGAGATTCTTCGGGTGATCAAAGCAGTACCTTATCCCTTAAGGCTCTTCGATGATACCAAAGCAGTATCTCGAACAAAACTTGAGATTCTTCGGGTGGTCGAAGCAGTACCTTATCCATTAACGCTCTTCGATGATACCAAAGCAGTATCTCGAACAAAACATGAGATTCTTCGGGTGATCGAAGCAGTACCTTATCCATTAAGGCTCTTCGATGATACCAAAGCAGTATCTCGAACAAAACTTGAGATTCTTCGGGTGATCGAAGCAGTACCTTATCCATTAAGGCTCTTTGATGATACCAAAGCAGTATCTCGAACAAAACTTGAGATTCTTCGGGTGGTCGAAGCAGTACCTTATCCAATAAGGCTCTTCGATGATACCAAAGCAGTATCTCGAACAAAACTTGAGATTCTTCGGGTGGTCGAAGCAGTACCTTATCCATTAAGGCTCTTCGATGATACCAAAGCAGTATCTCGAACAAAACTTGAGATTCTTCGGGTGGTTGAAGCAGTACCTTATCCATTAAGGCTCTTCGATGATACCAAAGAAGTATCTCGAACAAAACTTGAGATTCTTCGGGTGATCGAAGCAGTACCTTATCCATTAAGGCTCTTCGATGATACCAAAGTAGTATCTCGAACAAAACATTAGATTCTTCGGGTGATCGAAGCAGTACCTTATCCATTAAGGCTCTTCGATGATACCAAAGCAGTATCTCGAACAAAACTTGAGATTCTTCGGGTGATCAAAGCAGTACCTTATCCCTTAAGGCTCTTCGATGATACCAAAGCAGTATCTCGAACAAAACTTGAGATTCTTCGGGTGGTCGAAGCAGTACCTTATCCATTAACGCTCTTCGATGATACCAAAGCAGTATCTCGAACAAAACATGAGATTCTTCGGGTGATCGAAGCAGTACCTTATTCATTAAGGCTCTTCGATGATACCAAAGCAGTATCTCGAACAAAACTTGAGATTCTTCGGGTGGTCGAAGCAGTACCTTATCCATTAAGGCTCTTCGATGATACCAAAGCAGTATCTCGAACAAAACCTGAGATTCTTCGGGTGATCGAAGTAGTACCTTATCCATTAAGGCTCTTCGATGATACCAAAGCAGTATCTCAAACAAAACTTGAGATTCTTCGGGTGATCGAAGCAGTACCTTATCCATTAAGGCTCTTCGATGATACCAAAGCAGTATCTCAAACAAAACTTGAGATTCTTCGGGTGGTCGAAGCAGTACCTTATCCATTAAGGCTCTTCGATGATACCAAAGCAGTATCTCGAACAAAACTTGAGATTCTTCGGGTGATCGAAGCAGTACCTTATCCATTAAGGCTCTTCGATGATACCCAAGCAGTATCTCGAACAAAACTTGAGATTCTTTGGGTGGTCGAAGCAGTACCTTATCCATTAAGGCTCTTCGATGATACCAAAGCAGCATCTCGAACAAAACTTGAGGTTCTTCGGGTGATCGAAGTACTACCTTATCCATTATGGCTCTTCGATGATACCAAAGCAGTATCTCGAACAAAACTTGAGATTCTTCGGGTGATCGAAGCAGTACCTTATCCATTAAGGCTCTTCGATGATACCAAAGCAGTATCTCGAACAAAACTTGAGATTCTTCGGGTGGTCGAAGCAGTACCTTATCCATTAAGGCTCTTCGATGATACCAAAGCAGTATCTCGAACAAAACTTGAGATTCTTCGGGTGATCGAAGCAGTACCTTATCCATTAAGGCTCTTCGATGATACCAAAGCAGTATCTCGAACAAAACTTGAGATTCTTCGGGTGGTCGAAGCAGTACCTTATCCATTAAGGCTCTTCGATGATACCAAAGCAGTATCTCGAACAAAACTTGAGATTCTTTGGGTGGTCGAAGCAGTACCTTATCCATTAAGGCTCTTCGATGATACCAAAGCAGTATCTCGAACAAAATTTGAGATTCTTCGGGTGATCGAAGCAATACCTTATCCATTAAGGCTCTTCGATGATACCAAAGCAGTATCTCGAACAAAACTTGAGATTCTTCGGGTGGTCGAAGCAGTACCTTATCCATTAAGGCTCTTCGATGATACCAAAGCAGTATCTCGAACAAAACTTGAGATTCTTCGGGTGATCGAAGCCGTACCTTATCCATTAAGGCTCTTCGATGATACCAAAGTAGTATCTCGAACAAAACGTTAGATTCTTCGGGTGATCGAAGCAGTACCTTATCCATTAAGGCTCTTCGATGATACCAAAGCAGTATCTCGAACAAAACTTGAGATTCTTCGGGTGATCAAAGCAGTACCTTATCCCTTAAGGCTCTTCGATGATACCAAAGCAGTATCTCGAACAAAACTTGAGATTCTTCGGGTGGTCGAAGCAGTACCTTATCCATTAAGGCTCTTCGATGATACCAAAGCAGTATCTCGAACAAAACTTGAGATTCTTCGGGTGATCGAAGCAGTACCTTATTCATTAAGGCTCTTCGATGATACCAAAGCAGTATCTCGAACAAAACTTGAGATTCTTCGGGTGGTCGAAGCAGTACCTTATCCATTAAGGCTCTTCGATTATACCAAAGCAGTATCTCGAACAAAACCTGAGATTCTTCGGGTGATCGAAGCAGTACCTTATCCATTAAGGCTCTTCGATGATACCAAAGCAGTATCTCGAACAAAACTTGAGATTCTTCGGGTGATCGAAGCAGTACCTTATCCATTAAGGCTCTTCGATGATACCAAAGCAGTATCTCAAACAAAACTTGAGATTCTTCGGGTGGTCGAAGCAGTACCTTATCCATTAAGGCTCTTCGATGATACCAAAGCAGTATCTCGAACAAAACTTGAGATTCTTCGGGTGATCGAAGCAGTACCTTATCCATTAAGGCTCTTCGATGATACCCAAGCAGTATCTCGAACAAAACTTGAGATTCTTTGGGTGGTCGAAGCAGTACCTTATCCATTAAGGCTCTTCGATGATACCAAAGCAGCATCTCGAACAAAACTTGAGGTTCTTCGGGTGATCGAAGTAGTACCTTATCCATTATGGCTCTTCGATGATACCAAAGTAGTTTCTCGAACAAAACTTGAGATTCTTCGGGTGATCGAAGCAGTACCTTATCCATTAAGGCTCTTCGATGATACCAAAGCAGTATCTCGAACAAAACTTTAGATTCTTCGGGTGATCGAAGCAGTACCTTATCCATTAAGGCTCTTCGATGATACCAAAGCAGTATCTCGAACAAAACTTGAGATTCTTCGGGTGATCGAGGCAGTACCTTATCCATTAAGGCTCTTCGATGATACCAAAGCAGTATCTCGAACAAAACTTGAGATTCTTCGGGTGATCGAAGCAGTACCTTATCCATTAAGGCTCTTCGATGATACCAAAGCAGTATCTCGAACAAAACTTGAGATTCTTTGGGTGGTCGAAGCAGTACCTTATCCATTAAGGCTCTTCGATGATACCAAAGCAGTATCTCGAACAAAACTTGAGATTCTTCGGGTGATCGAAGCAGTACCTTATCCATTAAGGCTCATCGATGATACCAAAGTAGTATCTCGAACAAAACTTGAGATTCTTCGGGTGGTCGAAGCAGTACCTTATCCATTAAGGCTCTTCGATGATACCAAAGAAGTATCTCGAACAAAACTTGAGATTCTTTGGGTGGTCGAAGCAGTACCTTATCCATTAAGGCTCTTCGATGATACCAAAGCAGCATCTCGAACAAAACTTGAGGTTCTTCGGGTGATCGAAGCAGTACCTTATCCATTATGGCTCTTCGATGATACCAAAGCAGTATCTCGAACAAAACTTGAGATTCTTCGGGTGATCGAAGCAGTACCTTATCCATTAAGGCTCTTCGATGATACCAAAGCAGTATCTCGAACAAAACTTGAGATTCTTCGGGTGATCGAAGCAGTACCTTATGCATTAAGGCTCTTCGATGATACCAAAGCAGTATCTCGAACAAAACTTTAGATTCTTCGGGTGATCGAAGCAGTACCTTATCCATTAAGGCTCTTCGATGATACCAAAGCAGTATCTCGAACAAAACTTGAGATTCTTCGGGTGGTCGAAGCAGTACCTTATCCATTAAGGCTCTTCGATGATACCAAAGCAGTATCTCGAACAAAACTTGAGATTCTTTGGGTGATCGAAGCAGTACCTTATCCATTAAGGCTCTTCGATGATACCAAAGCAGTATCTCGAACAAAACTTGAGATTCTTCGGGTGATCGAAGCAGTACCTTATCCATTAAGGCTCATCGATGATACCAAAGCAGTATCTCGAACAAAACTTGAGATTCTTCGGGTGGTCGAAGCAGTACCTTATCCATTAAGGCTCTTCGATGATACCAAAGAAGTATCTCGAACAAAACTTGAGATTCTTTGGGTGGTAGAAGCAGTACCTTATCCATTAAGGCTCTTCGATGATACCAAAGCAGCATCTCGAACAAAACTTGAGGTTCTTCGGGTGATCGAAGCAATACCTTATCCATTATGGCTCTTCGATGATACCAAAGCACTATCTCGAACAAAACTTGAGATTCTTCGGGTGATCGAAGCAGTACCTTATCCATTAAGGCTCTTCGATGATACCAAAGCAGTATCTCGAACAAAACTTTAGATTCTTCGGGTGATTGAAGCAGTACCTTATCCATTAAGGCTCTTCGATGATACCAAAGCAGTATCTCGAACAAAACTTGAGATTCTTCGGGTGATCGAGGCAGTACCTTATCCATTAAGGCTCTTCGATGATACCAAAGCAGTATCTCGAACAAAACTTGAGATTCTTCGGGTGATCGAAGCAGTACCTTATCCATTAAGGCTCTTCGATGATACCAAAGCAGTATCTCGAACAAAACTTGAGATTCTTCGGGTGATCGAAGCAGTACCTTATCCATTAAGGCTCTTCGATGATACCAAAGCAGTATCTCGAACAAAACTTGAGATTCTTCGGGTGATCGAAGCAGTACCTTATCCATTAAGGCTCTTCGATGATACCAAAGCAGTATCTCGAACAAAACTTGAGATTCTTCGGGTGATCGAAGCAGTACCTTATCCATTAAGGCTCTTCGATGATACCCAAGCAGTATCTCGAACAAAACTTGAGATTCTTTGGGTGGTCGAAGCAGTACCTTATCCATTAAGGCTCTTCGATGATACCAAAACAGTATCTCGAACAAAACTTGAGATTCTTTGGGTGATCGAAGCAGTACCTTATCCATTAAGGCTCTTCGATGATACCAAAGAAGTATCTCGAACAAAACTTGAGATTCTTCGGGTGATCGAAGCAGTACCTTATCCATTAAGGCTCATCGATGATACCAAAGCAGTATCTCGAACAAAATTTGAGATTCTTCGGGTGATCGAAGCAGTACCTTATCCATTAAGGCTCTTCGATGATACCAAAGAAGTATCTCGAACAAAACTGGAGATTCTTCGGGTGATTGAAGCAGTACCTTATCCATTAAGGCTCTTCGATGATACCAAAGCAGTATCTCGAACAAAACTTGAGATTCTTCGGGTGATCGAAGCAGTACCTTATCCATTAAGGCTCTTCGATGATACCAAAACAGTATCTCGAACAAAACTTGAGATTCTTCAGGTGGTCGAAGCAGTACCTTATCCATTAAGGCTCTTCGATGATACCAAAGCAGTATCTCGAACAAAACTTGAGATTCTTTGGGTGGTCGAAGCAGTACCTTATCCATTAAGGCTCTTCGATGATACCAAAGCAGTATCTCGAACAAAATTTGAGATTCTTCGGGTGATCGAAGCAATACCTTATCCATTAAGGCTCTTCGATGATACCAAAGCAGTATCTCGAACAAAACTTGAGATTCTTCGGGTGGTCGAAGCAGTACCTTATCCTTTAAGGCTCTTCGATGATACCAAAGCAGTATCTCGAACAAAACCTGAGATTCTTCGGGTGATCGAAGCAGTACCTTATCCATTAAGGCTCTTCGATGATACCAAAGCAGTATCTCGAACAAAACTTGAGATTCTTCGGGTGATCGAAGCAGTACCTTATCCATTAAGGCTCTTCGATGATACCAAAGCAGTATCTCAAACAAAACTTGAGATTCTTCGGGTGGTCGAAGCAGTACCTTATCCATTAAGGCTCTTCGATGATACCAAAGCAGTATCTCGAACAAAACTTGAGATTCTTCGGGTGATCGAAGCAGTACCTTATCCATTAAGGCTCTTCGATGATACCCAAGCAGTATCTCGAACAAAACTTGAGATTCTTTGGGTGGTCGAAGCAGTACCTTATCCATTAAGGCTCTTCGATGATACCAAAGCAGCATCTCGAACAAAACTTGAGGTTCTTCGGGTGATCGAAGTAGTACCTTATCCATTATGGCTCTTCGATGATACCAAAGCAGTTTCTCGAACAAAACTTGAGATTCTTCGGGTGATCGAAGCAGTACCTTATCCATTAAGGCTCTTCGATGATACCAAAGCAGTATCTCGAACAAAACTTTAGATTCTTCGGGTGATTGAAGCAGTACCTTATCCATTAAGGCTCTTCGATGATACCAAAGCAGTATCTCGAACAAAACTTGAGATTCTTCGGGTGATCGAGGCAGTACCTTATCCATTAAGGCTCTTCGATGATACCAAAGCAGTATCTCGAACAAAACTTGAGATTCTTCGGGTGATCGAAGCAGTACCTTATCCATTAAGGCTCTTCGATGATACCAAAGCAGTATCTCGAACAAAACTTGAGATTCTTCGGGTGATCGAAGCAGTACCTTATCCATTAAGGCTCTTCGATGATACCAAAGCAGTATCTCGAACAAAACTTGAGATTCTTCGGGTGATCGAAGCAGTACCTTATCCATTAAGGCTCTTCGATGATACCAAAGCAGTATCTCGAACAAAACTTGAGATTCTTCGGGTGATCGAAGCAGTACCTTATCCATTAAGGCTCTTCGATGATACCCAAGCAGTATCTCGAACAAAACTTGAGATTCTTTGGGTGGTCGAAGCAGTACCTTATCCATTAAGGCTCTTCGATGATACCAAAACAGTATCTCGAACAAAACTTGAGATTCTTTGGGTGATCGAAGCAGTACCTTATCCATTAAGGCTCTTCGATGATACCAAAGAAGTATCTCGAACAAAACTTGAGATTCTTCGGGTGATCGAAGCAGTACCTTATCCATTAAGGCTCATCGATGATACCAAAGCAGTATCTCGAACAAAATTTGAGATTCTTCGGGTGATCGAAGCAGTACCTTATCCATTAAGGCTCTTCGATGATACCAAAGAAGTATCTCGAACAAAACTGGAGATTCTTCGGGTGATTGAAGCAGTACCTTATCCATTAAGGCTCTTCGATGATACCAAAGCAGTATCTCGAACAAAACTTGAGATTCTTCGGGTGATCGAAGCAGTACCTTATCCATTAAGGCTCTTCGATGATACCAAAACAGTATCTCGAACAAAACTTGAGATTCTTCAGGTGGTCGAAGCAGTACCTTATCCATTAAGGCTCTTCGATGATACCAAAGCAGTATCTCGAACAAAACTTGAGATTCTTTGGGTGGTCGAAGCAGTACCTTATCCATTAAGGCTCTTCGATGATACCAAAGCAGTATCTCGAACAAAATTTGAGATTCTTCGGGTGATCGAAGCAATACCTTATCCATTAAGGCTCTTCGATGATACCAAAGCAGTATCTCGAACAAAACTTGAGATTCTTCGGGTGGTCGAAGCAGTACCTTATCCTTTAAGGCTCTTCGATGATACCAAAGCAGTATCTCGAACAAAACCTGAGATTCTTCGGGTGATCGAAGCAGTACCTTATCCATTAAGGCTCTTCGATGATACCAAAGCAGTATCTCGAACAAAACTTGAGATTCTTCGGGTGATCGAAGCAGTACCTTATCCATTAAGGCTCTTCGATGATACCAAAGCAGTATCTCAAACAAAACTTGAGATTCTTCGGGTGGTCGAAGCAGTACCTTATCCATTAAGGCTCTTCGATGATACCAAAGCAGTATCTCGAACAAAACTTGAGATTCTTCGGGTGATCGAAGCAGTACCTTATCCATTAAGGATCTTCGATGATACCAAAGCAGTATCTCGAACAAAACTTTAGATTCTTCGGGTGATCGAAGCAGTACCTTATCCATTAAGGATCTTCGATGATACCAAAGCAGTATCTCGAACAAAACTTTAGATTCTTCGGGTGATCGAAGCAGTACCTTATCCATTAAGGCTCTTCGATGATACCAAAGCAGTATCTCGAACAAAACTTGAGATTGTTCGGGTGATCGAGGTAGTACCTTATCCATTAAGGCTCTTCGATGATACCAAAGCAGTATCTCGAACAAAACTTGAGATTCTTCGGGTGATCGAAGCAGTACCTTATCCATTAAGGCTCTTCGATGATACCAAAGCAGTATCTCGAACAAAACTTGAGATTCTTCGGGTGATCGAAGCAGTACCTTATCCATTAAGGCTCATCGATGATACCAAAGCAGTATCTCGAACAAAACTTGAGATTCTTCGGGTGGTCGAAGCAGTACCTTATCCATTAAGGCTCTTCGATGATACCAAAGAAGTATCTCGAACAAAACTTGAGATTCTTTGGGTGGTCGAAGCAGTACCTTATCCATTAAGGCTCTTCCATGATACCAAAGCAGCATCTCGAACAAAACTTGAGGTTCTTCGGGTGATCGAAGCAGTACCTTATCCATTATGGCTCTTCGATGATACCAAAGCAGTATCTCGAACAAAACTTGAGATTCTTCGGGTGATCGAAGCAGTACCTTATCCATTAAGGCTCTTCGATGATACCAAAGCAGTATCTCGAACAAAACTTTAGATTCTTCGGGTGATCGAAGCAGTACCTTATCCATTAAGGCTCTTCGATGATACCAAAGCAGTATCTCGAACAAAACTTGAGATTCTTCGGGTGATCGAGGTAGTACCTTATCCATTAAGGCTCTTCGATGATACCCAAGCAGTATCTCGAACAAAACTTGAGATTCTTCGGGTAGTCGAAGCAGTACCTTATCCATTAAGGCTCTTTGATGATACCAAAGCAGTATCTCGAACAAAACTTGAGATTCTTTGGGTGATCGAAGCGGTACCTTATCCATTAAGGCTCTTCGATGATACCAAAGCAGTATCTCGAACAAAACTTGAGATTCTTCGGGTGATCGAAGCAGTACCTTATCCATTAAGGCTCATCGATGATACCAAAGCAGTATCTCGAACAAAACTTGAGATTCTTCGGGTGGTCGAAGCAGTACCTTATCCATTAAGGCTCTTTGATGATACCAAAGAAGTATCTCGAACAAAACTTTAGATTCTTTGGGTGGTCGAAGCAGTACCTTATCCATTAAGGCTCTTCGATGATACCAAAGCAGCATCTCGAACAAAACTTGAGGTTCTTGGGGTGATCGAAGAAGTACCTTATCCATTATGGCTCTTCGATGATACCAAAGCAGTATCTCGAACAAAACTTGAGATTCTTCGGGTGATCGAAGCAGTACCTTATCCATTAAGGCTCTTCGATGATACCAAAGCAGTATCTCGAACAAAACTTTAGATTCTTCGGGTGATCGAAGCAGTACCTTATCCATTAAGGCTCTTCGATGATACCAAAGCAGTATCTCGAAGAAAACTTGAGATTCTTCGGGTGATCGAGGCAGTACCTTATCCATTAAGGCTCTTCGATGATACCAAAGCAGTATCTCGAACAAAACTTGAGATTCTTCGGGTGATCGAAGCAGTACCTTATCCATTAAGGCTCTTCGATGATACCAAAGCAGTATCTCGAACAAAACTTTAGATTCTTCGGGTGATCGAAGCAGTACCTTATCCATTAAGGCTCTTCGATGATAGCAAAGCAGTATCTCGAACAAAACTTGAGATTCTTCGGGTGATCGAGGCAGTACCTTATCCATTAAGGCTCTTCGATGATACCCAAGCAGTATCTCGAACAAAACTTGAGATTCTTCGGGTGATCGAAGCAGTACCTTATCCATTAAGGCTCTTCGATGATACCAAAGCAGTATCTCAAACAAAACTTGAGATTCTTCGGGTGGTCGAAGCAGTACCTTATCCATTAAGGCTCTTCGATGATACCAAAGCAGTATCTCGAACAAAACTTGAGATTCTTCGGGTGATCGAAGCAGTACCTTATCCATTAAGGCTCTTCGATGATACCCAAGCAGTATCTCGAACAAAACTTGAGATTCTTTGGGTGGTCGAAGCAGTACCTTATCCATTAAGGCTCTTCGATGATACCAAAGCAGCATCTCGAACAAAACTTGAGGTTCTTCGGGTGATCGAAGTAGTACCTTATCCATTATGGCTCTTCGATGATACCAAAGCAGTTTCTCGAACAAAACTTGAGATTCTTCGGGTGATCGAAGCAGTACCTTATCCATTAAGGCTCTTCGATGATACCAAAGCAGTATCTCGAACAAAACTTTAGATTCTTCGGGTGATCGAAGCAGTACCTTATCCATTAAGGCTCTTCGATGATACCAAAGCAGTATCTCGAACAAAACTTGAGATTGTTCGGGTGATCGAGGTAGTACCTTATCCATTAAGGCTCTTCGATGATACCAAAGCAGTATCTCGAACAAAACTTGAGATTCTTCGGGTGATCGAAGCAGTACCTTATCCATTAAGGCTCTTCGATGATACCAAAGCAGTATCTCGAACAAAACTTGAGATTCTTTGGGTGGTCGAAGCAGTACCTTATCCATTAAGGCTCTTCGATGATACCAAAGCAGTATCTCGAACAAAACTTGAGATTCTTCGGGTGATCGAAGCAGTACCTTATCCATTAAGGCTCATCGATGATACCAAAGCAGTATCTCGAACAAAACTTGAGATTCTTCGGGTGGTCGAAGCAGTACCTTATCCATTAAGGCTCTTCGATGATACCAAAGAAGTATCTCGAACAAAACTTGAGATTCTTTGGGTGGTCGAAGCAGTACCTTATCCATTAAGGCTCTTCGATGATACCAAAGCAGCATCTCGAACAAAACTTGAGGTTCTTCGGGTGATCGAAGCAGTACCTTATCCATTATGGCTCTTCGATGATACCAAAGCAGTATCTCGAACAAAACTTGAGATTCTTCGGGTGATCGAAGCAGTACCTTATCCATTAAGGCTCTTCGATGACACCAAAGCAGTATCTCGAACAAAACTTTAGATTCTTCGGGTGATCGAAGCAGTACCTTATCCATTAAGGCTCTTCGATGATACCAAAGCAGTATCTCGAACAAAACTTGAGATTCTTCGGGTGATCGAGGCAGTACCTTATCCATTAAGGCTCTTCGATGATACCCAAGCAGTATCTCGAACAAAACTTGAGATTCTTCGGGTAGTCGAAGCAGTACCTTATCCATTAAGGCTCTTTGATGATACCAAAGCAGTATCTCGAACAAAACTTGAGATTCTTTGGGTGATCGAAGCAGTACCTTATCCATTAAGGCTCTTCGATGATACCAAAGCAGTATCTCGAACAAAACTTGAGATTCTTCGGGTGATCGAAGCAGTACCTTATCCATTAAGGCTCATCGATGATACCAAAGCAGTATCTCGAACAAAACTTGAGATTCTTCGGGTGGTCGAAGCAGTACCTTATCCATTAAGGCTCTTTGATGATACCAAAGAAGTATCTCGAACAAAACTTGAGATTCTTTGGGTGGTCGAAGCAGTACCTTATCCATTAAGGCTCTTCGATGATACCAAAGCAGCATCTCGAACAAAACTTGAGGTTCTTCGGGTGATCGAAGAAGTACCTTATCCATTATGGCTCTTCGATGATACCAAAGCAGTATCTCGAACAAAACTTGAGATTCTTCGGGTGATCGAAGCAGTACCTTATCCATTAAGGCTCTTCGATGATACCAAAGCAGTATCTCGAACAAAACTTTAGATTCTTCGGGTGATCGACGCAGTACCTTATCCATTAAGGCTCTTCGATGATACCAAAGCAGTATCTCGAAGAAAACTTGAGATTCTTCGGGTGATCGAGGCAGTACCTTATCCATTAAGGCTCTTCGATGATACCAAAGCAGTATCTCGAACAAAACTTGAGATTCTTCGGGTGATCGAAGCAGTACCTTATCCATTAAGGCTCTTCGATGATACCAAAGCAGTATCTCGAACAAAACTTTAGATTCTTCGGGTGATCGAAGCAGTACCTTATCCATTAAGGCTCTTCGATGATACCAAAGCAGTATCTCGAACAAAACTTGAGATTCTTCGGGTGATCGAGGCAGTACCTTATCCATTAAGGCTCTTCGATGATACCCAAGCAGTATCTCGAACAAAACTTGAGATTCTTCGGGTGGTCGAAGCAGTACCTTATCCATTAAGGCTCTTCGATGATAACAAAGCAGTATCTCGAACAAAACTTGAGATTCTTTGGGTGATCGAAGCAGTACCTTATCCATTAAGGCTCTTCGATGATACCAAAGCAGTATCTCGAACAAAACTTGAGATTCTTCGGGTGATCGAAGCAGTACCTTATCCATTAAGGCTCATCGATGATACCAAAGCAGTATCTCGAACAAAACTTGAGATTCTTCGGGTGGTCGAAGCAGTACCTTATCCATTAAGGCTCTTCGATGATACCAAAGAAGTATCTCGAACAAAACTTGAGATTCTTTGGGTGGTCGAAGCAGTACCTTATCCATTAAGGCTCTTCGAAGATACCAAAGCAGCATCTCGAACAAAACTTGAGGTTCTTCGGGTGATCGAAGAAGTACCTTATCCATTATGGCTCTTCGATGATACCAAAGCAGTATCTCGAACAAAACTTGAGATTCTTCGGGTGATCGAAGCAGTACCTTATCCATTAAGGCTCTTCGATGATACCAAAGCAGTATCTCGAACAAAACTTTAGATTCTTCGGGTGATCGAAGCAGTACCTTATCCATTAAGGCTCTTCGATGATACCAAAGCAGTATCTCGAAGAAAACTTGAGATTCTTCGGGTGATCGAGGCAGTACCTTATCCATTAAGGCTCTTCGATGATACCAAAGCAGTATCTCGAACAAAACTTGAGATTCTTCGGGTGATCGAAGCAGTACCTTATCCATTAAGGCTCTTCGATGATACCAAAGCAGTATCTCGAACAAAACTTTAGATTCTTCGGGTGATCGAAGCAGTACCTTATCCATTAAGGCTCTTCGATGATACCAAAGCAGTATCTCGAACAAAACTTGAGATTCTTCGGGTGATCGAGGCAGTACCTTATCCATTAAGGCTCTTCGATGATACCCAAGCAGTATCTCGAACAAAACTTGAGATTCTTCGGGTGGTCGAAGCAGTACCTTATCCATTAAGGCTCTTCGATGATACCAAAGCAGTATCTCGAACAAAACTTGAGATTCTTTGGGTGATCGAAGCAGTACCTTATCCATTAAGGCTCTTCGATGATACCAAAGCAGTATCTCGAACAAAACTTGAGATTCTTCGGGTGATCGAAGCAGTACCTTATCCATTAAGGCTCTTCGATGATACCAAAGCAGTATCTCGAACAAAACTTGAGATTCTTCGGGTGATCGAGGCAGTACCTTATCCATTAAGGCTCTTCGATGATACCCAAGCAGTATCTCGAACAAAACTTGAGATTCTTCGGGTGGTCGAAGCAGTACCTTATCCATTAAGGCTCTTCGATGATACCAAAGCAGTATCTCGAACAAAACTTGAGATTCTTTGGGTGATCGAAGCAGTACCTTATCCATTAAGGCTCTTCGATGATACCAAAGCAGTATCTCGAACAAAACTTGAGATTCTTCGGGTGATCGAAGCAGTACCTTATCCATTAAGGCTCATCGATGATACCAAAGCAGTATCTCGAACAAAACTTGAGATTCTTCGGGTGGTCGAAGCAGTACCTTATCCATTAAGGCTCTTCGATGATACCAAAGAAGTATCTCGAACAAAACTTGAGATTCTTCGGGTGATCGAAGCAGTACCTTATCCATTAAGGCTCTTCGATGATACCAAAGCAGTATCTCGAACAAAACTTTAGATTCTTCAGGTGATCGAAGCAGTACCTTATCCATTAAGGCTCTTCGATGATACCAAAGCAGTATCTCGAACAAAACTTGAGATTCTTCGGGTGATCGAGGCAGTACCTTATCCATTAAGGCTCTTCGATGATACCCAAGCAGTATCTCGAACAAAACTTGAGATTCTTCGGGTGGTCGAAGCAGTACCTTATCCATTAAGGCTCTTCGATGATAACAAAGCAGTATCTCGAACAAAACTTGAGATTCTTTGGGTGATCGAAGCAGTACCTTATCCATTAAGGCTCTTCGATGATACCAAAGCAGTATCTCGAACAAAACTTGAGATTCTTCGGGTGATCGAAGCAGTACCTTATCCATTAAGGCTCATCGATGATACCAAAGCAGTATCTCGAACAAAACTTGAGATTCTTCGGGTGGTCGAAGCAGTACCTTATCCATTAAGGCTCTTCGATGATACCAAAGAAGTATCTCGAACAAAACTTGAGATTCTTTGGGTGGTCGAAGCAGTACCTTATCCATTAAGGCTCTTCGAAGATACCAAAGCAGCATCTCGAACAAAACTTGAGGTTCTTCGGGTGATCGAAGAAGTACCTTATCCATTATGGCTCTTCGATGATACCAAAGCAGTATCTCGAACAAAACTTGAGATTCTTCGGGTGATCGAAGCAGTACCTTATCCATTAAGGCTCTTCGATGATACCAAAGCAGTATCTCGAACAAAACTTTAGATTCTTCGGGTGATCGAAGCAGTACCTTATCCATTAAGGCTCTTCGATGATACCAAAGCAGTATCTCGAAGAAAACTTGAGATTCTTCGGGTGATCGAGGCAGTACCTTATCCATTAAGGCTCTTCGATGATACCAAAGCAGTGTCTCGAACAAAACTTGAGATTCTTCGGGTGATCGAAGCAGTACCTTATCCATTAAGGCTCTTCGATGATACCAAAGCAGTATCTCGAACAAAACTTTAGATTCTTCGGGTGATCGAAGCAGTACCTTATCCATTAAGGCTCTTCGATGATACCAAAGCAGTATCTCGAACAAAACTTGAGATTCTTCGGGTGATCGAGGCAGTACCTTATCCATTAAGGCTCTTCGATGATACCCAAGCAGTATCTCGAACAAAACTTGAGATTCTTCGGGTGGTCGAAGCAGTACCTTATCCATTAAGGCTCTTCGATGATACCAAAGCAGTATCTCGAACAAAACTTGAGATTCTTTGGGTGATCGAAGCAGTACCTTATCCATTAAGGCTCTTCGATGATACCAAAGCAGTATCTCGAACAAAACTTGAGATTCTTCGGGTGATCGAAGCAGTACCTTATCCATTAAGGCTCATCGATGATACCAAAGCAGTATCTCGAACAAAACTTGAGATTCTTCGGGTGGTCGAAGCAGTACCTTATCCATTAAGGCTCTTCGATGATACCAAAGAAGTATCTCGAACAAAACTTGAGATTCTTTGGGTGGTCGAAGCAGTACCTTATCCATTAAGGCTCTTCGAAGATACCAAAGCAGCATCTCGAACAAAACTTGAGGTTCTTCGGGTGATCGAAGCAGTACCTTATCCATTATGGCTCTTCGATGATACCAAAGCAGTATCTCGAACAAAACTTGAGATTCTTCGGGTGATCGAAGCAGTACCTTATCCATTAAGGCTCTTCGATGATACCAAAGTAGTATCTCGAACAAAACTTTAGATTCTTCGGGTGATCGAAGCAGTACCTTATCCATTAAGGCTCTTCGATGATACCAAAGCAGTATCTCGAACAAAACTTGAGATTCTTCGGGTGATCGAGGCAGTACCTTATCCATTAAGGCTCTTCGATGATACCAAAGCAGTATCTCGAACAAAACATGAGATTCTTCGGGTGATCGAAGCAGTACCTTATCCATTAAGGCTCTTCGATGATACCAAAGCAGTATCTCGAACAAAACTTGAGATTCTTCGGGTGATCGAAGCAGTACCTTATCCATTAAGGCTCTTCGATGATACCAAAGCAGTATCTCGAACAAAACTTGAGATTCTTCGGGTGATCGAAGCAGTACCTTATCCATTAAGGCTCTTTGATGATACCAAAGCAGTATCTCGAACAAAACTTGAGATTCTTCGGGTGATCGAAGCAGTACCTTATCCATTAAGGCTCTTCGATGATACCCAAGCAGTATCTCGAACAAAACTTGAGATTCTTTGGGTGGTCGAAGCAGTACCTTATCCGTTAAGGCTCTTCGATGATACCAAAGCAGTATCTCGAACAAAACTTGAGATTCTTTGGGTGATCGAAGCAGTACCTTATCCATTAAGGCTCTTCGATGATACCAAAGAAGTATCTCGAACAAAACTTGAGATTCTTCGGGTGATCGAAGCAGTACCTTATCCATTAAGGCTCATCGATGATACCAAAGCAGTATCTCGAACAAAATTTGAGATTCTTCGGGTGATCGAAGCAGTACCTTATCCATTAAGGCTCTTCGATGATACCAAAGAAGTATCTCGAACAAAACTGGAGATTCTTCGGGTGATTGAAGCAGTACCTTATCCATTAAGGCTCTTCGATGATACCAAAGCAGTATCTCGAACAAAACTTGAGATTCTTCGGGTGATCGAAGCAGTACCTTATCCATTAAGGCTCTTCGATGATACCAAAACAGTATCTCGAACAAAACTTGAGATTCTTCGGGTGATCGAAGCAGTACCTTATCCATTAAGGCTCATCGATGATACCAAAGCAGTATCTCGAACAAAACTTGAGATTCTTCGGGTGGTCGAAGCAGTACCTTATCCATTAAGGCTCTTCGATGATACCAAAGAAGTATCTCGAACAAAACTTGAGATTCTTTGGGTGGTCGAAGCAGTACCTTATCCATTAAGGCTCTTCGATGATACCAAAGCAGCATCTCGAACAAAACTTGAGGTTCTTCGGGTGATCGAAGCAGTACCTTATCCATTATGGCTCTTCGATGATACCAAAGCAGTATCTCGAACAAAACTTGAGATTCTTCGGGTGATCGAAGCAGTACCTTATCCATTAAGGCTCTTCGATGACACCAAAGCAGTATCTCGAACAAAACTTTAGATTCTTCGGGTGATCGAAGCAGTACCTTATCCATTAAGGCTCTTCGATGATACCAAAGCAGTATCTCGAACAAAACTTGAGATTCTTCGGGTGATCGAGGCAGTACCTTATCCATTAAGGCTCTTCGATGATACCCAAGCAGTATCTCGAACAAAACTTGAGATTCTTCGGGTAGTCGAAGCAGTACCTTATCCATTAAGGCTCTTTGATGATACCAAAGCAGTATCCCGAACAAAACTTGAGATTCTTTGGGTGATCGAAGCAGTACCTTATCCATTAAGGCTCTTCGATGATACCAAAGCAGTATCTCGAACAAAACTTGAGATTCTTCGGGTGATCGAAGCAGTACCTTATCCATTAAGGCTCATCGATGATACCAAAGCAGTATCTCGAACAAAACTTGAGATTCTTCGGGTGGTCGAAGCAGTACCTTATCCATTAAGGCTCTTTGATGATACCAAAGAAGTATCTCGAACAAAACTTGAGATTCTTTGGGTGGTCGAAGCAGTACCTTATCCATTAAGGCTCTTTGATGATACCAAAGCAGCATCTCGAACAAAACTTGAGGTTCTTCGGGTGATCGAAGAAGTACCTTATCCATTATGGCTCTTCGATGATACCAAAGCAGTATCTCGAACAAAACTTGAGATTCTTCGGGTGATCGAAGCAGTACCTTATCCATTAAGGCTCTTCGATGATACCAAAGCAGTATCTCGAACAAAACTTTAGATTCTTCGGGTGATCGAAGCAGTACCTTATCCATTAAGGCTCTTCGATGATACCAAAGCAGTATCTCGAAGAAAACTTGAGATTCTTCGGGTGATCGAGGCAGTACCTTATCCATTAAGGCTCTTCGATGATACCAAAGCAGTATCTCGAACAAAACTTGAGATTCTTCGGGTGATCGAAGCAGTACCTTATCCATTAAGGCTCTTCGATGATACCAAAGCAGTATCTCGAACAAAACTTTAGATTCTTCGGGTGATCGAAGCAGTACCTTATCCATTAAGGCTCTTCGATGATACCAAAGCAGTATCTCGAACAAAACTTGAGATTCTTCGGGTGATCGAGGCAGTACCTTATCCATTAAGGCTCTTCGATGATACCCAAGCAGTATCTCGAACAAAACTTGAGATTCTTCGGGTGGTCGAAGCAGTACCTTATCCATTAAGGCTCTTCGATGATACCAAAGCAGTATCTCGAACAAAACTTGAGATTCTTTGGGTGATCGAAGCAGTACCTTATCCATTAAGGCTCTTCGATGATACCAAAGCAGTATCTCGAACAAAACTTGAGATTCTTCGGGTGATCGAAGCAGTACCTTATCCATTAAGGCTCATCGATGATACCAAAGCAGTATCTCGAACAAAACTTGAGATTCTTCGGGTGGTCGAAGCAGTACCTTATCCATTAAGGCTCTTCGATGATACCAAAGAAGTATCTCGAACAAAACTTGAGATTCTTTGGGTGGTCGAAGCAGTACCTTATCCATTAAGGCTCTTCGAAGATACCAAAGCAGCATCTCGAACAAAACTTGAGGTTCTTCGGGTGATCGAAGAAGTACCTTATCCATTATGGCTCTTCGATGATACCAAAGCAGTATCTCGAACAAAACTTGAGATTCTTCGGGTGATCGAAGCAGTACCTTATCCATTAAGGCTCTTCGATGATACCAAAGCAGTATCTCGAACAAAACTTTAGATTCTTCGGGTGATCAAAGCAGTACCTTATCCATTAAGGCTCTTCGATGATACCAAAGCAGTATCTCGAAGAAAACTTGAGATTCTTCAGGTGATCGAGGCAGTACCTTATCCATTAAGGCTCTTCGATGATACCAAAGCAGTATCTCGAACAAAACTTGAGATTCTTTGGGTGATCGAAGCAGTACCTTATCCATTAAGGCTCTTCGATGATACCAAAGCAGTATCTCGAACAAAATTTGAGATTCTTCGGGTGATCGAAGCAATACCTTATCCATTAAGGCTCTTCGATGATACCAAAGCAGTATCTCGAACAAAACTTGAGATTCTTCGGGTGGTCGAAGCAGTACCTTATCCATTAAGGCTCTTCGATGATACCAAAGAAGTATCTCGAACAAAACTTGAGATTCTTTGGGTGGTCGAAGCAGTACCTTATCCATTAAGGCTCTTCGAAGATACCAAAGCAGCATCTCGAACAAAACTTGAGGTTCTTCGGGTGATCGAAGCAGTACCTTATCCATTATGGCTCTTCGATGATACCAAAGCAGTATCTCGAACAAAACTTGAGATTCTTCGGGTGATCGAAGCAGTACCTTATCCATTAAGGCTCTTCGATGATACCAAAGTAGTATCTCGAACAAAACTTTAGATTCTTCGGGTGATCGAAGCAGTACCTTATCCATTAAGGCTCTTCGATGATACCAAAGCAGTATCTCGAACAAAACTTGAGATTCTTCGGGTGATCGAGGCAGTACCTTATCCATTAAGGCTCTTCGATGATACCAAAGCAGTATCTCGAACAAAACTTGAGATTCTTCGGGTGATCGAAGCAGTACCTTATCCATTAAGGCTCTTCGATGATACCAAAGCAGTATCTCGAACAAAACTTGAGATTCTTCGGGTGATCGAAGCAGTACCTTATCCATTAAGGCTCTTCGATGATACCAAAGCAGTATCTCAAACAAAACTTGAGATTCTTCGGGTGATCGAAGCAGTACCTTATCCATTAAGGCTCTTTGATGATACCAAAGCAGTATCTCGAACAAAACTTGAGATTCTTCGGGTGATCGAAGCAGTACCTTATCCATTAAGGCTCTTCGATGATACCCAAGCAGTATCTCGAACAAAACATGAGATTCTTTGGGTGGTCGAAGCAGTACCTTATCCATTAAGGCTCTTCGATGATACCAAAGCAGTATCTCGAACAAAACTTGAGATTCTTTGGGTGATCGAAGCAGTACCTTATCCATTAAGGCTCTTCGATGATACCAAAGAAGTATCTCGAACAAAACTTGAGATTCTTCGGGTGATCGAAGCAGTACCTTATCCATTAAGGCTCATCGATGATACCAAAGCAGTATCTCGAACAAAATTTTAGATTCTTCGGGTGATCGAAGCAGTACCTTATCCATTAAGGCTCTTCGATGATACCAAAGAAGTATCTCGAACAAAACTGGAGATTCTTCGGGTGATTGAAGCAGTACCTTATCCATTAAGGCTCTTCGATGATACCAAAGCAGTATCTCGAACAAAACTTGAGATTCTTCGGGTGATCGAAGCAGTACCTTATCCATTAAGGCTCTTCGATGATACCAAAACAGTATCTCGAACAAAACTTGAGATTCTTCAGGTGGTCGAAGCAGTACCTTATCCATTAAGGCTCTTCGATGATACCAAAGCAGTATCTCGAACAAAACTTGAGATTCTTTGGGTGGTCGAAGCAGTACCTTATCCATTAAGGCTCTTCGATGATACCAAAGCAGTATCTCGAACAAAATTTGAGATTCTTCGGGTGATCGAAGCAATACCTTATCCATTAAGGCTCTTCGATGATACCAAAGCAGTATCTCGAACAAAACATGAGATTCTTCGGGTGGTCGAAGCAGTACCTTATCCATTAAGGCTCTTCGATGATACCAAAGCAGTATCTCGAACAAAACTTGATATTCTTCGGGTGATCGAAGCAGTACCTTATCCATTAAGGCTCTTCGATGATACCAAAGCAGTATCTCGAACAAAACTTGAGATTCTTCGGGTGATCGAAGCAGTACCTTATCCATTAAGGCTCTTCGATGATACCAAAGCAGTATCTCGAACAAAACTTGAGATTCTTTGGGTGATCGAAGCAGTACCTTATCCATTAAGGCTCTTCGATGATACCAAAGCAGTATCTCGAACAAAACTTTAGATTCTTCGGGTGGTCGAAGCAGTACCTTATCCATTAAGGCTCTTCGATGATATCAAAGCAGTATCTCGAACAAAACTTGAGATTCTTTGGGTGGTCGAAGCAGTACCTTATCCATTAAGGCTCTTCGATGATACCAAAGCAGTATCTCGAACAAAACTTGATATTCTTCGGGTGATCGAAGCAGTACCTTATCCATTAAGGCTCTTCGATGATACCAAAGCAGTATCTCGAACAAAACTTGAGATTCTTCGGGTGGTCGAAGCAGTACCTTATCCATTAAGGCTCTTCGATGATACCAAAGCAGTATCTCGAACAAAACTTGATATTCTTCGGGTGATCGAAGCAGTACCTTATCCATTAAGGCTCTTCGATGATACCAAAGCAGTATCTCGTACAAAACTTGAGATTCTTCGGGTGATCGAAGCAGTACCTTATCCATTAAGGCTCTTCGATGATACCAAAGCAGTATCTCGAACAAAACTTGAGATTCTTCGGGTGATCGAAGCAGTACCTTATCCATTAAGGCTCTTCGATGATACCAAAGCAGTATCTCGAACAAAACTTGAGATTCTTCGGGTGGTCGAAGCAGTACCTTATCCATTAAGGCTCTTTGATGATACCAAAGCAGTATCTCGAACAAAACTTGAGATTCTTCGGGTGGTCGAAGCAGTACCTTATCCATTAAGGCTCTTTGATGATACCAAAGCAGTATCTCGAACAAAACTTGAGATTCTTCGGGTGATCGAAGCAGTACCTTATCCATTAAGGCTCTATGATGATACCAAAGCAGTATCTCGAACAAAACTTGAGATTCTTCGGGTGGTCGAAGCAGTACCTTATCCATTAAGGCTCTTCGATGATACCAAAGCAGTATCTCGAACAAAACTTGAGATTCTTCGGGTGATCAAAGCAGTACCTTATCCATTAAGGTTCTTTGATGATACCAAAGCAGTATCTCGAACAAAACTTGAGATTCTTCGGGTGGTCGAAGCAGTACCTTATCCAGAAGGTTCTCCGATGATACCAAAGCAGTATCTCGAGTGATAATTTTGCTGAGGAATAGCTGAGCTAAAATTCCTATTTAAAGGAACAGCGTTGTCCAAACTCTGCGGGGGGAAATCTTCAATAAACTCTCTAAGATAACCTCTTCTTGGGGAGCCACCAGAGCAATAGTTGCTGGGGATCATCATCATCAATCGCATGGTTGAAGACTGACCTGCTGAAGATTAGAATTCCCTGAACTTGCGGAGTAACAACTCCTTTCAGATTCACTACTGCCAACTTCATCGGAGGACTGGCCAAGATGTTTACAAACTGATCCTGGATCCTGCTATGTGGTTATGCTATGTTAATGGTGATGGCGATGATATGCAACCAAGATGCAACTGCTAGGGAGTGCAAGATGCGAATGCAAATAATATGCTAATGCTCGATATGACTATGATATGATGTGCTTATGATAATGTCGCGACCAGGTATGCTGGGGATGAAATCCTGTCGGGGACATCATCAGGGATTGGATTCGGTAGTTGCCAAACGGATTTGGACTTTATTGTGAGGAGGATTCCATTAAGGGTGGACTTTTATTGGTTGCCAATGAAGACTGGACTTTATAGGGTAAATTTGAGATGCCAACAGGAGTGGCTTTTTGTAGTTGCCAATAAAAGATTGGGCTTTCTGTGGGTATAGTGAGAGGATTGGACTATTCGACATCCCAGATTTATATATTCCATGACGACCGGGGGAACTGATTGCCCTAGTTTAGTTCTTGAACTCGATGCTGGGGGAACCACCTCATATAAACTCTATAGAAAGGCAAGACTTCTCATGATGACAAGCCTGGATAGCTGACGCCTAATTCAAAGCTTCTACCTGTTGAGATTTTTCCTGGAGACCATCTATTTTCCCCAATATCTTCGAACATCAAGGCAAGCTCCCTACCTTGTCAAAAGTTATATTTTATTTTTATTATTTTTTATTATCATATTTCTTAGCTGAAGTTTCAAACACAAATTATCAAAATAAAAATTAATTTGCAAACAATCGGATAAAGTAAAAGAGTGACCATAATTTAATTGAGAAATCTCTCCTTATATTGATTTGTCCCTTGAATGAGTGAGTATACAGAGATGTAATCCCTTAATGAGGTGATTACAGTGCAAGAAAAACATAATGGCAAAAATTAGAGTTCCTTTGAGTTTCGACACTGCTATAAACCCCATGGCTTTGGAAGTCTTCAACACGTTGCTTCGTAGGAAAATGGCCGGATCAATTATGTCGAGTGATAATGCATAATGGATACTTTGCCTTGGAATTTTGCCCCTAACTTTTGCCTGGATCGCCCTTTCGGGTTTTCAATCCACCGGGACGCCCTTTTTTGCCTGAGCCGCCCTTTCAGGTTTTCAACTCAGCAGGCCTATTCTTATTTTATCCCTAATTTTTGCCTGAACCGCCCTTTCGGGTTTTTAGTTCACCGGGATAGCCAATTTTGCCTAAGTCGCCCTTTTGGGTTTTCGACTTAGCGGCTTTATTACTCCACTTTTTTAGGCAAAGTATCGTTTGACCAAATCTGCATTCACTGGATAAGGTAATTCCTCCCCATCCATGGTTGCGAGCTTTAGGGCACCACCGGAGAATGCTTCTGTTACCACATATGGGCCTTCATAGTTCGGCGTCCATTTGCCCCTAGATTCATTATACATAGCCATGATCCTCTTGAGTACTAAGTCTCCTTGCGCGAATGTCCTGGGGTGCACTCTTTTGTCGAAGGCTCTCTTCATTCTTCTCTGGTAAAGCTGGCCGTGGCATATGGCTGTCAAGCGCTTTTCCTCAATGAGATTAAGTTCTTCAAACCTCGTTTTTACCCATTCGGCTTCATCAAGTTGAGCTTCCATTAAAACCCTCAGAGAAGGGATTTCGACCTCTATTGGGAGAACTGCCTCCATGCCATAAACCAACGAGTAGGGAGTTGCCCCTGTTGAAGTTCGTACGGAAGTACGGTAGCCGTGTAATGCAAAGGGTAACATCTCGTGCCAATCTTTGTATGTGACCACCATCTTCTGGATGATTTTCTTGATATTTTTATTGGCTGCTTCTACGGCTCCATTCATTTTGGGTATATATGGTGTTGAGTTATGGTGTTCTATTTTAAAACTGGCGCACAGCTCGTCCATCATTTTGTTGTTGAGATTCAACCCATTGTCAGTGATGATGCGATTGGGCACTCCATATCTGCATATGATGTTGTGTTTCAAGAAGCGGGCGACTACTTGCTTAGTAACGTTGGTATATGAAGCAACTTCAACCCACTTGGTGAAATAGTCTATAGCCACAAGTATGAAGCGATGTCCGTTTGAAGCTTTTGGTTCAATCATCCCAATCATGTCTATTCCCCACATGGAGAAGGGCCATGGTGAGGTTAAGACGTTCAATGGAGTGGTGGGTACATGAATCTTATCAGAGTATATTTGGCACTTGTGACAAGTTCGGGCATGATGGTAACAATCTGCTTCCATGGTAAGCCAATAATAGCCCGCCCTCAATATTTTCTTTGCCATGGTATGTCCATTCGCATGAGTTCCAAAGCAGCCTTCATGAATGTCCTTTAGAATCTGTTCAGCTTCACGTTTCTCCATACATCTAAGCAAAACAGTGTCATGATTGCGCTTGTACAATACATTTCCGTTGAGGAAGAAGTTGGATGCCAATCTTCGCAAAGTTCTTTTGTCGATACCCAGGGCTCCTTCAGGATATTCGTGCTTCTCAAGATATCGCTTTATATCATAAAACCACGGCTTTTCATCTGCGTCTTTATCAGCAGTCAGACAATGTGCGGGCTCTTCAAAGCGGCGCAAATCAATAGATGGTCTATGATTTGGCCATATCAACTTGTACATGGATGCCAGAGTTGCCAAAGCGTCAGCCATTTGATTCTCTTCTCGAGGTATGTGAGCAAAAGTGATATCATCGAATCGGGGAAGCAATTTGGCCACATAATCCCGGTATGGAATTAAGTTTTCATGCTTGGTATCCCAATCGCCTCTTATCTGGTAAATTACTAGAGCAGAATCTCCAAACACATCGAGAGTTTTGATTCTCAAGTCAATGGCTTCTTCTAGCCCTAGTATACATGCCTCGTACTCTGCTATATTGTTAGTGCACGGGAAACAGAGCTTGGCCATAAACGGCAAGTGAAATTTTTTGGGAGATGTAATCACTGCCCCAATTCCATGTCCATAAGAGTTAGAAGCACCATCGAACATAAGAGTCCATCGCTCCCCTGGTTCTGGCCCTTCATCTGGCCCTGGCTCTTCGTAATCTATTGCCATCATGATATCCTCATCTGGAAAGTCAAATCTCAAAGGTTGGTACTCTTCCACCGGCTGATGGGCCAAATGATCTGCTAACACACTGCCCTTTATAGCTTTCTGAGTGGTGTATTGGATGTCGTATTCAGATAGAAGAATTTGCCACCGGGCTATCCTACCGGTGAGAGCAGGCTTCTCGAAGATATATTTGATTGGATCCATCTTGGAGATTAAGTATGTGGTGTGCGTCAGCATATATTGTCTGAGTCGTCTAGCAGCCCATGCAAGTGCACAACAAGTCTTCTCAAGCAAAGAGTATCTAGTCTCACAGTCGTTAAACTTTTAGCTGAGATAGTATATAGCATGCTCTTTCTTGCACGTATCATCTTGTTGTCCTAATACGCAACCCATGGACTCTTCTAACACAGTTAAGTACATAATGAGCGGCCTTCCAGGAACTGGTGGTATCAAGATCGGTGGTTCTTGCAAATATTCTTTGATTGCATCAAATGCCCCTTGGCACTCATCATTCCACACAACAGGCTGATCTTTCCTGAGTAATTTAAAAATTGGCTTGCAAGTGGCTGTGAGATGTGAAATAAATCTTGCGATATAATTCAACCTCCCTAGAAATCCACGGACCTCCTTTTCGGTCTTTGGTGCAGGCATGTCCTGAATCGCCCTTACTTTGTCAGGATCCACCTCAATCCCTTTCTGGCTTACTATAAAGCCTAACAACTTTCCAGATCGCACCCCGAATGTACATTTGTTGGGATTAAGTCTTAACTTGAACTTCCTCAGTCTGGCGAACAACGTTTCTAGATTACCCACATGCTCCTCTTCAGTCTGGGACTTAGCAATCATGCCATCAACGTACAGTTTGATCTCTTTGTGAATCATATCGTGAAAGAGTGTTACCATTGCACGCTGGTATGTTGCCCCAACATTCTTTAACCCGAATGGCATTACCTTGTAACAGAATGTGCCCCATGGTGTAATGAACGTGGTTTTTTCCATGTCATCTGGATCCATCTTAATTTGATTGTAACCAGAGAATCCATCCATGAAGGAAAAAACAGAGAGCTGTGCCGTATTATCTACCAACACATCAATGTGAGGCAATGGAAAATCGTCTTTAGGACTTGCTCTGTTTAAGTCGCGGTAATCCACACACATACGGACCTTTCCATCTTTTTTCGGTACGGGAACGATATTTGCAACCCATTGCGGGTATTTGGCCACTGCTAAGAACCCTGCATCGAATTGTTTTTGGACCTCATCACGGATTTTCAGAGCCATATCAGGGCGAGTTCTTCTCAACTTCTGCTTGACGGCATGACACCCTTCTTTGAGTGGCAACTTGTGTACAACAATGTTCGTATCTAGACCAGGCATGTCCTGATACGACCATGCAAATACATCAGCATATTCTCGGACGAGCCCTACTAACTTTACCTTGACAACATCTTGAAGAGATGCTCCAACCTTTATCTCCCTTTTATTTTCTTCTGAACCCAGGTTGATGACCTCAACATCCTCTTTATGCGGCATAATGACCTTCTCTTCTTGCTGCAACAACCTAGCCAATTCGTTGGGGAGCTCATTCTCGTCTTCTTCATCCGCTTGGTATATTGGACAATAAAAATCAAAAAGGCCTACAGCAGTGTCGATATCAAGGACCTCAGTGGTGTCTCTGCATGTTTATGATTTATGCAGCTTATTTAGGAAAGTGAGTGCGCGAAAGAAATGCCATTAATTATGAAAAAATAGAAAAGAAAATGAGCAAGAATTGAATGCAAATCAAAATTTATTCATGTTAAACATGTTTCGAAACATCAGGGGGGCCGATACAAAGCTCCACTACGCCTTGGGCAGAGCGTAGGGTTTTTGAAAATCAATTAAAACTTTACTTTTGAAGAGGGAAAAACTGGGGTATTTCGATGGTCTTCCAATTCTTCAACTCTTCACCAGGTTCGGCCTGTCGGATCCAGCTTGCGGAGGCTTCCTTGTCATCAATCCCATCTTCAATTACCACGGCGGAAGTATGGTCGAAGATATGCCCAGCGCTCTTGAAGACTTCTGCTACAGGAGGAATCTGTTTCTTGCCATATGCAATTGTCACAGTGTTGGATGAAGGATGGTACCCTAGCCCAAATTTGTCGAACTTTTCAGCCACTTCCACCATTTTTCCCCAACCTTGGGCGTTCCCCTTGTCTACAATCATCTTAGCTTCTTCATAAGATGCCATTGCTGATCTTGAACTCTGACCCACTGAAATTCGCTGCACTGCTAATGTATTCACCATTTCGAAAGACTGAAAAGGCGTTTCCACCATTTCCCTTTCAACTTCAATGTACCTGAAGGATGTTAAGTGGCTAACCAAGATATCCTCCTCTCCTCCAATCTGAACTACTTTGTCATTACTGACAAATTTTAGCTTCTGGTGAAGGGTGGAGGTAACAGCTCCTGCATAATGAATCCAAGGTCTTCCTAATAGACAGCTGTACCCTGGATAAATGTCCATTACTTGGAAAGTGATAGTGAAGACAGTTGGCCCGATTTTTATTGGCAAGTCCACATCGCCAATCATAACACGCCTGGAACCATCAAAAGCTTTGACTACCAGAGCACTTGGCTTCATGCTAACTCCTTTTACTGGCATTCTCTCCAGGGTGACCTTGGGAAGCACATTCAAAGAAGAACCTGTATCCACTAAGACTCGGGATATCAATGTGTCTTGGCACTTGATAGAAATGTGGAGAGTTTTATTGTGGTTTCTCTTCTCTGCAGTCAAGTCATCATCATTAAACCCAAGAAAGTTTCTGGTTGTTACGCTAGCTATCACATCATCGAACTGGGCTACAGTGATGTCTTTAGCAATATGCGCAGTGCTCAACACCTTCATCAAAGATAACCTGTGGGCCTCTGAATTAAGTAACAACGAGAGCATGGAAATTCTGGCAGGAGTCTGGTTTAGTTGAACAATCACTTTGTAATCACTTTTTCTGATGATCTTCAAAAACTCCTCAGCTTCTTTTGGTGTTACTGCTGCTTTTGGTGATGACACCTCAACAGGTGGCTCAACGCTTGGTGGTTCAATTATAGCTTTTTCTTTATTTCTAGCTGGAATTTCCACTGGTTTGGCGGCAAATAAACGACCGCTACGGGTCATCCCACTAGGCCCCACAACTGCATCGCATTTGGATGTGTCATACTCAATCACTAGTCTCTCTGGCCTCTGTTTAAAAACTTTGGGCTCAGATTCATTGACAGAATATTCTATTACCACTGGAGCTGGTCGCGCTGCTCTTTGTCTATTGACGTCATCTTCATCATACTGCATAACCACGGGTGCTGGTCGGGCGGGCCTCTGTTGAAAGGCTTCCGAAGGATCATACTGTAAGACTACTGGTGCTGGTCGAAGTTGCCTTGTCGGATAAGCACTTGTTTCATCATACTGAATATCAATAACAGACACGTTCGAATCTCTTTGTTCTATTTGTATTATCCCATGCTCTAAGAACCTTTGCAGATGTTTTTTTACCACTTCGTCAGTCAAATTCTCCACTTCTTTTTGGGGAATCATCCCACTTTTCTTCAATTGTTCTCCGATAACGGCCATTGGAGTACGAACATCTTCAACATTCGTAATTAGCCTCAAACCACTATTTTCTTCCACAACATTGACAGAAGGACCTCCATGTTTATGCAACGGATCCTTCGTAATGTTGGCACCTCTAGGTGTAAAAGTGAGATCTTTGGACTCTATCAAATCCTACACCCTGTTTTGAAACGCATAGCAGTTGTCTATGGAGTGTCCAGGGGCTCCCTTATGAAACTCATAATGGGCATTCGCATCGTACCCGGGGGGGTATGGAAAGGTTGCTGGTCGTAAATCTCGCAACGTTAAGTGTCCACTCTGATTTAGTTGAGCAAAGATCTGCCCATATGACATAGGCAGTGGGTCAAGTTGTCTTCTTGGCTGTCTCGGCCTTTGTTGTCTTTGAGCCGGGGCATTCTGATATTGAGGTGGGGGAACTCTCTGATAATTCTGCTGCTGATTCTGTTGTTGAGCTGGTTGTTGATAAGGAGCATGGGCTACTGCAGCTACCTATGGATACTGGATGTTCACTGGAGCTCTATCTCCTCGTCCTCGCATCACGACATTAGTTTCATCTTCCCTTTTCTTCACAAAAGGCTTCCTCCCCCAATTCATCGGGACCGCATCCTTGTTCTTCTTCAAAGTACTCTCGATTCTTTCACCTACTGACACCACTTCAGCAAAGTTAGGGAAACTGGACCCGAGCATGCGTTCCAAGTATTGAGGTTGTAGAGTTCCCATAAACATGTCAGTTAACTCCTTAGTCAGCAATGGTGGTTGAACACGGGCAGCTAACTCCCTCCACCTTTGGGCATACTCCTTAAATGACTCATTGTTACGTTGAGTCATGTCTTGCAGCTGCGTGCGATTCGGTGCCAAATCAGTGTTATACTAATAATGTTGTGAAAACGCATCTGCTAAATCTCTCCACGTACTGATTTGTCCTTTTTCTAACTGCATATACCATTCCAATGATGCCCCACTGAGGCTATCTTGGAAGTAATGTATTAAGATCAAGTCGTTATCAATGTGAGCTGCCATCTTGCGACAGTACGCTCGCAGATAGGTTTTGGGGCAACTGACCCCCTTGTACTTCTCAAAGTCCGGGACTTTGAATTTCTTCGGTATCACCAATCCTGGTACTAGGCACATGTCAACAGCATCCAACCCTGGAGTCTTCTTGATTTCCAATGACTTGATTTTCTCTTTAACAGTTCGTAGTCTATCTGCAACAAAGTCATTAGTAGCCCCCATATTGTGTTGAGGAGGAGGTGGTGGAGGTTGGTAGAAAGCATCGTATTGTTCGTCCATGTCTGCTTCAGAACCCTGACGCGCGGATATGGAACGGTCAACAAGGTCTACGTGGGGAGTTTTAACAATCCCCGAAGTTCCTATGTTGTCGGCCGCCTTCTTGGCATCAGCAAAAGTCTCAGCATTGTTTTCTTTTTGGGCTAGCGTCAGCATTGTCTCCAGCAACTGGTCCATCTTCATCTTGAGAGCGTCGATGTCACCTCTCATAGTGTTCTGAGTCTCTTCCATCTGTTCAAGCGTCATTTGAAAGTTGCGCCTGGTCTCATAGCGATGTCGAATAGTCAGCTTTCAAATTCTGAAGGTAGAAGGGAAAAGTCCAATGAGTTGTACCGTCGGGTGAAGATGCAAAGATGCTCATGTTTATGCTTATGATTATGATTTTTTTTCATATATATTTTTTAGGGAAGCATTTATACCAACGGTTATTTATTAATCATTCAAACAGCACAAGAACAAATAATCAAAAAACTACTCCTCATTCATTTAAACTTGTTCCAACATAAACAGAGTACAGTCCTTCCAAGAATATATAAAGTTTGCGCAAAATAATAGAAAAACAAAGAAAATTTCAAGCTTCATTTCTTCTTGCTTCACGCTCCTTAAGCTCCTCCTTGAATCTTGCCAACATTTCTTTGCACACATATATGAACTCATAAATAGCCGGAGCGGTAGAATCATCTATGGCTTCCATAGCATCACGATGTTTCCATATCAGATCTTGGGCCAGCCAGTTACAAAATTCCACCAATCCATTTAGTTTGTTGCGGTATGCATCTCGGTTATCCTTCATGATGTGAATGGATTGCTCATATGCTGCAACATCATGAGCCAACTGGTCTCTTGCAGCAGACCAAATTGCTTGGTCTTCCTTAATAGCTCCTATCTGATTCTCTTGATACTTAACAAACTTCTTGAGCTCATCCAGATCAATACACATCTTACACCAATCTTCTGGCTTAACCCAAGATGAGTTTAGGGCTTCTTCCTTGAGTTGACGTTCTCTATCTTTGTCAGCTCTTGACTGACGTAGTGCAACATCAAGTGTCTTGATTTCCGCTCCTAATGTCTCTCTGATCTCCTTATTCTGTTTAGTGGCTAGAAGGTACCATTGTTCATTCTCTCGCCATTTTCTATGAGCGTGGTCCAGTTGCTCTTTGAGGGATTCTAAGAAACTGTCAGCCTGGTTGATGCATGCTTTGGTCCTTTTCCTTTTACCCTTTTCTTCATTAATCTTGCTTCCCATTTCTTCAATTCGCTTATCCTTTCTCTCGATCTCATACCTCATGTGATTCCTTTCATTAGTCACATTTTGAAGCTTGACTTGTAAATCTTCGTTTTCTTTCCCTAGCTGGGCTATCTTGACTCTCATCTCTTCCACTTCTTCGACTGATACAGGGACCGGTTGCGGAGTGATGGGTTTAGGAGGTGCCTCAATAGAAATGGGGAGCTTAACTATTTTGACCCTCTCTAGAACCCACTGCCGAAAAGGCATCCTGGTCACACCATCCTTTCTTCTCAAATCTGATCCTCTAGTGTGAACTTTCTGCCAAGATCGTACAATCTGACAGAGAAGTGAGGGATCTTTGGCACCTCTCTCATGGAGGATCATTTCTTCTAGTTCTTTGTCTTCAGGCTTCCCTAACATTGGGTACTCAAATTGTCGTATGGCTAATATAGGATTATAGCTTATACAACCTTTCGATCCGATCAACGGTACGTTGCAAAAACTACCACAACTCATGATGATTTCACTTACTCCCAACTTGTTCGGGTACCAGGTAATGTTCTTTTCAGAGATAGATACTAGAAATTGGGCCCATTCCCCACTGTTCAAATTTGGGACACTGGCGTGACATTTGAGTATGTGAGACGTGAGCCATTTGTAGAGAATAGGGAGACAAAATGTCAATACTGAACCCTTTTTTTCATGGCGAAGGTGTAAAGTGTAAAAAACATCAGCCAGGAGAGGGTGTGCCGGGCTTTGATCCTTCTTCCAAACGGCCCAAAATACGCTGACAGCTGCAGAATCAACGAAATCTTCGAAAGTGGGAAACAACACTAACCCATAGATGAGGAGAGCCAATACATTCAGCAAAGCATCCCATTGTTTGTTCTTTAACATCTTAATTGCTTCTTTCTCTAGTACAATGCTTCTAAAACCGAAGAAATCTTCTCTTTTCTTCCAACCAGCTTTGGCTATTGAAATCGATATTTTGAGAGCATCGGCCAATTCTTCCACTTCTGGAGTCTGCCCTATCATAGTATAAGGTGCCCTACCCTTGACCGGGAAACCTAGGAACCCTTCAAACTCTTCGATAGCAGGTGTTAAGTAGAAATCTTGAAATAAGAAGCTTTTCATTTGCGGATCATAAAATTGTGCTAAAGCCGTAATAGCAAGGACCTGTACTTTAATCATTAGCAGATCAGTCACCTGGCCAAACCTTCCTATCAGAGTCTTCTTGAAGATGGTAGGCATTTCTTTCAAACAATTCATGATCACACCAACATCAGGTTTGAGCGCCTTAAGCTGAATAGTCTTTCTCTTTTCTGAACTTGCGACCATTTTGTGAATGTATTTCAACCTGTCAATATAAATGCTTCCCTGAAAATAAAAATGAGTGTGAGTTATGATGCATATGTAAATGTTTATGAATGCAACAGTGCGGGATCCTGGCTATCACAAGTATCTCCCACCCTCCTAATAGGTATAAAGATAGTTTTAGATTCTTTACCCAAAATGACCCACTCACGGGATAGTTTCTACCTTGACGGACGGGGTTCTCAAGGTCATAGATACTAATGATACCACCGTCATGCAACAGGCGAGCTGTATTACGCTGATAATACCAAAAGGATCTCTCTCGAGAGGAGTCGCCATGTCAGGCCCACGAGAAGCGAGTCCTCAGGGACCAACACTACACGACTTCCAACATAGGAATTGGTTTTAAGAGCGGTTCCCAGAGTCATGGACCCTTCATGAATCAAATCATGCAACAGGCTAGCCGTGTTACGATAAGATCTACGAAAAAGGTCTATTCTGGAGGAGCTTTCATGTTAGGCACACAAGGAGCGAGTCCCTGGGGACTAACACTAATCACTACCAATTCTAAGCTATGTTTTCTCTCTTCTTTTTCCAAAGCTCGGGTGTAGAGCTTTACTTGTGATACTTTCCCAGAATCCAATAAGCAAATATAATATATTACACATAATAGCAAGAAAAAAGTAATAAACAAACAAACAGGAGAATCTAAGCATAAAGAAGAAAACAATAAGCACACAGAAATCGGTTAAGAAAAAGTCAACACTCTCAAATCGAGTCAAGTTAGGCTTGACTCTCTCTTGCATAGGGCAATGCACTGTCCCCAGCAGAGTCGCCATCTGTCCTACCTCGAAGAATATGATCCTCGCGATGGCCGCGGAAAATATTGTTCGAAACAGAGTCGCCACCAAACTTTATTCATTCCAAGAATGGAATAGGAAAATATCGATAAAACCTTTAAGGAGATAAGAACATGATCATCGCAACCAATATTCTAGGTTCAGGAGTCGGTTACATGAGGGGAAGGTATTAGCACCCCTCATGTCCGTTGTACTCAACGGGAACCTCTTGACTCGATTCGAGAGTAAAGTTAGCTATGCTTGTTTGTTTTCTTCTAAGGTTTCTCCTATAGGGGGAATGAGTGGTTTTAAGATAGGGTGCTCGCCAAGGATTGGGGCCCTTGTGCCTACGTATATTCACTTATAAGAAGTGGAAAATCAGAGCATTCGTAGTTCGTGGAACTACGGGAAAAGGAGGGGATTGTGCTCGCCAAGATCATCGCAATCTTGTGCCTACGTATTCTCATTGATAAATGAGAAATTAGAGCAGCCGTAGTTCGGCTAACTACGGGTAATGGGTTTGAAAAAACGAACGAATGTTTAGGTCGCATTCTAACTGCTAAATGTTGGCTTGTTTGCTCGCTAGGGGAGGCTGAAGCTCGAGTTTGTTATGCGCGGAAGAATGGACTAAACAATGTTCTTTGAGAAAGTATTTAGGTTGGAGATCGCACGAGGGCGAAGAATTTAGTGTTTATCGTATTGGATGTTTTGGTTAGAGGATATATTTGAATAGATTTAAGGTTTTGATTGCACGGGGGCAAGAAGTATGAGTTCGATTAAGTTATTTGATGGAGAATGACGACTATTCGATAAACGAGACGTCAGCCTCGCAATCAATTAATCGGGGCATTATTGAAATGCTAGATTGCAATGACACCTTTTTCATTCGACTAACTTCGAAATTTGTGTTTGAAGTTGTGTTGAGAAACGAAAGAGTGATTGACAAGCCACCTAAAAGCGTGCCTTAAGAGCTCGTCACTCAAGAATTCAAGGAATGCGAGATTCCAAGAACTCTATTCTTTCGGAAATAGTTAAGAAAATAATTTTGGATTTGACGTACAGTTTAGAGTCGTACTAGGGTTTAGACTCGATCACATGAAGGGGAGGAACGAGATTAGATGGTTTGAAAAAAAAGGAGGAATGACGACTACTCGATAAACGAGACGTCGGCCTCGTAATCAATTAGTCGGGATATCGTTGGAACGGTAGATCCCAACGACAATCTTTTTCATCCCATTAATTGTAAAATAGTGTTTGTTGGACAGTGAGAGTACTTGTCCAAATAATTAAAGGAGGTATTTTAGAGACGAAAATTCGAACGACACACCATTCAAGGCGTACGCCTCAATAGTAGTCACTCTGGAATTCGAGGAATGCGCAACTCCAGGAACTCGATTATTTCGTGATTTAATTATGAAAATAAATTAGGAATATTAGCGTACTCGGACTAGGCGTGCCATGTACTCTAGAAAATAAGATCGAAAGGGTCACAACTCGAGGTGTACACCTCGAGAGCGGTCGCTTAAAAAATTCAAGGAAGGCGAGATCCAAGAATTTAATTGTTTTGAAATTTACTTAAAAAAAGTTTAATTTAATTAAGAAAAAATAGTCTTAATTTTTATAAAATTAATTAATCAATTGTAAAGTTTTGATTTGGGAAAAGTTTAATGTTTTTAGAAAAGTTTCAATTTAATTAACAAAGTGTAGCTTTTCAATTCTTAAAATATTATTATAATTAATTGAGAAAAAGAAAAAAAATTAATGTCTTTAAGAAGAAATAAAATAAAGTATATTTTTTTGAAAAAAGTTTATTATAAAAACAATAATTTGGTAATGATTTTGAAGTATATTTGAAGATATCTAAAAGTAATTAAAAGTATCTTTTAGAAATTCAATTAAATTAAACGAAAAAAAATTTGAAAAGTGAAAGACGGAACACCACAACTCAACGGCGTGCGCCTCGAGAGCGGTTGTCCAAGGACTCAAGGAGTGCTAGACCTCAAGAGTCCGCTACTTTCATGGAATTTATTAAGGTAATACTAGATATTTTTAATTTTAAACAAAATTACTTAAAACTTAATTAAGAAGATCATAAATTAACTTGAGGTAATTAATATTCCAAAAAATTCAAATTACTTCCCTTATTTAGTTAGTTAATAAATCAATCAAATAGCATAATTTTGAAATAATGTTATGATTAGTCACTAACATAATTAATTAAATTAGAACTATATGCAATTATTATTCTAGACTCACCCTTTCTAGATTTAATTAACCTAATCAAGACTAAACACCACTGGCCCAATGGCCCTATATCTTTACTAACTACCATAAAAAAAATAAAAACACGATGGGCCGGAGTCTGCAATGGCCCATCCGCCCCCTGCAGCCCACACGAAAATAAAAAAAGCGGAGCTTCTCATACCTAGCTGTTGCATGCACGCATGGAAGGAAAAGAAAATGCCGAAAAAACTAACAAGGGATTCCAACAGACTGTACTAAAGCGACTAACATGCTTGTCCATACAAATCAAGCACAGATGATAAGAACACTATGGGAAAACAACACGTGTGCTATCAACATGGGATAGTGAGACAAATCATTAATATCCCATTAAAGCTATGAGTTGAAGTATTAAATTAATAAAACTCTCTCTTATCATGAATCTATTCTACTACTGATTCTGAAAACGAAAGTGAAAGGCTTGCATTCTAAATCCCTAAACTTCTTCTAAAAACACAAACTTAAACCCCCTTCTTCTACTCACAAAACTCGATCCCTCTTCTGTAACAAACAAAATCCTTTGTCTCTCGACACCTTGCTGTATTTCTCTCTTGACCCACCAAATTCCTTCTTACCCTCAAATCAAAACACAACTTTTTAACCCCAACTCAATCCCTAATAAACAAACTCAATCATAGTTCAAGGCCAAGAAAATCATGAAATACACATTCAGACGGACAAATCAAGGTGCTTTAAACGACACGAGTGAAAACCAGGTGCGAAAGAAGCTTACCAACTTGGAACTATCCCGACGGCAAGTTTGCAAGGTAGGTACTTAACGCTTTTCCTTTTCCTCTGCACTTCAAATCTGAGCTCGTTTTAACTTGTTCAAATTCCTATTGATGATGCGGCTTAGAACAAACTGGATAGAGCTTTAGTGTGAAGTTCTATCGACTTTTTAGGGAGGACTTTTGAGTGAGTTTGGTATTCTGAAGATTCAATTTCCGCAGGACTTCACTAGGGTTTTCTTTTGTGTCTTTGCTGCCTCCTCATGAATGAAGGGAGCCTCCATTTAAAGGTCCAAGTTTAGGGTTTGTGTAGGGTTGGCATCTCCATTTTTTGCAAATCCTGTAATTTCTTTCGTAGATGCTCACAATGCCTTGCCATATCAGTGAAATTATGTTGTACCTACTGCTACATTCTGATTTTGTGGTTTTTTCGTCATTTTGTGGTATTTGAAAATAGTGGTCCCCACTAATCTGATTTTGCTCTCCTTTTCTTATCATAACATACAGGTTTTGAATGACTTGGTTTTGGCTCACATGAAAAATCAAGACCCTCACAAGAAAAATCTAGATCAATTAATATTTCAGCAAATGAAAAGTCCATGGTAAGGGCGTCAAAATTAGGGAAATCAATATCATATAATTGAACTTCATTGTTTGACTCTGTCGTAGAAATCTCATTAGGCAATGATTTGTTACATGTTCCCTCTTAGTTGCCTTGTCTGAATTTGGTTTAACAGGCGAAATGCAATGACTACTCTATTTGCTTTGCAGGGCTAACCATAACTCTTTTGGTTGAAATTACCGTGTAGATGTAGTCTCTGCATTGCTAGGTGGAACCTTGGGTGGGGATATATTTGTATCACTGTGACTGGGATTTGCCCTTGGAGGTGTCTTTGGAACTTGTGAATTGGTAGGGATAGACTTCTGAGGCTGATTAAATAAGCATTTCACAACACTTAGAGCCTTGAACTTGTGAATCACTTGGAACAAAGTTTGCAGCCGATGATTGAGTTGCATAAGAGGGATGATAAACTTATTTGATTATTAACAGCACTGTCTGGTTGTGGCAGTGTATTTTGAACAGGAATTTTCCTACTAGTACAGGATGCTCGGCCGCGAGATCTCTTTGCAACTGAAGGAGAATCTACTGTTCTAGTATCTTTTCTCTTTCTGTCAGATACGCTAATCATGGGTGTCGAGTAGTTTCCATTCTCTGCATTTGTGTTGTTAGACTGAGGCACTGAGAGCATATTTGATGCGTTTTGTGTTGAAGTAGAAGTAGCAGCAGCAATGGTTTTGGAATGAGAGGTCTGAGTTTTGAAAATATGAACATGTTTTGCAGAGAGAATAGTTTGAGGATGAGTGTGGTTTTGCTACATGTTTCTTCACGCGAGGTTTGTCGGTGGGATTTCACGGTTTTCTGGGCTGAGATTTGGAGATTGGGAATGAAGATTCCAACATCATTCAATAGCTGGAGCAAGTTCAGGTGTGAGGACCTCTATGTTGCTTGTTTAAGATTTTTGCTTGTGTTGGTATCAATACCTATGATTAAATCTGATGTTATTTTGGTTTTGAATCAACACTGCAGGATATGCTCTGCCTTTTATTGACGGTGTTGAGATTTTGATATGGGATACCATGTTCCCTTATTTCATAAGGACCACGAAGGTGTGCTCGACCTTGATAAGTCGTTCGTCTCTAAATGCAGAATTTAGAGCTGCCAGTTTTCTAGTAATCTCAGCAGGTGTGTCTTGAGGCAAATCTGTCTTGGCTGAATTTCCAACAGATAAAAAAAGTTTGCAGAGGGTTGCTAACAGAAACCAAACTATTTTCTTCAGGGAGGCGAAAATCGTGGGATCGATTGAAACCACTAGCCTTGGGAATCCCACTTTGGTTGCTGACACTTGAAGACTTGCTATCAATTTTTGAAGGAATTCGTGCAAGTCTCTGATGCAGTTACTGTTGCGCGTTCAAAACAAAAAAAATTGCTATCGTGTTCACAATATGCCTTTTAATGTTTGTCTGGCAATATCTACAGAATGGCTTAACTGTGACGCTTGTATATACGCAGGCCCGAGTAGCACAAACAAATGATATGCTGGAGCATCTGTCATCAGTTGTAGATTATTTGGAGAATTCTTGTAATGTGATGCAACATATAAAGTCATCATTTGCACTGGCCTCTGTGCTCTTAGAGGTACATGGATTTGCTCTTGATATGCATTTTCATGACATTGTGCTTACAAGTTTTTACTTTGAATTTCTTACCATCTTAGTTCTTTAGTAAGATCTCCATAGATGCATCGCTATTACTAACAATTTCCAATACATTCTCTTCCTTTTTTTTTTGACTTTGGGAATGTCTTGGCGTCATCATAATGAAGGCTTGTAAATAAAACGCAGATTTGTAACTTTCCTGCAGCTTGGACATTTTAATTCTCCTCGACTTACATGGACTTGCTGTAACAACTTGGTTAGTGTACATTTCTTTGTAATCCTCTCATTTTAGCTGGTGTGGATATTTAAAACAGATAGATTAACCCCTGTTTTATTTGGACATTCGATTCCTGCTGTTTAATTCTTTCGTACTTCAATGTTTTTGGCCTAATTTTCTTCATGTTATTATCCTTATTTTGTGCAGAACTCCCTTTTTTTGATGCTTGCTAACATAACAACTTGGCGCAGCCGTGACTCGTGCAACCGTGAAGCTTGCATGGAGATCATTTTAGACATGACCAGCCTTTACTGTCTTCCTCGGGCATGCCTTTGACATCCTTTCAACTCTTATTTTAAGTACACATACGACAAGGGCCTTGGTAATCTTATAAAAATATTCGTTAGTTACAGTTGATTTCTTTCCTTGGGGGTTAGATTCATCAGTTGCTTTTTCTTTATCACCGTTAGTTCCATTATTATCATCATTATTATTTTCAACACCACTGCCTGCTTCTTCATTTCTAACCTGATCTGATTGTCCAGGTGACATCGTGCAATGGTCTCCGACATCCTGATTGAAGCCTCCACCGCCTAACCGTCATGCGATGTGCAACCCCTCTTCAAGGATTTGTACCAGCAACGTAAGAGTCTACGAGTAGTTTTCTTACATCTGATGTTAGCTTTGGTTTAAGAGTCTTCGCATGGACTGTATAACACTTGAGTTCTGCTGTAGTGAATGTTGGAGCAAGAGCATATTCACGCTTTTGACGATTACACACAATGTGAGAAGCTATGTGGTAATCTGTATTATCGTCTGGGTCATCAATCATAATGTATACAAAATCAAACCTTGAAAGTGTAGCCAGTGGAAGAGCCACGTCGTACTTCGGCGGTTTAGACTCATCATACCGACCTCCAGCAGAGTTGGCAGCAACAAGAATGGAAGTATGAGCATTGAGTGTTTGCTTATATTCCTGCTTTAGTGATACTAATAGCTTATTGTTCTATAGCCTCGTAAATTTGCGACCCGATCCCTTATGTCCATCCTGTCAAACTTTATCAGTGCAACAAATACCATTGTTGGCAAGCATCAAAGTACCAGCCTCCATGCGAAACTCTCCAATTTCTGGCTCTTTGGCAATAATTGCAGTCACACCAGCAGCAGATGATGCTTTACTAAGTGTATACACAAACCTTGACATAATGCTTGAAATGTACTTGAGAAATGAGACCTTGCCCAGCTAGGATTTTTTAGTCTTGAACATGTATCACAACATTGGTACTGTAATTGAATCTCGTTTTTTAACATGTATCACAATATTGGTATTGTAATATCCAATTTTAATAATCTTATTTTCTACTTAATCAGTCTTCTG
Source organism: Lathyrus sativus (assembly GCA_963859935.3). NCBI lineage: Eukaryota > Viridiplantae > Streptophyta > Magnoliopsida > Fabales > Fabaceae > Lathyrus > Lathyrus sativus. The sequence goes on along the minus strand of OZ012740.1, from coordinate 123,500,662 downwards.
TTTAGAAACAGAAACAACTTATGAATTACAATTCACACGGTTTTGACAATGGTCCTCCCTTGGCCATAATCACCTTTAGCCTTTCTTGCAGCAAACTAAAAATATTTTGAACAAATCGAAACCAAATACGCTACGGTCAAATATGAGTTGCTCTCAGTCTTCATCATAATTACACTGAAATTTAATATGGTTTGAAAAAGTGTACCACGATCATGACCTTAAACTGTGAATTGCAAGGCATTATCCATAACTCAAAACCTCTTAACCAGGTAATCATAATTCTAAAACAACTTGATCACTTATGGGCTGTGTACGTTATGAATTTCTTGAAATGAGATTGGTCTTCCTTTAGTTATCTCTACCGTGCTACTTTAGTACCAACCATGAAATATGGCTCAATAACTTCTTGAAACCGATTAATTATGAAGCAAATTGAAGTATCTTCTGGACTAATTGCGTCTAAATTCAATTATGGCTTGAAACTTTGCGAGTCAAATCTAAGTTTGTCACAAACCGATGACTTGAAATTTGCTGGATAAATCCAAGTTTGTCACAAACGGATATATATTTTTCTGAAATTGGCAAACTAAATCTAGGTTTGTCACAGACTGATTTAGAATCCAAATAAAGCTCGATGTTTGTAATCTAATCAAACAAGGCCTGAGGCTGAATCGACCGTGCGAAGCACCTTTGCATAACTTGGATTAAATGTGCATACAAACAATTTACTTAAAGAGAAATATTGGAGAATCATGGCCAGAAGTTATGAAGTAGTAAAACATTCATTAATTGCCGAAGTAGGATAAATTTAGGGTATGACAGATGCCCCTATCTAATTGTCTTAAACCTGAGCGAATGAACTGCTGCATGGCGTTCATTTTTAGGGTGGAAGTCAATTAGATACAGAAGACCCCGAAATTTCTCCGGTAGAGGAGTTAAAAGTACTATGAATGGGTTAATAGGATGAACTAGATAACCTGATATTCTATGGGTGGTCGAAACAGTCCCTTATCTGATACCAGGGTAATATAACCAATCCACTTTGGATGGTCGAAGCAGTCCCTCATTCGATAAGGTCCTTCGATGATACCAAGCAAGTATCTCGAACAAAACTTGAGATTCTTCGGGTGATCGAAGCAGTACCTTATCCATTAAGGCTCTTCGATGATACCAAAGCAGTATCTCGAACAAAACTTGAGATTCTTCAGGTGATCGAAGCAGTACCTTATCCATTAAGGCTCTTCGATGATACCAAAGCAGTATCTCGAACAAAACTCGAGATTCTTCGGGTGATCGAAGCAGTACCTTATCCATTAAGGCTCTTCGATGATACCAAAGCAGTATCTCGAACAAAACTTGAGATTCTTCGGGTGATCGAAGCAGTACCTTATCCATTAAGGCTCTTCGATGATACCAAAGCAGTATCTCGAACAAAACTTGAGATTCTTCGGTTGATCGAAGCAGTACCTTATCAATTAAGGCTCTTCGATGATACCAAAGCAGTATCTCGAACAAAACTTACGATTCTTCGGGTGATCGAAGCAGTACCTTATCCATTAAGGCTCTTCGATGATACCAAAGCAGTATCTCGAACAAAACATGAGATTCCTCGGGTGATCGAAGCAGTACCTTATCCATTAAGGCTCTTCAATGATACCAAAGCAGTATCTCGAACAAAACTTGAGATTCTTCGGGTGATCGAAGCAGTACCTTATCCATTAAGGCTCTTCGATGATACCAAAGCAGTATCTCGAACAAAACTTGAGATTCTTCGGTTGATCGAAGCTGTACCTTATCCATTAAGGCTCTTCGATGATACCAAAGCAGTATCTCGAACAAAACTTGAGATTCTTCGGGTGATCGAAGCAGTACCTTATCCATTAAGGCTCTTCGATGATACCAAAGCAGTATCTCAAACAAAACTTGAGATTCTTCGGGTGATCGAAGCAGTACCTTATCGATTAAGGCTCTTCGATGATACCAAAGCAGTATCTCGAACAAAACTTGAGATTCTTCGGGTGGTCGAAGTAGTACCTTATCCATTAAGGCTCTTCGATGATACCAAAGCAGTATCTCGAACAAAACTTGAGATTCTTTGGGTGGTCGAAGCAGTACCTTATCCATTAAGGCTCTTCGATGATACCAAAGCAGTATCTCGAACAAAACTTGAGATTCTTCGGGTGATCGAAGCAGTACCTTATCCATTAAGGCTCTTCGATGATACCAAAGCAGTATCTCGAACAAAACTTGAGATTCTTCGGGTGGTCGAAGCAGTACCTTATCCATTAAGGCTCTTTGATGATACCAAAGCAGTATCTCGAACAAAACTTGAGATTCTTCGGGTGGTCGAAGCAGTACCTTATCCATTAAGGCTCTTCGATGATACCAAAGCAGTATCTCGAACAAAACTTGAGATTCTTCGGGTGGTCGAAGCAGTACCTTATCCATTAAGGCTCTTCGATGATACCAAAGCAGTATCTCGAAAAAAACTTGAGATTCTTCGGGTGGTCGAAGCAGTACCTTATCCATTAAGGTTCTTCGATGATACGAAAGCAGTATCTCGAACAAAACTTGAGATTCTTCGGGTGATCGAAGCAGTACCTTATCCATTAAGGCTCTTCGATGATACCAAAGCAGTATCTCGAACAAAACTTGAGATTCTTCGGGTGGTCGAAGCAGTACCTTATCCATTAAAGCTCTTCGATGATACCAAAGCAGTATCTCGAACAAAACTTGAGATTCTTCGGGTGATCGAAGCAGTACCTTATCCATTAAGGCTCTTCCATGATACCAAAGCAGTATCTCGAACAAAACTTGAGATTCTTCGGGTGATCGAAACAGTACCTTATCCATTAAGGCTCTTCGATGATACCAAAGCAGTATCTCGAACTAAACTTGAGATTCTTCGGGTGGTCGAAGCAGTACCTTATCCATTAAGGCTCTTCGACGATTCCAAAGCAGTATCTCAAACAAAACTTGAGATTTTTTGGGTGGTCGAAGCAGTACCTTATCCATTAAGGCTCTTCGGTGATACCAAAGCAGTATCTCAAACAAAACTTGAGGTTCTTCGGGTGATCGATGCAGTACCTTATCCATTAAGGCTCTTCGATGATACCAAAGAAGTATCTCGAACAAAACTTGAGATTCTTCGGGTGGTCGAAGCAGTACCTTATCCATTAAGGCTCTTCGATGATACCAAAGCAGTATCTCGAACAAAACTTGAGATTCTTCGGGTGATCGACGCAGTACCTTATCCATTAAGGCTCTTCGATGATACCAAATCAGTATCTCGAACAAAACTCGAGATTCTTCGGGTGTTCGAAGCAGTACCTTATCCATTAAGGCTCTTCGATGATACCAAAGCAGTATCTCGAACAAAACTTGAGATTCTTCGGGTGATCGAAGCAGTACCTTATCCATTAAGGCTCTTCGATGATACCAAATCAGTATCTCGAACAAAACATGAGATTCCTCGGGTGATCGAAGCAGTACCTTATCCATTAAGGCTCTTCAATGATACCAAAGCAGTATCTCGAACAAAACTTGAGATTCTTCGGGTGATCGAAGCAGTACCTTATCCATTAAGGCTCTTCGATGATACCAAAGCAGTATCTCGAACAAAACTTGAGATTCTTCGGGTGATCGAAGCAGTATCTTATCCATTAAGGCTCTTCGATGATACCAAATCAGTATCTCGAACAAAACTCGAGATGATCGAAGCAGTACCTTATCCATTAAGGCTCTTTGATGATACCAAAGCAGTATCTCGAACAAAACTTGAGATTCTTCGGGTGATCGAAGCAGTACCTTATCCATTAAGGCTCTTCGATGATACCAAAGCAGTATCTCGAACAAAACTTGAGATTCTTCGGGTGATCGAAGCAGTACCTTATCCATTAAGACTCTTCGATGATACCAAAGCAGTATCTCGAACAAAACTTGAGATTCTTCGGGTGATCGAAGCAGTACCTTATCCATTAAGGCTCTTCGATGATACCAAAGCAGTATCTCGAACAAAACATGAGATTCCTCGAGTGATCGAAGCAGTACCTTATCCATTAAGGCTCTTCAATGATACCAAAGCAGTATCTCGAACAAAACTTGAGATTCTTCGGGTGATCGAAGCAGTACCTTATCCATTAAGGCTCTTCGATGATACCAAAGCAGTATCTCGAACAAAACTTGAGATTCTTCGGGTGATCGAAGCAGTACCTTATCCATTAAGGCTCTTCGATGATACCAAAGCAGTATCTCGAACAAAACTTGAGATTCTTCGGGTGATCGAAGCAGTACCTTATCCATTAAGGCTCTTCGATGATACCGAAGCAGTATCTCAAACAAAACTTGAGATTCTTCGGGTGATCGAAGCAGTACCTTATCCATTAAGGCTCTTCAATGATACCAAAGCAGTATCTCGAACAAAACTTGAGATTCTTCGGGTGGTCAAAGCAGTACCTTATCCATTAAGGCTCTTCGAAGATACCAAAGCAGTATCTCGAACAAAACTTGAGATTCTTCGGGTGGTCGAAGCAGTACCTTATCCATTAAGGCTCTTCGATGATACCAAAGCAGTATCTCGAACAAAACTTGAGATTCTTCGGGTCGTCGAAGCAGTACCTTATCCATTAAGCCTCTTCGATGATACCAAAGCAGTATCTCGAACAAAACTTGAGATTCTTCGGGTGGTCGAAGCAGTACCTTATCCATTAAGGCTCTTCCATGATACCAAAGCAGTATCTCGAACAAAACTTGAGATTCTTCGGGTGATCGAAACAGTACCTTATCCATTAAGGCTCTTCGATGATACCAAAGCAGTATCTCGAACAAAACTTGAGATTCTTCGGGTGGTCGAAGCAGTACCTTATCCATTAAGGCTCTTCCATGATACCAAAGCAGTATCTCGAACAAAACTTGAGATTCTTCGGGTGATCGAAACAGTACCTTATCCATTAAGGCTCTTCGATGATACCAAAGCAGTATCTCGAACTAAACTTGAGATTCTTCGGGTGGTCGAAGGAGTACCTTATCCATTAAGGCTCTTCGATGATACCAAAGCAGTATCTCAAACAAAACTTGAGATTTTTCGGGTGGTCGAAGCAGTACCTTATCCATTAAGGCTCTTCGATGATACCAAAGCAGTATCTCGAACAAAACTTGAGATTCTTCGGGTGATCGAAGCAGTACCTTATCCATTAAGGCTCTTCGATGATACCAAAGCAGTATCTCGAACAAAACTTGAGATTCTTCGGGTGATCGAAACAGTACCTTATCCATTAAGGCTCTTCGATGATACCAAAGCAGTATCTCGAACTAAACTTGAGATTCTTCGGGTGGTCGAAGCAGTACCTTATCCATTAAGGCTCTTCGATGATACCAAAGCAGTATCTCAAACAAAACTTGAGATTCTTTGGGTGGTCGAAGCAGTACCTTATCCATTAAGGCTCTTCGATGATACCAAAGCAGTATCTCGAACAAAACTTGAGATTCTTTGGGTGATCGAAGCAGTACCTTATCCATTAAGGCTCTTCGATGATACCAAAGCAGTATCTCGAACAAAACTTGAGATTCTTTGGGTGGTCGAAGCAGTACCTTATTCATTAAGGCTCTTCGATGATACCAAAGCAGTATCTCGAACAAAACTTGAGATTCTTCGGGTGATCGAAGCAGTACCTTATCCATTAAGGCTCTTCGATGATACCAAAGCAATATCTCGAACAAAACTTGAGATTCTTCGGGTGATCGAAGCAGTACCTTATCCATTAAGGCTCTTCGATGATACCAAAGCAGTATCTCGAACAAAACTTGAGATTCTTCGGGTGATCGAAGCAGTACCTTATCCATTAAGGCTCTTCGATGATACCAAAGCAGTATCTCGAACAAAACTTGAGATTCTTCGGGTGATCGAAGCAGTACCTTATCCATTAAGGCTCTTCGATGATACCAAAGCAGTATCTCGAACAAAACTTGAGATTCTTCGGGTGGTCGAAACAGTACCTTATCCATTATGGCTCTTCGATGATACCAAAGCAGTATCTCGAACAAAACTTGAGATTCTTCGGGTGATCGAAGCAGTACCTTATCCATTAAGGCTCTTCGATGATACCAAAGCAGTATCTCGAACAAAACTTGAGATTCTTCGGGTGATCGAAGCAGTACCTTATCCATTAAGGCTCTTCGATGATACCAAAGCAGTATCTCGAACAAAACTTGAGATTCTTCGGGTGATCGAAGCAGTACCTTATCCATTAAGGCTCTTCGATGATACCAAAGCAGTATCTCGAACAAAACTTGAGATTCTTCGGGTGGTCGAAGCAGTACCTTATCCATTAAGGCTCTTCGATGATATCAAAGCAGTATCTCGAACAAAACATGAGATTCTTCGGGTGGTCGAAGCAGTACCTTATCCATTAAGGCTCTTCGATGATACCAATGCAGTATCTCGAACAAAACTTGAGATTCTTCGGGTGGTCGAAGCAGTACCTTATCCATTAAGGCTCTTCGATGATACCAAAGCAGTATCTCGAACAAAACTTGAGATTCTTTGGGTGGTCGAAGCAGTACCTTATCCATTAAGGCTCTTCGATGATACGAAAGCAGTATCTCAAACAAAACTTGAGATTCTTCGGGTGATCGAAGCAGTACCTTATCCATTAAGGCTCTTCGATGATACCAAAGCAGTATCTCGAACAAAACTTGAGATTCTTCGGGTGATCGAAGCAATACCTTATCCATTAAAGCTCTTCGATGATACCAAAGCAGTATCTCGAATAAAACTTGAGATTCTTCGGGTGATCGAAGCAGTACCTTATCCATTAAGGCTCTTCGATGATACCAAAGCAGTATCTCGAACAAAACTTGAGATTCTTCGGGTGGTCGAAGCAGTACCTTATCCATTAAGGCTCTTCGATGATACGAAAGCAGTATCTCAAACAAAACTTGAGATTCTTCGGGTGATCGAAGCAGTACCTTATCCATTAAGGCTCTTCGATGATACCAAAGCAGTATCTCGAACAAAACTTGAGATTCTTCGGGTGGTCGAAGCAGTACCTTATCCATTAAAGCTCTTCGATGACACCAAAGCAGTATCTCGAACAAAACTTGAGATTCTTCGGGTGATCGAAGCAGTACCTTATCCATTAAGGCTCTTCCATGATACCAAAGCAGTATCTCGAACAAAACTTGAGATTCTTCGGGTGATCGAAGCAATACCTTATCCATTAAGGCTCTTCGATGATACCAAAGCTGTATCTCGAACAAAACTTGAGATTCTTCGGGTGGTCGAAGCAGTACCTTATCCATTAAAGCTCTTCGATGATACCAAAGCAGTATCTCGAACAAAACTTGAGATTCTTCGGGTGATCGAAGCAGTACCTTATCCATTAAGGCTCTTCCATGATACCAAAGCAGTATCTCGAACAAAACGTGAGATTCTTCGGGTGATCGAAGCAGTACCTTATCCATTAAGGCTCTTCGATGATACCAAAGCAGTATCTCGAACAAAACTTGAGATTCTTCGGGTGGTCGAAGCAGTACCTTATCCATTAAGGCTCTTCGATGATACCAAAGCAGTATCTCGAACAAAACTTGATATTTTTTGGGTGGTCGAAGCAGTACCTTATCCATTAAGGCTCTTCGATGATACCAAAGCAGTATCTCGAACAAAACTTTAGATTCTTCGGGTGATCGAAGCAGTACCTTATCCATTAAGGCTCTTCGATGATACCAAAGAAGTATCTCGAACAAAACTTGAGATTCTTCGGGTGGTCGAAGCAGTACCTTATCCATTAAGGCTCTTCGATGATACCAAAGCAGTATCTCGAACAAAACTTGAGATTCTTCGGGTGATCGAAGCAGTACCTTATCCATTAAGGCTCTTCGATGATACCAAATCAGTATCTCGAACAAAACTTGAGATTCTTCGGGTGATCGAAGCAGTACCTTATCCATTAAGGCTCTTTGATGATACCAAAGCAGTATCTCGAACAAAACTTGAGATTCTTCGGGTGATCGAAGCAGTACCTTATCCATTAAGGCTCTTCGATGATACCAAAGCAGTATCTCGAACAAAACATGAGATTCCTCGGGTGATCGAAGCAGTACCTTATCCATTAAGGCTCTTCAATGATACCAAAGCAGTATCTCGAACAAAACTTGAGATTCTTCGGGTGATCGAAGCAGTACCTTATCCATTAAGGCTCTTCGATGATACCAAAGCAGTATCTCGAACAAAACTTGAGATTCTTCGGGTGATCGAAGCAGTACCTTATCCATTAAGGCTCTTCGATGATACCAAAGCAGTATCTCGAACAAAACTTGAGATTCTTCGGGTGATCGAAGCAGTACCTTATCCATTCAGGCTCTTCGATGATACCAAAGCAGTATCTCGAATAAAACTTGAGATTCTTCGGGTGGTCGAAGAAGTACCTTATCCATTAAGGCTCTTCGATGATACCAAAGCAGTATCTCGAACAAAACATGAGATTCCTCGGGTGATCGAAGCAGTACCTTATCCATTAAGGCACTTCAATGATACCAAAGCAGTATCTCGAACAAAACTTGAGATTCTTCTGGTGATCGAAGCAGTACCTTATCCATTAAGGCTCTTCGATGATACCAAAGCAGTATCTCGAACAAAACTTGAGATTCTTCTGGTGATCGAAGCAGTACCTTATCCATTAAGGCTCTTCGATGATACCAAAGCAGTATCTCGAACAAAACTTGAGATTCTTCGGGTGGTCGAAGCAGTACCTTATCCATTAAGGCTCTTCGATGATACCAAAGCAGTATCTCGAACAAAACATGAGATTCTTCGGGTGATCGAAGCAGTACCTTATCCATTAAGGCTCTTCGATGATACCAAAGCAGTATCTCGAACAAAACTTGAGATTCTTCGGGTGGTCGAAGCAGTACCTTATCCATTAAGGCTCTTCGATGATACCAAAGCAGTATCTCGAACAAAACTTCAGATTCTTTGGGTGGTCGAAGCAGTACCTTATCCATTAAGGCTCTTTGATGATACCAAAGCAGTATCTCGAACAAAACTTGAGATTCTTCGGGTGATCGAAGCAGTACCTTATCCATTAAGGCTCTTCGATGATACCAAAGCAGTATCTCGAACAAAACTTGAGATTCTTCGGGTGATCGAAGCAGTACCTTATCCATTAAGGCTCTTCGATGATACCAAAGCAGTATCTCGAACAAAACTTGAGATTCTTCGGGTGATCGAAGCAGTACCTTATCCATTAAGGCTCTTCGATGATACCAAAGCAGTATCTCGAACAAAACTTGAGATTCTTCGGGTGATCGAAGCAGTACCTTATCCATTAAGGCTCTTCGATGATACCAAAGCAGTATCTCGAACAAAACTTGAGATTCTTCGAGTGATCGAAGCAGTACCTTATCCATTAAGGCTCTTCGATGATACCAAAGCAGTATCTCGAACAAAACTTGAGATTCTTCGGGTGATCGAAGCAGTACCTTATCCATTAAGGCTCTTCGATGATACCAAAGCAGTATCTCGAACAAAACATGAGATTCTTCGGGTGATCGAAGCAGTACCTTATCCATTAAGGCTCTTCGATGATACCAAAGAAGTATCTCGAACAAAACTTGAGATTCTTCGGGTGGTCGAAGCAGTACCTTATCCATTAAGGCTCTTTGATGATACCAAAGCAGTATCTCGAACAAAACTTGAGATTCTTCGGGTGATCGAAGCAGTACCTTATCCATTAAGGCTCTTCGATGATACCAAATCAGTATCTCGAACAAAACTTGAGATTCTTCGGGTGATCGAAGCAGTACCTTATCCATTCAGGCTCTTCGATGATACCAAAGCAGTATCTCGAATAAAACTTGAGATTCTTCGGGTGGTCGAAGAAGTACCTTATCCATTAAGGCTCTTCGATGATACCAAAGCAGTATCTCGAACAAAACATGAGATTCCTCGGGTGATCGAAGCAGTACCTTATCCATTAAGGCACTTCAATGATACCAAAGCAGTATCTCGAACAAAACTTGAGATTCTTCTGGTGATCGAAGCAGTACCTTATCCATTAAGGCTCTTCGATGATACCAAAGCAGTATCTCGAACAAAACTTGAGATTCTTCTGGTGATCGAAGCAGTACCTTATCCATTAAGGCTCTTCGATGATACCAAAGCAGTATCTCGAACAAAACTTGAGATTCTTCGGGTGGTCGAAGCAGTACCTTATCCATTAAGGCTCTTCGATGATACCAAAGCAGTATCTCGAACAAAACATGAGATTCTTCGGGTGATCGAAGCAGTACCTTATCCATTAAGGCTCTTCGATGATACCAAAGCAGTATCTCGAACAAAACTTGAGATTCTTCGGGTGGTCGAAGCAGTACCTTATCCATTAAGGCTCTTCGATGATACCAAAGCAGTATCTCGAACAAAACTTCAGATTCTTTGGGTGGTCGAAGCAGTACCTTATCCATTAAGGCTCTTTGATGATACCAAAGCAGTATCTCGAACAAAACTTGAGATTCTTCGGGTGATCGAAGCAGTACCTTATCCATTAAGGCTCTTCGATGATACCAAAGCAGTATCTCGAACAAAACTTGAGATTCTTCGGGTGATCGAAGCAGTACCTTATCCATTAAGGCTCTTCGATGATACCAAAGCAGTATCTCGAACAAAACTTGAGATTCTTCGGGTGATCGAAGCAGTACCTTATCCATTAAGGCTCTTCGATGATACCAAAGCAGTATCTCGAACAAAACTTGAGATTCTTCGGGTGATCGAAGCAGTACCTTATCCATTAAGGCTCTTCGATGATACCAAAGCAGTATCTCGAACAAAACTTGAGATTCTTCGAGTGATCGAAGCAGTACCTTATCCATTAAGGCTCTTCGATGATACCAAAGCAGTATCTTGAACAAAACTTGAGATTCTTCGGGTGATCGAAGCAGTACCTTATCCATTAAGGCTCTTCGATGATACCAAAGCAGTATCTCGAACAAAACATGAGATTCTTCGGGTGATCGAAGCAGTACCTTATCCATTAAGGCTCTTCGATGATACCAAAGAAGTATCTCGAACAAAACTTGAGATTCTTCGGGTGGTCGAAGCAGTACCTTATCCATTAAGGCTCTTCGATGATACCAAAGCAGTATCTCGAACAAAACTTGAGATTCTTCGGGTGATCGAAGCAGTACCTTATCCATTAAGGCTCTTCGATGATACCAAATCAGTATCTCGAACAAAACTTGAGATTCTTCGGGTGATCGAAGCAGTACCTTATCCATTAAGGCTCTTTGATGATACCAAAGCAGTATCTCGAACAAAACTTGAGATTCTTCGGGTGATCGAAGCAGTACCTTATCCATTAAGGCTCTTCGATGATACCAAAGCAGTATCTCGAACAAAACTTGAGATTCTTCGGGTGATCGAAGCAGTACCTTATCCATTAAGGCTCTTCGATGATACCAAAGCAGTATCTCGAACAAAACTTGAGATTCTTCGGGTGATCGAAGCAGTACCTTATCCATTAAGGCTCTTCGATGATACCAAAGCAGTATCTCGAACAAAACTTGAGATTCTTCGGGTGATCGAAGCAGTACCTTATCCATTAAGGCTCTTCGATGATACCAAAGCAGTATCTCGAACAAAACTTGAGATTCTTCGGGTGGTCAAAGCAGTACCTTATCCATTAAGGCTCTTCGATGATACCAAAGCAGTATCTCGAACAAAACATGAGATTCTTCGGGTGGTCGAAGCAGTACCTTATCCATTAAGGCTCTTCGATGATACCAAAGCAGTATCTCGAACAAAACTTGAGATTCTTCGGGTGGTCGAAGCAGTACCTTATCCATTAAGGCTCTTCGATGATACCAAAGCAGTATCTCGAACAAAACTTGAGATTCTTTGGGTGGTCGAAGCAGTACCTTATCCATTAAGGCTCTTCGATGATACCAAAGCAGTATCTCGAACAAAACTTGAGATTCTTCGGGTGATCGAAGCAGTACCTTATCCATTAAGGCTCTTCGATGATACCAAAGCAGTATCTCGAACAAAACTTGAGATTCTTCGAGTGGTCGAAGCAGTACCTTATCCATTAAGGCTCTTCGATGATACCAAAGCAGTATCTCGAACAAAACTTGAGATTCTTCGGGTGATCGAAGCAGTACCTTATCCATTAAGGCTCTTCGATGATACCAAAGCAGTATCTCGAACAAAACTTGAGATTCTTCGGGTGATCGAAGCAGTACCTTATTCATTAAGGCTCTTCGATGATACCAAAGCAGTATCTCGAACAAAACATGAGATTCCTCGGGTGATCGAAGCAGTACCTTATCCATTAAGGCTCTTCGATGATACCAAAGCAGTATCTCGAACAAAACTTGAGATTCTTCGGGTGATCGAAGCAGTACCTTATCCATTAAGGCTCTTCGATGATACCAAAGCAGTATCTCGAAAAAAACTTGAGATTCTTCGGGTGGTCGAAGCAGTACCTTATCCATTAAGGTTCTTCGATGATACGAAAGCAGTATCTCGAACAAAACTTGAGATTCTTCGGGTGATCGAAGCAGTACCTTATCCATTAAGGCTCTTCGATGATACCAAAGCAGTATCTCGAACAAAACTTGAGATTCTTCGGGTGGTCGAAGCAGTACCTTATCCATTAAAGCTCTTCGATGATACCAAAGCAGTATCTCGAACAAAACTTGAGATTCTTCGGGTGATCGAAGCAGTACCTTATCCATTAAGGCTCTTCGATGATACCAAAGCAGTATCTCGAACAAAACTTGAGATTCTTCGGGTGGTCGAAGCAGTACCTTATCCATTAAGGCTCTTCGATGATACCAAAGCAGTATCTCGAACAAAACTTGAGATTCCTCGGGTGATCGAAGCAGTACCTTATCCATTAAGGCTCTTCGATGATACCAAAGCAGTATCTCGAACAAAACTTGAGATTCTTCGGGTGGTCGAAGCAGTACCTTATCCATTAAGGCTCTTCGATGATACCAAAGCAGTATCTCGAACAAAACTTGAGATTCTTCGGGTGGTCGAAGCAGTACCTTATCCATTAAGGCTCTTCGATGATACCAAAGCAGTATCTCGAACAAAACTTGAGATTCTTCGGGTGATCGAAGCAGTACCTTATCCATTAAGGCTCTTCGATGATACCAAAGCAGTATCTCGAACAAAACTTGACATTCTTCGGGTGGTCGAAGCAGTACCTTATCCATTAAGGCTCTTCGATGATACCAAAGCAGTATCTCGAACAAAACTTGAGATTCTTCGGGTGGTCGAAGCAGTACCTTATCCATTAAGGCTCTTCGATGATACCAAAGCAGTATCTCGAACAAAACTTGAGATTCTTCGGGTGATCGAAGCAGTACCTTATCCATTAAGGCTCTTCGATGATACCAAAGTAGTATCTCGAACAAAACTTGAGATTCTTCGGGTGATCGAAGCAGTACCTTATCCATTAAGGCTCTTCGATGATACCAAAGCAGTATCTCGAACAAAACTTGAGATTCTTCGGGTGGTCGAAGCAGTACCTTATCCATTAAGGCTCTTCGATGATACCAAAGCAGTATCTCGAACAAAACTTGAGATTCTTCGGGTGATCGAAGCAGTACCTTATCCATTAAGGCTCTTCGATGATACCAAAGCAGTATCTCGAACAAAACTTGAGATTCTTCGAGTGATCGAAGCAGTACCTTATCCATTAAGGCTCTTCGATGATACCAAAGCAGTATCTCGAACAAAACTTGAGATTCTTCGGGTGGTCGAAGCAGTACCTTATTCATTAAGGCTCTTCGATGATACCAAAGCAGTATCTCGAACAAAACTTGTGATTCTTCGGGTGGTCGAAGCAGTACCTTATTCATTAAGGCTCTTCGATGATACCAAAGCAGTATCTCGAACAAAACTTGAGATTCTTCGGGTGGTCGAAGCAGTAACTTATCCATTAAGGCTCTTCGATGATACCAATGCAGTATCTCGAACAAAACTTGAGATTATTCGGGTGATCGAAGCAGTACCTTATCCATTAAGGCTCTTCGATGATACCAAAGCAGTATCTCGAACAAAACATGAGATTCTTCGGGTGATCGAAGCAGTACCTTATCCATTAAGGCTCTTCGATGATACCAAAGCAGTATCTCGAACAAAACTTGAGATTCTTCGGGTGGTCGAAGCAGTACCTTATCCATTAAGGCTCTTCGATGATACCAAAGCAGTATCTCGAACAAAACTTGAGATTCTTCGGGTGGTCGAAGCAGTACCTTATCCATTAAGGCTCTTCGATGATACCAAAGCAGTATCTCGAACAAAACTTGAGATTCTTCGGGTGATCGAAGCAGTACCTTATCCATTAAGGCTCTTCGATGATACCAAAGCAGTATCTCGGACAAAACTTGAGATTCTTCGGGTGGTCGAAGCAGTACCTTATCCATTAAGGCTCTTCGATGATACCGAAGCAGTATCTCAAACAAAACTTGAGATTCTTCGGGTGGTCGAAGCAGTACCTTATCCATTAAGGCTCTTCGATGATACCGAAGCAGTATCTCGAACAAAACTTGAGATTCTTCGGGTGGTCGAAGCAGTACCTTATCCATTAAGGCTCTTCGATGATACCAAAGCAGTATCTCGAACAAAACTTGAGATTCTTCGGGTGGTCGAAGCAGTACCTTATCCATTAAGGCTCTTCGATGGTACGAAAGCAGTATCTCGAACAAAACTTGAGATTCTTCGGGTGGTCGAAGCAGTACCTTATCCATTAAGGCTCTTCGATGGTACGAAAGCAGTATCTCGAACAAAACTTGTGATTCTTCGGGTGGTCGAAGCAGTACCTTATCCATTAAGGCTCTTCGATGGTACGAAAGCAGTATCTCGAACAAAACTTGAGATTCTTCGGGTGATCGAAGCAGTACCTTATCCATTAAGGCTCTTCGATGATACCAAAGCAGTATCTCAAACAAAACTTGAGATTCTTCGGGTGGTCGAAGCAGTACCTTATCCATTAAGGCTCTTCGATGATACCAAAGCAGTATCTCGAACAAAACTTGAGATTCTTCGGGTGATCGAAGCAGTACCTTATCCATTAAGGCACTTCGATGATACCAAAGCAGTATCTCGAACAAATGTTGAGATTCTTCGGGTGATCGAAGCAGTACCTTATCCATTAAGGCTCTTCGATGATACCGAAGCAGTATCTCAAACAAAACTTGATATTCTTCGGGTGGTCGAAGCAGTACCTTATCCATTAAGGCTCTTCGATGATACCAAAGCAGTATCTCGAACAAAACTTGAGATTCTTCGGGTGGTCGAAGCAGTACCTTATCCATTAAGGCTCTTCGATGATACCAAAGCAGTATCTCGAACAAAACATGAGATTCTTCCGGTGATCGAAGCAGTACCTTATCCATTAAGGCTCTTCGATGATACCAAAGCAGTATCTCGAACAAATGTTGAGATTCTTCGGGTGATCGAAGCAGTACCTTATCCATTAAGGCTCTTCGATGATACCAAAGAAGTATCTCAAACAAAACTTGCTATTCTTCGGGTGGTCGAAGCAGTACCTTATCCATTAAGGCTCTTCGATGATACCAAAGCAGTATCTCGAACAAAACTTGAGATTCTTCGGGTGGTCGAAGCAGTACCTTATCCATTAAGGCTCTTCGATGATACCAAAGCAGTATCTCGAACAAAACTTGAGATTCTTCAAGTGGTTGAAGCAGTACCTTATCCATTAAGGCTCTTCGATGGTACGAAAGCAGTATCTCGAACAAAACTTGAGATTCTTCGGGTGATCGAAGCAGTACCTTATCCATTAAGGCTCTTCGATGATACCAAAGCAGTATCTCGAACAAAACTTGAGATTCTTCGGGTGGTCGAAACAGTACCTTATCCATTAAAGCTCTTCGATGATACCAAAGCAGTATCTCGAACAAAACTTGAGATTCTTCGGGTGATTGAAGGAGTACCTTATCCATTAAGGCTCTTCGATGATACCAAAGCAGTATCTCGAACAAAACTTGAGATTCTTCGGGTGATCGAAGCAGTACCTTATCCATTAAGGCTCTTTGATGATACCAAAGCAGTATCTCGAACAAAACTTGAGATTCTTCGGGTGATCGAAGCAGTACCTTATCCATTAAGGCTCTTCGATGATACCAAAGAAGTATCTCGAACAAAACTTGAGATTCTTCGGGTGGTCGAAGCAGTACCTTATCCATTAAGGCTCTTCGATGATACCAAAGCAGTATCTCGAACAAAACTTGAGATTCTTTGGGTGATCGAAGCAGTACCTTATCCATTAAGGCTCTTCGATGATACCAAAGAAGTATCTCGAACAAAACTTGAGATTCTTCGGGTGATCGAAGCAGTACCTTATCCATTAAGGCTCTTCGATGATACCAAAGAAGTATCTCGAACAAAACTTGAGATTCTTCGGGTGGTCGAAGCAGTACCTTATCCATTAAGGCTCTTCGATGATACTAAAGCAGTATCTCGAACAAAACTTGAGATTCTTCGGGTGATCGAAGCAGTACCTTATCCATTAAGGCTCTTCGATGATACCAAAGCAGTATCTCGAACAAAACTTGAGATTCTTCGGGTGGTCAAGGCAGTACCTTATCCATTAAGGCTCTTCGATGATACCAAAGCAGTATCTCGAACAAAACTTGAGATTCTTCGGGTGGTCGAAGCAGTACCTTATCCATTAAGGCTCTTCGATGATACCAAAGCAGTATCTCGAACAAAACTTGAGATTCTTCGGGTGATCGAAGCAGTACCTTATCCACTAAGGCTCTTCGATGATACCAAAGCAGTATCTCGAACAAAACTTGAGATTCTTTGGGTGATCGAAGCAGTACCTTATCCATTAAGGCTCTTCGATGATACCAAAGAAGTATCTCGAACAAAACTTGAGATTCTTCGAGTGATCGAAGCAGTACCTTATCCATTAAGGCTCTTCGATGATATCAAAGAAGTATCTCGAACAAAACTTGAGATTCTTCGGGTGGTCAAAGCAGTACCTTATCCATTAAGGCTCTTCGATGATACCAAAGCAGTATCTCGAACAAAACTTGAGATTCTTTGGGTGATCGAAGCAGTACCTTATCCATTAAGGCTCTTCGATGATACCAAAGAAGTATCTCGAACAAAACTTGAGATTCTTCGGGTGATCGAAGCAGTACCTTATCCATTAAGGCTCTTCGATGATACCAAAGAAGTATCTCGAACAAAACTTGAGATTCTTCGGGTGGTCGAAGCAGTACCTTATCCATTAAGGCTCTTCGATGATACTAAAGCAGTATCTCGAACAAAACTTGAGATTCTTCGAGTGATCGAAGCAGTACCTTATCCATTAAGGCTCTTCGATGATACCAAAGCAGTATCTCGAACAAAACTTGAGATTTTTCGGGTGATCGAAGATGTACCTTATCCATTAAGGCTCTTCGATGATACCAAAGCAGTATCTCGAACAAAACTTGAGATTCTTCGGGTGGTCGAAGCAATACCTTATCCATTAAGGCTCTTCGATGATACCAAAGCAGTATCTCGAACAAAACTTGAGATTCTTCGGGTGATCGAAGCAGTACCTTATCCACTAAGGCTCTTCGATGATACCAAAGCAGTATCTCGAACAAAACTTGAGATTCTTCGGGTGGTCGAAGCAGTACCTTATCCATTAAGGCTCTTCGATGATACCAAAGCAGTATCTCGAACAAAACTTGAGATTCTTCGGGTGATTGAAGCAGTACCTTATCCATTAAGGCTCTTCGATGGTACGAAAGCAGTATCTCGAACAAAACTTTAGATTCTTCGGGTGATCGAAGCAGTACCTTATCCATTAAGGCTCTTCGATGATACCAAAGCAGTATCTCGAACAAAACTTGAGATTCTTCGGGTGGTCGAAGCAGTATCTTATCCATTAAGGCTCTTCGATGATACCAAAGCAGTATCTCGAACAAAACTTGAGATTCTTCGGGTGATCGAAGCAGTACCTTATCCATTAAGGCTCTTCGATGATACCAAAGCAGTATCTCGAACAAATGTTGAGATTCTTCGGGTGATCGAAGCAGTACCTTATCCATTAAGGCTCTTCGATGATACCGAAGCAGTATCTCAAACAAAACTTGATATTCTTCGGGTGGTCGAAGCAGTACCTTATCCATTAAGGCTCTTCGATGATACCAAAGCAGTATCTCGAACAAAACTTGAGATTCTTCGGGTGGTCGAAGCAGTACCTTATCCATTAAGGCTCTTCGATGATACCAAAGCAGTATCTCGAACAAAACTTGAGATTCTTCGGGTGATCGAAGCAGTGCCTTATCCATTAAGGCTCTTCGATGATACCAAAGCAGTATCTCGAACAAAACTTGAGATTCTTCGGGTGGTCGAAGCAGTACCTTATCCATTAAGGCTCTTCGATGATACCAAAGCAGTATCTCGAACAAAACTTGAGATTCTTCGGGTGGTCGAAGCAGTACCTTATCCATTAAGGCTCTTCGATGATACCAAAGCAGTATCTCGAACAAAACTTGAGATTCTTCGGGTGATCGAAGCAGTACCTTATCCATTAAGGCTCTTCGATGATACCAAAGCAGTATCTCGAACAAAACTTGAGATTCTTCGGGTGGTCGAAGCAGTACCTTATCCGTTAAGGCTCTTCGATGGTACGAAAGCAGTATCTCGAACAAAACTTGAGATTCTTTGGGTGATCGAAGCAGTACCTTATCCATTAAGGCTCTTCGATGATACCAAAGCAGTATCTCGAACAAAACTTGAGATTCTTCGGGTGATCGAAGCAGTACCTTATCCATTAAGGCTCTTTGATGATACCAAAGCAGTATCTCGAACAAAACTTGAGATTCTTCGGGTGATTGAAGGAGTACCTTATCCATTAAGGCTCTTCGATGATACCAAAGCAGTATCTCGAACAAAACTTGAGATTCTTCGGGTGATCGAAGCAGTACCTTATCCATTAAGGCTCTTTGATGATACCAAAGCAGTATCTCGAACAAAACTTGAGATTCTTCGGGTGATCGAAGCAGTACCTTATCCATTAAGGCTCTTCGATGATACCAAAGAAGTATCTCGAACAAAACTTGAGATTCTTCGGGTGGTCGAAGCAGTACCTTATCCATTAAGGCTCTTCGATGATACCAAAGCAGTATCTCGAACAAAACTTGAGATTCTTCGGGTGATCGAAGCAGTACCTTATCCATTAAGGCTCTTCGATGATACCAAAGAAGTATCTCGAACAAAACTTGAGATTCTTCGGGTGATCGAAGCAGTACCTTATCCATTAAGGCTCTTCGATGATACCAAAGAAGTATCTCGAACAAAACTTGAGATTCTTCGGGTGGTCGAAGCAGTACCTTATCCATTAAGGCTCTTCGATGATACTAAAGTAGTATCTCGAACAAAACTTGAGATTCTTCGAGTGATCGAAGCAGTACCTTATCCATTAAGGCTCTTCGATGATACC
The DNA here is from genome assembly GCA_963859935.3 of Lathyrus sativus. Lineage (NCBI taxonomy): Eukaryota > Viridiplantae > Streptophyta > Magnoliopsida > Fabales > Fabaceae > Lathyrus > Lathyrus sativus. The sequence goes on along the minus strand of OZ012740.1, from coordinate 123,481,193 downwards.
AAAGCAGTATCTCGAACAAAACTTGAGATTTTTCGGGTGATCGAAGATGTACCTTATCCATTAAGGCTCTTCGATGATACCAAAGCAGTATCTCGAACAAAACTTGAGATTCTTCGGGTGGTCGAAGCAGTACCTTATCCATTAAGGCTCTTCGATGATACCAAAGCAGTATCTCGAACAAAACTTGAGATTCTTCGGGTGATCGAAGCAGTACCTTATCCACTAAGGCTCTTCGATGATACCAAAGCAGTATCTCGAACAAAACTTGAGATTCTTCGGGTGGTCGAAGCAGTACCTTATCCATTAAGGCTCTTCGATGATACCAAAGCAGTATCTCGAACAAAACTTGAGATTCTTCGGGTGATTGAAGCAGTACCTTATCCATTAAGGCTCTTCGATGATACCAAAGCAGTATCTCGAACAAAACTTGAGATTCTTCGGGTGGTCGAAGCAGTACCTTATCCATTAAGGCTCTTCGATGATACCAAAGCAGTATCTCGAACAAAACTTGAGATTTTTTGGGTGGTCGAAGCAGTACCTTATCCATTAAGGCTCTTCGATGATACCAAAGCAGTATCTCGAACAAAACTTGAGATTCTTCGGGTGATCGAAGCAGTACCTTATCCATTAAGGCTCTTCGATGATACCAAAGAAGTATCTCGAACAAAACTTGAGATTCTTCGGGTGGTCGAAGCAGTACCTTATCCATTAAGGCTCTTCGATGATACCAAAGCAGTATCTCGAACAAAACTTGAGATTCTTCGAGTGATCGAAGCAGTACCTTATCCATTAAGGCTCTTCGATGATACCAAAGCAGTATCTCAAACAAAACTTGAGATTCTTCGGGTGATCGAAGATGTACCTTATCCATTAAGGCTCTTCGATGATACCAAAGCAGTATCTCGAACAAAACTTGAGATTCTTCGGGTGGTCGAAGCAGTACCTTATCCATTAAGGCTCTTCGATGATACCAAAGCAGTATCTCGAACAAAACTTGAGATTCTTCGGGTGGTCGAAGCAGTACCTTATCCATTAAGGCTCTTCGATGATACCAAAGCAGTATCTCGAACAAAACTTGAGATTCTTCGGGTGGTCGAAGCAGTACCTTATCCATTAAGGCTCTTCGATGATACCAAAGCTGTATCTTGAACAAAACTTGAGATTCTTCGGGTGATCGAAGCAGTACCTTATCCATTAAGGCTCTTCGATGATACCAAAGCAGTATCTCGAACAAAACTTGAGATTCTTCGGGTGGTCGAAGCAGTACCTTATCCGTTAAGGCTCTTCGATGATACCAAAGCAGTATCTCGAACAAAACTTGAGATTCTTCGGGTGATCGAAGCAGTACCTTATCCATTAAGGCTCTTCGATGATACCAAAGCAGTATCTCGAACAAAACTTGAGATTCTTCGGGTGATCGAAGCAGTACCTTATCCATTAAGGCTCTTCGATGATACCAAAGAAGTATCTCGAACAAAACTTGAGATTCTTCGGGTGATCGAAGCAGTACCTTATCCATTAAGGCTCTTCGATGATACCAAAGAAGTATCTCGAACAAAACTTGAGATTCTTCGGGTGGTCGAAGCAGTACCTTATCCATTAAGGCTCTTCGATGATACTAAAGTAGTATCTCGAACAAAACTTGAGATTCTTCGAGTGATCGAAGCAGTACCTTATCCATTAAGGCTCTTCGATGATACCAAAGCAGTATCTCGAACAAAACTTGAGATTTTTCGGGTGATCGAAGATGTACCTTATCCATTAAGGCTCTTCGATGATACCAAAGCAGTATCTCGAACAAAACTTGAGATTCTTCGGGTGGTCGAAGCAGTACCTTATCCATTAAGGCTCTTCGATGATACCAAAGCAGTATCTCGAACAAAACTTGAGATTCTTCGGGTGATCGAAGCAGTACCTTATCCACTAAGGCTCTTCGATGATACCAAAGCAGTATCTCGAACAAAACTTGAGATTCTTCGGGTGGTCAAAGCAGTACCTTATCCATTAAGGCTCTTCGATGATACCAAAGCAGTATCTCGAACAAAACTTGAGATTCTTCGGGTGATTGAAGCAGTACCTTATCCATTAAGGCTCTTCGATGATACCAAAGCAGTATCTCGAACAAAACTTGAGATTCTTCGGGTGGTCGAAGCAGTACCTTATCCATTAAGGCTCTTCGATGATACCAAAGCAGTATCTCGAACAAAACTTGAGATTTTTTGGGTGGTCGAAGCAGTACCTTATCCATTAAGGCTCTTCGATGATACCAAAGCAGTATCTCGAACAAAACTTGAGATTCTTCGGGTGATCGAAGCAGTACCTTATCCATTAAGGCTCTTCGATGATACCAAAGAAGTATCTCGAACAAAACTTGAGATTCTTCGGGTGGTCGAAGCAGTACCTTATCCATTAAGGCTCTTCGATGATACCAAAGCAGTATCTCGAACAAAACTTGAGATTCTTCGGGTGATCGAAGCAGTACCTTATCCATTAAGGCTCTTCGATGATACCAAAGCAGTATCTCGAACAAACCTTGAGATTCTTCGGGTGATCGAAGATGTACCTTATCCATTAAGGCTCTTCGATGATACCAAAGCAGTATCTCGAATAAAACTTGAGATTCTTCGGGTGGTCGAAGCAGTACCTTATCCATTAAGGCTCTTCGATGATACCAAAGCAGTATCTCGAACAAAACTTGAGATTCTTCGGGTGGTCGAAGCAGTACCTTATCCATTAAGGCTCTTCGATGATACCAAAGCAGTATCTCGAACAAAACTTGAGATTCTTCGGGTGGTCGAAGCAGTACCTTATCCATTAAGGCTCTTCGATGATACCAAAGCTGTATCTTGAACAAAACTTGAGATTCTTCGGGTGATCGAAGCAGTACCTTATCCATTAAGGCTCTTCGATGATACCAAAGCAGTATCTCGAACAAAACTTGAGATTCTTCGGGTGGTCGAAGCAGTACCTTATCCGTTAAGGCTCTTCGATGATACCAAAGCAGTATCTCGAACAAAACTTGAGATTCTTCGGGTGATCGAAGCAGTACCTTATCCATTAAGGCTCTTCGATGATACCAAAGCAGTATCTCGAACAAAACTTGAGATTCTTCGGGTGATCGAAGCAGTACCTTATCCATTAAGGCTCTTCGATGATACCAAAGCAGTATCTCGAACAAAACTTGAGATTCTTCGGGTGATCGAAGCAGTACCTTATCCATTAAGGCTCTTCGATGATACCAATGCAGTATCTTGAACAAAACTTGAGATTCTTCGGGTGATCGAAGCAGTACCTTATCCATTAAGGCTCTTCGATGATACCAAAGCAGTATCTCGAACAAAACTTGAGATTCTTCGGGTGGTCGAAGCAGTACCTTATCCATTAAGGCTCTTTGATGATACCAAAGCAGTATCTCGAACAAAACTTGAGATTCTTTGGGTGGTCGAAGCAGTACCTTATCCATTAAGGCTCTTCGATGATACCAAAGCAGTATCTCAAACAAAACTTGAGATTCTTCGGGTGATCGAAGCAGTACCTTATCCATTAAGGCTCTTCGATGATACCAAAGCAGTATCTCGAACAAAACTTGAGATTCTTCGGGTGGTCGAAGCAGTACCTTATCCATTAAGGCTCTTCGATGATACCAAAGCAGTATCTCGAACAAAACTTGAGATTCTTCGGGTGATCGAAGCAGTACCTTATCCATTAAGGCTCTTCGATGATACCAAAGCAGTATCTCGAACAAAACTTGAGATTCTTCGGGTGGTCGAAGCAGTACCTTAGCCATAAGGTTCTCCGATCATACCAAAGCAGTATCTCGAGTGATAATTTTGCTGAGGAATAGTTGAGCTAAAATTCCTATTTAAAGGAACAGCGTTGTCCAAACTCTGTGGGGGGAAATCTTCAATAAACTCTATAAGATAACCTCTTCTTGGGGAGCCACCAGAGCAATAGTTGCTGGGGATCATCATCATCAACCGCATGGTTGAAGACTGACCTGCTGGAGATTAGAATTCCCTGAACTTGCGGAGTAACAACTCCTTTCAGATTCACTACTGCCAACTTCATCGGAGGACTGGCGAAGATGTTTACAAACTGATCCTGGATCCTGCTATGTGGTTATGCTATGTTAATGGTGATGGCGATGATATGCAACCAAGATGCAACTGCTAGGGAGTGCAAGATGCGAATGCAAATAATATGCTAATGCTCGATATGACTATGATATGATGTGCTTATGATAATGTCGCGACCAGGTATGCTGGGGATGAAATCCTGTCGGGGACATCATCAGGGATTGGATTCGATAGTTGCCAAACGGATTTGGACTTTATTGTAAGGAGGATTCCATTAAGGGTGGACTTTTCTTGGTTGCCAATGAAGACTGGACTTTATAGGGTAAATTTGAGATGCCAACAGGAGTGGCTTTTTGTAGTTGCCAATAAAAGATTGGGCTTTCTGTGGGTATAGTGAGAGGATTGGACTATTCGACATCCCGGATTTATATATTCCATGACGACCGGGGGAACTGATTGCCCTAGTTTAGTTCTTGAACTCGATGCTGGGGGAACCACCTCATATAGACTCTATATAAAGGCAAGACTTCTCATGATGACAAGCCTGGATAGCTGACGCCTAATTCAAAGCTTCTACCTGTTGACATTTTTCCTGGAGACCATCTATTTTCCCCAATATCTTCGAACATCAAGGCAAGCTCCCTACCTTGTCAAAAGTTATATTTTATTTTTATTATTTTTTATTATCATATTTCTTAGCTGAAGTTTCGAACACAAATTATCAAAATAAAAATTAATTTGCAAACAATCGGATAAAGTAAAAGAGTGAGCACAATTTAATTGAGAAATCTCTCCTTATATTGATTTGTCCCTTGAATGGGTGAGTATACAGAGATGTAATCCCTTAATGAGGTGATTACAATGCAAGAAAAATATAATGGCAAAAATTAGAGTTCCTTTGAGTTTCGACACTGCTATAAACCCCATGGCTTTGGAAGTCTTCAACACGTTGCTTCGTAGGAAAATGGCCGGATCAATTATGTCGAGTGATCATGCATAATGGATACTTTGCCTTGGAATTTTGCCCCTAACTTTTTCCTGGATCGCCCTTTCGGGTTTTCAATCCACCGGGACGCCCTTTTTTGCCTGAGCCGCCCTTTCAGGTTTTTAACTCAGCAGGCCTATTCTTATTTTATCCCTAATTTTTGCCTGAACCGCCCTTTCGGGTTTTTGGTTCATCGGGATAGCCAATTTTGCCTAAGTCGCCCTTTCGGGTTTTCGACTTAGCGGCTTTATTACTCCACTTTTTTTAGGTAAAGTATCGTTTGACCAAATCTGCATTCACTGGAAAAGGTAATTCCTCCCCATCCATGGTTGCGAGCTTTAGGGCACCACCGGAGAATGCTTCTGTTACCACATATGGGCCTTCATAGTTCGGCGTCCATTTGCCCCTAGATTCATTATACATAGCCATGATCCTCTTGAGTACTAAGTCTCCTTGCGCGAATGTCCTAGGGTGCACTCTTTTGTCGAAGGCTCTCTTCATTCTTCTCTGGTAAAGCTGGCCGTGGCATATGGCTGTCAAGCGCTTTTCCTCAATGAGATTAAGTTCTTCAAACCTCGTTTTTACCCATTCGGCTTCATCAAGTTGAGCTTCCATTAAAACCCTCAGAGAAGGGATTTCGACCTCTATTGGGAGAACTGCCTCCATGCCATAAACCAACGAGTAGGGAGTTGCCCCTGTTGAAGTTCGTACGGAAGTACGGTAGCCGTGTAATGCAAAGGGTAACATCTCGTGCCAATCTTTGTATGTGACCACCATCTTCTGGATGATTTTCTTGATATTTTTATTGGCTGCTTCTACGACTCCATTCATTTTGGGTCTATATGGTGTTGAGTTATGGTATTCTATTTTAAAACTGGCGCACAGCTCGTCCATCATTTTGTTGTTGAGATTCAACCCATTGTCAGTGATGATGCGATTGGGCACTCCATATCTGCATATGATGTTGTGTTTCAAGAAGCAGGCGACTACTTGCTTAGTAACGTTGGTATATGAAGCAACTTCAACCCACTTGGTGAAATAGTCTATAGCCACAAGTATGAAGCGATATCCGTTTGAAGCTTTTTGTTCAATCATCCCAATCATGTCTATTCCCCACATGGAGAAGGGCCATGGTGAGGTTAAGACGTTCAATAGAGTGGTGGGTACATGAATCTTATCAGAGTATATTTGGCACTTGTGACAAGTTCGGGCATGATGGTAACAATCTGCTTCCATGGTAAGTCAATAATAGTCCGCCCTTAATATTTTCTTTGCCATGGTATGTCCATTCGCATGAGTTCCAAAGCAGCCTTCAAGAATGTCCTTTAGAATCTGTTCAGCTTCACGTTTCTCCACACATCTAAGCAAAACAGTGTCATGATTGCGCTTGTACAATACATTTCCGTTGAGGAAGAAGTTGGATGCCAATCTTCGCAAAGTTCTTTTGTCGATACCCAGGGCTCCTTCAGGATATTCGTGCTTCTCAAGATATCGCTTTATATCATAAAACCACGGCTTTTCATCTGCGTCTTTATCATCACTCAGACAATGTGCGGGCTCTTCAAAGCGGCGCAAATCAATAGATGGTCTATGATTTGGCCATATCAACTTGTACATGGATGCCAGAGTTGCCAAAGCGTCAGCCATTTGATTCTCTTCTCGAGGTATGTGAGCAAAAGTGATATCATCGAATCGGGGAAGCAATTTGGCCATATAATCTCGGTATGGAATTAAGTTTTCATGCTTGGTATCCCAATCGCCTCTTATCTGGTAAATTACTAGAGCAGAATCTCCAAACACATCGAGAGTTTTGATTCTCAAGTCAATGGCTTCTTCTAGCCCTAGTATACATGCCTCGTACTCTGCTATATTGTTAGTGCACGGGAAACAGAGCTTGGTCGTAAACGGCAAGTGAAAATTTTTGGGAGATGTAATCACTGCCCCAATTCCATGTCCATAAGAGTTAGAAGCACCATCGAACATAAGAGTCCATCGCTCCCCTGGTTCTGGCCCTTCATCTGGCCCTAGCTCTTTGTAATCTATTGCCATCATGATATCCTCATCTGGAAAGTCAAATCTCAAAGGTTGGTACTCTTCCACCGGCTGATGGGCCAAATGATCTGCTAACACACTGCCCTTTATAGCTTTCTGAGTGGTGTATTGGATGTCGTATTCAGATAGAAGCATTTGCCACCGGGCTATCCTACCGGTGAGAGCAGGCTTCTCGAAGATATATTTGATTGGATCCATCTTGGAGATTAAGTATGTGGTGTGCGTCAGCATATATTGTCTGAGTCGTCTAGCAGCCCATGCAAGTGCACAACAAGTCTTCTCAAGCAAAGAGTATCTAGTCTCACAGTCGTTAAACTTTTTGCTGAGATAGTATATATCATGCTCTTTCTTGCACATATCATCTTGTTGTCCTAATACGCAACCCATGGACTCTTCTAGCACAGTTAAGTACATAACGAGCGGCCTTCCAGGAACTGGTGGTATCAAGATCGGTGGTTCTTGCAAATATTCTTTGATTGCATCAAATGCCCCTTGGCACTCATCATTCCACACAACCGGCTGATCTTTCCTGAGTAATTTAAAAATTGGCTTGCAAGTGGCTGTGAGATGTGAAATAAATCTTGCGATATAATTCAACCTCCCTAGAAATCCACGGACCTCCTTTTCGGTCTTTGGTGCAGGCATGTCCTGAATCTCCCTTACTTTGTCAGGATCCACCTCAATCCCTTTCTGGCTTACTATAAAGCCTAACAACTTTCCAGATCGCACCCCGAATGTACATTTGTTGGGATTAAGTCTTAACTTGAACTTCCTCAGTCTGGCGAACAACTTTTCCAGATTACCCACATGCTCCTCTTCAGTCTGGGACTTAGCAATCATGTCATTAACGTACACTTCAATCTCTTTGTGAATCATATCGTGAAAGAGTGTTACCATTGCACGTTGGTATGTTGCCCCAGCGTTCTTTAACCCAAATGGCATTACCTTGTAACAGAATATGCCCCATGGTGTAATGAACATGGTTTTTTCCATGTCATCTGGATCCATCTTAATTTGATTGTAACCAGAGAATCCATCCATGAAGGAAAAAACAGAGAACTGTGCAGTATTATCTACCAACACATCAATGTGAGGCAATGGAAAATCGTCTTTAGGACTTGCTCTGTTTAAGTCGCGGTAATCCACACACATACGGACCTTTCCATCTTTTTTCGGTACGGGAACGATATTTGCAACCCATTGCGGGTATTTGGCCACTACTAAGAACCCTGCATCAAATTGTTTTTGGACCTCATCACGGATTTTCAGAGCCATATCAGGGCGAGTTCTTCTCAACTTCTGCTTGACGGCATGACACCCTTCTTTGAGTGGCAACTTGTGTACAACAATGTTCGTATCTAGACCAGGCATGTCCTGATACGACCATGCAAATACATCAACATATTCTCGTAGGAGCCCTACTAACTTTACCTTGACAACATCTTGAAGAGATGCTCCAATCTTTATCTCCCTTTTATTTTCTTCTGAACCCAGGTTGATGACCTCGACATCCTCTTTATGCGGCATAATGACCTTCTCTTCTTGCTGCAACAACCTAGCCAATTCGTTGGGGAGCTCATTCTCGTCTTCTTCATCCGCTTGGTATATTGGACAATCAAAATAAAAAAGGCCTACAGCAGTGTCGATATCAAGGACCTCAGTGGTGTCTCTGCATGTTTATGATTTATGCAGCTTATTTAGGAAAGTGAGTGCGCGAAAGAAATGCCATTAATTATGAAAAAATAGAAAAGAAAATGAGCAAGAATTGAATGCAAATCAAAATTTATTCATGTTAAACATGTTTCGAAACATCAGGGGGCCCGATACAAAGCTCCACTACGCCTTGGGCAGAGCGTAGGGTTTTTGAAAATCAATTAAAACTTTACTTTTGAAGAGGGAAAAACTGGGGTATTTCGATGGTCTTCCAATTCTTCAATTCTTCACCAGGTTCGGCCTGTCGGATCCAGCTTGCGGAGGCTTCCTTGTCATCAATCCCATCTTCAATTACCATGGCGGAAGTATGGTCGAAGATATGCCCAGCGCTCTTGAAGACTTCTGCTACAGGAGGAATCTGTTTCTTGCCATATGCAATTGTCACAGTGTTGGATGAAGGATGGTACCCTAGCCCAAATTTGTCGAACTTTTCAGCCACTTCCACCATTTTGCCCCAGCCTTGGGCGTTCCCCTTGTCTACAATCATCTTAGCTTCTTCATAAGATGCCATTGCTGATCTTGAACTCTGACCCACTGAAATTTGCTGCACTGCTAATGTATTCACCATTTCGAAAGACTGAAAAGGCGTTTCCACCATTTCCCCTTCAACTTCAATGTACTTGAAGGATGTTAAGTGGCTAACCAAGATATTCTCCTCTCCTCCAATCTGAACTACTTTGTCATTACTGACAAATTTTAGCTTCTGCTGAAGGGTGGAGGTAACAGCTCCTGCATAATGAATCCAAGGTCTTCCTAATAGACAGCTGTACCCTGGATAAATGTCCATTACTTGGAAAGTGATAGTGAAGACAGTTGGCCCGATTTTTATTGGCAAGTCCACATCGCCAATCACAACACGCCTGGAACCATCAAAAGCTTTGACTACCAGAGCACTTGGCTTCATGCTAACTCCTTTTACTGGCATTCTCTCCAGGGTGACCTTGGGAAGCACATTCAAAGAAGAACCTGTATCCACTAAGACTCGGGATATCAATGTGTCTTGGCACTTGATAGAAATGTGGAGAGCTTTATTGTGGTTTCTCTTCTCTGCAGTCAAGTCATCATCATTAAACCCAAGAAAGTTTCCGGTTGTTACACTAGCTATCACATCATTGAACTGCGCTACAGTGATGTCTTTAGCAATATGCGCAGCACTCAACACCTTCATCAAAGATAACCTGTGGGCCTCTGAATTAAGTAACAACGAGAGCATGGAAATTCTGGCAGGAGTCTGGTTTAGTTGATCAATCACTTTGTAATCACTTTTTCTGATGATCTTCAAAAACTCCTCAGCTTCTTTTGGTGTTACTGCTGCTTTTGGTGATGACACCTCAACAGGTGGCTCAACACTTGGTGGTTCAATTGTAGCTTTTTCTTTATTTCTAGCTGGCACTTCCACTGGTTTGGCGGCAAATAAACGACCGCTACGGGTCATCCCACTAGGCCCCACAACTGCATCGCATTTGGCAGTGTCATACTCAATCACTAGTCTCTCTGGCCTCTGTTTAAAAACTTTGGGCTCAGATTCATTGACAGAATATTCTATTACCACCGGAGCTGGTCGCGCTTCTCTTTGTCTATTGACGTCATCTTCATCATACTGCATAACCACGGGTGCTGGTCGGGCGAGCCTCTGTTGAAAGGCTTCCGAAGGATCATACTGTAAGACTACTGGTGCTGGTCGAAGTCGCCTTGTCGGATAAGCACTTGTTTCATCATACTGAATATCAATAGCAGACACGTTCGAATCTCTTTGTTCTATTTGTATTATCCCATGCTCTAAGAACCTTTGCAGATGTTTTTTTACCACTTCGTCAGTCAAATTCTCCACTTCTTTTTGGGGAATCATCCCACTTTTCTTCAATTGTTCTCCGATAACGGCCATCGGAGTACGGACATCTTCAACATTCGTAATTAGCCTCAAACCACTATTTTCTTCCACAACATTGACAGAAGGACCTCCATGTTTATGCAACGGATCCTTCGTAATGTTGGCACCTCTAGGTGTAAAAGTGAGATCTTTGGATTCTATCAAATCCTGCACCCTGTTTTGAAACGCATAGCTGTTGTCTATGGAGTGTCCAGGGGCTCCCTTATGAAACTCACAATGGGCATTCGCATCGTACCCGGGGGGGGGGGGGGGTATGGAAAGGTTGCTGGTCGTAAATCTCGCAACGTTAAGTGTCCACTCTGATTTAGTTGAGCAAAGATCTCCCCATATGACATAGGCAGTGGGTCAAGTTGTCTTCTTGGCTGTCTCGACCTTTGTTGTCTTTGAGCCGGGGCATTCTGATATTGCGGTGGGGGAACTCTCTGATAATTCTGCTGCTGATTCTGTTGTTGAGCTGGTTGTTGATAAGGAGCATGGGCTACTGCAACTACCTGTGGATACTGGATGTTCACTGGAGCTCTATCTCCTCGTCCTCGCATCACGACATTAGTTTCATCTTCCCTTTTCTTCACAAAAGGCTTCCTCCCCCCATTCATCGGGACCGCATCCTTGTTCTTCTTCAAAGTACTCTCGATTCTTTCACCTACTGACACCATTTCAGCAAAGTTAGGGAAACTGGTCCCGAGCATGCGGTCCAAGTATTGAGGTTGTAGAGTTCCCATAAACATGTCAGTTAACTCCTTAGTCAGCAATGGTGGTTGAACACGGGCAGCCAACTCCCTCCACCTTTGGGCATACTCCTTAAATGACTCATTGTTACGTTGAGTCATGTCTTGCAGCTGCGTGCGATTCGGTGCCAAATCAGTGTTATACTGATAATGTTGTGAAAACGCATCTGCTAAATCTCTCCACGTACTGATTTGTCCTTTTTCTAACTGCATATACCATTCCAATGATGCCCCACTGAGGCTATCTTGGAAGTAATGTATTAAGATCAAGTCGTTGTCAATGTGAGCTGCCATCTTGCGACAGTACGCTCGCAGATGGGTTTTGGGGCAACTGACCCCCTTGTACTTCTCAAAGTCCGGGACTTTGAATTTCTTCGGTATCACCAATCCTGGTACTAGGCACATGTCAACAGCATCCAACCCTGGAGTCTTCTTGATTTCCAATGACTTGATTTTCTCTTCAACAGTTCGTAGTCTATCTGCAACAAAGTCATTAGTAGCCCCCATATTGTGTTGAGGAGGAGGTGGTGGAGGTTGGTAGAAAGCATCGTATTGTTCGTCCATGTCTGCTTCAGAACCCTGACGCGCGGATATGGAACGGTCAACAAGGTCTACGTGGGGAGTTTTAACAATCCCCGAAGTTCCTATGTTGTCGGCCGCCTTCTTGGCATCAACAAAAGTCTCAGCATTGTTTTCTTTTTGGGCTAGCGTCAGCATTGTCTCCAGCAGCTGGTCCATCTTCATCTTGAGAGCGTCGATGTCACCTATCATAGTGTTCTGAGTCTCTTCCATCTGTTCAAGCGTCATTTGAAAGTTGCGCCTGGTCTCGTAGCGATGTCGAATAGTCAGCTTTCAAATTCTGAAGGTAGAAGGGAAAAGTCCAATGAGTTGTACCGTCGGGTGAAGATGCAAAGATGCTCATGTTTATGCTTATGATTATGATTTTTTTTCATATATATTTTTTAGGGAAGCATTTATACCAACGGTTATTTATTAATCATTCAAACAGCACAAGAACAAATAATCAAAAAACTACTCCTCATTCATTTAAACTTGTTCCAACATAAACAGAGTACAGTCCATCCAAGAATATATAAAGTTTGCGCAAAATAATAGAAAAACAAAGAAAATTTCAAGCTTCATTTCTTCTTGCTTCACGCTCCTTGAGCTCCTCCTTGAATCTTGCCAACATTTCTTTGCACACATATATGAACTCATAAATAGCCGGAGCGGTAGAATCATCTATGGCTTCCATAGCATCACGATGTTTCCATATCAGATCTTGGGCCAGCCAGTTGCAAAATTCCACCAATCCATTTAGTTTGTTGCGGTATGCATCTCGGTTATCCTTCATGATGTGAATGGATTGCTCATATGCTGCAACATCATGAGCCAACTGGTCTCTTGCAGCAGACCAAATTGCTTGGTCTTCCTTAATAGCTCCTATCTGATTCTCTTGATACTTAACAAACTTCTTGAGCTCATCCAGATCAATACACATCTTACACCAATCTTCTGGCTTAACCCAAGATGAGTTTAGGGCTTCTTCCTTGAGTTGACGTTCTCTATCTTTGTCAGCTCTTGACTGGCGTAGTGCAGCATCAAGTGTCTTGATTTCCGCTCCTAATGTCTCCCTGATCTCCTTATTCTGGTTAGTGGCTAGAAGGTACCACTTTTCATTCTCTCGCCATTTTCTATGAGCGTGGTCCAGCTGCTCTTTGAGGGATTCTAAGCAACTGTCAGCCTGGTTGATGCATGCTTTGGTCCTTTTCCTTTTACCCTTTTCTTCATTAATCTTGCTTCCCATTTCTTCAATTCGCTTATCCTTTCTCTCGATCTCATACCTCATGTGATTCCTTTCATTAGTCACATTTTGAAGGTTGACTTGTAAATCTTCGTTTTCTTTCCCTAGCTGGGCTATCTTGACTTTCATCTCTTCCACTTCTTCGACTGATACAGGGACCGGTTGCGGAGTGATGGGTTTAGGAGGTGCCTCAATATAAAAGGGGAGCTTAACTATTTTGACCCTCTCTAGAACCCACTGCCGAAAAGGCATCTTGGTCACACCATCCTTTCTTCTCAAATCTGATCCTCTAGTGTGAACTTTCTGCCAAGATCGTACAATCTGATAGAGAAGTGAGCGATCTTTGGCACCTCTCTCATGGAGGATCATTTCTTCTAGTTCTTTGTCTTCAGGCTTCCCTAACATTGGGTACTCAAATTGTCGTATGGCTAATATAGGATTATAGCTTATGCAACCTTTCGATCTGATCAACGGTACGTTGCAAAAACTACCACAACTCATGATGATTTCACTTACTTCCAACTTGTTCGGGTACCAGGTAATGTTCTTTTCAGAGATAGATACTAGAAATTGGGCCCATTCCCCACTGTTCAAAGTTGGGACACTGGCGTGACGTTTGAGTATGTGAGACGTGAGCCATTTGTAGAGAATAGGGAGACAAAATGTCAATACTGAACCCTTTTTTTCATGGCGAAGGTGTAAAGTGTAAAAAACATCAGCCAGGAGAGGGTGTGTCGGGCTTTGATCCTTCTTCCAAACGGCCCAAAATACGCTGACAGCTGCAGAATCAACGAAATCTTCGAAAGTGGGAAACAACACTAACCCATAGATGAGGAGAGCCAATATATTCACCAAAGCATCCCATTGTTTGTTCTTTAACATCTTAATTGCTTCTTTCTCTAGTACAATGCTTCTAAAATCGAAGAAATCTTCTCTTTTCTTCCAACCAGCTTTGGCTATTGAAATCGATATTTTGAGAGCATCGGCCAATTCTTCCACTTCTGGAGTCTGCCCTATCATAGTATAAGGTGCCCTACCCTTGACCGGGAAACCTAGGAACCCTTCAAACTCTTCGATAGCAGGTGTTAAGTAGAAATCTTGAAATAAGAAGCTTTTCATTTGCGGATCATAAAATTGTGCTAAAGCCGTAATAGCAGGGACCTGTACTTTAATCATTAGCAGATCAGTCACCTGGCCAAACCTTCCTATTAGAGTCTTCTTGAAGATGGTAGGCATTTCTTTCAAACAATTCATGATCACACCAACATCAGGTTTGAGCGCCTTAAGCTGAATAGTCTTTCTCTTTTCTGAACTTGCGGCCATTTTGTGAATGTATTTCAACTTGTCAATATAAATGCTTCCCTGAAAATAAAAATGAGTGTGAGTTATGATGCATATGTAAATGTTTATGAATGGAACAGTGCGGGATCCTGGCTATCACAAGTATCTCCCACCCTCCTAATAGGTATAAAGATAGTTTTAGATTCTTTACCCAAAATGACCCACTCACGGGATAGTTTCTACGTTGACGGACGGGGTTCTCAAGGTCATAGATACTAATGATACCACCGTCATGCAACAGGCGAGCTGCATTACGCCGATAATACCAAAAGGATCTCTCTCGAGAGGAGTCGCCATGTCAGGCCCACGAGAAGCGAGTCCTCAGGGACCAACACTACACGACTTCCAACATAGGAACTGGTTCTAAGAGCGGTTCCCAGAGTCATGGACCCTTCATGAATCAAATCGTGCAACAGGCTAGCCGTGTTACGATAAGATCTACGAAAAAGGTCTATTCTGGAGGAGCTTTCATGTTAGGCACACAAGGAGCGAGTCCCTGGGGACTAACACTAATCACTACCAATTCTAAGCTATGTTTTCTCTCTTCTTTTTCCAAAGCTCGGGTGTAGAGCTTTACTTGTGATACTTTCCCAGAATCCAATAAGCAAATATAATATATTACACATAATAGCAAGAAAAAAGTAATAAACAAACAAACAGGAGAATCTAAGCATAAAGAAGAAAACAATAAGCACACAGAAATCGGTTAAGAAAAAGTCAACACTCTCAAATCGAGTCAAGTTAGGCTTGACTCTCTCTTGCATAGAGTAATGCACTGTCCCCAGCAGAGTCGCCATCTGTCCTACCTCGAAGAATATGATCCTTGCAATGGCCGCGGAAAATACTGTTCGAAACAGAGTCGCCACCAAACTTTATTCATTCCAAGAATGGAATAGGAAAATATCGATAAAACCTTTAAGGAGATAAGAACTTGATCATCACAACCAATATTCTAGGTTCGGGATTCGGTTACATGAGGGGAAGGTATTAGCACCCCTCATGTCCGTTGTACTCAACGGGAACCTCTTGATTCGATTCGAGAGTAAAGTTAGCTATGCTTGTTTGTTTTCTTCTAAGGTTTCTCCTATAGGGGGAATGAGTGGTTTTAAGATAGGGTGCTCGTCAAGGATTGGGGCCCTTGTGCCTACGTATATTCACTTATAAGAAGTGGAAAATCAGAGCATTCGTAGTTCGTGGAACTACGGGAAAAGGAGGGGATTGTGCTCGCCAAGATCATCGCAATCTTGTGCCTACGTATTCTCATTGATAAATGAGAAATCAGAGCAGCCGTAGTTCGGCTAACTACGGGTAATGGGTTTGAAAAAACGAACGAATGTTTAGGTCGCATTCTAACTGCTAAATGTTGGCTTGTTTGCTCGCTAGGGGAGGCTGAAGCTTGTTGCACCCCAAAATTTTACCAACATTAATTTACCTATTAAGTGTTTGAAAGTTGATACCTCCACCAGAAAGTTCAGGAGATCCTCAGAAGAATTGGTTGAAACCAGAGTTGTGTGTCTCCTCACTTGAGAGTCATGAGAGCTCCTCAGATGATTCTGAGACTTTGAGAGTGAACTTGAAGATTTGAGAAAGCCTATGAGATGTCTTGAAATTCATCATGAAGCCCAGAGAAGTCATTGAGCAAGAATTCAGAAGATTCAACCATGCATGATAGAATTAGGGTTTTGACTGGGTCAACCCTAGATCAACTGAAGAGTTGGAGGAGGTTGAGACCCAATCCAAAGGCCATGGGCTCATGGAATGGTGTATGTAGATGTTATAAAGATGATTCCTAGACCAACTCATCATGATTGAAGAGTTTGAGAAGTTGCAAGTTAGGGTTTCTGAGGATTGTCAGTGAAAAAACCCTAATTTGATCCCTATCTTCCAGGCAGTTTTAGCTCAAGATGTGATTGATATATCATCTTCCCCACAACATGAATGTTGTAGAGCTTGCTCTTAGCTTTAATTTTAGTTGCGGAAGTCCTTGATAGGAGTTGCAGAGCTCAAGTTATGGTTTTGACAATTTACAGGTCAGCTGAGGTGTGTGAATCTGGGTCCTGGAAAGTCACCCAACTTGCAGACAACTTTTGCCCTAGTAGGATGATTCCTATGATCTCTTGGTCAACATGAATGTTGGAGGGAATCTTCTTAGCTTTCTAGAGAGTACTAGAAGTCCTTGATAGGATTTGTAGAACTCAACTTATGGTTTGAACAAGACAGGGGTATTTTGGTCATTTGGCAGTTATAGGTCATTTTAAGCAAAGGCCATATCTCCTATTTCCAAGCCTCAAATGAAAAAACTCAAAACATGAAAGTTGTTCAAAATGGGATTTTAAGTCAAGAAAAGTGGTCATGAGTTATTGGAAAAGCTTGTAGCAAGGATTTTCAAGATTGGGTAAAAATGACCTAAAAATGGCTTATAAGTTGAAAAAGTTGAAATTTAATTTTGGTTTAGGAGATGTACAAATCCAAAATGGGTCATCCAATATGTCATTTTGACTCCAAACAATATTTTGGAAACAATGGTTCAAGTAGAATTTTGATTTGAAGCTTAGAAATGGGGGTTACTTTGTAATTCTCATTCTTGCATAATAAGGCAACTTGATAAAGCTTCACCAAAGGCAAGGAAGTGCATGTTTTTCACTCATTCTTTCTCAATATCTCTTGTAAGGAGATTTTAAAGTCAATTTGGAAAGCCTAAGGCATGAGATAATGGATATCCAATGTATCATTTCATGAGAAGTTCTAAAACTTTCCAAATGATTCCACAAGTTTCTAGATGTATCTAGATCATTCTCTTGATTGCTATAAGAAGGGTGAATCACAATGAGGCCAGGGTTGGTGATAATTGTTGGTGAGTGGTGAGATTAGAGTGTGAAAAAGTGAGATTCTTCCATTTGCAATTTCACATCAAACCTTCATTCTCTGCCATTTCCATCCTTTTCTTCTCCATAAACATATTCTTCTGATCCTAGTGATTGATTGCATACTGAGATAGAGGAAGATCCATGGAGGTTTGAAGCTGTTTTGAAGAATTTGCAAGAAGAGCATATTGAGATCAAACACAAGATTCCAGCATTGTTCATCCATCTTCTTGCATACAGAATTCATATCTGCCATTGGAGATCAATCAGGGAAGGTTGCAGACATTGAATTGGAGTGAAACCATATCCACCATTAAAGTTTGACAGGTTGGTGATTTCAATCGTATCACCTTATTTATATGCATTTCACCATAGTTCTAGGTTTAGACTGGTTAAGCTAGGGTAGAAGACTATATTCTGAGGATTAGAGGAAGATCTATGCAGTTTCATGGCAGGGTGTTGATTCTTGGAAGAACAAGAACAAGCTGTTCAGTGAGTGTTAGCATGCATGGTATAGTTCAGAATGGTTAGGGTAGCGTGTAGAACAAGATTATATCAATGGATTTGAGTTACATCAAGATTGATAGCAGAGGAAAGAATTGAAACCCTAATGTTAGAGCTCTCTGTTAGGATGGTTCAAGAGGTTTCAAGGAAAACTATTGATAGCATCGTGTTCTGGGTGATTAATAGTACAACTTTGCTTTTGGAATTTCTGGATTTCATCAAGCCATCATTGAGAACGATTGAGTTGAAGGATCGTGCATGGATCCTGGTTCATATGAAACCCTAGGGTTTGTTTGGAGACGATGAAGCGCCACCGTTGGATTGTCCCAGATCCTTGACTAATTCAGATGATCGCACGACTCCAATTCAATTTCAAAAACGGAGGGAAGACTGAAGCGCATGAAACGCAGCGTTCAACTAATCCAAACACACCGTTTTGATTAATTGCTGAACCTGGGCCTCAGAAACCAACGCTATCCACACCTCCCACATTCCTGGCCCAATCAGAATGAACTGGGGCACCCTACTTTTGATACCCCCCTCCCCTTTTATTTCTTAAATTCTTTTATTTTAATTTCTTTTAATTCTTTGCATTTTATAAAATTCATATAAAATCCAAAAATTAACATTTTTCATTTCTTCTTTTTTTCACATAATCATGATTTTGTCTAGAAAATTAATAAAAAATAAAATTCCATTTTATTTTTAGTTTAGTATTTTTAGTATATTATTTTTGTAAATGGTCACTTTAATATGTTTTAGTTGACACTTGATTTTGTGCAATTTGTTTTAGGACTTTCCCTTAGGATTTTTGAGCTATTCTTTTTGGCATAGTTAGGTATTGAACCCTAGTTCATGTAGGATTTAATTCTCAATTTTTAGATTAAAATTTGATGTAGTTTGATTGTTTGACATTTAGGTGTTCAAATTAGGGTTTTAGGTTGTATAAGTAGACTTGAACCATTTTGTTCTGGGGTTTATAGGCCAAATTAGTGTATGGGGAATATATGGGTTAAGGGTAAGCATGTATAGAATCCCCTAGAATTTTGCTAGAATATTGTATGGTGTTTTAGAATTTTTAAGTGATTTTTGAATGTATGGTTAGTATGTGTGTTGCTTAAAGGCATAGTTTGTATTGTATTGTTTTCTTTTCTTCTCTTTTGAGTGTGTGAGTTTTGAAGATTGAGTTGAAGACCTTGTGGATCATCATTGGAGCTTTGAAGACCTTGCAGAGGAGTTTAGCATAGCTTTTGTTTGTTTTGTTTATAGGTTTATAGGTGCATAGGCAGAGCCCTAGATAGGATGATTTCATTCAATAAACAAGGAGTGTCTTGTTCACCTCCTTCCTTCTCTGTGACATAAAGTCCCTTAAGGGTATTCACCTCTCTCCTTTGGAGAGATTAGTGACCTTGCCCTCTGAGGTAGAACTTTGAGAGAGCCTTTCCCTTTGATGTTAAGTCCTCAATGGCATCCTTTGGAGGTCAGTGAGTACTCTAACATCCTCACCTCATCTTGTTGACTGAATCTTGTTTGCTGAAGCATTTGAGTCATTGGAGATAGAAGCTGAAGCTTTGAAGAGGATGATTCCTTGAAGGTTATTGAAGTATGAAGACTTTGTGAAGATCAAGTTGATGCTTGAAGACCCCTGAAGACAGTGAAGCCTGAAGGTGGAGCTGATCAAAGAAGCTGAGGCTTAATGGAGAAGATGAGTTGATACTCATGTTGTAGGGTTGATACCTGGAAAGCAAGTGATCTCTGAAGTCTGAAGACTGAGTAGCTGCTGGAGGAGCTGAGGCTTTCTTCTGTTTTCTTTCCTGTATTGTGTGTTTTGTCTGATTTGTCTGTTGCATTAGACTAAGCCCATTTAGAATAAGTTCAGTCTAAGAGCATGAGTGCATCTGCTTGTATTGTTATTGCTTGGCTTTGCTTGCGGGTATTCGGCAGAGCCCAGCTCCCTTGCCCATGTGTTTATTTTTGCTTGATAGCATGATTTCATTTCTTTTATCTGTATGATTGCAGTTTACCGTTTATTGCTTGATAACATGTTGTTTAGTATGATTACTGTTATTTCATGACTGGCTTGAGGTCGAGACGAGCTTGTGGAGGCTGAAGCCCCACACACATTTCCTCCCTCACTTGCATTGCATGCATTTTACTGTTAAAGCTGATGCTTTTGTCTGTTTTGGTGTATCATTGATATGATCCCTTAGAACTCTCATTTCCTTTAATAAGGATTTGATGATAGACTTTTAGGTTGAAACCTATGCATGACAACATCTAGGAGTTCCCTGTTCAAACCTCGACCATAGGATGAATCCATGGCATGATAACAGTAGGACTTGATAGTCTCCCTCCTAGTTGGGCCTGCTCTCTTCTCATCTCAAAACAGTTTAAGATACAGTAATCATGAATGATTTCCTTCGTACGTTACGAGCCTTAAGCTATCTGAGAAAGGATTGTGGAAGAGTTTCTTTTCCACAGTCTGGATGTTTAGTATGGTACCCTTTGGGTGACATGCGACGCATTCACTCTCAGGTCATAGTCTCTAGTGCGGTTGAGATCGCAAATACAATAAAAAACACTTCTTTCAGGAAATAAGTTGTAGTTTCCCGAACTACGTTTGCTCTGATCTCTCATGCCTGTTGAGAGTACGTAGGCACAAGACGGTGATGTCTTGGCGAGCAACCTTTCCCCCTTAACCCTTCGTAGGCCGAACTACGTTGACTCTGATTTCTCGTTTCTGATGAGAATACGTAGGCATAAAGTGCGACGCTTTGCCGAGTCATTTTTTCTTTTCTTTTTCAGCCAGCCTTGATAGGTAGATAGATTATAACCAACCCGTCCAAGTAAACAAACAAGCGAGGATCCCGTCGAGTACGACGGACGTGAGGGGTGCTAATACCTTCCCCTTGCGTAACCGACTCCCGAACTCAGACAATGGTTGCGATGACCTAGTCTTACCCTTTTTCGTCAGGTTTTTCCGATCGTTTCCTTTCCCGCTCAGAGGGATAAATAACGAAAGGTGGCGACTCTTCTGTCATGCCGGCACCTTATTTTCGCGCAAGCGACAGCTGGCGACTCTACTGGGGTCTCCAACGGTTCCCTGCGAGTCAATCCTACCGTTTGTGTGTTTACTTGTTGGGTTGCGTTTATTTATCGCATTTTTACTTCTCGCACTTTATTTCCCGCACTTTATAATATGATTATTTGTGCTGTTGTGGGATGGGAGTTCTGATGAGCGAGAAGCCAGACCCAAGCTTGAGTGTACCATAGAATTAGAGTGGAAATTAGTGGGCGCGTGCTTGCTTTGCAGGCACTAGTGTCTCATGAAATCCACGCTCAGACGAGGTTCATCCGGTTGGCTTCACTTTCAACCCTTTGGGTTGAGACGGTTGCTGGTTTGGTGGATTGTCGACTCTGGGGACCGATCATTTGTGATTCAGCTAAGTGAGGCCTCTTCAGGACTTGATGATGCCACTCCTTCTGGGAATCGTATCATCAGTTTTGAAAGTCTGTGACGCTGATGAACGCATAGGATGCCGTACCTTGAGTCAGTCTAGGTCCATACCTGTGAGCGGGACTGGGTTTATTGCAGGAAACTTAAACCTTCAGACCACCTGGTTTTCTTGACAGTGAATCAGTTATGTTGGGTTCTCAGTTACAGATATGTTCTTGATAGAGCAAGGGTTTGATCAGAGGATCTTATCATCGGGTGTTTGTCTGTTCTTGATAGAGCAGGCCTTGATCAGTGTATTATCCTCAGTGGTTTGTTCAGGATAGAGCAGATTTTGAGTGAGATCTGAAGATCTCATCAGCAGATGTTATTTGTTCTTGATGGGGCAGATTTTGAGTGGGGTCTGAAGACTTCATCAACAAATGGTACTTGATCTTGCACCTGGAGTCCTTATTATCAGGCCCTTATCCTTGTCAGAGCAGAATTTTGATCTCGGTCCTATCAGATGGGTATTCTCAACAGATCAGATCAGTGGTTTTACACCGGGGTTTCCTTCTCATCAGCGACTGTTGATACCGAATCTCCACAGCAGCTACCTGGATATATTATTGCATGCCTGCATCTTGCATTAGTTTGCATATCCATCTGCATTCCATTAACGTGTGTCTGTGTTGCAGGTACCGTTTCCCCGATCCCGGATTTCTCGCCTTCTGCTGTTATTATGGCCTCTCTCAGGAAGACTGTTGCATACAAGTTCCCGACCCCCGATGTGTCGAAGCTGACTGGTTTGATATCCCTGGCAGGAGATTCTGTGAAGGATAGGTTGCTTAGTCTGGTCTGCAAGCCTTCTGCGTCCGAGTTGAATGGGTTACATGCTCTTCTGCAGTTTTATGACCCTCCTTTGAGGTGTTTCACTTTTCATGACTTCGTTCTCGCGCCGACATTGGAAGAGTATGCTGATATGCTGGGTGTGCCTATCAAAAGGCAGATGCCTTTCGTCCACATAGATGCTGAGCCCGATCTGGCCGGTTTAGCTCCCTCACTCCATTTGAGCGCTTCTGAGTTAGTGGTGACGAGCTGGAACAAGGTCCCAGGGTTCTCTCTGCAGTTTCTGATAGCTAAGGCTCAGCAGTGTGCTAAAGACAAATGTTGGGACGCATTCAATGCCATCCTTGCTTTATGCATATATGGCATTATCCTGTTCCCCAGCATGCCTGATTTCGTGGACTTTGATGCATTCCACATTTTCGCCTCAGGGAATCCAGTCCCTACTCTGATCGGAGATGTCTACCATTCAGTGCATTACAAGAATGAGAACCGGAGAGGGAAGAATGTCTCATGCTGCGTACCGTTGTTGTATAGGTGGTTTGATAGTCATTTGCCCAAGAAGGATTCTTCTGTCTTGTCTGCAGCCACAGCTGAGTGGCCTGAGCGTCTGATGAGCTTGTCAGCAGAAGATATTGATTGGTTCGTTGACAGAGACAGGTTAGGCACCGAGGTGATCTTCAGTTGTAGTGGGTTTCCTAACGTACCTCTGATAGGTAGGAAGGGTTGCATCAGCTACAATCCATCATTGCTAGTTCGTCAGTTCGCATATGCTTTGAGGACTCCGCCAAAGGAGGAGGAGGTACAGGAATCTCTGTACCTCACGGGTACTCTAGAGGGGGATTTGTTATCCAAGCTTCAGTATGCGTGGAACAATATCAGCACGAGAGGAAATCCTTTGTTGGGAAAGAGCAACAGCCAAGCCTACCCTCCTTATTCAGCTTGGATCAGAGCCAGAGCCAGCGCTATAGGGATGCCATTCCCTCACGTCAGACCAGAGAGTCCTCCACCAGTTGAAGAGCCTACCACTGTGTCCATTCATCAGCACAATCAGATACTAGCCGAGCGTGATGAACTGAAGCGGGCAAATGCAGAATTAGAGAAGGAGTTAGCTCAGCTTCGAAGTGAACGGAATGAAGTCGTGCATGCTCTCAAAAAGCAAACAGAGTTGGTGAACCAACTGGGTGCAGACTTGGCAAAGCAGATTGCTGATCGGGAACGCTTAGGTCAAGACTTCAGGGCTGCTAATGATGTACTAGCTACGAAGAAGCAGCATCTGGAAGAGGCATATCGGAGGATATCTAAGTTCGACCAGCATTGGAAGACCTCCATGGCCACCAGGAAGGAGCGAGAGGACAAGCTGATGCTGCAGATTTCTAAGCTAGAAGCCGAAGTAAAGGACAGTGAGCGGAGGTTTGATGAAGAGACCGCCCGCAGATACTTCGCTGAAAGCCGTCTCAACAAAGCTCTTGCTAGTCTGAAGGAGCATAAGCATAAGATGCTTTGGCGAAGGAGCTTGGGAGAGTTCAGTTCATGGGCTCCAGCATACCATCAGGCAGAGGGAACTACTCGTCGAGGGGTTGCTCACTTCGCCAGATCATCCAGATACAAAGGAGTTATTAGCAGAGTATCGCGCCCGTGGCCGTACTTGACTAGTTGTATTCCTGTTGTTTTGATCTTTGATGTATGCTGACCATCACCAGACTTGTTGGCTGAGGTCATGCGGTTGATCTGTTTGTACTCGCTGATACTGTGTACTGCCTTGACAAGCCTTTCCATATATATATGAGATTGATGTTTCTATGATTGGGCTCGGATTTCTTCTTCCTCTTATTATTATCAACACTGGCACTAAGGCACTAGGATCGGGGAAAATCTCCCACGCACACAGACACACGCATGCATCTGCATGAAGCATATTTGCATGGTGTATATCTTATTGCTTTTCCTAACCTTTATTGTTGACAGGTTTTTCAGGTTCCGAGTTGTCTCCGGTCTCCAGGATTGATCAAAGACTCATTCACCGCTACTCAACTCGCGCTAATCAGACAAGGATTATGGACCAGGTGCAGTCAGATGTCCAAGAGCTCCGTGAACGGATGGACCGTTTTATGGAGCTGATGCAGGTGGTCGCTAATGGCCAAGACCAGCTTCGTACTTTGGTTCAACCTCTGATCTCCAGGGTTGACAGTAATGGCATACTGCATGGAGGGGCCGTGCCTACTCCTCCTCTAGTGGACGCTCCATAGAATGTTGTTCCTGTTGCTGGGGGCAACAACAGTGCTAACGGCAATCTGATGGCTAATCTCGGACTCAACGCGGCAGGCGTCGGCAATGGCAGTCTGGGAGCCAATGTTAACATAGGGCCGGTCAACGGCAATGCTGGTGCAGGGAATCTGTTGGTGCCTCAACCGTGGCTGGAGGACCATCAGGATGACGTATTCTCTCAGAGAGGTGTAGAAGCAGAGTTGAATGCTGAGGCTCGACTCCGGTTCAAAGCACTGGAAGACAAGATGAGGGACATTGAAAATCAGAACACATTGGGCGTTGATATGTCCAAGCTCGGGTTGATTGCTGACTTCAAGGTGCCTCATAAGTTCAAGGTGCCTGTCTTTGAGAAGTACAAGGGTACTACTTGCCCCCGTGTTCACCTTCGATCTTATTATAGAAAGATGTCCGCCTATTCTGACGATGAGAAGTTGCTGATGCACTTCTTTCAGGATAGTCTTTCTGGTCCATCACTCGAATGGTATATGGGCCTAGAGCCTGCTACTGTGCGCACCTGGAAAGACCTCGCTGAAGCGTTCGTCCTCCACTATCAATACAATAGCGACTTGGCCCTCAACCGAGTTCAGCTTCAGAATCTCGCACAGCGGAACAATGAAAGCTTTAAAGAGTACGCCCAGCGGTGGCGTGAATTGGCTGCTCGGGTCCAACCGCCGATGGTTGAGCGTGAGCTAGTGCAAATGCTCGTGGCTACCCTTCCTGGAATCTACTATGAAAAGTTGGTCAGTGGCATGTCTGGAACATTCTCGGCTCTCATCACTATGGGCGAGCATGTTGAGAACGGTATAAAGATTGGAAAGATTCAGGGCGAATCATCCTCAGCTGGAGGAGGTAATAAGAAACCTTACGCTGGCAAGCGTCGAGAGGGAGATTCCAGTGTTGTCACTAATGCTCGGAGAAAGGGCAATGGCCCTCAGCCTCAGATTGATAGCATAAATATCCCAGCTGCTCCACCACAGCCGCAGCCGCCGCAGCAGCAGCAGCCTCAGCAGCAGAATAACCAGGGGTATAGAAGATATCAGAATCGGGCTCCTATGGCAAATCGTCATTTTGAAACTCCTCCTATGTCGTATGCACAACTTCTGCAAACGTTGCTTCAGCTCCAATTAGTTCAAAAGAGGACAATGGCTCCCTTAACAGGGGCACCACCACCGGGGTATGATGCCAATGCTACTTGTGAGTTCCATACTGGGGCACCAGGCCACACGGTTGAGAATTGTAAAGCTTTTAAGCACAAAGTCCAGGACTTGGTGGACGCCAAGGTTATTAACTTTTCTGAAAATGTGCCCAACGTTACCAAGAACCCCATGCCTCATCATAAGGGGGGCGGAGTGAATGCCG
This sequence comes from Lathyrus sativus, assembly GCA_963859935.3. Classification (NCBI taxonomy): domain Eukaryota; kingdom Viridiplantae; phylum Streptophyta; class Magnoliopsida; order Fabales; family Fabaceae; genus Lathyrus; species Lathyrus sativus. The sequence goes on along the minus strand of OZ012740.1, from coordinate 123,455,329 downwards.
TTATCACTGAGGAGAGTGCGGACTTGCTGACTGATGTCAAAGATTTGAAAACGCCGCTTAGTTTTGTCAAGGCTAAGTTGCTGAAGAAGGGCTTCTTCCCTGGATGCGGGGAGTTATGTATGGCTTGTGCTACACTTCCTGATGGGTGTGAGCAGCTGGTCGAAGGTATCCAAAGTCTGATGTCTGAGGGTATTTTGCAGTTCAGCCGGAGCGTTGAAAGTGTATCAGGGGAAGTCGTGCTGAAGCAGGCAGATGAAGTTGCTACCATTACCATTCCTCGTCACCCTATTACTATTTCTGCGCCCCGACCGCCTACTATTACTATCACCAGGGCCGGACCGATCCCATTCGAAAGCACTAATGCCGTTCCATGGCATTACGGCGCCGAAGTCTACTGCAATGGTCAGAAGATAGAGCTTGAGCCGTGCGGATCGACCGTGCAGAATCTTACCGGAGTCAGTGGCATCACTCGAAGCGGTAGAGTGTTCGCACCAGCAGAGGTTGCAGCAGAGAAAGTGGTCCGGGCTGACGCTGTGGATAAGGGTAAAGGCAAAGCTGTCGAGGAGGTCCCTTCCGGGGAAGAAAAAGACTTGCTAGTTAAAGATGCTGAAGAATTCATGCGGCTAATCAAGAAGAGCGACTACAAGATTGTAGATCATCTACATCAGACTCCGTAAAAGATCTCTATTCTTAACCTGTTGCTGTGTTCTGAAGCGCACCGCAACGCATTACTGAAGGTATTGAATGCTGCATACGTGCCGCAAGAGATATCAGTAAATCAGCTGGAGGAGGTGGTGGCCCATGTCAATGCTGGTAATGGGCTGGGATTCACAGATCTAGAGCTGACTCCTAAAAGAAGAGACCACAACAGCGCCTTGCACGTCTCAATAGAGTGCAGAGGCACTATCATGTCGCATGTCCTGGTGGATACAGGTTCGTCGCTTAATGTGCTTCCGAAAAAGGCACTGATGAAGTTGGATACCCGTGGATTGCTTTGCACGCCCAGTGATCTGGTAGTGAAAGCCTTTGACGGAACCAAGCGCCACGTCTTCGGAGAGCTGACCCTGCCGATTCAAGTTGGTCCAGAGACGTTCAATACGGTTTTCTATATCATGGATATCATGCCTGCCTACAGTTGCCTCTTAGGTCGGCCATGGATCCATGCGGCTGGTGCCGTGACGTCCACGCTGCATCAAAAGCTTAAATATGCTGTCGGGGGCAGCATAGTAACCGTCTGTGGTGAGGAGGACATCATGGTGAGCCACCTGTCGTCCTTTAAATATGTTGAAATGGATGGCGAAATCCATGAAACGCTCTGCCAAGCATTTGAAACCGTCAAGGGGAAAGAGGTAGCTCCTGTCGTAGCAGAGAAGCAAGAGATGAATCTCTCCTCGTTTAAGGGAGCTCGGGCCGTCGTCGAAGCCGGTTCCACCCCAGGTTGGGGGCATGTCTTGGATATACCAATCAAGCAGGATAAGTTTGGATTGGGATATTCTCCTGGAGCTGAAGCTTCATCTTCTTCTGGCAGCTCGTCTCGTGGGAAAGGGCCGATCCTATTCACCAAGGGGGGAGTAATTTTCGAAAGCATCAACGCTGCGTCTGAGGACAACGGGGATAGCGATTGCGATCTTGACGCCTGGATGCAGCCAAGCAAGACGGGCGAGCGCCTCAACAATTGGACCATCAAGGAGATTATCAAGCTGACAAGTGAAGAGTAATGATTTGCTTTTTACAATCTTTGTACAACCCTATGTCCTGCCCGAGGCATAGTGGTTTTACTGTCAGGGCCTTGCTGGATTATGTGTATGCATTTTGTTAATAAATAAAAGGCGTTTTCTTCGTACTCAAATATTGTGTTCTCTGTTATTCCTGTTTTATGTTTATTTCGAAAAAACAGCAAAATGGCAACGAGGTTTGTGCTAACCTGCATATTCTTGCTTTAAGCTTAACCCTTGTTATTGCAGGATCCACATAACAGATGACATCGACTCTGGACCCTCTACGGCTCACTACGACTTCGATTGCCCGATCTATCAAGCCGAGGATGAGATTGATGAAGACGAGGACCTTCCGGAAGAGTTGGCCCGCTTGTTGAGACAAGAGGAAAAGGTTATTCTGCCTCATGAAGAGGATATTGAGACCATAAATCTGGGTTCTGAAGAGCTCGTCAGAAATGTCAGAGTAGGGGCTGCGCTGCAGAATGATGTCAAGCATAGACTGGTCGAGATGCTTCGAGAGTATAGTGACGTCTTTGCTTGGTCATACGAAGATATGCCCGGACTTGACACAGACATCGTGGTTCATCACTTGCCATTGCGAGAAGATTGCCCTCCAGTCAAGCAGAAGCTTAGGAGGACGAGACCAGATATGGCTGTAAAAATCAAAGAAGAAGTCCAGAAGCAGTTGGACGCAGGATTTCTAGCCGTTACCACTTACCCTCCATGGGTCGCCAACATAGTGCCTGTACCGAAGAAGGACGGTAAGGTACGCATGTGCGTCGATTATCGGGATTTCAACAGGGTGAGCCCTAAGGATGATTTCCCGTTGCCTCATATCGATGTGTTGGTCGACAACACAGCCCAGTTCTCCGTGTTTTCGTTCATGGATGGCTTCTCCGGTTACAATCAGATTAAGATGGCACCGGAGGACATGGAGAAAACGACGTTCATCACCCCCTGGGGAACATTTTGCTATAAGGTAATGCCCTTCGGTCTGAAGAACGCAGGGGCCACTTACCAACGAGCAATGGTAACTTTGTTTCATGATATGATTCATCATGAGATCGAGGTCTATGTTGATGACATGATTGCAAAGTCCCAAACGGAGGAAGAGCATCTGGTCAATTTATTGAAGCTGTTTGAGAGGCTTAGGAAGTTCAGGCTGAGGCTGAATCCTAACAAGTGCACTTTCGGAGTGCGGACCGGAAAGTTATTGGGGTTTATCGTTAGTGAACGAGGTATTGAAGTTGATCCTGCAAAAATAAAAGCTATTCAAGAAATGCCAGCGCCGAAAACAGAAAGAGAAGTTCGTGGTTTCTTGGGCCGAATAAACTACATTGCAAGGTTTATCTCTCAGCTCACGCCCACTTGTGAACCGATGTTCAAGCTTTTAAAGAAAGATCAGGCGATTACTTGGAATGAGGACTGCCAGAAGGCATTCGACAAAATAAAGCAGTATCTTCAAGAACCTCCAATCTTGATACCCCCAGTGGCTGGACGGCCATTAATCATGTACCTGACGGTTCTGGAGAATAGTATGGGGTGTGTTCTCGGTCAGCACGACGAGACGGGCAGAAAGGAGCATGCCATTTATTATTTGAGTAAAAAGTTCACTGAGTGTGAATCTCGATACTCGATGCTGGAGAAGACGTGTTGTGCATTAGCTTGGGCCGCCAAACGTCTACGACAGTATATGCTCAACCACACCACTATGCTAATTTCGAAGATGGATCCGATCAAGTACGTCTTCGAGAAGCAGGCTCTTTCGGGCAGGATTGCCAGATGGCAAATGGTGCTAACGGAATATGATATTCAGTACGTCTCCCAGAAAGCCATTAAGGGAAGCGTATTGTCTGATTACCTTGCCGAACAGCCCATCGAAGACTACCAGCCGATGAAGTTCGAATTCCCTGACGAGGATATTATGTTTCTCAAAGCGAAGGATTGCGATGAGCCATTGCCCGATGAGGGGCCAGATAGGAAGTCTCAGTGGAAGTTGATATTCGACGGAGCGGTTAATTCCTATGGAAGTCGTATCGGGGCTATCATCACGACTCCTCACGGATCCCACATCCCGTTTACTGCGAGACTGACGTTTCCAGTTACCAACAATGAAGCAGAGTATGAAGCATGCATTATGGGTCTAGAAGAGGCAATTGATTTGAGAATCAAGAATCTAGACATATATGGTGACTCAGCGCTGGTAATCAATCAGATTAAAGGGGAGTGGGAAACTCGTCAAGCGAATTTAGTGCCGTACATGAATTATGCCAGGAGGCTGCTTCCGTTCTTCGACCGAGTGGAACTTCATCATGTACCCAGGGCTGAAAATCAGATGGCTGATGCCTTAGCCACGTTGGCTTCCATGTATAAAGTCAATTATTGGAATGAGGCTCCAAGAATTGTGCTTTCGCGTCTTGATAGACCGGCATTTGTGTTTGCAATCGAGGATGCCAATGACGGCAAGCCATGGTTCCACGATATCCAGACCTTCCTTATGACTAAGGAGTATCCTGCGGGTGCGTCAACCCAGGATAAGAAGACTCTAAGGAGGCTATCTGGAAACTTTTATCTCAATCCTGATGGAGTGCTGTATAAGAGAAACCACGATCTCGTGCTGCTCAGATGTGTAGATGAGAAAGAGGCGAGTATGCTCATGGAAGAAGTCCATGAGGGCACATTTGGTACGCACGCCGGCGGGCATGCCATGACGAGAAAGATCCTGAGAGCAGGGTATTACTGGCTGACTATGGAGTCGGATTGCTTCAGATTCGCGAAGAAATGTCATAAATGCCAGATTTATGCTGATAAAGTTCATGTGCCGCCGTGCCCATTGAATGTCATGTCCTCCCCTTGGCCGTTCTCCATGTGGGGCATCGACATGATAGGCAAGATCGAGCCCACTGCATCCAATGGTCATCGTTTCATTCTGGTAGCCATCGACTACTTCACCAAATGGGTGGAAGCAGCCTCGTATGCTAATGTGACCAAGCAGGTGGTAGCTAAATTCATAAAGAGGGACATCATCTGTCGCTATGGAATTCCCGAGCGGATCATTACTGATAATGGTTAGAATTTGAATAACAAGAGGATGGAGGAGCTGTGCCAGAGCTTCAAGATTGAACACCACAACTCATCTCCTTACCGGCCGAAGATGAATGGCGCCGTTGAGGCCGCCAACAAGAACATAAAGAAGATTGTTCAGAAGATGGTTGTGACGTACAAAGATTGGCACGAGATGCTGCCGTTTGCCTTGCACGGTTATCGTACGACGGTGCGTACGTCGATCGGGGCAACTCCTTTCTCCTTGGTGTACAGTATGGAAGCTGTCCTACCGTTAGAAGTGGAGATTCCCTCTTTGCGAGTTTTGGTTGATGTGAAGCTCGACGAGGCAGAATGGATTACGAATCGTTTGAACCAACTCAGCCTGATGGACGAGAAGAGGTTAGCATCGATTGCATTTGGTCGCCTGTACCAAAGCCGAATGAAGAAAGCTTATGATAAGAAGGTGCGTCCTAGAAGCTTTCAGACGGGTGATCTCGTCCTGAAGAAGATTCTTCCGCCACACTCCGATCACCGGGGCAAGTGGACTCCGAATTACGAAGGGTCGTACGTCGTCAGCAAGGTCTTCTTGGGAGGAGCTTTGTTGTTATCCACAATGGATGGTGAAGATTTTGCATCACCGGTGAACGCGGACGCAGTTAAAAAATACTTTGCTTGAAAGAGACCCGCTGGACAAAAAAGAAAGAGTCCAGGCAAAAAAGGGGCATCCCGGCGAACCAAAAACAGAATAAAAGGTTCGGGCAAAAATTACGGATATATTGAAAAAATGTACACCCGCGAAGTCGAAAACCTACACTGGGCGGCTTCGACAAAAAAGGGTATCCCGGTGAACTGAAAACCCGTAAAGGGCGGTTCACGCAAAAGTTAGGGATTTGAATAAGCAAATGACTGCGTTCCGCGTATGGAATTTCATTGTTTAGTGGTTTGGAAGACCTGAGGGCCGTTTATCTGAATCAATCTCTTCCGAAGCTGAAGCGTCGGAGAAGTATCGAAGTCGAGTGGGTCTTAGAGGGATCAACTCATGGTGTTCGTCTACGCCTCGTTGCCGACATTTGTATATACTGATGTATATTTATGTTTTCCTTTTTGCGCGGCTTCCTCATTCCAGGAGCTTGCTTCTGTTGTAAAACATTTTTTTACCCATTCAGGGGTCCACCATCAATAAAATGCACATTATTCAGCAATTCTGCTTGCCGGTATAGCATTTATCTGTTGTTTGCGAATGAAAACACCAATGTTTTGATAAAATGCGCATACATAAACTTACGGGCCTAGGCCCATTGATTGTTGAAACAATTAGTTAACTGAATACTGTCACGAGATAATAACCTGGATAGGCCCCTTTGAGGAGGGTATCTTGTCTGTTTGTTTGTGTTGTTGCAGGTATAGCGCCTTCCAAAAGATGTGCCGTGCGCATCCCCGAAGCAGGGCGAGTCCTACTTCTCCAGCAGCGTTCAGTGGTCTCTCCTCCGCAGAATCTGAACGCAGAATAGTGAGCATCGACATGTCTCCCCGGGCAAAGATGGTTCTTTTCCCCAAGCAGACGCATCCTGAAGGAACGTCACCTCATCAGCTGAGTCAAGCACCGAAGAATGATGTCTTCTTTCCCCAGCGCCGGGTCACAAGTGCAGATTTCGTAGAAATGTTCGGGTGCCGAAGCTCGTGTTTCCCCAGTAAAGTTGCCACAGCCGATAGCATCCCTAGCACCGGGTCATAAGTGCAAGTCTTGTAGGAAGCTGTTCGTACACCGAAGTATGCAGTAACTGATGGTGCCAGACTAAAGTCTCCCGCGGAATTGAAATTCCCCGGCAGAGTCGTATTCTCCCCCGAAGTCAGATGATTCTTTCTTCCCCAGCGAAATTGAAACTCCTCATCAGAGTCATCCTCCCCAGTGAAGGGGAATGATTTCTCTTTCCCCGGCTGAGTCTGCAAACCCCCAAGAGAGCCGAATCCTTGGAAACAGTTGGGACCATGAGTGGATTTTCCCTAGCAGAGTATTGAACAGCCGATGCGGTATTTCCCTAGAGTTGCACTCTCTCCAGCGAAGCAGAATGACTTCTCCTTCCCCAGCCGAGTTTGCAGATGTCCAAGAGAGCCGAGCCCTTGGAGGTCGATCAGATCATGTTTAGTTTTCCCCAGTGGAGTGTTGAGCAGCTGAAGTTGTTTCCCCACAGGGTCATCATCCCCAAAAGAGTTAGCCTAGACGGCCACACAGTTTACTCTCGCGATGGATATCAGCAGGTCCAAGTTCTCGTAGAGTTTCGCTCCCTGGCAGTAATCAGCTAAGGTTGGTTTCCCTGCAGCAGGCCGCGGAAGATCATTTCCCCAAGCGGAGTCCAATTGATATTGGCATGCAGTCCTCTCCTCAGCAGGATGATTCCTCCATCTGAATAGTGCTTTCTCCTTGACAGGAGAGTCTCCCCTCGGCATTTATTTTGCTGACGGGATCGCATCATTGTGCATGACTGCATAGCATTTAACACTGCATAGCATTTAACACTGCATAGCATTTGACACTGCATAGCATTTAACACCGCATAGCATTTAACATTGCATAGCATTTAGCATAAGCGCATAGCATTCCCACCATGTGGAGTAAGGCGCAGAAGCATACGCATCATAAGCATGATCCAGGTTACTATCATTCCTGTCTTACAGGTGTGCCACCAAAGGATCAGTTGCTCAGGATGATTCCTGACATTCTCTCCAGCGAGGTCGTTTTCTTGAGAAGATTCTTAAGACCCCGGTGTAATCCCCACAGTCGCTTGGCTCAAGATGATTTTTGAGATCCCCAGCGAAGCCTTCAGTTCAAGACGATTCTCGAATTTCTCAGCAGGGCCGTTTGCTTAAGATGATTCTTAAGACCTCAGCGCAGTTCCCCGAGTTGTTTGCTTAGGACGATTCTTGAGCTCCCCAATGGCGTCCCCAACAAAAGTTTCCCAGGAGGATTCCTGGAATATGCGCAGCAGAATAAAGTCTCCAGAATGGTTATCGGTTCAGGATGATTCTTGAAGGTGCCCGCCAGAGTTGTTTATTCAAGATGATTCTTGAAGTCCCTAGCAGCGTGATATGTCTGCTCCAACAGTGATGTCTAATCTGAAGATTGACTTCGTAAACGCCTGAAGGCGGTATCAGAATGTTCCTATGGATTCAGATGTCCTTGTTGATGAAGCAAAGGTGCCTAAGGGCAAGGTTATCCCCAAGGTCATGAATGACCTAGGATTCATTCTTCGGACTGAAGGCCGAAGTATGTCCCTGACTGAAGTCGCGGATACTCTATAGCAAAAGCGGAGTTGCCTGAAGGCATCTCCATGTATCCTTGAAGGACAAGGACCACTTCTTCAGACTGAAGTCGAAGATACCTCCTGCAGAGTTGCCGACGGGCAAAGTTTATATCCTTGAAGACCAAGGATTCCATCTTCAGAAGTACTTGAAGATCTTTTCTAGCTGAAGCTGGAAGGGGCCAAGGGGCCAGGGTTTCATATATCTTTAATGTTGAAGTCCTACGGTGAACTCAGTATGCAGTAGTATTCGGATGTTCATTATGGTTCTGAGGGTGAACCCCAGATCAGAGTGTGCTCGGTTAAGTCTCTCATTCCCAGCGGAGTAGTTTCAAATACGCAAGTGTACCTTTTGTTCCATTTACCAGGGGTGACCCCCAGGTCATAGTATGGATGTGTTCGACGGCGAGGTCAGATTATGATGTGGTTCGACGGCGAGGTTGAATGTTTGTTTGACGGCGAGGTCAGATTATGATCTGTTCGACGGCGAGGTTGAATGTCTGTTTGATGGCGAGGTCAGATTATGATGTGTTCGACGGCGAGGTTGAATGTTTGTTTGACGGCGAGGTCAGATTATGATGTGGTTCGACGGCGAGGTTGAATGTTTGTTTGACGGCGAGGTCAGATTATGATTGGTTCGACGGCGAGGTTGAATGTTTGTTTGACGGCGAGGTCAGATTATGATGTGGTTCGACGGCGAGGTTGAATGTTTGTTTGACGGCGAGGTCAGATTATGATGTGTTCGACGGCGAGGTTGAATGTTTGTTTGACGGCGAGGTCAGATTATGATTGGTTCGACGGTGAGGTTGAATGTTTGTTTGACGGCGAGGTCAGATTATGACTGGTCCGACGGCGAGGTTGAATGTTTGTTTGACGGCGAGGTCAGATTATGATGTGTTCGACGGCGAGGTTGAATGTTTGTTTGACGGCGAGGTCAGATTATGATTGGTTCGACGGCGAGGTTGAATGTTTGTTTGACGGCGAGGTCAGATTATGACTGGTTCGACGGCGAGGTTGAATGTTTATTTGACGGCGAGGTCAGATTATGATTGGTTCGACGGCGATGTTGAATGTGTTCGACGGCGGGGTTGAATGTTTGTTGACGGCGAGGTCAGATTATGGTTGTCCGACGGCGATGTCAGACTCTTTAAATCCCCAGCAGAGATGATGATGGTACGACGACGATGTCGAGTGTCTCTCAGAGCGATATTTTGTTTCCGACGGCGATGTCAGATTCAGTTTTCCAGCGGCGATGTTGGGCATGTCAAGTTGATCCAGTCTTCTGACGGCGATGTTAGGTGATGCAGATCCTTTAGTTCTCCAGCGGCGATGCGGGGTATTCTGCCAGATTCAGTTTTCCAGCGGTGATGTTGGATGGTTCGTTTTCCAGCGGCGATGTTGGGTATTTTGGTTCTTTAGTTCTCCGACGGCGATGTTGGATGTATTGTTTGTTTCCGACGGCGATGTCAGATTCAGTTTTCCTGCGGCAATGTTGGGTGTGTCAGTTCAGTCAGTTCTCCAGCGGTGATGTTGGATGGTTCGTTTTCCAGCGGCGATGTTGGGTATTTTGGTGATTCAGGTTTAGGTCTCCGGCGGCAATGTTGGATGCTTGTTTCCTCGAGTTATGGTTGTTCTTGACGGCGATGTCAGGTGATTTGGTGTTCCAGCAGCGATGTTGGGCGTTCCTCAGAATTTTGTCTGACGGTAATGTCAGGTGGTTTAGTCTTCCAGCGACGATGTTGGGTGTTGTGGTTGTCTGAAGGCAATGTCATAAGAAGTTAACGTGGATAACTGACGGCGATGTCAGATCAGTATTTCTCCAGCTAGTTGCCGTGCAGCTAGTGTTCCAGTTTCCGAAGATTTGTTCCCCGCAGGGCATCGTGGGCTCGTGCAGTTGGCAAATTTTCGGGTTTACCGGTATTCAATCGTCTCGCACCTTGATTGGTTGAGAGCCGTTCGCTTATCACCCAGTCAAGTTCAAGCCGTTTGAATAGGGGCAGCTGTTGCACCCCAAAATTTGACCAACATTAATTTACCTATTAAGTGTTTGAAAGTTGATACCTCCACCAGAAAGTTCAGGAGATCCTCAGAAGAATTGGTTGAAACCAGAGTTGTGTGTCTCCTCACTTGAGAGTCATGAGAGCTCCTCAGATGATTCTGAGACTTTGAGAGTGAACTTGAAGATTTGAGAAAGCCTATGAGATGTCTTGAAAGTCATCATGAAGCCCAGAGAAGTCATTGAGCAAGAATTCAGAAGATTCAACCATGCATGATAGAATTAGGGTTTTGACTGGGTCAACCCTAGATTAGCTGAAGAGTTGGAGGAGGTTGAGACCCAATCCAAAGGCCATGGGCTCATGGAATGGTGTATGGAGATGTTATAAAGATGATTCCTAGACCAACTCATCATGATTGAAGAGTTTGAGAAGTTGCAAGTTAGGGTTTCTGAGGATTGTCAGTGAAAAAACCCTAATTTGATCCCTATCTTCCAGGCAGTTTTAGCTCAAGATGTGATTGATATCTCATCTTCCCCACAACATGAATGTTGTAGAGCTTGCTCTTAGCTTTAATTTGAGTGGTGGAAGTCCTTGATAGGAGTTGCAGAGCTCAAGTTATGGTTTTGACAAATTACAGGTCAGCTGAGGTGTGTGAATCTGGGTCCTGGAAAGTCACCCAACTTGCAGACAACTTTTGCCCTAGTAGGATGATTCCTATGATCTCTTGGTCAACATGAATATTGGAGGGCATCTTCTTAGCTTTCTAGAGAGTACTAGAAGTCCTTGATAGGATTTGTAGAACTCAACTTATGGTTTAAACAAGACAGGGGTATTTTGGTCATTTGGCAATTATAGGTCATTTTAAGCAAAGGCCATATCTCCTATTTCCATGCCTCAAATGAAAAAACTCAAAACATGAAAGTTGTTCAAAATGGGATTTTAAGTCTAGAAAAGTGGTCATGAGTTATTGGAAAAGCTTGTAGAAAGGATTTTCAAGATTGGGTAAAAATGACCTAAAAATGGCTTATAAGTTGAAAAAGTTGAAATTTAATTTTGGTTTAGGAGATGTACAAATCCAAAATGGGTCATCCAATATGTCATTTTGACTCCAAACAATATTTTGGAAACAATGGTTCAAGTAGAATTTTGATTTGAAGCTTAGAAATGGGGGTTACTTTGTAATTCTCATTCTTGCATAATAAGGCAACTTGATAAAGCTTCACCAAAGGCAAGGAAGTGCATGTTTTTCACTCATTCTTTCTCAATATCTCTTGTAAGGAGATTTTAAAGTCAATTTGGCAAGCCTAAGGCATGAGATAATGGATATCCAATGTATCATTTCATGAGAAGTTCTAAAACTTTCCAAATGATTCCACAAGTTTCTAGATGTATCTAGATCATTCTCTTGATTGCTATAAGAAGGGTGAATCACAATGAGGCCAGGGTTGGTGATAATTGTTGGCGAGTGGTGAGATTAGAGTGTGAAAAAGTGAGATTCTTCCATTTGCAATTTCACATCAAACCTTCATTCTCTGCCATTTCCATCCTTTTCTTCTCCATAAACATATTCTTCTGATCCTAGTGATTGATTGCATACTGAGATAGAGGAAGATCCATGGAGGTTTGAAGCTGTTTTGAAGAATTTGCAAGAAGAGCATATTGAGATCAAACACAAGATTCCAGCATTGTTCATCCATCTTCTTGCATACAGAATTCATATCTGCCATTGGAGATCAATCAGGGAAGGTTGCAGACATTGAATTGGAGTGAAACCATATCCACCATTAAAGTTTGACAGGTTGGTGATTTCAATCGTATCACCTTATTTATATGCATTTCACCATAGTTCTAGGTTTAGACTGGTTAAGCTAGGGTAGAGGACTATATTCTGAGGATTAGAGGAAGATCTATGCAGTTTCATGGCAGGGTGTTGATTCTTGGAAGAACAAGAACAAGCTGTTCAGTGAGTGTTAGCATGCATGGTATAGTTCAGAATGGTTAGGGTAGCGTGTAGAACAAGATTATATCAATGGATTTGAGTTACATCAAGATTGATAGCAGAGGAAAGAATTGAAACCCTAACGTTAGAGCTCTCTGTTAGGATGGTTCAAGAGGTTTCAAGGAAAACTATTGATAGCATCGTGTTCTGGGTGATTAATAGTACAACTTTGCTTTTGGAATTTCTGGATTTCATCAAGCCATCATTGAGAACGATTAAGTTGAAGGATCGTGCAAGGATCCTGGTTCAGATGAAACCCTAGGGTTTGTTTGGAGACGATGAAGCGCTACCGTTGGATTGTCCCAGATCCTTGACTAATTCAGATGATCGCACGACTCCAATTCAATTTCAAAAACGGAGGGAAGACTGAAGCGCATGAAACGCAGCGTTCAACTAATCCAAACGCACCGTTTTGATTAATTGCTGAACCTGGGCCTCAGAAACCAACGCTATCCACACCTCCCACATTCCTGGCCCAATCAGAATGAACTGGGGCGCCCTACTTTTGATACCCCCCCTCCCCTTTATTTCTTAAATTCTTTTATTTTAATTTCTTTTAATTCTTTGCATTTTATAAAATTCATATAAAATCCAAAAATTAACATTTTTCATTTCTTCTTTTTTTCACATAATCATGATTTTGTCTAGAAAATTAATAAAAAATAAAATTCCATTTTATTTTTAGTTTAGTATTTTTAGTATATTATTTTTGTAAATGGTCTCTTTAATATGTTTTAGTTGACACTTGATTTTGTGCAATTTGTTTTAGGACTTTCCCTTAGGATTTTTGAGCCATTCTTTTTGGCATAGTTAGGTATTGAACCCTAGTTCATGTAGGATTTAATTCTCAATTTTTAGATTAAAATTTGATGTAGTTTGATTGTTTGACATTTAGGTGTTCAAATTAGGGTTTTAGGTTGTATAAGTAGACTTGAACCATTTTGTTCTGGGGTTTATAGGCCAAATTAGTGTATGGGGAATATATGGGTTAAGGGTAAGCATGTATAGAATCCCCTAGAATTTTTCTAGAATATTGTATGGTGTTTTAGCATTTTTAAGTGATTTTTGAATGTATGGTTAGTATGTGTGTTGCTTAAAGGCATAGTTTGTATTGTATTGTTTTCTTTTCTTCTCTTTTGAGTGTGTGAGTTTTGAAGATTGAGTTGAAGACCTTGTGGATCATCATTGGAGCTTTGAAGACCTTGCAGAGGAGTTTAGCATAGCTTTTGTTTGTTTTGTTTATAGGTTTATAGGTGCATAGGCAGAGCCCTAGATATGATGATTTCATTCAATAAACAAGGAGTGTCTTGTTCACCTCCTTCCTTCTCTGTGACATAAAGTCCCTTAAGGGTATTCACCTCTCTCCTTTGGAGAGATTAGTGACCTTGCCCTCTGAGGTAGAACTTTGAGAGAGCCTTTCCCTTTGATGTTAAGTCCTCAATGGCATCCTTTGGAGGTCAGTGAGTACTCTAACATCCTCACCTCATCTTGTTGACTGAATCTTGTTTGCTGAAGCATTTGAGTCATTGGAGATAGAAGCTGAAGCTTTGAAGAGGATGATTCCTTGAAGGTTATTGAAGTCTGAAGACTTTGTGAAGATCAAGTTGATGCTTGAAGACCCCTGAAGACAGTGAAGCCTGAAGGTGGAGCTGATCAAAGAAGCTGAGGCTTAATGGAGAAGATGAGTTGATACTCATGTTGTAGGGTTGATACCTGGAAAGCAAGTGATCTCTGAAGTCTGAAGACTGAGTAGCTGCTGGAGGAGCTGAGGCTTTCTTCTGTTTTCTTTCCTGTATTGTGTGTTTTGTTTGATTTGTCTGTTGCATTAGACTAAGCCCATTTAGAATAAGTTCAGTCTAAGAGCATGAGTGCATCTGCTTGTATTGTTATTGCTTGGCTTTGCTTGCGGGTATTCGGTAGAGCCCAGCTCCCTTGCCCATGTGTTTATTTTTGCTTGATAGCATGATTTCATTTCTTTTATCTGTATGATTGCAGTTTACCGTTTATTGCTTGATAGCATGTTGTTTAGTATGATTACTGTTATTTCATGACTGGCTTGAGGTCGAGACGAGCTTGTGGAGGCTGAAGCCCCACACACATTTCCTCCCTCACTTGCATTGCATGCATTTTACTGTTAAAGCTGATGCTTTTGTCTGTTTTGGTGTATCATTGATATGATCCCTTAGGACTCTCATTTCCTTTAATAAGGATTTGATGATAGACTTTTAGGTTGAAACCTATGCATGACAACATCTAGGAGTTCCCTGTTCAAACCTCGACCATAGGATGAATCCATGGCATGATAACAGTAGGACTTGATAGTCTCCCTCCTAGTTGGGCCTGCTCTCTTCTCATCTCAAAACAGTTTAAGATACAGTAATCATGAATGATTTCCTTCGTACGTTACGAGCCTTAAGCTATCTGAGAAAGGATTGTGGAAGAGTTTCTTTTCCACAGTCTGGATGTTTAGTATGGTACCCTTTGGGTGACATGCGACGCATTCACTCTCAGGTCATAGTCTCTAGTGCGGTTGAGATCGCAAATACAATAAAAAACACTTCTTTCAGGAAATAAGTTGTAGTTTCCCGAACTACGTTTGCTCTGATCTCTCATGCCTGTTGAGAGTACGTAGGCACAAGACGGCGATGTCTTGGAGAGCAACCTTTCCCCCTTAACCCTTCGTAGGCCGAACTACGTTGACTCTGATTTCTCGTTTCTGATGAGAATACGTAGGCATAAAGTGCGACGCTTTGCCGAGTCATTTTTTCTTTTCTTTTTCAGCCAGCCTTGATAGGTAGATAGATTATAACCAACCCGTCCAAGTAAACAAACAAGCGAGGATCCCGTCGAGTACGACGGACGTGAGGGGTGCTAATACCTTCCCCTTGCGTAACCGACTCCCGAACTCAGACAATGGTTGCGATGACCTAGTCTACCCTTTTTCGTCAGGTTTTTCCGATCATTTCCTTTCCCGCTTTGAGGGATAAATAACGAAAGGTGGCGACTCTTCTGTCATGCCGGCACCTTATTTTCGCGCAAGCGACAAAGCTCGAGTTTGTTATGCGCGGAAGAATGGACTAAACAATGTTCTTTGAGAAAGTATTTAGGTTGGAGATTGCACGAGGGCGAGGAATTTAGTGTTTATCGTATTGGATGTTTTGGTTAGAGGATATATTTGAATAGATTTAAGGTTTTGATTTCACGGGGGCAAGAAGTATGAGTTCGATTAAGTTATTTGATGGAGAATGACGACTATTCGATAAACGAGACGTCAGCCTCGCAATCAATTAATCGGGGCATTATTGAAATGCTAGATTCCAATGACACCTTTTTCATTCGACTAACTTCGAAATTTGTGTTTGAAGTTGTGTTGAGAAACGAAAGAGTGATTGACAAGCCACCTAAAAGCGTGCCTTAAGAGCTCGTCACTCAAGAATTCAAGGAATGCGAGATTCCAAGAACTCTATTCTTTCGGAAATAGTTAAGAAAATAATTTTGGATTTGACGTACAGTTTAGAGTCGTACTAGGGTTTAGACTCGATCGCATGAAGGGGAGGAACGAGATTAGATGGTTTGAAAAAAAAGGAGGAATGACGACTACTCGATAAACGAGACGTCGACCTCGTAATCAATTAGTCGGGATATCGTTGGAACGCTAGATCCCAACGACAATCTTTTTCATCCCATTAATTATAAAATAGTGTTTGTTGGACAGTGAGAGTACTTGTCCAAATAATTAAAGGAGGTATTTTAGAGACGAAAATTTGAACGACACACCATTCAAGGTGTACGCCTCAATAGTAGTCACTCTCGAATTCGAGGAATGCGCAACTCCAGGAACTCGATTATTTCGTGATTTAATTATGAAAATAAATTAGGAATATTAGCGTACTCGGACTAGGCGTGCCATGTACTCTAGAAAATAAGATCGAAAGGGTCACAACTCGAGGTGTACACCTCGAGAGCGGTCGCTTAAAAAATTCAAGGAAGGCGAGATCCAAGAATTTAATTGTTTTGAAATTTACTTAAAAAAAGTTTAATTTAATTAAGAAAAAATAGTCTTAATTTTTATAAAATTAATTAATCAATTGTAAAGTTTTGATTTGGGAAAAGTTTAATGTTTTTAGAAAAGTTTCAATTTAATTAACAAAGTGTAGCTTTTCAATTCTTAAAATATTATTATAATTAATTGAGAAAAAGAAAAAGAATTAATGTCTTTAAGAAGAAATAAAATAAAGTATATTTTTTTGAAAAAAGTTTATTATAAAAACAATAATTTGGTAATGATTTTGAAGTATATTTGAAGATATCTAAAAGTAATTAAAAGTATCTTTTAGAAATTCAATTAAATTAAACGAAAAAAAATTTGAAAAGTGAAAGACGGAACAACCACAACTCAACGGCGTGCGCCTCGAGAGCGGTTGTCCAAGGACTCAAGGAGTGCTAGACCTCAAGAGTCCGCTACTTTCATGGAATTTATTAAGGTAATACTAGATATTTTTAATTTTAAACAAAATTACTTAAAACTTAATTAAGAAGATCATAAATTAACTTGAGGTAATTAATATTCCAAAAAATTCAAATTACTTCCCTTATTTAGTTAGTTAATAAATCAATCAAATAGCATAATTTTGAAATAATGTTATGATTAGTCACTAACATAATTAATTAAATTAGAACTATATGCAATTATTATTCTAGACTCACCCTTTCTAGATTTAATTAACCTAATCAAGACTAAACACCACTGGCCCACTGGCCCTATATCTTTACTAACTACCATAAAAAAAATAAAAACACGATGGGCCGGAGTCTGCAATGGCCCATCCGCCCCCTGCAGCCCACACGAAAATAAAAAAAGCGGAGCTTCTCATACCTAGCCGTTGCATGGACGCATGGAAGGAAAAGAAAATGCCGAAAAAACTAACAAGGGATTCCAACAGACTGTACTAAAGCGACTAACATGCTTGTCCATACAAATCAAGCACAGATGATAAGAACACTATGGGAAAACAACACGTGTGCTGTCAACATGGGATAGTGAGACAAATCATTAATATCCCATTAAAGCTATGAGTTGAAGTATTAAATTAATAAAACTCTCTCTTATCATGAATCTATTCTACTACTGATTCTGAAAACGAAAGTGAAAGGCTTGCATTCTAAATCCCTAAACTTCTTCTAAAAACACAAACTTAAACCCCCTTCTTCTACTCACAAAACTCGATCCCTCTTCTGTAACAAACCAAATCCTTTGTCTCTCGACACCTTGCTGTATTTCTCTCTTGACCCACCAAATTCCTTCTTACCCTCAAATCAAAACACAACTTTTTAACCCCAACTCAATCCCTAATAAACAAACTCAATCATAGTTCAAGGCCAAGAAAATCATGAAATACACATTCAGACGGACAAATCAAGGTGCTTTAAACGACACGAGTGAAAACCAGGTGCGAAAGGAGCTTACCAACTTGGAACTATCCCGACGGCAAGTTTGCAAGGTAGGTACTTAACGCTTTTCCTTTTCCTCTGCACTTCAAATCTAAGCTCGTTTTAACTTGTTCAAATTCCTGTTGATGATGCGGCTTAGAACAAACTGGATAGAGCTTTAGTGTGAAGCTCTATCGACTTTTTAGGGAGGACTTTTGAGTGAGTTTGGTATTCTGAAGATTCAATTTCCGCAGGACTTCACTAGGGTTTTCTTTTGTGTCTTTGCTGCCTCCTCATGAATGAAGGGAGCCTCCATTTAAAGGTCCAAGTTTAGGGTTTGTGTAGTGTTGACATCTCCATTTTTTGCAAATCCTGTAATTTCTTTCATAGATGCTCACAATGCCTTGCCATATCAGTGAAATTATGTTGTACCTACTGCTACATTCTGATTTTGTGTTTTTTTCGTCATTTTGTGGTATTTGAAAATAGTGGTCCCCACTAATCTGATTTTGCTCTCCTTTTCTTATCATAACATACAGGTTTTGAATGACTTGGTTTTGGCTCACATGAAAAATCAAGACCCTCACAAGAAAAATCTAGATCAATTAACATTTCAGCAAATGAAAAGTCCATGGTAAGGGCGTCAAAATTAGGGAAATCAACATCATATAATTGAACTTCATTGTTTGACTCTGTCGTAGAAATCTCATTAGGCAATGATTTGTTACATGTTCCCTCTTAGTTGCCTTGTCTGAATTTGGTTTAACAGGCGAAATGCAATGACTACTCTATTTGCTTTGCAGGGCTAACCATAACTCTTTTGGTTGAAATTACCGTGTAGATGTAGTCTCTGCATTGCTAGGTGGAACCTCGGGTGGGGATATATTTGTATCACTGTGACTGGGATTTGCCCTTGGAGGTGTCTTTGGAACTTGTGAATTGGTAGGGATAGACTTCTAAGGTTGATTAAATAAGCATTTCACAACACTTAGAGCCTTGAACTTGTGAATCACTTGGAACAAAGTTTGCAGCCGATGATTGAGTTGCAGAAGAGGGATGATAAACTTATTTCATTATTAACAGCACTGTCTGGTTGTGGCAGTGTATTTTGAACAGGAACTTTCCTACTAGTACAGGATGCTCGGCCGCGAGATCTCTTTGCAATTGAAGGAGCATCTACTGTTCTAGTATCTTTTCTCTTTCTGTCAGATACGCTAATCATGGGTGTCAAGTAGTTTCCATTCTCTGCATTTGTGTTGTTAGACTGAGGCACTGAGAGCATATTTGATGCATTTTGTGTTGAAGTAGAAGTAGCAGCAGCAGTGGTTTTGGAATGAGAGGTCTGAGTTTTGAAAATATGAACAGGTTTTGCAGAGAGAATAGTTTGAGGATGAGTGTGGTTTTGCTACATGTTTCTTAACGCGAGGTTTGTCGGTGGGATTTCACGGTTTTCTGGGCTGAGATTTGGAGATTGGGAATGAAGTTCTGTGGGGTAGCTTGATGACAAAGATTCCAACATCATTTAATAGCTGGAGCAAGTTCAGGTGTGAGGACCTCTATGTTGCTTGTTTAAGATTTTTGCTTGTGTTGGTATCAATACCTATGATTAAATCTGATGTTATTTTGGTTTTGAATCAACACTGCAGGATATGCTCTTATTGACGGTGTTGAGATTTTGATATGGGATACCAGGTTCCCTTATTTCATAAGGACCACGAAGGTGTGCTCGACCTTGATAAGCCGTTCGTCTCTAAATGCAGAATTTAGAGCTGCCAGTTTTCTAGTAATCTCAGCAGGTGCGTCTTGAGGCAAATCTGTCTTGGCTGAATTTCCAACAGATAAAAAAAGTTTGCAGAGGGTTGCTAACAGAAACCAAACTATTTTCTTCAGGGAGGCGAAAATCGTGGGATCGATTGAAACCACTAGCCTTGGGAATCCCACTTTGGTTGCTGACACTTGAAGACTTGCTATCAATTTTTGAAGGAATTTGTGCAAGTCTCTGATGCAGTTACTGTTGCGCGTTCAAAACAAAAAAAATTGCTATCGTGTTCACAATATGCCTTTTAATGTTTGTGTGGCAATATCTACAGAATGGCTTAACTGTGACACTTGTATATACGCAGGCCCGAGTAGCACAAACAAATGATATGCTGGAGCATCTGTCATCAGTTGTAGATTATTTGGAGAATTCTTGTAATGTGATGCAACATATAAAGCCATCATTTGCACTGGCCTCTGTGCTCTTAGAGGTACATGGCTTTGCTCTTGATATGCATTTTCATGACATTGTGCTTGCAAGTTTTTACTTTGAATTTCTTACCATCTTAGTTCTTTAGTAAGATCTCCATAGATGCATCGCTATTACTAACAATTTCCAATACATTCTCTTCCTTTTTTTTTTTGACTTTGGGAATGTCTTGGCGTCATCATAATGAAGGCTTGTAAATAAAACGCAGATTTGTAACTTTCCTGCAGCTTGGACATTTTAATTCTCCTCGACTTACATGGACTTGCTGTAACAACTTGGTTAGTGTACATTTCTTTGTAATCCTCTCATTTTAGCTGGTGTGGATATTTAAAACAGATAGATTAACCCCTGTTTTATTTGGACATTCGATTCCTGCTGTTTAATTCTTTCGTACTTCAATGTTTTTGGCCTAATTTTCTTCATGTTATTATCCTTATTTTGTGCAGAACTCCCTTTTTTTGATGCTTGCTAACATAACGACTTGGCGCAGCCGTGACTCGTGCAACCGTGAAGCTTGCGTGGAGATCATCTTAGACATGACCAGCCTTTAATGTCTTCCTCGGGCATGCCTTTGACATCCTTTCAACTCTTATTTTAAGTACACATACGACAAGGGCCTTGGTAATCTTATAAAAATATTCGTTAGTTACAATTGATTTCTTTCCTTGGGGGTTAGATTCATCAGTTGCTTTTTCTTTATCACCGCTAGTTCCATTATTATCATCATTATTATTTTCAACACCACTGCCTGCTTCTTCATTTCTAACCTGATCTGATTGTCCAGGTGACATCGTGCAATGGTCTCCGACAGCCTGATTGAAGCCTCCACCGCCTAACCGTCATGCGATGTGCAACCCCTCTTCAAGGATTTGTACCAGCAACGTAAGAGTCTACGAGTAGTTTTCTTACATCTGATGTTAGCTTTGGTTTAAGAGTCTTCGCATGGACTGTATAACACTTGAGTTCTGCTGTAGTGAACGTTGGAGCAAGAGCATATTCACGCTTTTGACGATTACACACAATGTGAGAAGCTATGTGGTAATCTGTATTATCGTCTGGGTCATCAATCATAATGTATACAAAATCAAACCTTGAAAGTGTAGCCAGTGGAAGAGCCATGTCGTACTTCGGCGGTTTAGACTCATCATACCGACCTCCAGCAGAGTTGGCAGCAGCAAGAATGAAAGTATGAGCATTGAGTGTTTGCTTATATTCCTGCTTTAGTGATACTAATAGCTTATTGTTCTATAGCCTCGTAAATTTGAGACCCGATCCCTTATGTCCATCCTGTCAAACTTTATCAGTGCAACAAATACCATTGTCGGCAAGCATCAAAGTACCAGCCTCCATGCGAAACTCTCCAATTTCTGGCTCTTTGGCAATAATTGCAGTCACACCAGCAGCAAATGATGCTTTACTAAGTGTATACACAAACCTTGACATAATGCTTGAAATGTACTTGAGAAATGAGACCTTGCCCAGCTAGGATTTTTTAGTCTTGAACATGTATCACAACATTGGTACTGTAATTGAATCTCGTTTTTTAACATGTATCACAATATTGGTATTGTAATCTCCAATTTTAATAATCTTATTTTCTACTTAATCAGTCTTCTGTTTAGAAACAGAAACAACTTATGAATTACAATTCACACGGTTTTGACAATGGTCCTCCCTTGGCCATAATCACCTTTAGCCTTTCTTGCAGCAAACTAAAAATATTTTGAACAAATCGAAACCAAATACGCTACGGTCAAATATGAGTTGCTCTCGGTCTTCATCATAATTACACTGAAATTTAATATGGTTTGAAAAAGTGTACCACGATCATGACCTTAAACTGTGAATTGCAAGGCATTATCCACAACTCAAAACCTCTTAACCAGGTAATCATAATTCTAAAACAACTTGATGACTTATGGGCTGTGTACGTTATGAATTTCTTGAAATGAGATTGGTCTTCCTTTAGTTATCTCTACCGTGCTACTTTAGTACCAACCATGAAATATGGCTCAATAACTTCTTGAAACCGATTAATTATGAAGCGAATTGAAGTATCTTCTGGACTAATTGCGTCTAAATTCAATTATGGCTTGAAACTTTGCGAGTCAAATCTAAGTTTGTCACAAACCGATGACTTGAAATTTGCTGGCTAAATCCAAGTTTGTCACAAACGGATATATATTTTTTTGAAATTGGCAAACTAAATCTAGGTTTGTCACAGACTGATTTAGAATCCAAATAAAGCTCGATGTTTGTAATCTAATCAAACAAGGCCTGAGGCTGAATCGACCGTGCGAAGCACCTTTGCATAACTTGGATTAAATGTGCATACAAACAATTTACTTAAAGAGAAATCTTGGAGAATCATGGCCAGAAGTTATGAAGTAGTAAAACATTCATTAATTGCCGAAGTAGGACAAATTTGGGGTATGACAGTGTTATCACTCATGTTGTAACATCAAAGAAGCAGCTAAAGTGTCTCATAGAGATGCGCCTACTGGTGGATGTCAGTTCGAAAGAGGCAAGGAAGGTTATTTTTAGTGAGTAAGTCAAGGAATCTTCTCTTTTTTTGAATATTCTTTGGTGATTTATTTTGTAACTTGTTTGTTCTTATTTTGAAGGTAAGATGAATAAAATTTGAGAAAATGAGGAGGACTCCCCATGTTATCCCCCTCCTAGTTGATGCTGCTGATATTCCTCCTATTTTAGAGGTTTTCACGATGTCCCCCTAATATATTAGTTACTTAGGCACGCCTACTCTAGCACAAATGGAAATTTAGGATTCATATCATTGAATTATGGTGGAAGATGCTCTGTGTACATCACACCCGATGATGGAGGAATTTCGAACCTTAGTCTTAAGCTTGAAAATCCTCGAGTGGATGGATCGTTCGTTAAATCTCTCTGACAACCAACGCATAATTTATGGAGGTCTGGCCCTTTGGGAGATTATGTATCAATTTCGATCGGGTTTGCCTCATACGTTGTTGGCCTGACTTAGTTCGTGGATGACTACGTAGTTGCGGACTTCTATCTCTGAAGAAGATTATTAATATTTCTTAAGTAAATAATATAAAGTTAATCAAGAGTATTAATTGGATTTGGCTTATTATACATATCGAGCCTAGGCCATCCTGGCCTTTGATGATGACGGATGGGGAGAAGCTTTCTTGCTCAATTATATTCAAAGGTTAAAAAAGGTGCTTCAAGAGTGCATCAACACCATGACAGTCGAGAGAGATTAGTATTTGAAGGAAATGCGGGGGGAGTCTACTTCCATATAGAGGATGAAAATTCAGTCCCTCTAGGGGATTAGCTGGATGAGATTTATAACACCTCATATAATATATATCTAGAATAATACCATACAAGCGTTATTATCTAGTACTGACACACTCATAAGTGCCTATTGGTATAATTTACATACTTGACCATTTACGAAACATAAAAAGGCAACACATGGTACAAGATATGGAAAGTGCCATAAAAAATCTAAGATCTAGGTACAATATCCTCCATTGTACACAATACACAGCAGAAAAAAAATCCCAAAACAAGTTTTCCTCGAAATATCAATGCATAACTCCTCTGAAATACTAAACCTGCAAACAAGGCCTGAAAAAAACAGTAATGGGGTGAGATAATAATCTTAGTGAGTTCCCCTATTTTATGGGTTCACTCGGCTTTACAGAGTTCTAAACAAATTCTACCTCAAGACAAAAGGAAAAGGGAATAAGACTTGAGTTCACAAAGCTTGCAATGTACGTAAACTTGTCTCTTGAGCTCATCAAGTCAAACAATCATAATCGGGAATTGCAAACTGTAACACAAAGGGTGATTAGACCATATCGGTCACAAGGATCTAAACAATCATTCGTCAGATATGGTCAATGGACAAACCAGACCTTCACTACATAAACTAACTATCTACCAGATATGGTCCATAGATACCAGAAATCCATTGTATGGAATCCATCATCAGATATTGTCCATGGAATATATACCTCCACTGCTAGAACACACTCCCTCAATCAGATATGGTCAATGGACACCAGACCTCCACCGCATGGTTTACACTCACCATCAAATATGGTCAATGGATGTCAGACCTCCACTGAAAGGAAATGCATCAAGCTCTTTCCACCAGATATGGTCAATGGATATCGGACTTCCACTATAAAGATCTTATCATCCAATAGATATTGTCAACGGAGTCTAGACCTCCATTACGTGGAATACGCTTAACAGAGTTACAATTATTCATCAATTACCTGGTGATCATATCCATCCATCACATGTCAGCCTACATGTTCTGAAATTTTGGTATGCAGATCTCAGATGTCCTAAGAGATGTTAAGAACATAGATCTCTGCTAAAATAGAACAAGGACAGAACATGATCATTTTGAATAACTTTAAAAATTAACAGTGTCATGACATCTGTTGTAACATCTGCAGACTGACAGAACAATTTATCTAACCATTTAAATTGAGCAGAATATTAAATGCAGAAAGATAAATAACACAATGAATTGTTAACCCAGTTCGGTGCAACATCACCTACATCTGGGGGCTACCAAGCCAGGAAGGAAATCCACTATCATTAGTATTAATTCAGAGCTAAACTCCCAGTTTATAACCCTTCACTTAATCCCTACCTAGTGCAACCTCTACCTAGGACACCCCTAGATATGAGACCCCTCTCACTCCCCTCAATCACAACAGTGATAACAACAAATGAATAAGCTTTACAAGACACTCTTCAAAGATAATACTTGATCTTGCTTAACAGATTCAATCAAGGACAATACACTCTTGCTTACAAGCTTTAAGTGGACAATTTACAATTAACAACCTAGTCCAATTCACACATTAAACAATGAGTGAATGGCTCACAAAACTAACACATAAATATGTCTACCACGATGCATCAAAAGATACAAAGGGTGACTTACAAAGTCACACACAAAGAGACTCTCAAAATATTAAACCCTTATTTTGCACTCAAGATCTTCTTATTATGAATGCTTTTCTTCACTAGGGTTTTCTCCTCCTTAAATAGTAATGCAGACTGGGCTTGGGCTATGCCAAAAGTAACAACAGGAAGAGAAGATTTTAATCTTCATAAATTGCAACAGATTTTGATTTGATCAATCAAATCTAATCATATCATTCTTCCAATCTTCAACCAATCTTCTGATAATAACTTCGTATCAAATCCAATCTGATCCATAAAAGTGTATCTGAAACGCCTTTAGAAAACCACCAAAAACACGCAGGTTCTACACCAGAATAGTGTTGCAAGCTTGCACAAAAAGATATGGACACATAAGCATATTCATGACAGACAGATGTCACGATATCCTGTAGGACGTCTTGTGATTACACTTAGTTTTACCAAAATACCTGCCAATCAAATCTTCTGCATAATCTTCTTCATAAAAATAGAAACAAATATTTTATAGTTTCCTAAAAAGTCTCAAAGATCCTTTTCATGAAATCCAATTATATCTGCACTTTGTTCCTAATAAATCTCTTTGACCTGCTGTTTCCCTTGAAAATCGGAAAACAACTGCTGATCTTCCAAATCTAACTTTGGTGACTCACAGGATCGGTCAGATTGATCCTAGGACATGTGCTAAAGGCTCTTTATTTTGGAAATCTATCTAAGCTTCACACTTAGGCAGTATTGGGGTAAAAGAATCTAAAGAAACACCTTGTTCGACTACGGAATAATTTAAAAGATGAAATAAATCTTTTAATAAAAGAAAGAAATAAATTTGTTTGGAGAGGGAAGATTAGATTAAGGACGAAGAGAAAGGAATTGCATAGAAATAGAAGAAAGAAAGAATGTAAGGAAGAAGGGTGCAAAGGAAGTAAAAGACTTTGTAAAGTTTAAAGTGAGTAAAGTAAATTTCGTTAAGATAAAAGATGGTGTGTTTACATCTCATACATTCTCTATAATACTCGCTTTCTCTATGCTCGAATACTTGGAGTAATTCTAAGAGTAATTTGTACAATGGTAAATTACAACACACCTTGTTCATGTCTAAGACATTCTATTTATAATAGTAAAAAAAAAAAATTCTAGTAACCTCCAACATCACCACCTCTCACCACTTGTCATAATGCATGGATCTACTGCTCATAAGGTGCCACGTGTCTTCTTAAGCATTTGGCAAACGAAACCGTTCCCTCCAAAACTTTAAATTTCAAACCTTCGATAAACCACCAATCAGCAGAAATGGTAGAAGTCCTTGTTTCTCTATAATCTTGGTGAGTTCTTTGACTCCTTCCTTTAGCTGCCTTACGCCTTTTGACCAACTTTTGTTCTCAACTTGTTTTTGGCATTTCGTCTTGTATTCCTTTCTTTTGCAAGAGGCGTCGAATTTAGGAGCTAACAAATTGCCCCCCAAAAATGTCTTTTCGACTTCTGATGTGGAAAAGCACATTTTTTGACAGCGTCTGATTTTGACGCCGCTTGTCTTCCTCATACGTGTCATCTAATGTTCTTTCACCCAATACAAGTCTGGGAAGGTGAAAGGGAAGAAAGAGAAAAGAGAAAATAGAGGGGAGCATGCAAGACACTGTTTTTCCACCTTGATGCATGTTCCTGACGTCACGTTTCATCATGGCGATTTTCTCGGGAACCACCAAAATCGTGGGCCATCATCACCTTTTCAGCTTAGGGGACGTGAATTGCAACTACTATATCTGCCACCCTACTTCAGGCGCACACGTGGCCCACTAACTCTAGCCCCTTAATGATGAAAATTTTTAATCTTCCATACACTATATAAGTAATTCTCCTCTGATATTTTCATTTTTTCCAACTTCTCTGACTCTTAACAATACTCTTGCATTTCTCTTCCTCCAATTTTCTGTTTTCTAAACCAACAAACTTTTCACTACTTTCAATAATGGCCGATCATCAAAAGAAGACGCAACCCAAAGGGCAAACTTCTGCATCAACTCTCCCACCCTTTGCCAGCTTAAGCGGTCCTAAGGTAGTGAAGAACCAACAGTTCATTCGTGAACCTTTGTTAGAAGAGAAACGCCACATCTATGAATTGTAGGTAATCATCCCAGTTACTGTTGCAGGTAAACCCTTAGCCATGTATGGCCCTTTACCTCCTTTAGGTCTTGATTATTCTGCCATTAGAGACTTCTTTCCCTCCTACAGAGTCACTAAACCTTTAGGGCAAAAAGATTCTAGCAAAGTCTCCGCTGATGGCCCTGATAACCTAACTCTCTTCGACGTAGATCTTAGGTATCTCCATGATGGAGCCAGATTATTTAGGGCTACCCCTTACTTTAAAGACTCTGAACTTTACTTCAATTGGCTGGCAAAAATAGAGAAAGTGAAAACCCAAGATTGGAAGGACACTGAGATTTATGACCTTATAATGATGTCGAAGGTAGGCCCTACTTACTACCCCCTTATGTTGGCCTCTTCCTTGTTTTTCTGGGACAATACTCATAATACTTTCCACCTTCCTTGTGGGATGATGACACCCACATTGCTTGATGTAGCTGCCATTTTGGGCCTAAAACCCCACGACCTTGTTTACGACCCTGAAATTGATAGCCAGGACACTATAGGATTCGCCAACACCAAACATACTTACACAACCTTCGTTCAACACTATCATAACAAAACCACCACCTCTGTCGATAACGAGGAACATATAGACTTTCTGGCCATGTGGTTATCTCGTTGCGTGTTTTGCACAAAGTCTCTGCAGGTGGCACGGAAATATCTTGTTCTGGACAACCAACTGCACTTGAAGAGAGGTATCTGCCTGAGTGAGATGATTTTGGCCAGTCTCTATAAGGCCTTGGGCGAAGGTGCTGCCAAATTGAAAGACCCTGAAAGCCATTGCAACTTGCTGTTATCAGGCCCCTTTTGGCTCCTCTAGTTGTGGCTGAATGCCACTTTTGAACATAACCTCCCCAACAGAGGCGAAGTCGATGAAGGTTCGTCTTCAGTTTCTGAGAGACGAGTCGAATGGCCTCACTTGGCCCAACTTACTCCCAGCGAAGAAGGACATACTCTTCGATCCTACTTATCCAACTTCATTCACATGTTCGCCAAACGGTACGAGTTCACCTCGAGGATGGCTCCCTTTGCGGAACAAAGATGCGGCCTAGAGTGGTTCACCAGACCCTTCCCTGCTCCATTAAAGAAACAAGAAGAGGAATCAAAGCTGATTTGGGAACGATTCCTCATACCTCGACTGCTGGTTCATAAATTAAACCTTGCTAGAGGTTAGGCCAGCTTAGTAGCCTACCAACCAAACTTGGTGTCCAGGCAATTTGGGTTAATACAGACTTTACCCAAGTGCCTATATGACAAGAAATCACACATCATACTTGCTCTCGTGGTGCTTTCTCCCCTTGACTGTTCGACACAATTGGCGCGCCATGCCCATAAATCCTTCCGTACGCCTGTCCATTTTGAACCCTCTTATTTCTGCTCCCCAGATTTCTACGACTGGTGGTCAAAACATTATGCCTTAGAGTTTCTTGACGCTTCGAGTTTTGCTCGCTTGATTGACCAAGCTTTCGTTGAAGTGCAGGAGAAGATCAAGAAAGGTACGTCTACCCATATCAAAGAGATTCAAGCCTTCCAGAAGTACTTTGAAACTGCCTATCGACCAGATGATGTTAGTCGGACCATCCGTGAGGCTGCTGTTACTTTGAAGGAAAAGTTTTCTAAAAAATTGGACAATTTAAAGATTCCCTCTTCTGTTCCTCGTGAGAAACGGTATGAGGTTGCCTTTAAACTTTTTCCCCCAAAAGTCCCTCGATTACCAACTGCTGGTTTTGGTGTGGCTCTTGCCCCTCCATTCCCAGATTGGTTCATTTGTGGAGACGCTATAAAAATCCTTCGACAGTAGTCGAAGCCCAAAGCGCAGCGGGTGGTTCCGACTAAACATACACTTGATACTTTTAAAGGGCACCTTCATGTTAGTATCGAAGATATTCGCATCGAATCCGACATTCTTGAAGGTTCATCCCCCTTCGATTTGGACTTTCCTCCCTGAGCTTTATTGTTGCTAACTGGTATTGGTATTATTTATTTTTTCAGCTGCTCTAAAACGTGCTGCCCCAACAACCAAGACTGAAGGTAAGGTCGAAGACCAGAAGGTAATCCTCCACAACTTTCTACTATTTCGACTTCCTTAATTACTCTTAACACTTTATGTTGCTTTCAGGCTAGTCGAAAACCACCCACCCCACAAAAGAGGTTAAAGAGGGCTTTTGCCCAGATTATCATTGATTCTGATGACGAAGATGGATCTCCTCGTGAGAGTCTTCAAGTAAAAAGAAAACGAAAGATCACCCACGATGTGGATACTTCTGATGCTCCATCCGCTCCAATTGCAACCAACATACCTCAAACCAGCACACCCCTCAAGACCTTACTAAGGCTCCCATGGAGGATGCTTCGATCCAAACTGTTGTTCATATGAAGAGTGACAACTCCAACCCTGCTGATGAAAATGCCAAGGCATGTTGTGCATCTATCTTTCTTTGAGTCTTGCACTGATTTTTGGTCCTACTCTTTTTGATGTCAGTTTTTTCTAGGCTGATGCTGGGGCTCCAAAACCTGACCCAACCTGACCCAACCAAGCTTCCTTTATCACTCTATCCCTTGAATAGCCAAGGTGAGTCTACCTATCATCCCACCTCTGATTTGGGTTCTGATATTAGTTCTCTTGGTGAGATTAATAAACCTGATTCTTTCACAGTCCCTCCTCTACCTGCGAAGACAACTACCCAACAGTCTCAAACTGATGGATCTGACCATGAAGACAATAATATTTTGGTCGATCCTATTGTAGCAGATGATGAAGTCAACACTTTGGAAGGGGGAACAAACTTGGTCGACACGAACAGTTCTCCCTTGGGTCGAATGATAGCTGTAGATGAAAGGGATGCCGAAGGTGATCACGTTGTTGAAGATCAAGCCATGCATCAGTCTGAGTTGAACGAGTCCAGTAATGAAGGTACTGGAGACGAAATGGAAGAGGATGACACAGAGGCAAAGGAGGGTTAAGACAAAGAATCGAAACCTGTGGAAACTTCCATCGAGAAAACCACCACTGCTGAAGTGACAAAGACTCATGTTGCTTCTACCCCCAAGGACACTCAAACAATCCCCCTCCAAGGCGAAGCTCAGTTTACCACAGTCGAACTTGATGCATTGAAGGTTTCTAACCCTCGACAATACATCAGGATTCTCTGGAGCAGGCGAAGTCATTCTTCTGGAAGAACTCCCAGCACCTCGACATCTGAAGGCCAAACCTCGAATCAGCCAACTGACAGTGCTCTTGAAAAGACTAAGAAAAAGATCTTCAAAGGGGATCTTTTCACCCTTCTGCAGATGGGGCCAGCTAGCCATCTTCCCTTAAAAGCTCTTCTCTAACAAGTGAATCTTAAATCGATTACTCTTGAGGCCGCAAGTGTCATTCAAGAAGTTGGTACCTTAATTGACCAAATTCACAAAGACTTTCGACTATTGCCCCAGATTGAGGATGACATTCAGACGAAAGCAGGCAGTGAAGCTGCCGCTTGGACTGCTATTGTCGAATCTGAAGAAAAGATCGCTGAATTGGAGGAGACGAAGGAGAAAAATAAGCAAGAGGTTAGTACTAATGAGGCGAACATTGCTTGTTGGGAATGCAAGATCAAAAAACTTTGCAACAAGATAGCGAAAGCTAAGAAGAAGAATGCTGAATTATCCTCTTTCGATGATTCCTCCCTAAGAGCTGAACTCGAACATGCCGTTAACTTCACCGAGGAAGCCCGTCGCTTAGAAGCTGAGGTTGCCCAGCTCAGAACAGACAAAGCTCAATGCCAGAACCGCCTCGAACTTCAAAAGTCGAACTACCTTAAGATGAAGGCAAATCTTCCTTTTTAATTTATTTAGGTTTTGTAATAGAGAAATTTTACTGGCCTTTGTAAGCCATTTTAACTTTGTTTGTAAGACACTGGGCCATTTTGGCGTATTTGCTAATCACCATTTATGGCTTTGCTTTATATTCGATTGTTATTCTGTTGATATTTTTACCTCTTGAAGTGGAGGCTTATATTTTTTTAAATACTTGCCATTCACTTTTAATATTCTATTGTCTTCACTCAACTCTGTCACTTTGTATGCCCCATCAAAGAAAACCTTCGACACCTGGAATGGTCCTTCCCACTTTGGGGACCATTTGCCTAAAGACCTCACCTTTCGATCCATAGGCAGAATTACTCTCCACACTAAATCTCCAACCAGGAAAGCCTTTGCTTTGACATTCTTGTTATATGATTTCTCCACTCTTTTCTTCTGTCTTTTCAAGAGTTCTAGAGCTTTTAGTCTTTCCTCGTCTAAATCCACTAACTCATCAAGCATCATGTCCCAATAAATTTCTCGAGGGATTTTGTGATGCCTCTGAATTCTGACCGACTGTATGTATATCTCGACTAGCAACATTGCATCATGGCCGAGGTCAGTCATAAGGGGAAGTATCGGTTGCTTCCTTCGGGGATGTTCGACATGCCAATAAGACTTGATCCAATGTATTATGCCAATTTCTAGGCTTGCTTCCAATCTGCTTTTTTATCATGCCAATTGTCACTTTGTTTGCTGCTTCGACTTGGCCATTGGCCTGGGCGTAATAAGGCGTCGAAGTAAGAAGTTTGAATCCCATCTCTTTGGCGAACTCCTGCATCTTCCTACCTGTAAACACTGACCCTTGGTCTGTCGTTATTGTTTCTGGTAGCCCAAATCTGTAGATGATGTATTTCTGAATGAACTCGATGACATCTTCTTGGTCTACTTTAGGTAGAGGTATAACTTCGATCCACTTGGTGAAGTAGTCTATCCCTACCAAAATATACTTCCGGTTTTTGGAAGATGCGGGTCGAATCTCTCCTATCAAGTCTAAAGCCCAACCTCTGAATGGCCATGACATGACTATGGAGTGTAATTCGCTTGCTGGAACATCTTGTATGCCAGCGTGGACTTGGCATTCCTAATAACCTTTGGCGAACTCAATGCAATCTTTCAGCATCGTGGGCCAGTAAATCCCCTGGAAAAATAGTAGCCATTTCATCTTATGGCCTACCTGGTGCGCTCCACATGTCCCACCATAGACTGATGATAATGCCAAGTATGCCTCAGATTCATTGAGGCATTTAAGTAAAACTCCCTCAGAGGTTTTCTTAAATAACTCATTCCCTAAAAGGACATGGCTTAGCGCTTGATATTTTATTTTTCGTTCTGTGGTTGCCAAAGGGTTTTAAAGGTATTCGACCAAAGGTTTCCTCCAATCTTTGTCTGTCAAGCCTTCGACCGTAAAAATCTAGAAGGTTTCCTCGTCAGTGTAGCCAAATTTCGTAACTTCAAAGTTCGACGGTCTCAAGCCTACGGACACAACCTTACCCCTGGCCTCAATTGCTTCTTGCAAGTTTTCCTTCGAGACCCTATATCCTGATGCGACTTGTGCCAAATTGTTGGCTATCTAATTGTGTAGTCGCGGTATATGTCGAATGATGCAGACTTCGATTTTTTTGAGTAGCCTGTTGGCTATCACGAAATACATAATGAGATTTTCTTTAACGCACTTGTACTCCTTTGTTAGCTGTTTTACGACTAACTTCGAATCTCCCATTATTTCGACATGGGTTGCCCCCAATTCTAACAAATTTCAAGTCCGGCGATCAAAGCTTCGTACTCAGCTTCGTTATTGGAACATAGACCCTCAACTCTATACTTGAATTTTGTTGGAATTTTGTCAGGCGAAATAATCAGCAGACCTATGCCTATTCCGTTTTTGTGGCTAGACCCGTCGAAGTATAGCTTCCAAGGCTCTAGTTCAACAATGTTCAAGGTATTTTCATTTATGTAGTGGTCGACGATGAAGTCTGCCACTATTTGACCTTTGACTGCTTTTAGCGGTCTACATGTCAGTGAGTATTCAGTTAATGCTAATGCCCATTTACCAATTCGACTATGCAAAATAGGCTTGGATAACATATGTTTAATAATATCGAAATGCGACGAGACATAAACATCAACTGGTTTTATATATTGCTTCAACTTTATACATGAGAAATACAAACATAAGCATAATTTCTCTATCTCGCTATACCTAGTTTCTGCGTCATTCAAAACCCTGCTAAGGTAGTAAATGGCTCTTTCGACGCCATTCCCGTCCTCTTGAGCAAGCATGCTCCCTAGAGTTTTGTCTGATGCTGCTATGTACAATCTCATGCTTTTATTTCGACATGGAGGTGAAAGGACTGGAGGATGAGTCAAGTAGTCTTTGATCTTGTCGAAAGCTTCTTGCTGATCTTTCCCCCATTCGAACCTCTCCTTGGTGACTCGAAGCAATGGTGAGAAGGCCTGCGTTTTTCCACTGAGGTTTGATATGAACCTTCTTAGGAAGTTTATTTTGCCCAGCAAGGATTGTAGTTCCTTTTTGTTGGATGGCGCTTTCGCTTCCATGATGTCCTTTGTCTTGTTTTGGTTGATTTTGATCCCCTTTTTGTGGACTACGAAACCCAAAATGTCTCCTGCTTGCCCACAAAATGCACACTTCAGGGGATTCGTTTTGACGCCAAACTTCCTCATCCTTATGAAGGACATGCGCAGATGTTCTACATGAGCTTTTCCTGATACAGATTTTATCACAATGTCATCAATATATATCTGCATAAAGGACTCAATGTAATCATGAAAAATCGAATTCATCGCCCGCTGGTATGTTTCCCCAGCATTCTTCAGGCCAAAAGGCATCACTACCCATTTGTAAGTGCCTAAGGCCCCTGGGCAACGGAACACCGTTTTGGGAACGTCATCCTCAGCAATGAAAATCTAGTTGTAACCAGAATATCCATCCAGCATGCTAAGGTACTCGTGGCCAGCGGCTGAATCGACTAGCATTTCTGCCACTGGCATCAAATACTCATCTTTAGGGGTTGCTGAATTTAAATCCCTAAAGTCTATGCATACTCTTAAAGACCCGTTTTTCTTAATGACTGGTACAATATTTTCCAGCCATTCGACATACCTGGTCGTACGGATGAACTTGCATCAGAGGAGTCTTTCAATTTCTTCCTTTATCTTTGAGAGGGTTTCAGGAGCGAAACGTCTTGGGTTCTGTTTGACTGGCCTTTTGCCAGGCTTGATTGGTAGTCTATGCTCGACTAGATCTCTCTTTAGACCTGGCATTTCGTCGTAATCCCAAGCAAAACAATCCCTGTACTCTCGCAGCAACTGGATGGTCTCAACCTTGAGTTAGGGGTCGAGATTGGCACTGATATACGTCGGCCTTTTGATTACTCCATCTCCCAGATCCACTTCCTCTAATGGATCTTGCGCCAGCATTTTAACATTGTTGGCCAAGGGATCTTTCTCAAAACCCAGAGGCTCATCGTCATAAATGGCGTCGAGTCTTTGCCCTTCGTACTGAATCTTGTCGGGAGGCTTAGGGTCAAAATGCCCACCTGAGCCTATTTGTTCATATTCTTCATTGGCTCTCTCAGCCATTTTGTTGTTGGCAGCCTCCAAGACTGTTTGTAGTTTAGTTTCGGCCACGTAGGTCGAAATTCTTTGAAGCGTTGTGGCTTCAGTCATCATTACTAAATTCACTTCCCCACCCAGTGGGGTCTATAGGAAGTGTGCCAAGGTATGATAGCCTCTCACCTGTCACATCCTTATCCCATTGGAAACCGTCGACGATATGCAGATAAAGTGAGCAATACACTTCATCGTTTGGGGCAAATTCAAAATCTGCAGGCTCGCATGGGCCTATGCTGGCCAAATGTTTGTTAAACTGTCTTCTATCAACATGGTTTATAGGTGCCTTGAAATATCCTTGATCTGCTTCAATGTTTTCGACAATGCCATCTGGTCTCTAGATGGCGATCCTTTGATGCATCGAAGATGGCACTGCCCCCACTCCTTGAATCCATTCTCTTCCAAGCAACAGAATATAGTTGGCAGTGGTTTCTACCACCATGAAGACAATTGGGCGGGTAATGGTTCCGACCGTGACATTCACTTGTATGACCCCCATGGTCGAACCCACTTTACCTTCATAGTTTGATAATACCATGTTGTGCGGTTTTGTATCCATCTCATCTTTTCCAATCTTGTTCAACAGAAAATGCGGCATTAGGTTCACCGTAGCGCCGCAATCCACCAAGATTTTGTTAACACAGACCTTCTCCACTTTTTCCGTAATATAAAGAGGTTTCAGATGATTCTTCATCACCTCCGTGGGCCGTTCGAAGAATGCATTTTTCTCCTCGACGCAACCATTATTCATCACATAGTAACATACCAGCTTATGAGCCGCCATCTCCCAGTCCGTATAGGTGTCCAAATTTTCAACCACGGAAATTCTGTCAAATTCCCTAGGCATCATTGATACTACATTAACCAAAATATCCAGAGTA
Source organism: Lathyrus sativus (assembly GCA_963859935.3). Lineage (NCBI taxonomy): Eukaryota > Viridiplantae > Streptophyta > Magnoliopsida > Fabales > Fabaceae > Lathyrus > Lathyrus sativus. The sequence goes on along the minus strand of OZ012740.1, from coordinate 123,420,135 downwards.
TCGTCAGGGTCTTCATCAAAATTATCGGTCATTTCATTATCGACCCCGACCGGTTTCCTTTGCTCTTCGACCTGTGTCGGAAACAACTTTCGTCCTATATGTGTCTTCCCAAATTCTTTCGTTCGTCCTTCATTTTCGACAGGAACATTGGTACTGGATTCTAGCTGGTCCCTTTGTGGACTTTCCCTGAGTGCTTTCCTTTTACGCTGTTCTCGTCTCCATTGTGATCAAGACATGTGATTTTTCCCTTTATAGCTTTCAGATACATGGGGAGCCTTTGAAGACTGAAACTCCTTTCGATAGCTTAGTGAAGATCCTCGTTGCACCTCAAAGTTCTTCCACCTCTGCTGCCCCTGCTGCCTATTCTCATTGAGCCATAAGTGGCCTCAGTGTTGGGCTTAAAACTAGTGGGTTTGTTTGTAGGAGGCCTTATGCGGGGATCAGATCTTTTTTGAAGACTTCTTCGAGTGTCGAATCTGGGCCTTTCGTTATCTTGCCTTAGCCTCCGTGTTCTCTCTAGCTTCTGTACGGCCTTTTTGTCAAATATGGCGCTGCATCGGGGACAAAGCATCACACTAGATCCTTTCTCTTGGCAACGGTGGAGGAAAGCAACAATCGATTCTTCCTGCTCTGGGTACGCTTCCCTAGTGTGTGCCCCCTGGTAATTCGATTCACTATCCCCTACATCTTCATCTTGAGTGATCTCTACCATATTAATCTCAACTTCTTCGACCAGATTAAGCTTCCTTAGGCCTAGCTCCACGCCTTTATTGGCCTGATCAATTCTGACAAAGTTATAAACAGTTTCTTTGGTCACTATCTCCCAACCTAGATTGCTCTTGTTATTTAAACTTATGGCTTCATCCCTTTGGTCGTGGTCATCAATTTCCATTTCCACACAGTCCTTTTGTCTGAAGCTCATGGTGATTTTCGCCATCACAGCCTCATCTATGAGATTGTCAGTAGTTTCTGTCATGTCGATTGAAAAATCGCAACCATCAGTAGCTTCGACCACGTTGGTTGAAAAGTCGCAGCCATCAGTAACTTCGACCATGTTGGCTTTCATTGGTTCTGTATAATGTGCGTCCGCCATTTGCAAAGGGTCTGTGTCGACCTTCATCTGGCCGCTAGCCTTTTCTCCAAACTTCAGACGTCCTTCCTGAATTGCATTTTGAACAAGGTCCCTGAAAAGAAAACATTGAGACGTTTTATGACCCAGAAAATTATGGTATTTACAAAACCCTCTTTTCTTCCTTTGTTCTATGGACGACATTTTAGCACCAGGTGGCACTATCATTTGTCCGTCTTTGACTAACAAATCGAAGATTTCATCACATTTTGTGATGTAGAAAGTATATGTTTTCTTTGGGAACCTATCGTTCTTTTCGGATTCGACATAACTCTTCCCCTGTGGGGGAGCTAGTATTTTACATGAGTAAGGTGGTACTTGTTTGAGTTCAGCAAGATCCACTTCGCCATCATCGAAGCACACAGGATCATCGCACAACCCTTCGACATTCTCATTATATTCGACAAAAGCTACCTTTTTATTCTTATTAAACTTAGCCTTCTCGTCTTTGAGTCTTTCTAGTTGCCGAACTCGATCGGCTAATTGGGCCATGTCCCTTAGATATTGGGTATCCAACTTCTTCCTAATGGAATAGTCGAGGCCCCCAGCGGCCATTTCGACCAACTCATGTTTAGGGACCAGTGTGAAACATCTGACCTTAAGTAAACAGAATCTATTAAGGTATTCTTCAATGGGCTCAAAAAACTTACGCTTCACACTAGCGAGTTCTTTTAAGCTAATCTTAGTCTGGCCCATATAGAACTGTTCATGGAATAAACGCTCTAACTGGGTCCAATTGCACACCGTATTAGGGGGTAGCATTGTGAACCAAGTGAAGGCATTTTTAGTAAGAGAACTTGGGAAGTATTTTATTCTAAGGCTTTCATCATTCGCTATCTCTCCAGCCTCGATTAGATAACGGGCCACATGTTCGACAGTAGACTCCGTCGTATCTCCTGAAAATTTAGTAAACTTGGGCACTTTCGTCCTAGGGGGTAACTCCGCCTGAAGGATATAATCTACTATAGGTGAAGTGTAATTTGGCCTGGTGAACCCAGTGTTCAAACCATTCCTGGCCATAATTCTCTCGACCATGGCTGCTAGATTGTTATCGACGACCATGTTATTTCGTTGAACCTGTTGGACTACATTGTCCGTGTCCTGGTTTCGATTCACGATAACCACTCCTGGGTCTCTTTCTCCCAGGATACGGGGATGATTTCACAATGGCTCTTCCCTAAGCACTTCGACTGCGGGAGGGACTATCCTCCCTTGGTTCCCTATGCCGTTTTCTGCCGTATTTCTCAAGTTTTCTCGTGGGATATCCGCTATTGGAGCCTGATTTCTTTCTAAGGGGGGGTACCCCCAAGAATTCAGCCAATCTTGTCAGTTGTACCACCAATTGTTGATTGGTCTTGTTGCACCCCAAAACTTGCCCAACATTTCTTCACCTAGCTTGTGTTTCATTTCATGCACATTAGCATTATCATTTGCATTTCATTGAAATGTATGCAGGAGATCAAGAGGTATGATTACCAATCAAGGGCTACACAAGACTTTGAAGCTAGCTGGGAGGCTTATTCAGGTGTTCAAGGGTTGATATCCTTGTCATAGAAGTTGAAAGAGCCTCAGAGAGAGTGGTTGAAACCAAGAGTGTGTGTCTCCTAACTTGAGAGTTGTGGGAAGACCATCAGATGATTATGAGGCCATGAAGATGGACTTGAGGTATTGAGAGAGCTCATGAGAAGTGTTGAAGATCACCTTGAGGCCTAGACAGGTCATTGTGCAAGATTAAGAAGCCTCAGCCATGAGTGGTGCAGTTAGGGTTTGACTGAGTCAACCCTAAGTCAACTGAGGATTTGAAGGAGGTTGAGACCTAATTCAAGAGCCATGTGATCATGGATTGATGCATTAAGATGTTCTAAGGATGATTCCAAGGTTAACTCATCATTATTGAAGAGTTTGAGAAGTTTCAGGCCAGGGTTTCTAAGACTTGACAGTGTAAAATCCCCTAGTTTGACCCATGTCTTCAAGGCAATGTAGCTCAAGATAGGATCTTCATATCATCTTGACCCCAACATGATTGTTGTAGAGCATGAGCTTAGCTTTAATTTGAGTACTAGAAGTCCTTGATAGGATCCATAGAACTCAAGTTATGAGTCAGACAAGTTACAAGTCATCTGAGGTATGTGAATTTGGAGCTTGAAAGTTACCCAACTTGCATGACACTTTTGCCCTAGAAGGATGATTCCTATGAACTTTTGGTCATCATGAATGTTGTTCCTTATCCTCTTAGATTTCCATAGATTACTAGAAGTCCATGGTTGGATTTGTAGAACTCAAGTTATGGCTTTGACAAGTCAAGGGTATTTTGGGTATTTGGACATTACAGGTCATTTTGAATCATAAGTCAATTTCACCATCTTGCAAGCCTCAAATGGATTTTTGTTCAACATGAAAGTTGTTCAAAATGATGTTTTTAGCTTGTCTAGGTATCAAGAGTCCATTGATATGGATTATATCAAGCATTGGTGGAGGAAAGTTCATATAAAATCCATTTTAATGAATTAAGATGAGAAAATTCAAAACAATTGAGAATAACATGTTTTCAAGTCAAATTTGTAGTCATTTTGAATGGAATTGATGTTCTAAGGAGATTGGAATTATTACATTTTTGGTTTGAAGTCCATAACATGGCCATTTGGAAGGTTGCTTCACAAATAAGAAACACATCTCACACACTCCATATGTTGAAATCAAAGGAAGGAAACCACATCACTACATTCCACAAGGCTTAAGTGAATGGTTTGGACTGATTTTGAAGTATGAACAAGGCTTGAAGGTGGATATCAACTTTGGAAATTTGGAAGAAAGGTGAAAATCAAAAACTCATGAATGGGCCTGGTTTGGGCCTCTAATCCATTGAAACAGAATATAAAAAGGATTTAGAAGAGAATTGGAAGGTTCTGGTGATCATTTTCGTGGAGAATCCATTGGAGAGAAGTGAAGAAGCAAGCTTGGAATTGAAATTTCACTTGGGAGAATCAAGAGTTTTCAACCAGAATTGAGCATCAAGAAGCATTCACCATTGATCACTGAACGTTTCTGCAAGGTTTGGAAGAGAATTGAGGCTTGAATCCACTGCAATCCAAGCTCAAAGACAGGTTTTAAATTCTTGAAATCTCTCTCTGATTATGTGCTTTTAGTGAACTAGAATCATGCGGTTAGGTTCTATTCATGATCTAGATGGATTTTGGATAGTTAATTTCAACTTTAGAGACAATTTAGGGTTAATTGCATTTTTCGGTTGAGATGGTTATCTCAAGATTTTCGCGTTGTTAGAGCGAATAGATGCTATGGTTGAGTTCCTGGTGAAATTCTGGTCAAGTTTCATGTAAAGATCGTGGCAAATGGATGTGTGTAGATGAAGTTAGGGTTGTGCAGGGTGACCGGAGATGTCACCGGCGGTGGACGTGGGCTGCGCGCGAATGTTGTAGGTTTGAATGAAGAAGACGAAGCATTGGCTGTCCGTTTGTGTGGAAATGTTGACTCAGTTTATCCATCCTAGCGCGTATGTTGCGCCACGTCACCCCCCCTCAATGCAGCATTTTGATTATCAGAAATTCAAGCTTGTGAATCTTCGCTGGGTGAACCAAACGTGCGTGGGTTCGAATCCTGGCATGTATTCTTTTTATTTTTCAGTTTAAGAATTGATTTGAGCTGATGAGTTAGCATAGCGCATGGGCCTTGGCATTTTCTTGCTATCCACACTCCCCCATCTGGCCCAACCCACATTATGAACTGATTATATTTGCTATTCAGCACGCTGGTTTTGTTTATTTCTTTTGTTATTCTTTTAAATTCATCATTTCATGTTAGTTTGAAAACAATTCATAAAAAATAGAAAAATAGGTCAATTAATTCCAGATTGTTTCCCCCTGATTCATGATTGAATCTAGAATTTTGTTGAATAAAAATATTAGGAAAATCATGCATTTTCAATTTTTGAGCATTTTTTACATTTTATTTGATAATAAAGTGGCCATGGTTGATACCTCTGTTTGATGATTTTAGTGTGAGCACTTGGTGATGATTTTTGGCTTGATTTTGTGTGTGTGATTAGCTTAGACATGTATACTCCCATAGTATTTTTATCACATTTTTGTGATGAAATTAGGTGTGGTGTTTAGGTTGAAGCTTTAGGTGCTTCCTTTTAGGGTTTAGGTTTAGTACCTTGTAGTGTAGAATTTATTTCTAGGTCTTATTTGAAGATTTGATCTCTGGATTTTATATGATAGAGTCAAGATTGGCATAGGTTCCTATAGTTATTTTTGTAGGATTTTAAAATTGGTTTTAGTATTTTAGTTAGGATTAACTTTAGTACTAGGTTTTAGGTAATCCTAACTTGCTAACTCAACTAGAATGACTTCTTTAGTTCTCTTAGACTAGGGTGTTGCTTCTCTTGCTCTTGGATGATGATGAAAACATGTGTGGGCTGCTGTGGAATGCATGGTGGAGCTTGGGCTTGAAGTTTTCTCTCCCTTTGGTGTAGTTTGTTTAGGGTTAAGGATTAGGGTTTTTAGGGAGATCTCTTAGAATAGATTTTCTTCCTTCATGAAACATGGAAGGTGTTGATCACTTCCATTCCTCCCTATGATGTAAGGTCCCATTGTGAAGACCCTATCCCTCCTTTGGTAGGATGAGTGGCTCCTCACAAATTGGTAGAACCTTTGAGGGTTCATTTCCTTGATGGTGGAGTGCTTAGAGCTGACCTTTGGTCTTCACTTTGCTTTCCCCTATCCCCACCTTGCTCCAGTTAGATGAATCCTTCTCCCTTGCTAGAGGATGGAGTCTCTTGCTAGAGGATGGAGTTCCTTGCTAGAAGATTGAAGACTACCTCTGGAGCTGAAGCTTGAAGATCGAGAAGAACAAGTTGACACTTGTGAAGGAGATCAAATTGAGATTGAAGAAAGAGATGAAGCTTGAAGAAGATGGAGAACAAGTTGACACTTGTGTCTGATGCATTGAAAGCTTGAAGAATCAAGTTGAGACTTACTATTGAAGATGAAATCCTTGAAGAACAGTTACAGACTGAGGACTGAGTTGCTGTCAGAAGATTGCTTTGTTGTGGAAGCTGTTGATTTGCTTTCTTTCCTGTCTGTTTTCTTTATGTGCAATTGTATTGATGTGACTTGTTTGATTTGCTTGATGCATTAGAATAAGGTCATGTTTAGACTGATTTATGCTAGGATCATGATTGCACTAGAGGTTGAGTTGCTCCCTCTGCTTGTATTTTTACTGTATGGCTTTGCTTGTGGGTATTCGGTAGAGCCTTGCTCCCTTGCCTATGTGGTTTGTGTTTTGCTTGATGGCATTTTATTTCTTCTGTATGATTGTAGTTATTCATATTTGGCTTGAGGTCGAGACGAGCTTGTGGAGGCTGGTGCCCTACACACATTTCCTCCCTCACTTGCATTGCATGCATTTTACAGTCGTTTACTGTTTACTGTTTAAGCTGATGCTTTATCTATTTCTGTTTATCATTGACATGATCCCCTAGGAATCTCACTTCCTTTGATAAGGAAGTGATGATTAAAACTTTAGGTGGAAACCTATGCATGATAACTTCTAGGAGATCCCTGTTTCAAACTTCAACTATAGGATGAATCCTTGGCATGACAACATTAGGACTTGATAGTCTCCCCGTAGTTGTCCCTCTCTCTTCTCATCTTGAAACAACAGTAAAAAATGTAATAAAGGCAAGTTAGTATAAGCGCGATACGAGCCTTAAGCTACTTGGGTAATGATAATTGAGCGGCCTCCTCTCAATCTTCTAGAATGTTTAGCATGCGTCCTTTGGACGATATGCGATGCATTCGTTCCCCGGTCATAGTCTCTAGTGCTGTACAAACTACAAACAACTAAAAAACAGTTCTTCCGTAAAAGACAGAAAACAAACTTCAAACCTTTTTGCCCCGTGGGCCCATAATTCAAAGGAATCTTTTCTAAAGAAAAGAGTGTCGTTAACTCCCAGTTCTACCGCAAACGGTAACGCCAAAGTCTCCAAGGGTCGAGCTGCGTACACCAAACTACTGGAATTGTTTGTTAACCCTACTCGAAAAAACAGATGAATCTGAATCCCCGTAATCCGTATTATCCCGAACTACGTAAGCTCTGATCTCTCATGCCTGTTGAGAGTACGTAGGCACAATACTGATGTATTGGCGATCCACCTTCCCCATCACCCGTAGTTAGCCGAACTACGTAGACTTTGATTTCTCATTCTCTGATGAGAATACGTAGGCATAAAGTGCGACGCTTTGCCGAGTCATTTTCTTTTCTTTTCAGACCAGCCTTGATAGGTAGATAGATAAAACCAACCCGTCAGATAAACACAACAAGCATGGATCCCATCGAGTATGATGGACGTGAGGGGTGTTAATACCTTCCTCTTGCGTAACCGACTCCCAAACCCAGACAATGGTTGCAATGACCTTGTCTTATACCTTTTCGTCAGGTTTTTCCGATCGTTTCCTTTCCCGTTCTGAGGGATAAATAACGAAAGGTGGCGACTCTTCTGTTTTGCCGGCACCTTATTTTCGCGGAAGCGACAACTGTCAGACAAACTTGTGTCTTCCGTAGCCCGAACTACGTTTGCTCTGATCTTTCATGCCGTATGAAAGTACATAGGCACGAGATGCGATATCTCGGCGTGCAACCTTCCCCCATAACCCGTAATTAGGAGAACTACGTTGACTCTGATTTCTCGTTCTAGACAGGAATACGTAGGCATAAAGTGTAATACTTTGCCGAGTCATTTTATTTTCTTTTAACCCAGACCTGTAGAGTAGATAGAATAACACACCCTTAGATAGAAAACAAGCGTGGATCCCGTCGAGTACGATGGACGTGAGGGGTGCTAATACCTTCCCCTTGCGTAACCGACTCCCGAATCCAGGATTTGGTTGCGATGACCATTCCTTTCCCTCTTTGCATTAGGTTTACTCTGAGCGTTTCTTTCCCTCTTTTGGGATAAATAACGCATGGTGGCGACTCTTCTGTCATAGCCGGTGCCGATTTTCGCAGTAGCGACAGCTGGCGACTCTGCTGGGGACTTGATAGTTTCCTGGGGATCCAACGTCCCTTATGCGAGTCAGTATGGGGATCCAAAGTCCCCTGCGAGAGTCGATTCTAGTGCTTGTATGATTACTTGTTGGGTTGTGTTTATTTATCGCATTTTATTTCCCGCACTTTATTTTCAGTATGATATGATTATCTGCACTGTTGTGGGAGGGGCATTCTGATGAGTGAGAAGCCAGACCCAGGCTTGAGAGCTACATAGTATTAGAGTGGGTTAGTGGAGGACATGCTTGCTTTGCTTGCAGTTGTTCCCACGTAATCCATACTCAGACGAGGTTCTCTTTGATGGCTTCCTATCAGTCCTTTGGACTCGAGGGGTTGTTGGATCTGAGGATTGTCGACTTTGGGAATCGATCATTTGGAATTCAGCTAAGTGAGGCCGCTTCAAGAGATGATGATGCCACACCTTCTGGGTATTGTACCATCGTTTCTTGAAAGTTTGTGATGCTGATGACCGCATAGGATGCCGAACCTTTTTCGTGATTAGGTCCATACCTGTGAGTAGGGTCGGAATTGTTGCAGGAAACCTTAACCTTCAGACTACCTGGTTTTCTTGATAGTGAATCAGTTTTGTCGGTATCAGAGATTCTCATCATCAGATATATGGTTGTTCTTGACATAGCAGATTTATGGTCTGGTATCAGGGGTTTCTTCTCATCAGAGATATGTTTCTTCTTGACAGAGCAGTGTTATAGTTTTGTTGATACAGAGCCTTCATCTCCTCAACAACACGGTCATCTTGATCTCCTGCTGCATGATTGCATTTTGCATTGCTTGCATCCTCATTTGCATGTCATTAACGTGTGTCTGTGTTGAAAGTGCATATTTCTCCCCTGGTTCTAGTGATCTTGATCCTTATGGCAGATATGGCATCTCTGAAGAAGACTGTGTCTTACAAGCTACCAACACCTGACATCCGAGAATTACGAGCTTTGATTTCTCTGGATGATAAGACAGTGATGGAGAGTTTCAGAAAGAGTCATGGGAGACTCTTGGGTATTGTGTATAAGCTTCCTACGTACGAGTTGAATGGCCTATATGCTCTTCTGCAGTTTTACAACCCGCAGCTCAGATGCTTTGTGTTTCCAGACTATGTCCTAGCTCCGACCTTGGAAGAGTACTCTGACCTGTTGGGGGTGCCTTTGATGAATCAAATGCCCTACTACCGTGTTGAGGGTGAACCCAAATTGAGTAAGCTGACTGACGCTCTGCATGTAGATGAGTCTGAATTGGAAGGGATGGTATCCAGAAAGATCGGAGTTCATGGTTTCCTTTTGACTTTCCTGATGGAAAAAGCCCAAAAGTTTGCGGAGAAGGATCGCTGGGATGTATTCAATGCCTTATTAGCCCTCTGTATCTATGGGATCGTGCTATTCCCAAGTCACCCGGACTTCATAAGCATGGATGCTTTCCACATATTTTCCTCCGGGAATCTAGTGCCCACTCTCCACGGAGACGTATACCATTCAGTTCACAGCAAGAATGAGAATAGAAAGGGAAAGAACGTGGCATGTTGTGCTCCTTTACTGTATAAGTGGTTTGCTAGCCATCTTCCTAAGTCGGGGCCATTCATTGATTCTGCTGAGTCTTCTCCTTGGTCTGCATGTTTGATGGGTTTGACTGCTGACGATATCATCTGGTTTGATAGAGATCTGTTGGGCAAAGATATTGTACATAGCTGCTGTGGCTTTCCGAACGTCCCCCTGGTCGGAAGGAATGGATGTATCAACTACAATCCATCTCTGCTAGTACGATAATTTGGGTATGCACTACGAGGTCCTCCTGAAGAGGAAGAGATACGGGAATCTCTGTATCTCACAGGGTTGCTTGATGGTGACACTTTGGTCAAGGTACAGAATGCTTGGAGCAAAATTCACCGGAAGGGGAAAGTCTTGCTGGGAAAAAGCAACAACAAGGCCTTTGATTCGTACGTGACTTGGGTTCGAGAAAGATCCGCCAAGTTTCTAATGTCGTTTCCTGCTGTGGAACCATTGTATCCTCTTGTGCACAAAGAGCCTACTACGGTTGATATTCAGAAATTCAACCAGGTACTCCGAGAGAAGGAAGAGCTACGAAAAGCCAACGAAGAGTTGGAGAAAGAGATCGCTCAACTTCGGAAAAAGGAAAGCGAAGCCGTGTATACCTACAAGAAGCAGACTGAGATGATCAACCATCTAGGCTCCAACCTGACCAAAGAAACTGATGCTAGGGAACGTCTGGGGTTGGATCTAAAGTCAGTATATGGCGTGTTGACAACCAAGAAACAGGATCTGGACATAGTGTACCGGAAGCTAACCCAATACGAGAGGGTTTGGAGCAACACCATAGCCAAGTACAAAGAGCGGGAAGAAAAGCTGAAGCAGCGAGTAGCCGAGCTAGAAGCTCAGATTATGGTGAAAGACGAGAAGACAGAGGCTAAAACCTCGCTGCGACAAGACGTCCAGTATAGATTGGCTAAGGCCGAGGAGGATTTGCGAGATTCTCAACTCCGAGCTGATGCTAAAAGGAGAAGAGTCGAGAACCATTCTGAAGAGGGTATTTCTAGGAGCGTTGCCGAGAACCTCCCAAAATCCATCAGTCAGAGGGACCTGCTGGCTCGGGGTTTGCTTGCTCAGTCAGATCACCCCGCTACAAAGAAGTTGATAGAAGATTCCTGTGCCTGTGGCTGCACCTGATCTTTTTGTAGTTTCTTTGTACATTTTATGCATTGATATGCTGATCACCGCCAGGTCTGTTGGTTGGGGTCATGCCTTATTGCTTCAGTTATATGTGACTACAGTTGTACGCTACCCAAGCGGGCTTTTCAGATGAATATATGAGGATTTCTTTTCCATGATTGGATCATAGACTTTTGTTTGTCTCGGAAACTAGGATCGGGGAGGGGGGGGGGATCTCCCCAAGGCACAGACACGCGTTTGGATTTGCATGAAGCATCTGCATAACGAACACCTTGTCGTTTTTTCTAACCCTTTTGTGTATACAGGTTGTTCCAGGATTGACCGAAGATCGATACACTGCTATCCGACCCGAGCAAATCAAGCTAGAGCAATGGAACAAGTGCAGACTGATGTCCAGGAACTCCGAGAAAGGATGGACCGCTTCATGGAGCTCATGCAAGTGGTTGCCAACGGCCAAGACCAGCTTAGAACATTGGTCCAGCCTCTGATCTCAAGGGTTGACAGCAACGGTATACTTCATGGTGGGAGTATTTCAACCCCTCCTCCTGTTGAAACTCCTCAGGGTGGCATCCCTGTGACCTGGGGGAATGGAAGTGGTAACGGCAATATGATCACTAACATCGGGCTCAATGGTAATACGACTGGCGTCGGTAATGGAAACTTTGAGGCTAATGGCAACGCTGGGCCATGCAATGGCAACACAGGTGCTGGAAATCTGTATGGGCCTCAGCCTTGGCTGGAAGATCGTCAAGAAGATTTGTTCTCACAGAGGAGTGCTGAAGGAGAACTGACTGCTGAAGCACGTCTGAGGTTTAAGGCACTCGAGGACAAAATGAGGAATTTCGAGAACCTAAACGCTATGGGGGTCGACATGACTAAATTGGGATTGATTTCTGATTTCAAGGTGCCTCCTAAATTCAAGGTACCCGACTTTGAGAAATACAAGGGCACCACTTGCCCTCGCGTTCACTTAAGGTCATACTACCGAAAGATGTCCGCTCACTCTGAAGACGAGAAGCTGCTGATGCACTTCTTTCAGGATAGCTTGTCCGGGCCATCCTTGGAATGGTACATGAGTTTGGAACCCACCAGTGTGCGCACATGGAAGGAACTGGTTGAGGCCTTTGTACACCATTATCAGTATAACAGTGACTTGGCTCCGAACCGGGTTCAACTGCAGAAGTTGTCACAGAGGAACAACGAGGGGTTTAAAGAATACGCCCAGCGATGGCATGAATTAGCAGCTAGAGTTCAGCCACCGATGGTTGAACGAGAGCTTGTTGAAATGTTTGTAGCCACTCTCCCGGGGGTCTATTACGAGAAATTGGTCAGCGGTATGTCAGGGAGTTTCTCTGATCTCATCATTACTGGCGAGCACGTTGAAAATGGGATCAAATTGGGGAAAATTCAAGGTGGTGATCTGTCCTCAGCTGGAGGAGGTAAGAAACCGTACGGTAGCAAAAGGCGTGAAGGAGAGACGAGTGCCGTGTCTAACGCTCGAAGGAAGGGTAAGAGCCAGCGCCAGCAGGTAGCTAGCATAACCATCCCTGCTACCCAACAACCCCAGCCACAGCAGCCAAATCAGCAAGGGTACAGAAAATATCAGAACAGGGAACCTCTGTCAAGTCGTCACCTTGAGACACCGCCCATGTCTTATGCACAGCTATTACAAACTCTGCTTCAGTTACAACTAGTCTAGAAGAGAACCCTGGCTCCCTTGACAGGGGCACCTCCGCAGGGTTATGATGCGAATGCAACATGTGATTTTCACTCAGGGGCACCTGGCCACATGATAGGAAACTGCAAAGCCTTCAAGCACAAGGTGCAAGATATGGTGGACGCTAAGATCATCAATTTCTCAGATAATGTGCCGAATGTCACAAAGAACCCTATGCCGAATCATATGGGAGGTGGGGTGAATGCCATTATTGAAGAAGAGGATTTAGATGTGCTGACTGATGTCAAGGATCTGAAGACACCGCTTAGCTTCGTTAAAGCCAAGCTGATGAAGAAAGGTTTCTTTCCGGGGTGTGGAGAATTGTGTATGGGCTGTGCAACTCGTCCTGATGGATGTGAACAGTTGATAGAGGGGATTCGTAGTCTGATGACCGAAGGAATCTTGCAGTTTAGCCGAAGGGCCGAATGTGGATTTGGAGAGGTAATGCTGAAGCAAGATGATGAGGTTGCCACCATCACCATCCCCCGCCAAACGATAACCATTTATGCACTTAGGCCGCCCACCATTACCATCACCAAAGCTGGGCCGATACCTTTTGAAAGCACCAATGCTGTCCTATGGCACTATGGGGAACACGTCTACTGTAACGGACAAAAATTGGAACTAGAACCATCTGGGCAGTCTGTGGATAACCTAGTAGGGATTGGCGGAAATACACGCATCGGAAGAGTATTTGCTCCACCTGAGATTGTGGTGGACAAAGTGGGCAAAGCTGAGGAGACTGATAAGGGAAAAAGTAATGTCGTTGAGGAAACCCCTCGTAGGGTAGAGAAGGACTTACTTGTAAAGGACGCTGAAGAGTTCATGAGGTTGATCAAGAAGAGTGATTACAAGATCGTGGATCACCTCCATCAAACACCCTCGAAAATTTCCATCCTGAATTTGTTGTTGTGTTCGGAGTCACATCGCAACGCGCTGTTAAAGGTTTTGAATACCACGTATGTACCGCAGGAAATCTCGGTCAACCAGTTGGAAGGGGTAGTAGCCTACGTGAATGCTGGAAACGGGTTAGGGTTCACTGACCTGGAGCTGACACCGAAGGGAAGAAACCACAACAGTGCCCTGCACATCTCGATAGAGTGTAGGGGAACGATTATGGCTCATGTGTTGGTGCACACTGGGTCATCGCTCAACGTTCTTCCGAAGAAGGCATTAATGAAGTTAGATACTCGCGGATTGATTTGCACACCCAGTGATCTGGTTGTGAAAGCTTTCGATGGAACCAAGCGTCATGTCTTTGGAGAGGTAACCCTGCCAATCCAAGTTGGGCCAGAAACGTTCGACGCAGTCTTCTACATTATGGACATCATGCCTGCCTACAGCTGTCTCTTAGGTCGGCCATGGATCCATTCTGCTGGTTCCGTGACCTCCACGTTGCACCAGAAGCTCAAGTATGCTGTCGGAGGCAGCATTGTAACTGTCTGTGGCGAGGAAGATATAATGGTGAGCCATTTGTCGTCCTTCAAATACGTTGATATGGATGGGGAAATCCACGAAACCCTATGTCAGGCGTTCGAAGCTGTTAAGGTCGAGGACGTGGCTCCAGTAATGGCTGAGAAACCAGAGATGACTCTCTCTTCCTTCAAGGAAGCCCGGGCCATTGTTCAAGCCGGATCTACCCCAGGCTGGGGGCAAGTTCTAGAAATACCTAACAAATAGGACAAGTTTCAGTTAGGATACTCTCCTACGACTGAAGCCTCCTCTTCTCGCAGTGCGTCGCGAGATAAAGGGCCGATCCAGTTTACCAGTGGCGGGGTGATATTCGAAAGTGTCAACGTAGTGTCTGAAGACGGCGAGGACAACGATTGCGACCTAGACTCTTGGATCCAGCCAAGCAAACCAGGCCAGAGCCTCAACAACTGGTCCATCAGGGATACCATCCAAGTGACAGGCAAAGAGTAATGATTTACTTTCTCCAATCTTTGTACAACCCTATGTCCTACCCGGGGCATAGTGGTTTTATTGTCAGGGCCTTGTTTGATTATGTACATGCATTTTACCAATAAATCAAAAGGCGTTTTTCTTTGCATTCAAAATGTTGTGATCTCTGTTATTCCTGCTTTATATTTGTTTTGAAAAACAAAAAAATGGCAATAGGGTTTGTGCTAACCTGCATATCCTTGTCTTAAGCTTAACCCTTGTTATTGCAGGATCCACATAGCAGAGGACATCGACTCTGGACCTTCTACGACTCACTTCGACTTCGATTGCCCGATCTATCAAGCCGAAGAAGAGATTGATGAAGACGAAGACCTTCCCGAAGAGTTGGCCCGCTTGTTGAAACAAGAAGAGAAAGTTATTCTGCCTCACGAGGAAGAGATTGAGATTGTGAATCTAGGTTCTGAAGAACTGGTCAGAAACGTCAGGATAGGGGCTGCATTGCAGAGTGATGTTAAGCAGAGATTGGTCGAGATGCTGAGAGAG
The DNA here is from genome assembly GCA_963859935.3 of Lathyrus sativus. NCBI lineage: Eukaryota > Viridiplantae > Streptophyta > Magnoliopsida > Fabales > Fabaceae > Lathyrus > Lathyrus sativus. Next base: position 123,405,086 of record OZ012740.1, on the reverse strand, counting down.
TATAGTGACATCTTTGCTTGGTCATACGAAGATATGCCCGGACTTGACACTGACATCGTAGTCCATCACTTGCTGCTGCGAGAAGATTGTCTTCCCGTTAAGCAGAAGCTTAGGAGGACGCGACCAGATATGGCCGTCAAGATCAAAGAAGAAGTGCAAAAAGAACTTGATGCTGGATTCTTAGCAGTCACTACTTACCCTCTGTGGGTCGCCAACATAGTGCCTGTACCGAAGAAAGATGGTAGGATACGAATGTGCGTCGATTATCGGGATTTGAATAGGGCGAGCCCTAAAGTTAATTTCCCGCTCCCTCATATTGATGTGTTGGTCGACAATAAAGCTCAGTTCTCCGTGTTTTCGTTCATGGATGGCTTCTCCGGATACAATCAGATCAAGATGGCACCGGAGGACATGGAGAAAACTACGTTTATCACACCTTAGGGAACATTTTGCTACAAGGTAATGCCTTTTGGTCTGAAGAATGCAGGGGCCACTTACCAACGAGCAATGGTCACTTTGTTTCATGACATGATTCATCATGAGATTGAAGTCTATGTTGATGACATGATTGCGAAGTCCCAAACGGAGGAGGGACATCTGGTCAATTTTCTGAAGCTTTTTGAGAGGCTTAGGAAGTTCAGATTGAGGCTGAATCCTAACAAGTGTACTTTCGGAGTACGGTCTGGAAAACTACTGGGGTTTATCGTGAGTGAAAGAGGCATCGAGGTTGATCCTGCGAAGATTAAAGCAATCCAAGAAATGCCTGCGCCAAAAACCGAGAAAGAAGTTCGTGGCTTCTTGGGCAGAATAAACTACATTGCAAGGTTTATTTCTCAGCTCACGGCCACGTGTGAACCGATGTTCAAACTGCTAAAGAAAGATCAGGCGATTATCTGGAACGAGGACTGCCAGAAGGCATTTGATAAGATAAAACAGTATCTATAGGAACCTCCGATCTTGATACCCCCAGTGGCCGGACGACCCTTGATCATGTACTTGACAGTTCTTGAGAATAGTATGGGGTGTGTCCTCGGTCAGCACGACGAGACGGGCAGAAAGAAGCATGCCATTTACTACTTGAGTAAAAAATTCACAGACTGTGAATCTCGTTACTCGATGCTGGAGAAAACATGTTGTGCACTAGCCTGGGCTGCCAAACGTTTGCGACAGTACATGCTCAATCACACAACCATGCTAATTTCGAAGATGGATCCGATCAAGTACATCTTCGAGAAGAAAGCACTTTCGGGCAGGATTGCCAGATGGCAAATGGTGTTGACGGAATATGACATTCAATACGTTTCCCAGAAGGGCATCAAGGGAAGCGTATTGTCTGAATACCTTGCCGAACAGCCGATCGAGGATTATCAGCCGATGAAATTTGAGTTCCCTGATGAGGATATCATGTTTCTCAAGGTGAAAGATTGTGATGAACCGTTGCCCGACGAGGGTCCAGACAGGAAATCCCAGTGGAAATTGATATTTGATGGGGCGGTTAATTCTTACAGAAGTGGCATTGGGGCAATCATCACGACTCCCCATGGATCCCACATCTCGTTCACTGCTAGACTGACGTTTTCGGTCACCAATAACGAAGCAGAGTACGAAGCATGCATCATGGGTCTAGAAGAAGCGGTTGATTTGAGAATCAAGAACCTAGATGTCTATGGTGACTTGACACTCGTGATTAACCAGATTAAAGGGGAGTGGGAGACTCGTCAATCGAATTTGGTGTCGTACATGAATTATGCCAGAAGGCTGCTTCCGTTCTTTGATCGAGTGGAATTCCATCATGTGCCTAGGGCTGAAAATCAGATGGATGATGCCTTAGCCACATTGGCTTCGATGTATAAAGTCAGTTTTTGGAATGAAGCTCCAAGGATTGTCCTTTCTCGTCTTGATAGACCTGCACTCGTCTTTGCGATCGAGGAAGCCTCCGACGGCAAGCCATGGTTCCATGATATCCATACTTTCCTTATGACTAAGGAGTATCCTGAGGGAGCGTCAACCCAGGATAAGAAGACTCTGAGGAGGCTGTCTGGAAATTTTTATCTCAATCCTGATGGAGTTCTGTATAAAAGAAACCATGATCTCGTGCTACTCAGATGTGTAGATGAGAAAGAGGCGAGTATGCTCATGGAAGAAGTCCATGAAGGCATATTTGGTACGCACGCCGGCGGGCATGCTATGACGAGGAAAATTCCGAGAGCAGGATATTACTGGCTGACGATGGAATCAGATTGCTTTAAATTCGCGAAAAGATGTCATAAATGCCAGATTTATGCTGATAAGATTCATGTGCCGCCGTGCCCGTTGAATGTCATGTCCTCCCCGTGGCCGTTCTCTATATGGGGCATCGACATGATAAGCAAGATCGAGCCCACTGCATCTAACGGTCATCGCTTCATCCTAGTAGCCATCGACTACTTCACCAAGTGGGTGGAGGCAGCCTCGTATGCTAATGTGACCAAGCAGGTGGTGGCTAGATTCATAAAGAGGGACATCATCTGTCGTTACGGAATTCCCGAGCGGATCATTACTGATAATGGTCCAAATTTGAATAACAAGATGATGAAGGAGCTGTGCCAGAGTTTCAAGATTGAACACCATAACTCGTCTCCTTATCGGCCGAAGATGAATGGCGCCGTTGAAGCGGCCAATAAGAACATTAAGAAGATTGTACAGAAGATGGTTGTGACCTATAAGGATTGGCACGAGATGTTTCCATTTGCACTGCACGGTTATCGTGCAAAGGTACGTACATCAACTGGGGCAACTCCTTTCTCACTAGTGTACGGTATGGAAGCTTTCCTACCGTTAGAAGTTGAGATTCCTTCTTTACGAGTTTTGGTGGACGTAAAACTCGATGAGGCAGAATGGATTAAGAACCGACTAAACCAACTCAGCCTGATGGACGAGAAGAGGTTGGCATCGATTGCATATGGTCGTCTATACCAAAGTCGAATGAAGAAAGCTTATGACAAGAAGGTGCGTCCTAGAAGCTTTCAGACGGGTGATCTCGTCCTGAAGAAGATTCTTCCTCCACACTCCGATCACCAGAGCAAGTAGACTCCCAATTACGAAGGTCCGTACGTCGTCAGCAAGGTCTTCTCGGGAGGAGCCTTGTTGTTATCCACGATGGATGGCGAAGATTTTGCATCCCCGGTGAACACGGACGCAATTAAAAAATACTTTGCTTAAAAAAAAACGACCCGCTGGAAAGAAAAAGAATATCCAGGCAAAAATGGGGCATCCCGGCGAACCATAAAAAAGGAAAAGGGTTCGGGCAAAAATTAGGGATATAAACCCGCAAAGTCGAAAACCCGGAAGGGCGACTCTGGCAAAAAAGGGTATCCCGGTGAATCGAAAACCCAAAAGGGCGATTCAGGCAAAAGTTAGGGATTTGAAAAAGCAAATGACTTCGTTCCGCGTGTGGACTTTCATTGTTTAGTGTTTTGGAAGACCTGAGGGCCGTTTATCTGAATCAATCTCTTCTGAAGCTGAGGCGTCGAAGAAGTATCGAAGTCGAGTGGGTCATAGAGGGATCAACTCATGGTGTTCGTCTACGCCGCATTGCCGACATTTGTGTATATACTGATGTATTTATGTTTTATATTTGCGCCGCTTCCTCATTACAGGAGCTTGCATCCGTTGTAAAATATTTTCACCCATTCAGGGGTTCGTCATCAATAAAAAATATACTATTTAGCAATTCTGTTTGTTTGTTTAGCATCTATCTGTTTTGTTTGCAAGAAAGAACGCCGATGTTTTTGATAAAATGCGCATACATAAACTTACTGGCCTAGGCCGCTGATTGTTGAAACAATGAATTACTTGAACATTGTCACAAGATGATAACCTTGATAGGTCCCTTTGAGAAGGGTATCTTGTTTGTTTGTTTGTCTGTTTGTGTTGTTGCAGGTATAGCATATTCCAGGCCGTACGCCGTATGCGTCCCCCAAGCAGGATGATTCCTTCTACTCCAGCAAGTTCAGCAGCATCTCCCCACGAAGTCCGAACATAGGACCAAGAGCATTGATATGTATCCCCCAGGCAGAGAAGATTCTCCCTAATCAGATGTATCCTGAGGGATCATCATTTCCCCAGCTGAGTCATACACTGAAGTGTACGTTCTTTCCCCAGTACTGGGGCAAAGTGCAGTTCTCGTAACAAACTATCCGCAAGTATGCAACACTCGATAGTGCAGACTGAAGTCTCCAGCAGAATTGAAATCCCCCATCGGAGTCGTTATCTCCCAGAAAGTTTTGCCGCGAAGGCTGTGTAGTTTATTTCTGCGACTGATATCGTTTCCTCAGCAGTTTGTGGTTTGAATACCCGATTGAGCGAGTCCAAGTTCTCGGAGAGCTTTATTCCTTTGAAGCAGTCGTCTGGAGTTCGTTTCCACAGGTTAAGTCCAATTGATATTGGTGTGACTTCTTCTCCTTGGCAGGATGAGTCCTTCCTCCACCAGAGTGGTCCTTTCTCCTTGATAGGAGGATTCTCCCTTCGGCATTTATTTTGCTGATGGGGTCATAGCATTTTGCATGATTGCATAACATTTACCCTAAATTCGTAGCATTTCCACCGTGTGGAGCATTGCGCCGTTGTTAAACATATACATACAAAACATGAGCTAGGTCGTTACCGTTCTTGTTTTGCAGGTGTTCCTACACAGAATGGTTTGCTCAAGATGATTCTTGAATTTCCCAGCGAAGTTGTTTGCTTAAGATGATTCTTAAAATCCCCAGTGAAGTCGCAGGAGTTGGTTTCTCAAGTTGATGCTTAGAGTCTCCAGCAGAGTTATTGGCTCAGGATGATTCCTGAAATCTCCAGCATAGTTATTTGTCCAAGATGAGTCTTGAAGTCCTCGGCAGAGTTGATTCACCCAGAATGATTTCTGGATCCCCGAAGCATAGTTACTTGATAGTTCTCCAGAATCCTAGCAGAGATGTATCATCCCCAGCATGTTGTCAACAGAGAAGTTGAAATTTCCTCGAAAACTTGATGATTGAAGTCCGACAGCGGTGCCAAAACCCCAGACTTACTGATGAAGTCTAACTACGATGTCAAAGCAGTTCTCCCAGCTGATGCGGAGTGCCTGACGGCAAAAGAACGTATATCCTCATTGGTCCATGATAGATTAAAGATCCCATTTTAAGACTTACTGACGAAGTCCAATTGTGAAGTCGACGCAGTTCTCTCAGCTGATGCAGAGTGCCTGATGGCAGAAGTTTGGATGTCCCCAAGTGGTTCATGGTTGACCGAGAATCCTATTCCCGACTTACTGACGAAGTCCGGCTGACGCCGAAAAAATTCTTTGAATGCCCAACGGCATAATTAACTTGATTGTTAGAAAAGTTCCTAATGACCTGATGAGTCCCGAGGAATTCTTCTGCTGCAATGTCGTAGAATGCCTGACGGCAATATCAGCTATGTATCGCCGGTTACCGAGTGACCAGTGAGCCCTTGATGATTTGAGGAAGAAGCTGCAGCGAAATCTGATAATCATCCCGACGGAGATTTGAGAGTAGCCCTTCACCAGTTACCAAGTAACCGGTGATCCCTTATTGACTTACTAATGAAGTCCAACAAAGATATTATCGACGTGCCTAGCGACACGATGAGTCCATAGGTGACGATAAGGAATTCTTCTGCTATGACGCAGACTGCCTGACAGCATAAGTGACCATACATCACCAGTTACCGTGTGATTGGGGACCCCTTGATGACTTGAGGACGAAGATCTACGGAAAAATCAGATGATCATCCTGACGGAGATTTGAGATTAGACCTTTCACCGGTTACCGTGTGACCAATTCCCCAGCAAGTCGCTGCGCAACTGTCATGCTCAGTTTTTGAAGATGTTCCTAACAATCAGAGTATCATTTACCTGTGCGTGGTTGGCAAATCACCCGTTACCGTGTAACCAGTGATCCCTCGATGATTTGAAGATGCAATGATATCAGATAAATCAGAGAATCATCCTGATGGAGGTTCAGATCAGTATTTCTCCAGCTAGTTGCCGTGCAGCTATTATTTCAGTTTCCGAAGATTTGTCCCATCAGAGTACCGTGTACTTGCACAGTTGGCAAATTTCCAGGTTTGTTGGTATTCAACCGTCTTTTACCTTGATTGTTTGAGAGTCGTTCACTTCTCACCCAATCAGGTCCAAGCCGTTTGACTAAGGGCAGCTCTTGCACCCCAAAATTTGCCCAACATTTCTTCACCTAGCTTGTATTTCATTTCATGCACATTAGCATTATCATTTGCATTTCATTGACATATATGCAGGAGATCAAGAGGTATGATTACTAATCAAGGGCTACACAAGACTTTGAAGCTAGCTGGGAGGCTTATTCAGGTGTTCAAGGGTTGATATCCTTGTCAAAGAAGTTGAAAGAGCCTCAGAGAGAGTGGTTGAAACCAAGAGTGTGTGTCTCCTAACTTGAGAGTTGTGTGAAGACCATCAGATGATTATGAGGCCATGAAGATGGACTTGAGGTCTTGAGAGAGCTCATGAGAAGTGTTGAAGATCACCTTGAGGCCTAGACAGGTCATTGTGCAAGATTAAGAAGCCTCAGCCATGAGTGGTGCAGTTAGGGTTTGACTGGGTCAACCCTAAGTCAACTGAGGATTTGAAGGAGGTTGAGACCTAATTCAAGAGCCATGTGATCATGGATTGATGCATTAAGATGTTCTAGGATGATTCCAAGGTTAACTCATCATTATTGAAGAGTTTGAGAAGTTTCAGGCCAGGGTTTCTAAGACTTGACAGTGTAAAATCCCCTAGTTTGACCCATGTCTTCAAGGCAATGTAGCTCAAGATAGGATCTTCATCTCATCTTGACCCCAACATGATTGTTGTAGAGCATGAGCTTAGATTTAATTTGAGTACTAGAAGTCCTTGATAGGATCCATAAAACTCAAGTTATGAGCCAGAAAAGTTACAAGTCATATGAGGTATGTGAATTTGGAGCTTGAAAGTTACCCAACTTGCATGACACTTTTGCCCTAGAAGGATGATACCTATGAACTTTTGGTAAACATGAATGTTGTTCCTTATCCTCTTAGATTTCCATAGATTACTAGAAGTCCATGGTTGGATTTGTAGAACTCAAGTTATGGCTTTGACAAGTCAAGGGTATTTTGGGTATTTGGACATTACAGGTCATTTTGAATCATAAGTCAATTTCATCATCTTGCAAGCCTCAAATGGATTTTTGTTCAACATGAAAGTTGTTCAAAATGATGTTTTTAGCTTGTCTAGGTATCAAGAGTCCATTGATATGGATTATATCAAGCATTGGTGGAGGAAAGTTCATATAAAAGCCATTTTAATGAATTAAGATGAGAAATTCAAAACAATTGAGAATAACATGTTTTCAAGTCAAATTTGTAGTCATTTTGAATGGAATTGATGTTCTAAGGAGATTGGAATTATTACATTTTTGGTTTGAAGTCCATAACATGGCCATTTGGAAGGTTGCTTCACAAATAAGAAACACATCTCACACACTCCATATGTTGAAATCAAAGGAAGGAAACCACATCACTATATTCCACAAGGCTTAAGTGAATGGTTTGGACTGAGTTTGAAGTATGAACAAGGATTGAAGGTGGATATCAACTTTGGAAATTTGGAAGAAAGGTGAAAATCAAAAACTCATGAATGGGCCTGGTTTGGGCCTCTAATCCATTGAAACAGAATATAAAAAGGATTTAGAACTTAATTGGAAGGTTCTGGTGATCATTTTCGTGGAGAAGCCATTGGAGAGAAGTGAAGAAGCAAGCTTGGAATTGAAATTTCACTTGGGAGAATCAAGAGTTTTCAACCAGAATTGAGCATCAAGAAGCATTCATCATTGATCACAGAACGTTTCTGCAAGGTTTGGAAGAGAATTGAGGCTTGAATCCACTGCAATCCAAGCTCAAAGACAGGTTTTAAATTCTTGAAATCTCTCTCTGATTATGTGTTTTTAGTGAACTAGAAGCATGCGGTTAGGTTCTATTCATGATCTAGATGGATTTTGGATAGTTAATTTCAACTTTAGAGACAATTTAGGGTTAATTGCATTTTCGATTGAGATGGTTATCTCAAGATTCTCGCGTTGTTAGAGCGAATAGATGCTATGGTTGAGTTCCTGGTGAAATTCTGGTCAAGTTTCATGTAAAGATTGTGGCAAATGGATGTGTGTAGAGGAAGTTAGGGTTGTGCAGGGTGACCGGAGATGTCACCGGCGGTGGCCGTGGGCTGCGCGCGAATGTTGCAGGTTTGAATGAAGAAGACGAAGCATTGGTCGTCTGTTTGTATGGAAATGTTGACTCAGTCTATCCATCCTAGCGCGTATGTTGCGCCACGTACCCCCCCCCCTCAACGCAGCGTTTTGATTATTAGAAATTCAAGCTTGTGAATCTTCGCTGGGTGAACCAAACGTGCGTGGGTTCGAATCCTAGCATGTATTCTTTTTATTTTTCAGTTTGAGAATTGATTTGAGCTGATGAGTTAGCATAGCGCATGGGCCTTGGCATTTTATTGCTATCCACACTCCCCCATCTGGCCCAACCCAGATTATGAACTGATTATATTTGCTATTCAGCACGCTGGTTTTGTTTATTTCTTTTGTTATTCTTTTAAATTCATCATTTCATGTTAGTTTGAAAACAATTCATAAAAAATAGAAAAATAGGTCAATTAATTCCAAAATTTTCCCCCTGATTCATGATCGAATCTAGAATTTTGTCGAATAAAAATATTATGAAAATCATGCACTTTCAATTTTTGAGCATTTTTTACATTTTATTTGATAATAAAGTGGCCATGGTTGATACCTCTGTTTGATGATTTTAGTGTGAGCACTTGGTGATGATTTTTGGCTTGATTTTTTGTGTGTGATAAGCTTTGACATATATGCTCCCATAGTATTTTTCTCACATTTTTGTGATGAAATTAGGTGTGGTTTTTAGGTTGAAACTTTAGGTGCTTCCTTTTAGGGTTTAGGTTTAGTACCTTGTAGTGTAGAATTTATTTCTAGGTCTTATTTGAAGATTTGATCTCTGGAATTTATATGGTAGAGTCATGATTGGCATAGGTTCCCATAGTTATTTTTGTAGGATTTTACAATTGGATTTAGTATTTTAGTTAGGATTAACTTTAGTACTAGGTTTTAGGTGATCCTAACTTGCTAACTCAACTAGAATGACTTCTTTAGTTCCCTTAGACTAGGGTGTTGCTTCTATTGCTCTTGGATAATGATGAAGACATGTGTGGGCTGCTGTGGAATGCATGGTGGAGCTTGGGCTTGAAGTTTTCTCTCCCTTTGGTGTAGTTTGTTTAGGGTTAAGGATTAGGGTTTTTAGGGAGATCTCTTAGAATAGATTTTCTTCCTTCATGAAACATGGAAGGTGTTGATCACTTCCATTCCTTCCTATGATGTAAGGTACCATTGTGAAGACCCCATCCCTCCTTTGGTAGGATGAGTGGCTCCTCACAAATTGGTAGAACCTTTGAGGGTTCCTTTCCTTGATGGTGGAGTGCTTAGAGGTGACCTTTGGTCTTCACTTTGCTTTCCCCTATCCCCACCTTGCTCCAGTTAGATGAATCCTTCTCCATTGCTAGAGGATGGAGTCCCTTGCTAGAGGATGGAGTTCCATGCTAGAATATTGAAGATTGCCTCTGGAGCTGAAGCTTGAAGATCAAGAAGAACAAGTTGACACTTGTGAAGGAGATCAAATTGAGATTGAAGAAAGAGCTGAAGCTTGAAGAAGATGGAGAACAAGTTGACACTTGTGTCTGATGCATTGAAAGCTTGAAGAATCAAGTTGAGCCTTACTATTGAAGATGAAAGCCTTGAAGAATAGTTACAGACTGAGGACTGAGTTGCTGTCAGAAGATTGCTTTGCTGTGGAAGCTGTTGATTTGCTTTCTTTCCTGTCTGTTTTCTTTCTGTGCAACTGTATTGATGTGACTTGTTTGATTTGCTTGATACATTAGAATAATGTCATGTTTAGACTGATTTAATCTAGGAGCATGATTGCACTAGAGGTTGAGTTGCTCCCTCTGCTTGTATTTTTACTGTATGGCTATGCTTGCGGGTATTCGGTAGAGCCCTGCTCCCTTGCCTATGTGGTTTGTGTTTTGCTTGATGGCATTTTATTTCTTCTATATGATTGCAGTTATTCATATCTGGCTTGAGGTCGAGACGAGCTTGTGGAGGCTGGTTCCCCACACACATTTCCTCTCTCACTTGCATTGCATGCATTTTACAGTCGTTTACTGTTTACTGTTTAAGCTGATGCTTTATCTGTTTTTGTTTATCATTGATATGATCCCCTAGGAATCTCACTTCCTTTGATAAGGAAGTGATGATTAGAACTTTAGGTGGAAACCTATGCATGATAACTTCTAGGAGATCCCTGTTTCAAACTTCAACTATAGGATGAATCCTTGGCATGACAACATTAGGACTTGATAGTCTCCCCGTAGTTGTTCCTCTTCTTCTCATCTTGAAACAATAGTAAAAAACGTAATAAAGGCAAGTTAGTATAAGCGCGATACGAGCCTTAAGCTACTTGGGTAATGATAATTGAGCGGCCTCCTCTCAATCGTCTAGAATGTTTAGTATGCGTCCTTTGGACAATATGAGACGCATTCGTTCCCCGGTCATAGTCTCTAGTGCTGTACAAACTACAGACAACTAAAAAACAGTTCTTCCGTAAAAGACAGAAAACAAACTTCAAACCTTTTTGCCCCGTGGGCCCATAATTCAAAGGAAGCTTTTCTGATGAAAAGAGTGTCGTTAACTCCCAGTTCTACCGCAAACGGTAACGCCTAAGTCTCCAAGGGTCGAGCTGCGTACACCAAACTGCTGGAATTGTTTGTTAACCCTACTCGAAAAAACAGATGAATCTGAATTCCCGTAATCCGTAGGCACAATACTGATGTATTGGCGAGCCACCTTCCCCATCACCCGTAGTTAGCCGAACTACGTAGACTCTGATTTCTCATTCTCTGATGAGAATACGTAGGCATAAAGTGCGACACTTTGCCGAGTCATTTTCTTTTCTTTTCAGACCAGCCTTGATAGGTAGATAGATAAAACCAACCCATCAGATAAACACAACAAGCGTGGATCCCATCGAGAACGATGGACGTGAGGGGTGCTAATACCTTCCCCTTGCGTAACCGACTCCCGAACCCAGACAATGGTTGCAATGAACTTGTCTTATACCTTTTCGTCAGGTTTTTTCGATCGTTTCCTTTCCCGTTCTGAGGGATAAATAACGAAAGGTTGCGACTCTTTTGTTTTGCCAACACCTTATTTTCGCGGAAGCAACAACTGTCAGAAAAACTTGTGTCTTCCGTAGCCCAAACTACGTTTGCTCTGATCTTTCATGCCGTATGAAAGTACGTAGGCACGAGATGCGATATCTCGGCGAGCAACCTTCCCCCATAACCCGTAATTAGGCGAACTACGTTGACTCTGATTTCTCGTTCCAGACGGGAATACGTAGGCATAAAGTGCGATACTTTGCCGAGTCATTTTATTTTCTTTTAACCCAGACCTGTAGAGTAGATAGAATAACACACCCTTAGATAGAAAACAAGCGTGGATCCTGTCGAGTACGACGGACGTGAGGGGTGCTAATACCTTCCCCTTGCGTAACCGACTCCCGAATCCAGGATTTGGTTGCGATGACCATTCCTTTCCCTCTTTACATTAGGTTTACTCTGAGTGTTTCCTTTCCCTCTTTTGGGATAAATAACGCATGGTGGCGACTCTTCTGTTATAGCCGGTGCCGATTTTCGCAGTAGCGACAGGTCTGAATTGTATTTTGGATTAATGGTTGAAAGATTTCACCCATGGTTTGTGACAAGGTCTGAACCATTTGTAGGTTACTTTCATCCATTTGTTGTCTCAAACAGGCAACTGAGGTGTTTGTCAGATTGGGGCCTTGCGTCGAATACCCTAAGCTCTGGCTTTGGGGATTTCGACCCATGTTCACACCAAACCTTGAACCTTGTAATGGCGAAGCCATTGCATGATCTGAGAATATGAGGGGTGCACTTTGGAGCCCTTGCATCATAGTGGTGGGTATCCCATATAGGGGATTTCTTGGTGACTGTGAAAACCCAGGGGGAATGAACTGCCTGGAAGTCGAACTTCCCCCAAACAATATCTGAGGATTTGAAGTTTGATGGCCAATATATTCCAACACTGGTTGGCTATAAGGTCTTATCACCATCGATCCAGTCTCAAGTACGGAGGGTGTCGGTACTGGCCTCACAGGAAGCACTTTTTGTTCTCCGGTCGACGGTATCGGAGGGAGAACTCCATCGTCTCTTATTCCCTCACTGGAACCGTCTCCCTGACGGTTGGGGTTATCTGGCTGGTTCGTATCCGTAGCCATGTTCCCAATGTTTCGTCTTCGTCGTCTTTCTTCTTTTACAGCGGTAAGTTTACCACTTCTCAGTATCATAAAATGCACTTCTCACGAAAAGGACCAACACGACTGCAAATTTTTTGTAAATTTAGTTTTGTAAAAAAGATTTTTAGCACTATCCCACCAGGTGTGCCATTTTATTTCCCTTGAAAATTGGAAAACAGCCGTTGATCTTCCAAATCTAACTTTGGTGACTCACAGGATCGATCAGATTGATCCTAGGACATGTGTTAAAGGCTCTTTATTTTGAAAATCTATCCAAGCTTCACACTTAGGCAGTATTGGGGTAAAAGAATCTAAAGAAACACCTTGTTCGACTATGGAATAATTTAAAAGATGAAATAAAGCTTTTAATAAAAGAAAGAAAGAAATTTTTTTGGAGAGGGAAGATTAGATTAAGGACCAAGAGAAAGGAATTGCATAGAAAGAGAAGAAATAAAGAAAGTAAGGAAGAAGGGTGCAAAGGAACTAAAAGACTTTGTAAAGTTTAAAGCAAGTAAATTAAATTTCATTAAGATAAAAGATGGTGTGTTTACATCACGTACATTCTCTATAATACTCGCTTTCTCTATGCTCGGATACTTGGAGTAATTATAAGAGTAATTTGTACAATGGTAAATTACAACACACCTTGTTCATGTCTAAGACATCCTATTTATAATAGTAAAAAAAAAACTTCTAATAACCTCCAACATCACTACCTCTCACCACTTTTCATAATGCATGGATCTACTGCTCAAAAGGTGCCACGTGTCTTCTTAAGCATTTGGAAAATGAATCCGTTCCCTCCAAAACTTTAAATTTCAAACCTTCGATAAACCACCAATCAGCAGAAACGGTCGAAGTCCTTGTTTCTCTTTAATCTTGGTGAGTTCTTCGACTCATTCCTTTAGCTGCCTTACGCCTTTCGACCAACTTTTGTTCTCAACTTATTTTTGGCATTTCATCTTGAATTCCTTTCTTTTGCAAGAGGCGTCGAATTTAGGAGCTAACACCTGTGCATACTGATGAGGTATATCCAAGAGGATCTCATCAAACCAAAACACCTCTGTCAAGAGATATAAAATAGCAGCGCCTGTTGTACCAGACAAAGATGTCACGACATCTGTCTCGACATCTTGTTTGAAACATATGACAACAGTATTGTCATAACATTTGAGGAAGATGTTAGAACATCTTGCTTAACATCAGTGTAGATTCATGTTTTACCAAAATTTAGCCAATCATAGAATCATGGAACTAACAATCTCCCCCTTTGGCAAATTTTGGCTAAAACAACCAAACCATGATAAATAAGCAACAACAGTAGTTTTATCCAATACATCCAGCCTCACAACCTATCATGCTTCCCCTTAATAGTTGCATTTAGCAAGCAATAACAATGCACTACTCTTCCCATAGCAGTAGCAAAGTCCTATCACAATGTTGGTCAACATGTCAATACATGTGACATAACATCAAGACAGCAGATAACGTTAATACACTTTACTCGCAATAAGCTTGTACTAATCTGATTTGATCCATTGGCACCCAATGATAGAGATAAAAAATTACACTGTCAATGTTTACCATGAGCTAGAGCAGTAATACAATGTCATAACGTCTTGTCTGACATTTCATCCTCATAGAGACATACAATCACAAGCTACTTGAAACCATAAATAATCTTGAGAAAGAACTGTACTATTGCAGCAACAGATCCTAGATAGAAGTATAACTCCCTGTATCAAGGATAACCAGTGCTCTCTTTCCAGAAGAACACCTTAACGTGAATGGAAAATATAAGACTCATCTTCATGTCTTTAAGAGCTCACTCTTTGTTCAACACACCTGCTGAACGCATTCACTCACTGCTTGAATCACAAGCAACCTATGTATCATAATAGTACATCCATCAGACAGACGCCCTCCCCCTATATTTTATAAAAGATGCTCCTTTCAGCAAGAAATACCCAAGATCACCACATTATCTCTCATGACCAACTCCATGCTCATATAGTGAGAAGGCACCCAACTGCTCCACTTATTTCTAGAGTTACTTGCAGCAGAAGAAGCCACAAGTATTCTTACCTCATTCTGAGTCAGAGAACAAGATAGACACACCATAATCCAAGACATTCTTTCCTCATCATTCTCCCATATGATAAGTTAGAACACTTCTAATTCAACTAGTGAATATCAGCTTCCACAATCTGAACCCCAAGTTCAGCAAGCAAAAAGATGTTCTAACATTAGTTAGGACATTATATCACAGACATCATACATTATACTTCTTGATACAATAACCACTTGGACTTACTATCTGAATAGTAGTCCAATCTGAAGGTCATCAGAGAGCATAGTTCAACGAGAAATCCAAATAACATAGAGAGAACTAAACTCTCATATTTCTCCCAAAAGAAGGCACTCATCCTTCATAAGCTCCAAGACATGAACAGAATCAGAACCTCCTTTGGTCTTCAAACAACTACCCTTCTACACAAGAGTAATTTTCTTCAAGCATACTTCTTAAATAATCAAATGCCACTTTTTGGTTTACATAACTTCTTTCTAGAAAATCTTCTAATCCACCTGTTGCACCCTAAAATTTGCTCAACCTATTTCACTTGGTTTATGTTTCAATTGCATTAGCATTTGCATATAGAGTCATGTACATAGTCTAATCATCTACATAGCATAACATAGCAAGTCATCCAGCAAGGGACCAATTACTATTCTCATCTCAAGGAGCCTATCAAGAGGTTATTATTCTAATTCAATCTCATTCAAGTCATCAGAAAGAAGTTGAAGTCTAAAGAAGTCATTGGATCAAGCAGTGAGTCTATCTCCTATCTGAGGGTATCTGAAGATCATCAAAGAAGTTGTGAGCTGTGAATTGGGCATGTAGAGTATCTAGACATCATGGAGGACTTAGAAAGTCATTTGGAGAATGAGGCAAGTCATTGATAAGATCACAAGAGTTGCAGTTGAAGACAGTCAACTAGGGTTTCATCTAGGTCAACTCTAGGTCAACCCTAGGTCAAATGACTGATTGAAAGGCATTGAGGTCTATTGGAGAGATGTGGGGTTCATCATTTGGCATGAATAGAAGGATATGGTGATATGCTAAGAAGAAATCAAGAGAAATCAAGGAGAAGAGGAGTTTCTAAATTAGGGTTTCTGTGTAAAATCCCCTAGTTTAGGTCAAATTTCCAAGCAAGATAAGTCAAAATGCAAGCTTCAAATGGATCCTTGGCCAACATGAAACTTGTAGAGGATCTCAAGACCTTTAATTTTAGTGGTGGAAGACATTAAGGAGATTTATAGAACTCAAGTTATGGTCCTTGCAAGTTACAGGTCATCTGAGGTATCTGAAATTTTGTCTATGAAAGTTACTTGTCTTCCAAGCTACTTTTACCCCTCAAGGAGATCTCAAATGAATTTATGGTAAACATAAGAGTTGTTCCTCATTGTCTTAGATTTCTAGAATGGTATGGTATGTCTTCATATGATTTGTGGAACTCTACTTATGGTCTTGGCAAGCAAAGGGTATTTTGGTCATCTGAGGATTACAGGTCATTTCAAGCCTATGCCCAAAACTCATACAAGGAAGCTTCAAATGAAAAACCTAACAACATAAAACTTGCTCCAAATGACATTTTGAGTCTATAAAAGTGACCATGAAAGATTGGAAAGGCTCATAGCTCAAGGTTTCAAAATTGGTGAATTTAATGAATGAAAAATGACCTAAATTTGAGATTTTTCATAATTTGGCCAAATGGGATGAAATTATAGGTCATTTTGATTGGAAAAAATGATTTAAGAACATTGGCAAAAGTATAATTTTGAGTTTGGTTCAAGATTTAGGAGTTATGCATGGTTACTTACAAAAGAAGTTACATAATCCAAATCCAAGGGAAAGTGTGCATGGGAAGTTTCTCCAAGGTTCTAGGACTTTCCAATGACATCTATATATTGAATTGAATAGCTTCATGCCATGGTTGGTGATTCATTGTGCTCATAATACCAAGTTTTACTTCAATCTTCCAATTTGCAAAAGCATCTCAAACTCCACAAAATCTCTATCAATTTCCATTTTTCTTGATTTGATCATCATCAATATCATTCATAGATCACAATTCACACAAGAATTTGGCTGAATTGAAGAGGAATTGTGCCATACAACTTCATCATCCAAGGTGCAAGAACTTTGGGATTGCTGAATTCAAGAGGATTGAACAAGAATCTTTGCATACAGAACAAAGAATTGAGTGTGTGGATCAAGTTCAGAGCATTGAAAGCATTGGATCAAGAGAATTCCATAGCTGTTTTCACCATTTACACCAGGTAAGTTTTCTCTTCGAATTGACTGAGTTAGTTAGAATCATAGTGAATCATTAGGTTAGAATGGTTAGGCATAGTTAGGTGATTGATTTTGGTGAATTTGAGACCAATCCATGGAGGTTGCCATTGGTGTGCACAAGCTGTTAGGGTTTAGAACATCAAGGATATGGCACTACAATCTTGAATAAATAGCTTAGAGTAATCAGCATGAAGTGTAGGTTAGGTTAGGGTAAGAATTAGTGAGAATTCTCACGGTTGATGACAGTGCATAATGATGGATTCAGAATGTTACACCTATCGGGTTCACTTATTGGTTGAGTTTTAGAAAGAACTATGGTCATGGCTGTGTAGAGGGGAAGGAATGGACCAACTTTGCTTTTCATATCGTGTGATTTCATGGAAGAACAAGGGAGAACAGAGAACTGGAAAACTCATGCATGGTGATGAGATTCTCTGAAACCCTAGGGTTTCAAGGTTGAAGATGAACTTTGGGCCACACGATTCATGGTTTGACCTTGACTCTGAGACTAATCCAATGGTTGTGGTTTAAAATGAAAAACGGAGGGAGATTCAAAGGGTGCTACGCACCGTTTCACTTAAACTCAATCTGATGGGCTCAGGTTTCCTTTGCTAACCCCACACCCAAATATAAGGCCCAATGTGATTTCAACTGGAAATCTTGCTAAATGCACCGTTCAGGGTTTTTTTTATTTTTTGTTATATTTTCTGAGTCATTGGGCCCAGACGCGCTTGCTATGCGCGCCCCCCAGTCTGGGCCCATCTTGTTGTTTTAACTGATTTTATTACTTCCTGCACCCTCATCCAATTAATTCCTCATTTTATTTCTTTCATCTTTTTAATTTCTTTGAAAATTCATAAAAAAATAGAAAAATGCATGATTTTAATTGGTTCTTTTTGCATATTGTTCATATTTGTGTCAAGAAAATTATCACATAAAAAAATTAATATTTCATTTTATTTTCATATTTTTAGCATATTTTTCTTTTAAATAGGATTAAATGATGATTAGTTTAACACATGAATTTGGTGATTTTAGTTTGATTAAATGCTTTTATATTTTTGATCCATTCTTTTTAGGTTGATTAGTATAGAATGTTAGCTTGTATATAAAATTTAGTTCACAATTTTAGGATTAATTTTTAGGTGATTTGTTTAGGTGTGAATAACATGATCAAAACTAGGGTTTAGGAGATAACATAGGAGAATCAAGTCATTTCCCTTAGGAGTTGTAGATTGAATCTTTGGGGTATGGGACTATAGGGATTATGAGTAGATAATAGATCCCTTAGAGAATATTAGGATTCCCCTACTGCTATTAGTATACTGTCTGTATTTGTTTGACTGTGTGGTGTGCCCTCTTTAGGGTTTATTTTGTCTGTGTGGGGTATTGGGTTTGCTTGGGGATTGGGAGAGCTGAAGACCTGTGATGATGAAGACCATTGGAGATCAAGAGATTGAAGACCAACTTCCAAAGTTGATGAGGAGAGATTCTTTGCTAGCAGCTGTTGAGGAGCATAGAGTTAAAGAGCTAGGCAGAGCTCTAGAGTAGAACACTTGATTCACAAACATGGAAGGCCTTGTCTGCCTCCATCCTTTCTCTATGATTCAAAGTATCTTTCAAATATCCACCTCCTTCCTTTGGAAGGATCAGTGAATGTATTTGAAAGATAGAACTTTTGAGAGAAGACTGTCAATATAATGTTAACAGTTAATGAGCCACCCTTGATAGGCAGTTTACTGTTTAACATTCATTTCATCTTGTTGACTGATACTCATCCTTGGAGATTGAGACTTGAAGAAAAGCCATTGCAGATGGAAGACTGATAATCAAGACCTTGCTTGAAGGCTGTGGAGATGGAGATTGAGGCTTTCTTGAAGCTGGTAGCAGTTTGGAGATGACTTGAAGACAGATGTTGATGCAGAGCTGCTGTGGCTGTTTAGTTTTTGCTGTTTTTATTTCTGATGTATTGTTTGGTTTTCCCTGACTGTATTGTTTGTTGTTTAACCTGTTGGGTTGAAAGTGAATTTTGTTCACTTTTGCCTATTGTTTTCTAGGTTCGAGGTTGAGTGGGACTCCCTTGCCTCGCTTGTATTGCTGCATCCATGCATTTTACTGCTTTACTGTATATATGCTATTGTTTCTGTTTCCGTCTATTCCCTTAGGATCTCTGTTTCTCTCTGTGCAAGAGAGGAGCATGATAGACACTAGGTCTTAACCCATGCATGATAACATTAGGTTAGTTTGATTCCCTTTTCAACCGTAGGTTAGGGTTCTGTCTCTTCTTTCTCAAAACAAATAGAAAAACACAATAATATTTCAAACACAATAAAAGACACTTCTTTCGTAAAAGAATGTGAACTCATCAAAACGTCAATTTTGTCCGCTTGAACCAGTAATCAGAAAAACCCTTTTTCAGAAGGAATAAAAATAATCAAGACAGACTGGTGTCGTACGTGGCCCGAACTACGTTTGCTCTGATCTTTCATGCTGTATGAAAGTACGTAGGCATAGGATGCGATATCCTAGCGAGCAACCTTCCCCTCCTTTCCAGTAGGTAGGCGAACTACGTTGACTCTGATTTCTCGTTCCAGACGGGAATACGTAGGCATAAAGTGCGATACTTTGCCGAGTCATTTTCTTTTCTTTTAACCCCTGACCTGTAGAATAGATAGAATAACAATCCATACCCGAAAACAAGCGTGGATCCCGTCGAGTACGACGGACGTGAGGGGTGCTAATACCTTCCCCTTGCGTAACCGACTCCCGAATCCAGGTTTTGGTTGCGATGACCATTCCTTTCCCGTCTTTGCGGTAGGTTTACTCTGAGCGTTTCCTTTCCCTCCGTTGGGATAAATAACGCGCGGTGGCGACTCTTCTGTTCAGCCGGCGCCGATTTTCGCAGTAGCGACAGCTGGCGACTCTGCTGGGGACCCAACGTCCCCTGGCTGCTAAGGACTGCGATAGTTCCTTATGCATTTGGGATCCAACGTCCCTTGAGAGAGTCAATCCTAGCGCTTGTTTTCCCGTCGAGGATTTTGTATGGATTTATATTTTTGTTCTTTATTTTCAGCATTATATTATTGATATTATTGCTGTATTTGGGGTGTGACGGGTAATTCTATGATTGAGAGATAAGCCGGACCTGGGCTTGAGTGCACCTAGAATTAGAGTAGAAATTAGTGGGCGCGTGCCGGCTTTGCTTGCATTAGTGTCTCATGAAATCTAGACTCGGACGAGGTTCTTCTGGTTGGCTTCTTTTTCTACCCTTTGGGTCGAAGGGGTTGTTGGTCAGCTGAATTGTCGACTCCGAGAACCGATCATTTGGAAGTTGGCTAAGTGAGGCCTCTTCAGGATTTGATGATGCCACTCCTTCTGGGAATCGTATCATCAACCCTGAAAGTCTGTGACGCCGACGACCGCATAGGATGCCGTACCTTGTGTCAGTTATTAGGACACCTACCTGTGAGAGGGTTTGGGGTTATGCAGGTAACTAGACCTTCAGATGCCGGTTATTTCTTGATCTGAGATCCTGGGTATTTATGGAGAGTTATGAGGTCTGTCAGAGATCAGTTGGAGAGTTCTGAGGTCTGTCAGAGACCAGTTGGAGAGTTCTGAGGTCTGTCAGAGACCAGTTGGAGATATGATATGAGGTCTACCAGAGACCAGTCAGAGTTATGTTGTGGGGTCTATTAGAGACCAATGTTGGAGCTTTGTTTTGGGTCTATCTGAGACCAGGGTTTGAGAACTTCTGGAGGGTCTATCTGAGACTTTTGATATGGTTCAGGCTTCGCAGCTATGGCATTTGGTCCCTGTTGCATGTTACTTGCATTGCATTGTTTGCATACCCATTATCATTGCATCCCATTAACGTGTGTCTGTGCTGCAGGTGCATTTGCATATTCCCTGGTTCTAGTGCCCGGACTTCTGCATATTGATCATGGCTAGTTTGAGGAAGACAGTTGCGTATAAGCTACCTACACCTGATATTACTCCCTTACTTGGTCTGATATCTCTTGCTGATGAGGAGGTTAGGAGAAGTTTCAGGATGAGTCATGGAAGATTGCTGAGATTAGTCTGCAAGCCAACTGCTGATGAGATGAATGGGCTGTACACCCTGATGCAGTTCTATGATCCTGCATTGAGATGTTTCACGTTTGCTGACTTTATTCTGGGGCCTACCATTGAAGAGTATGTGGAGTTTACTGAGCTACCAGTACAGAACAAGGTTCCCTTTATTCACTCTGCTGCTGAGCCCAAGTTGGAGGACTTAGCTAAGGCCTTGCACATGAACGCTGCTGAATTATTAGTGACTTCTTGGCTTGGGGTTCCAGGTTTCTCCCTTGATTTCCTGGTTGGCAAAGCTCAAGAGTACGCCAGGAACGGATGTTGGGTGGTTTTTAATGCTATCCTGGCTTTATGCATTTACGGAATAGTGCTGTTTCCTAACTTACCCAACTTTGTGGACTTGGACGCTTTCCATCTGTTTGCTGCTGGCAACCCGGTGCCCACTTTGATTGGAGACTTCTATCATTCATTGCACTACAAAAATGAAAATAGGAGGGGAAAGGCTGTTTACTGTTGTGCGCCGCTGTTGAACATGTGGTTTAAAAGCCATCTTCCCCTGAAGGGACCTTTTGTGGATAGTGCAACTACAGCTAGCTGGCCAGAGCGCCTGACGAGGTTATCTTCTGAAGACATTGAGTGGTTTGACCGAGACTCGCTGGGGTCTGAGCTTATTTTCAGTTGTTCTGGGTACCCTAACGTTCCGTTGATAGGAAGAAAAGGGTGTATCAATTACAACCCTTCTCTGTTCGTTCGCCAGTTCGGATACGCGTTGAAGAACCCACCAAAGGAGGAAGAAGTACAGGAATCTCTGTACTTCACCGGTGATTTGAAGGGAGAGTTATTAGCGAAGCTTCAGCATGCCTGGACGCGTATTAACAGAAGAGGGAAGCCACTGTTAGGGAAGAATGATTGTCAGGCTTATGCGCCCTACAGAGTTTGGATCCAAGAGAGAGCAAGACGGTTGCTGATGCCATTTCCAGTTGTACCAGTTCCCGTTCATGTTCCAGTAGAAGAACCAACCATTGTTACTAGGGAAGCCTACGAGCAAGTTGTGAAAGAAAATGAAGCCTTGATCAAGATCAATGAAGGGCTAGAGCAAGAGCTGGCTCAGATACGTAGCGAGAAAAACAAGGTTGTGCATGCTTTCCAACAACAGATCGAGCTAGTAAACAGACTAGGGGCTGAGTTGACTGAGGAGAAAAAGAAGCGCGAACGTCTGGGGCAAGAGTTCAGAAGCTCCCATGACATGCTGGAATCCAAAAAGAAAGCACTCGATGCCGCTCACCGAGAAATCTCTTCTTGTAATAAGACTTGGAATGCTACGCTAACCAACAATAAAAAGAGGGAAGATAAGTTGAAGCAGCAAATTTCCGACCTCGAAGAGCAGTTGAAAGCTAGCATTAAGAAGTATGAAGAAGAAGTGATGACCCGGTATAGTCTCCAGAATGCATTGAACAAAGCCATCGAAGGCAGGAACGAAGCTGTGTCTCAGAAGCGGAAGCTAGAGGATCGCTTCGGAGAAGGGGCATGGGAGGAAATCGCTGGTGACGTGCGACGTGTTCTCAAGAGAAGAAACCTACTTGTCGAGGGTCTGCTTACCCGACCAAGCCATCCAGAGACCAAGAAGTTGCTAGAAGAGTATCAGGCTTATGAGTGTATTTGACCATTTCATGTATTGATGCTTTATTTGCATAGTGCTGACCATCACCAGGATTGTTGGTTGAGGTCATGCCTTCTTATTGTACTCAGTGATATTGTATTCTTGGCTTATTCGATTTCTCTGCAATATATGAGGCTTTCTATGATTCAGCTCCGATCTTCGTATTGTTAGCACTGTCACTGCACTGGCACCTTTGCACTAGAATCGGGGAATGAATTTCCCTAACGCACATACACATATTGCATTGCATTCATATTCACATTGCATTACAGGTAATTATTGGATGGTATCTTATTTCCTGCTCTGTACCAGGTATTTTCAGGATTGAAGATCAGCGCCCACACCGATACTCCACTCGCACCAACTGTCGAAGAATCATGGATCAAATGCAGAACGAGATGCAAGATATGCGCGAGAAGCTAGCACTCTTCATGCAGACCATGGAGACTATTGCAAAGGGTCAGGAGAATTTGCAAGCCATGGTGCAGCCTCTGTTGGCAAGGAACGCTGGGCATGGAAATGAGGATCATTAGTCTGTGCGAGTCGACACTGTTCATGGGGATGGTACTCCCACGCCAGTGGCTCCACCTGTAGTCAACATACCTGCTGTTAATATCAACAACGGTACTGCTGCTGGGAACAGTAACGTTGGAATTGGGAACAAGACTGCTGTCCATAACGTTGGGCTTGGTGATGTCAACTTGGGTGATAATATGGGAGGCAACGGTTTCAGTAATGCTGGATTCGGGTTCAATGACCAGGGATTCGACAATGCTGGGAAATATGGTTTCAATGCTCAAGGCTTGGGGCAGGACGGTTATGGTATGACTAATCAGGGTTACGGAGGATTCGAAAATGGAAACGGCGCTGGGTTAATGGCTTTTGGACCTGCTGGAATTGCTCCGGGATACGGCAACAGAGGGCGAGGCCCGGTGATGAATCAGATCAGAGCTGGCCGTAACAATGGATACGATGGGTATGGAGCTGGGAATGGTATGTGGCAAGAGGATCAGCAAGAGGACGCTTTCTCCGGCGGAGGTTTCGAAGGGCCGATGGATGACTCCCAGAGGATCAGAATGCTAGAAGAGCAGATGAGGGGGGTCGTGAATCAAAGCGCTACGGGATTGGATATGTCAACAATGGGTCTGGTGCCTGGCTTGAGGGTGCCAATCAAATTCAAAGCTTCTACATTTGATAAGTATAAAGGGGACACTTGTCCAAAAGTGCACGTGCGGTCATATTACCGAAGGATGTCTGCGTATTCAACTGATGAGAGGATGCTAATGCATTTCTTTCAAGATAGCTTGTCAGGTCCTTCCCTAGAGTGGTATATGGGACTGGAACCAACGCATATAAAGACATGGAAGCAGCTGGCGGAGGCATTTGTAGCTCACTATAAGTATAACAGCGACTTGGCACCCAACCGGGTCCAATTGCAAGGGTTGTCTCAAAAGAAGGGTGTGAGCTTTAAAGAGTATGCGCAAAGATGGCGCGACATGGCTGCTAGGGTCCGTCCTCCTCTAGAAGACAAGGAAATGAATGACATGTTCATAGGAACATTCACCAGCATGTTTTATGACAAGTTGTTTCACACATCGTTGGCCAGTTTCTCAGACTTAATTCTGATGGGGGAAAAGATTGAGAGCAACATTAAACAGGGAAGATTCCAAGCTGAGGAATCTACTGCATCTGGCAGTAACCGAAAGGCTTTTGGTGGGCGCCGTCAGGGCGAGGTAAGCGCAGTGTTTGGAGGCCGGGGCAGAGGTCGAAACCAGTATAATCAGCCACAGCAGGTGGCAAGCGTTACTATTCCGTTTCAACAACAACAACAGCAACAGCAACCGCAACAGGGGGCACAGCCTGCCCAACGCAGATTCCAGGGGGGTAAGCCAAGGAGGGTGTTTGAGAAACCTCCTTCAACATATGCAGATCTGTTACAGACGTTACTAGGGCTGAACTTGGTAGAGAAAAGAACTCTGGCACCAATAACGGGCACTCCTCCGTATGGTTATGATGCAAGCAGGCACTGCGAATTCCACTATGGGGCTCCGGGCCACGATGTAGAGGGTTGCCATGCGTTTAAGCACGTTGTGCAGGATCTATTTGACAGTAAGGCTATCAATTTTGGAACGGCGGGTCCGAATATAGTGCAGAAGCCCATGCCTAATCATGGGGTAAACGCCATTCTAACTGAGGAGGGTTTGAATTTGATTATGAATGTGGATGATCTAAGGACACCGTTGTGCAAGGTGAAGAGCAGACTATTGCAAGGGGGTGTGTATCCAGGTTGTGACGAGTACTGCTTAGAATGCTGGACCCTAGTTGGGGGTTGTGATGACTTAAAGAAGGGTATCCAGGCTTTAATAGATGGCGGCACATTGCAGTTTGACCGAGCAGCAATTGAAGAGCCTGCAGGGGTATTAGCAGATAATCAGAGTGATGTGGCCACTGTAACGATTCCTCGAAAGACAATCACTATAACAGTACCGACCCAGCGACCACCAATCACTATCACTAAGGTCGGACCAATCCCGTACGAGAGCACAAAAGCAGTCCCTTGGTCATATGGTTTGGAAGTGTATTGTGATGGAGTAAAAATTGATGTTAATAAGCAGCCAACTGAGACCGTAGACAATGTTGTTGGTACCGGAGGCATGTCACGAAGTGGTAGAATCTTCATCTCGCCTGAGGTAGAGGCCGAAAGACTAGCAAAAGGAAAGGGAAAGATGGTTGAGAATATCCCTGTGCAGGCAAATGAAAAAGAAGCGGCATCGAAGGACGTGGAAGAATTCATGCGCCTGATTCGTAAAAGTGATTATAAGATTGTGGAGCATCTGCAACAGACGCCGTCCAAGATATCTATACTGTCGTTGCTACTGTGTTTTGAAGCTCACAGAAATGCATTGCTGAAGGTCCTGGATACTTCCTTCGTACCCCAAGATGTTTCCGTGAATCAGCTGGAAGGAGTGTTGGCACATGTAAATGCAGGCCATAGCTTGGGCTTTACCGACTTCGATTTGACCCCGAAGGGGAGAGAGCATAATATGGAATTGCACGTATCTGTCGAGTGTAGAGGATCAGTAATGTCTCACGTGCTGGTCGATACTGGATCGTCTTTGAATGTGCTGCCCAAGAAAGCGATGATGAAGCTAGATGTCAGAGGAATCCTGTGCACGCCCAGTGACTTGGTAGTCAGGGCATTCGATGGGACGCGAAGAACAGTTTTCGGATCTATAACATTACCTCTACAGGTGGGGCCTGAGGTTTTCGCGACTAAATTTTATATCATGGACATCCAGCCTGCATATAGCTGCCTTCTCGGACGACCCTGGATCCATGGGGCTGGGGCAGTCACGTCTACCCTGCATCAAAAGTTGAAATATATGGTAGGAGACAGCATGGTCACCGTATGCGGAGAAGAAGACATCCTGGTCAGCTATCTGTCGTCATTTAAGTATGTGGAGGTCGACGGAGAGATTCACGAAACACCCTGTCAGGCATTTGAAGGTTTGCGCATCAAGGACAAAGGTCCCGGGCCGAGCAAAGCGTCGGAGATAGCCGTCTCGTCATATAAAGAAGCTCAAGCTCTGGTAGAGACCGGTGAGACAAAGGGCTGGGGCAAAGTGCTGGATATTCCTGTGAAGATGGACCGGTTTGGGCTAGGATATCAACCGTCGTCATCAACACCTGCTGTGGGGGCACCCCGTTTCAGAGGGCTAATAACTATCACTGCTGGTGGAGTATGTCATGAGACCATCAACGCTGCTTCAGAGTCTGACGAAGGAGACAGCGATTGCGATATGGATGCCTGGATTCAGCCGAGCGCGCCAGGACAGGGATTGTGCAACTGGTCTATTCAGGAGATTGTTCCTGTGACTCTTAAACAGTAATCCTTTGTTTTATTAATTGTTGAACAATCTGGTGTCTTGCCCGGGGCATCATGATTTGCTTAGGGCTGTGCTGTTATGAACGTTGCGTGTTTATCATTAAATAAAAGGCGTTTTTTCATGTGCAAATATTGCAATCTCTGTTTTTCATGTTTTGTATTTTTCAATAAAATGGCAACGTGGTTATTCGCTTTATACGCATTTTGAAGCATTTAACCATTCCTTTTGCAGGATAACATTTTCAGATGACATCCTTGAACCACGTATGACTCGTCCCGACCTTGAGCACCTGGTATTTCAGGCCGATGAAGAGATTGTTGAAGATAGTGACGTTCCTGAAGAATTGTCTTGGTTGGTGAAGCAAGAAGAGCGTGTCATTCTGCCTCACGAAGAGGTCATCGAAATCATTAACCTAGGGTCGGAAGGGGTTGAAAAGAACATTCGTATAGGAGCCGCGCTGCAGAGCGACATCAAGCGAAGACTGGTCGAAATGCTCAGAGAGTATAGTGATGTGTTCGCTTGGTCGTATGAAGATATGCCAGGGCTCGATACAGATATGGTTGTGCATCGTCTGCCGTTGAAAGCAGAATGCCCGCTGGTCAAGCAAAAGCTTCGCAGAACTAGACCCGATATGGCAGTGAAGATCAAAGAAGAAGTTCAAAAACAGTGGGATGCTGGTTTCCTGGCTGTGACAAAATATCCTCATGGGTCGCTAACATCGTACCAGTGCCCAAGAAAGACGGTAAAGTGAGAATGTGCGTAGACTACCGTGATCTAAATAAAGCGAGCCCGAAAGACGATTTTCCGCTTCCTCACATCGACGTGCTAGTTGACAACACTGCTCAATACTCCGTATTCTCCTTCATGGATGGCTTCTCGGGCTATAATCAGATTAAAATGGCGCCAGAGGACATGGAGAAGACTACTTTCATAACGCCTTGGGGAACATTTTGTTACAAAGTGATGCCCTTTGGTTTGAAGAATGCTGGGGCAACGTATCAGCGTGCAATGACGACTCTTTTTCATGATATGATGCATAAGGAGATCGAAGTTTATGTTGATGATATGATTGCCAAATCCTAGACGGAGGAAGAGCATTTGGTGAATCTGCTGAAGTTATTCAAAAGGCTTAGGAAGTTCAGGCTGAGACTGAACCCTAACAAATGCACCTTCGGGGTG
This sequence comes from Lathyrus sativus, assembly GCA_963859935.3. Lineage (NCBI taxonomy): Eukaryota > Viridiplantae > Streptophyta > Magnoliopsida > Fabales > Fabaceae > Lathyrus > Lathyrus sativus. The sequence goes on along the minus strand of OZ012740.1, from coordinate 123,377,509 downwards.
AGATCGGGTAAACTGCTGGGGTTTATCGTAAGCGAAAGAGGAATAGAGGTCGATCCTGCAAAAATAAAAGCAATTCAAGAGATGCCGACGCCTAAAATAGAAAAAGAGGTGCGCGGGTTTTTAGGGAGGTTGAACTACATCGCTCGGTTCATATCTCACCTAACGGCTACGTGTGAACCATTGTTCAAGCTGTTAAAGAAAGATCAGGAAGTAACGTGGAACGAAAATTGTCAAAAGGCGTTCGATAAAATAAAGCAGTATTTGCAGGAGCCTCCTATTTTGATACCCCCAGTGGCAGGGAGACCTTTGATTATGTATTTGACAGTTATTGAGGGAAGTATGGGTTGTGTTCTCGGTCAACACGACGAGACAGGAAGAAAAGAGCATGCGATCTACTACTTGAGTAAGAAATTTACTGAATGTGAATCTCGATATTCAATGCTTGAAAAAACTTGTTGCGCGCTAGCCTGGGCCGCCAAGCGTTTGAGGCAATACATGCTGAATCATACAACCATACTCATTTCGAAGATGGATCCTATCAAATATGTATTCGAAAAGCAGGCGTTATCAGGGAGGATTGCCCGGTGGCAGATGGTCTTGACTGAATACGATATCCAGTATGTCTCGCAAAAGGCTATAAAGGGGAGTGTACTGTCTGAGTACTTGGCAGAGCAGCCTATTGAAGATTACCAATCGATGAGGTTTGATTTTCCTGACGAGGATATCATGTACCTAAAGATGAAAGATTGTGAAGAGTCGTTTCCAGACGAAGGACCAGAATTGGGTTCCAAGTGGAAGTTGATATTTGACGGAGCTGTGAATGCTTACGGTAGCGGAATAGGGGCAATCATCACTACTCCACACGGGTCGCACATCCCGTTTACTGCTCGATTGACCTTTTCAGTTACCAACAATGAAGCCGAATACGAAGCTTGTATCATGGGGCTTGAAGAAGCCATTGATTTGCGAATCAAAAATCTAGACGTATACGGAGACTCAGCTCTGGTGGTGAATCAAATAAAAGGAGAATGGGAGACACGTCAGCCCAACTTGATACCGTACATGAATTATGAAAGGAGATTGTTGCCTTTCTTCGACAAGGTTGAATTGCATCATGTACCGCGAACGGAGAATCAGATGGCTGACGCCTTGGCCACTTTGTCTTCCATGTACAAAGTCAACTTCTGGAACGAGGCTCCCAGCATTGTTATCTCTCGACTTGACAGACCTGCCTTCGTGTTTGCTATTGACGAAGCATCTGACGATAAACCGTGGTATTTCGATATCCTCAATTTCCTGAAGAATAAAGAGTATCCGGCTGGGGCATCCAGTCAAGATCAGAAGACTCTCAGAAGATTGGCGGGTAATTTCTATTTGAATCCGGATGGTGTCTTATACAGAAGAAATCACGACATGGTGCTGCTGCGTTGCGTAGACGAAAAAGAGGCAAAGTTGCTCATGGAGGAAATACATGAAGGTACATTTGGTACACATGCTGGTGGGCATGCTATGACGAGGAAGCTGCTGCGGGCAGGTTATTTTTGGCTGACTATGGAAACTGATTGTTTCAAGTTTGCGAGGAAGTGCCACAAATGCCAAATATATGCTGATAAGATCCATGTGCCTCCGAGTCCTCTGAATGTGATGTCATCGCCATGGCCATTCTCGATGTGGGGAATCGATATGATTGGAAAGATCGAGCCGACAACTTCTAATGGGCACCGGTTCATTCTAGTAGCGATCAATTATTTCACCAAGTGGGTGGAAGCGGCGTCTTACGCAAATGTGACTAAGCAGGTGGTAGCCAGATTCATCAAGAGAGATATCATTTGCAGATATGGAATTCCCGAGCGGATAATCACTGACAACGGATCAAACCTGAACAACAAAATGATGAAGGAGCTCTGTCAGAATTTCAAGATCGAACATCACAACTCCTCCCCTTACCGACCCAAGATGAATGGCGCTGTTGAAGCGGCCAATAAGAATATCAAGAAGATCGTTCAAAAGATGGTGGTGACCTATAAGGATTGGCATGAGATGCTACCTTTCACTTTGCACGGTTATTGTACGACGGTACGCACATCAACCGGGGCAACCCCGTTCTCGTTGGTATACGGAATGGAAGCAGTACTACCACTGGAAGTTGAGATTCCTTCTCTGAGAGTGCTACGAGATGTCCAACTAGATGAGGCAGAATGGGTGAAGGACAGGTTGAACCAGCTGAGTTTAATGGATGAGAAGAGGTTAGCTTCTCTAGCATACGGTCGTTTGTACCAGAGCCGAATGAAGAAAGCGTATGATAAGAAGATACATCCTCGGAGCTTTCAGACGGGCGACCTTGTGCTAAAAAGGATTCTCCCGCCGCAGGCAGATCACAGGGGCAAGTGGACCCCTAATTACGAAGGGCCATACGTTGTCAGAAAAGTCTTTTCAGGAGGAGCGTTGTTGTTGTCCACCATGGACGGTGAAGACTTTACGTCGCCTGTGAATTCGGACGCAGTTAAAAAATACTTTGCTTAAAATTGACCCGCTGGACAAAAAAAGAGAGTCCAGGCAAAAATGGGGCATCCTGGCGAACCAAAAATAGAATGAAAGGTTCGGGCAAAAGTTAGGGATAAAAATTGAAAAGATGTACACCCGCGAAGTTGAAAACCTACACTGGGCGGCTTCGGCAAAAAAGGGTATCCCGGTGAACTGAAAACCCATAAAGGGCGGTTCACGCAAAAGTTAGGGATTTGAAAAGCAAATGACTGCGGTCCGAATTTGATACTGCATTTTAGCATTGGTGCGGGAGAATATATTCGAGAGGGTCGATTATCAGATACAATCTCTTCGGAAGTGTGGATACCGGGAAAGCATTAGAGTCGGGCGAGTCATAGGAGGATCAGTTCGTGATGTTCGTCTGCATCCCGTTGCCGACATGTGTACAAATTTAATTTGTCATTATATTTATGCTTCTTGTGCATACTTGTATATTTGTTGTGCGTAGCTTCCTCTTTTCAGGAGTTACATCCCGTGTACAAAACTCCGCCCATTCAGGGGCCCAATCAATAAAATATGTTATTCAGTATTTGATGCTGGCTCTTTACTGTTTTGTGCATGATAAAACGCCTAGGTTTGATGAAACTAGCATGTGCATAACGCCGCTGGCCCTTGCCAACAATTGCTAAAACTTTGAATTAACTGAAAATAATGTCACTAACGCTAACCTGAATAGATTTGGTTGCGTAGACTTGTCTTGTCTTGTTTGTGCTGTTGCAGGGTTCATAACCGTATGAAATGGATGATCAAAAGATTGCAGTATGGACCAGAAGCTCGTAGCGAAAAACTCGATCCCCACGCAGGTCGTGCTTCCAAGATAGCAATGTTCCTCACTGAAGGAGGATCGAATTTCCCAGCTAGTCATAGCTTATCCAAGAGACACTCTCCAACAAAGTCGTCTATCCTCAGCAGAATTTGGCGATTCCAAGATTGTAGACTGTAGTCAGACAGTGCATCTCAAGCAGAGTGGTTTAGCCGCAGAAGATTAATACTTGTGAGCTGTACTTAGACAGTTTGCCCTTTCCCCGCAGGGTCATTCACTCTCCCCCAGTGGAGTCAGTTGATTTTCCCCAAGAGAATCGTTTCGTCCTTTGCGGAATTCTCTTTTCAGCAAGTATTTTCTTTCCTCCCAGTGGAACTCGAAGATTAAGACTCTCCCCGGCAGAGTTGGTTGCGCCCTGGCATTTATTTTGTCAGAATACCGTGTGATATCCGTTCATTCCTCAGCAGAATTCCAATCATACCAGGCGCATCTGCTATTCTCCAGCAGAGTTATATTCCCCAGCAGGGTGTTACTTCAATGAGGTGCTTGGTTTAAGTTCCTAATTTCCCAGCTGAGTCGACTTCACTCTTCCAGCATTTATTTTGCTGGAATAATTCTGTAGCCCCTGGTTATCCCCAGCGGAGTCGGCATTGTCTTCAGCATTTATTTTGCTGAAGCGGTTTTCTGTATCCCAGCAGTTCGAGTCTGCATTTGCATTGGCATATAGTGTCATACTTGCATCTACCAAATAAAAAAACGCGTAGCATTTCCATGTCGAATGGAGCATTGCGTCATTGTCAAACATATGCATTTTGAAACATAAGCCAGGTCGGCTAACCGTTTATGTTCAAGTATTGTTTCTCATGCAGGTTGAAGGAGCTCTTGCTCAAATGAATTACCAAGCATTCGAGATCTCGACGTGAGACATTCAACGAAAGTGTCCGTTTTGGCATTATTCCCCACAAGAGTTATTCGGTTAAGTTCTCTTCGTCTCCGAGCAGAGTTATTTGTGTAAATCTCTCTTGTTTTCCCCGCCAGAGTTAGTAGGCAAAATCTCCCCTTGTTCCCAAGCAGAGTTATTTGTCAGCAAAGGGTTTCAGGAATCAGAATTTCAGAGGCTGCCGCTGGTAGTTGGTTTCCAGATATCCCCAGTAAAGTCCGCCCCAAAGTTTCTGTCACGTCAGTATTAAGAAGGTTGTGGGTCGGGATCAATGGAGAAATGAGTCCTGACGTGGACAATTTATTCCTATATTGACGGGATTTCTTCGTGCTAGAGAAGTGGGTGTCCTAACGTGGACAAATTTATTTCCCCGGGCCGATAAGAGGTATTAGTCCTAACGTGGACAAGTTCGATTTCTCAGAATTGATGGAATGTGAAGTCCTGACGTGGACATTTCCTCAAGATTGACGATATGAGCTAGTCCTAACGTGGACAGGTTTGATTTCGTGGTATTAATTGAATGTGAAGTCCTGACGTGGACAAAGTTGATTACTCTTTGTATTGGTGTCCTGACGTGGACAATTTATTTCCAGCAGATATCTTTCTTCGTAATGGTGAAAGGTGTGTCCTGACGTGGACAAGTTTATAGTTCCTCGTGATGACAAGATGTGAGAGTCCTGACGTGGACAAATTTATCCTTCTTCGGGTTGGCGAAGTGTGTGTCCTGACGTGGATGAGTTTCATTTCCCCAGCCAGTCGAAGACGCGCAAGTCCTGACGCGGACAAGTTTTATTTCTTCAGCAGGTTGAAACGGGAGTCCTGACGTGGACAAGTTTTATTTCTTCAGCAGGTTGAAACGAGAGTCGACGTGGACAAGTTTTATTTCTTCAGCAAGTCAAGAGGTGAGTCCTTACGTGGACAAATCAAGAAGAGAGTTATTCCTAACGTGGAAAGGTGGGTCCTAACGTGGACAAGTTAGTTCCTTACGTGGAAAGATGGTTTCCTTACGTGGAAAGATTGTATTCCTTACGTGGAAAGATTGTGATTCCTTACGTGGAAAGAAAGTTGTATTCCTTACGTGGAAAGATTTGATTCCTTACGTGGAAAGAGGGTATTCCTTACGTGGAAGAGGTTATTCCTAACGTGGAAAGGTGGGTCCTGACGTGGACGATGTATTCCTTACGTGGAAAGGTAGATCCTAACGTGGACGAGGTTTGGTCCTGACGTGGACAGATCCAGAGGAGAATTTTCCTTACGTGGAAAAGAAGAGTTATTCATTACGTGGAAAGACGTTATTCACAAGATGGAGAAAAGTTGATTTCTAACGTGGAAAGACGAGTCATCCCCAACGAAATCGCCGAGATTTTACCGGGTCGACAGCAGGTGGAGTCCTAACAGGGACAAGTTTAGTGGAGTTTTCTTCGTGTTGACAAAACAGGCGTCCTAACGTGGACAAAGTTCTATCCTTGCGATGATAGAATCTTTTTCAGGCCGATGAAAATAATCCCCAGCACGGTCGCTAAGAGATCAGTGGGTTGCTGTAAACAGTTAGATTCAGTTGATGAATGTTGTTCCCCAAGCAAAGGTGCAGTTTATTTCTGCGGTTGGCAAATTTCCGGGTTCTTAGTATTCAACCGTCTCGTACCACGAATGTTTGAAGGTTGTTCGCTCTTCACCCAATCGGGTCCAAGTCGCTTGAATAGGGGCAGCTGTTGCACCCTAAAATTTGCTCAACCTATTTCACTTGGTTTATGTTTCAACTGCATTAGCATTTGCATATAGAGTCATGTACATAGTCTAATCATCTGCATAGCATAACATAGCAAGTCATCCAGCAAGGGACCAATTACTATTCTCATCTCTAGGAGACTATCAAGAGGTTATTATTCTAATTCAATCTCATTCAAGTCATCAGAAAGAAGTTGAAGTCTAAAGAAGTCATTGGATCAAGCAGTGAGTCTATCTCCTATCTAAGGGTATCTGAAGATCATCAAAGAAGTTGTGAGCTGTGAATTGGGCATGGAAAGTATCTAGACATCATGGAGGACTTATAAAGTCATTTGGATAAGGAGGCAAGTCATTGATAAGATCACAAGAGTTGCAGTTGAAGACAGTCAACTAGGGTTTCATCTGGGTCAACTCTAGGTCAACCCTAGGTCAAATGACTGATTGAAAGGCATTGAGGTCTATTGGAGAGATGTGGGGTTCATCATTTGACATGCAGAGAAGGATATGGTGATATGCTAAGAAGAAATCAAGAGAAATCAAGGAGAAGAGGAGTTTCTAAATTAGGGTTTCTGTGTAAAATCCCCTAGTTTAGGTCAAATTTCCAAGCAAGATAAGTCAAAATGCAAGCTTCAAATGGATCCTTGGCCAACATGAAACTTGTAGAGGATCTCAATACCTTTAATTTGAGTGGTGGAAGACATTAAGGAGATTTATAGAACTCAAGTTATGGTCCTTGCAAGTTACAGGTCATCTGAGGTATCTGAAATTTTGTCTGTGAAAGTTACTTGTCTTCCAAGCTACTTTTACCCCTCAAGGAGATCTCAAATGAATTTATGGTCAACATAAGAGTTGTTCCTAATTGTCTTAGCTTTCTAGAATGGTATGTTATGTATTCATATGATTTGTGGAACTCTACTTATGGTCTTGGCAAGCAAAGGGTATTTTGGTCATCTGAGGATTACAGGTCATTTCAAGCCTATGCCCAAAACTCATACAAGGAAGCTTCAAATGAAAAACTTCACAACATCAAACTTGCTCCAAATGACATTTTGAGTCTAGAAAAGTGACCATGAAAGATTGTAAAGGCTCATAGCTCAAGGTTTCAAAATTGGTGAATTTAATGAATGAAAAATGACCTAAATTTGAGATTTTTCATAATTTGGCCAAATGGGATGAAATTATAGGTCATTTTGATTGGAAAAAATGATTTAAGAACATTGGAAAAAGTAGAATTTTGAGTTTGGTTCAAGATTTAGGAGTTATGCATGGTTACTTACAAAAGAAGTTACATAATCCAAATCCAAGGGAAAGTGTGCATGGGAAGTTTCTCCAAGGTTCTAGGACTTTCCAATGACATCTATATATTGAATTGAATAGCTTCATGCCATGGTTGGTGATTCATTGTGCTCATAATACCAAGTTTTACTTCAATCTTCCAATTTGCAAAAGCATCTCAAACTCCACAAAATCTCTATCAATTTCCATTTTTCTTGATTTGATCATCATCAATATCATTAATTTCCATTTTTCTTGATTTGATCATCATCAATATCATTCATAGATCACAATTCACACAAGAATTTGGCTGAATTGAAGAGGAATTGTGCCATACAACTTCATCATCCAAGGTGCAAGAACTTTGGGATTGCTGAATTGAAGAGGATTGAACAAGAATCTTTGCATACAGAACAAAGAATTGAGTGTGTGGATCAAGTTCAGAGCATTGAAAGCATTGGATCAAGAGAATTCCATAGCTGTTTTCACCATTTACACCAGGTATGTTTTCTCTTCGAATTGACTGAATTAGTTAGAATCATAGTGAATCATTAGGTTAGAATGGTTAGGCATAGTTAGGTGATTGATTTTGGTGAATTTGAGACCAATCCATGGAGGTTGCCATTGGTGTGCACAAGCTGTTAGGGTTTAGAACATCAAGGATATGGCACTACAATCTTGAATAAATAGCTCAAAGTAATCAGCATGAAGTGTAGGTTAGGTTAGGGTAAGAATTAGTGAGAATTCTCATGGTTGATGACAGTGCATAATGATGGATTCAGAATGTTACACCTATCGGGTTCACTTATTGGTTGAGTTTTAGAAAGAACTATGGTCATGGCTGTGTAGAGGGGAAGGAATGGACCAACTTTGCTTTTCATATCGTGTGATTTCATGGAAGAACAAGGGAGAACAGAGAACTGGAAAACTCGTGCATGGTGATGAGATTCTCTGAAACCCTAGGGTTTCAAGGTTGAAGATGAACTTTGGGCCACACGATTCATGGTTTGACCTTGACTCTGAGACTAATCCAATGGATGTGGTTTAAAATGAAAAACGGAGGGAGATTCAAAGGGTGCTACGCACCGTTTCACTTAAACTCAATCTGATGGGCTCAGGTTTCCTTTGCTAACCCCACACCCAAATATAAGGCCCAATGTGATTTCAACTGGAAATCTTGCTAAATGCACCGTTCAGGTTTTTTTTAATTTTTTGTTATATTTTCTGAGTCATTGGGCCCAGACGCGCTTGCTATGCGCGCCCCCCAGTCTGGGCCCATCTTGTTGTTTTAACTGATTTTATTACTTCCTGCACCCTCATCCAATTAATTCCTCATTTTATTTCTTTCATCTTTTTAATTTCTTTGAAAATTCATAAAAAAAATAGAAAAATGCATGATTTTAATTGGTTCTTTTTGCATATTGTTCATATTTGTGTCAATAAAATTATCACATAAAAAAATTAATATTTCATTTTATTTTCATATTTTTAGCATATTTTTCTTTTAAATAGGATTAAATGATGATTAGTTTAACACATGAATTTGGTGATTTTAGTTTGATTAAATGCTTTTATATTTTTGATCCATTCTTTTTAGGTTGATTAGTATAGAATGTTAGCTTGTATATAAAATTTAGTTCACAATTTTAGGATTAATTTTTAGGTGATTTGTTTAGGTGTGAATAACATGATCAAAACTAGGGTTTAGGAGATAACATAGGAGAATCAAGTCATTTCCCTTAGGAGTTGTAGATTGAATCTTTGGGGTATGGGACTATAGGGATTATGAGTAGATAATAGATCCCTTAGAGAATATTAGGATTCCCCTACTGCTATTAGTATACTGTCTGTATTTGTTTGACTGTGTGGTGTGCCCTCTTTAGGGTTTATTTTGTCTGTGTGGGGTATTGGGTTTGCTTGGGGATTGGGAGAGCTGAAGACCTGTGATGATGAAGACCATTGGAGATCAAGAGATTGAAGACCAACTTCCAGAGTTGATGAGGAGAGATTCTTTGCTAGCAGCTGTTGAGGAGCATAGAGTTTAGGAGCTAGGCAGAGCTCTAGAGTAGAACACTTGATTCACAAACATGGAAGGCCTTGTCTGCCTCCATCCTTTCTCTATGATTCAAAGTCTCTTTCAAATATCCACCTCCTTCCTTTGGAAGGATCAGTGAATGTATTTGAAAGATAGAACTTTTGAGAGAAGACTGTCAATATAATGTGAACAGTTAATGAGCCACCCTTGGTAGGCAGTTTACTGTTTAACATTCATTTCATCTTGTTGACTGATATTCATCCTTGGAGATTGAGACTTGAAGAAAAGCCATTGCAGATGGAAGACTGATAATCAAGACCTTGCTTGAAGGCTGTGGAGATGGAGATTGAGGCTTGCTTGAAGCTGGTAGCAGTTTGGAGATGACTTGAAGACAGATGTTGATGCAAAGCTGCTGTGGCTGTTTAGTTTTTGCTGTTTTTATTTCTGATGTATTGTTTGGTTTTCCCTGACTGTATTGTTTGCTGTTTAACCTGTTGGGTTGAAAGTGAATTCTGTTCACTTTTGCCTATTGTTTTCTAGGTTCGAGGTTGAGTGGGACTCCCTTGCCTCGCTTGTATTGCTGCATCCATGCATTTTACTGCTTTACTGTATATATGCTATTGTTTCTGTTTCTGTCTATTCCCTTAGGATCTCTGTTTCTCTTTGTGCAAGAGAGGAGCATGATAGACACTAGGTCTTAACCCATGCATGATAACATTAGGTTAGTTTGATTCCCTTTTCAACCGTAGGTTAGGGTTCTGTCTCTTCTTTCTCAAAACAAACAGAAAAACACAATAATATTTCAAACACAATAAAAGACACTTCTTTCGTAAAAGAATGTGAACTCATCAAAACGTCAATTTTGTCCGCTTGGACCAGTAATCAGAAAAACCCTTTTTCAGTAGGAATAAAAATAATCAAGACAGACTGGTGTCGTACGTGGCCCGAACTACATTTGCTCTGATCTTTCATGCTGTATGAAAGTACGTAGGCATAGGATGCGATATCCTAGCGAGCAACCTTCCCCTCCTTTCCAGTAGGTAGGCGAACTACGTTGACTCTGATTTCTCGTTCCAGACGGGAATACGTAGGCATAAAGTGCGATACTTTGCCGAGTCATTTTCTTTTCTTTTAACCCCTGACCTGTAGAATAGATAGAATAACAATCCATACCCGAAAACAAGCGTGGATCCCATCGAGTACGACGGACGTGAGGGGTGCTAATACCTTCCCCTTGCGTAACTGACTCCCGAATCCAGGTTTTGGTTGCGATGACCATTCTTTCCCGTCTTTGCGGTAGGTTTACTCTGAGCGTTTCCTTTCCCTCCGTTGGGATAAATAACGCACGGTGGCGACTCTTCTGTTCAGTCGACACCACCAAGCAAACTTGATCTTCAAGTTACATCTCCTACTTGCTCTATAGCAAGGCATCTTAGATACATTAAGACTTGAACTTGCAACATCTACTCCTTCTCGCAGCTCCCGTAAACTGCATGAGATAGACCTTTTTGAAGTATTAATTCCATTCATACCCGAGAAGATCAACTTATCTTCAAATGATGTACCATTACTTCAACTAAGACCCTGATGTTTAGTTTGATGTTAGAACCTCTGATAAGACATCCTGCTGGTGAATTCAGTCCTTCATTATGCCACTTAGAAGAACCTTATCACTCTATCAAAACAAGAGTTCCATGTTCACATAGACTTGATTAATGATATTCAGGTTGAGTATACAACCTCTATTCTGCTTTACTGTACCATAACAAGTCCCTTGAAATGCATTTGCTTCAGAAACTCCTCTTTAGAGAACCCAAACATGCCAAAGCTTGATTCTTCAGAGAGGATTAGTCACAAAAGATCTTTACAAAAGGACTCCCACTTTCCTTAAGTAGAGACTTCTTCAAAAAGCCAAAGATAACTGCCACTTATCCTTGACACCTACTGCACTCCAATACACCTAGATCAGAAATGAACTAATCCAAGGTTAATTCATCAAGATGATGAAATCTTCAACTTTACTTCTATAGACAAGTTTCTTGCCAGAAAACTTTCTAGACAAACTGCGTGCCTCTGTAGGTCCAAGCTGAGGAAGAATGCAAACACACATGTAAAAGGTACCAAGATCATCAGCTACATCTCCTTTGCTTCAGAAAATCACTCTTTGAATCAACAAGATTTTATATAATCTCTACTCAACATTTGGTTGAACATCAAATCTTTGAAGAGGACCAAACAAATGAAGGGCCAGATACTTGAGCTACAATTGATGAGACACCTTGATCATTGACTAAGGATAATCCATTAAATATTCGTGAATAACAAAAATAGCAATGAATCTTAAATCCTTATAAGGAATCCTTCTTGGATCATCTACCTGATGAACAATTTGAACTTCGACAATGTTGAACATAATGGATAACCAATTAAATACTTGTGCATTCCATAAATAGAAATTGATCTTAAATCCACACAACTTATCGAGAAAGCCATCTGACCGATACTTCAACAATACCAAATGTATTCTTTAGTTAAAGGATCTTTAATGTTGAGACATCAAGGCTAACATCCTTGACTCAACCTGCCTACGACTTCCTCTGCTGATGGAACCCTTGCAAGTCATGAGTGGTGGAAATAAATCACTTCCCATTATCTTCTCAAAAACAGCCTTCAGCAACCTGTAATACACAACAGAACATCCCAAACATGCAGGCAACAACCCAGGCACACAAACAACATAGCTACAACATTCAACAATCTGTAGAACAAAAATCAGAGCAGCAGCAGACACTATCTTCCAACTATCTACACACCTGCTACAACCATATATCAAATTGTATACAGTATACAGACCAATCTTCTCCCAGGACTACCAGAGTTCTTCCATCAGAAAAATATGCAGCGGAACCTCCAAAAGAACATTTTCAACATGCTCTAAATAAGATGCCAGAACATCTTATGGACACCATACAGAAGAAACATCCACTTCTTCTGCAGTTATTGTAGAAACTCCTATATTAGAGAGCACAACAACAGATACACAGAATCCTTCAAAAGTGGGAGTAAGCACAAACTCCCCCTTAACTTCATAAGCATTAACTCCTCAAGAACCCATCAGAAGCCCAAACATAAGATCAGCAAATCAGCTACAACTTCTTCTTGTTTAAAACACCAGAAAGCATGTCCCAAGATCTCATCCAAAATAGATAGGATGCCTACTCTGATACCAATTGAAATTCTGGTATGCAGATCTTAGATGTCCCAAGAGATGTTAAGAACATAGACCTCTGCTAAAATAGAACAAGGACAAAACATGAGCATTTTAAATAACTTTAAAAATTAATAGTGTATGACATATGTTGCAACATCTGCAGACTGGAAGAACAATTTATCTAACCACTTAAATTGAGCAGAATCTTAAATGCAGAAAGATAAATAACACAATGAATTGTTAACCCAGTTCAGTGCAACATCACCTACATCTGGGGGCTACCAAGCCAGGAAGGAAATTCACTATCAGCAGTATTAATTCAGAGCTAAACTTCCAATTTACAACCCCTCACTTAATCCCTACCCAGTGCAACTTCTACCTAGGACACTCCTAGATATGAGACCCCCCTCACTCTCCTTAATCACAGCAGTGATAACAATAAATTAATAAGATTTAGAAGACACTCTTCAAAGATAATACTTGATCTTGCTTAACAACTCCAATCAAGGACAATATGTAACACCCCACTTCCTAAATTAAAATAAAATGCGATTAAGTCAAATAATTATCAGAGTTTCCATTCCAAAAGTGGGATATCACATTCAATAAAACACCTCATAGTATGATTTTCAAAATAAAGCAGCGGAAAATTGTCATTAATATATATGTGCACGACCATTTGCCAAGTTACACAAAAATCATTCATCATTAAGGTTCACCGAAATATGATACGTCACAGGAATACAACAAATTTATCATAAAACAAATAAACTCCCAAGTCCCGTATTACGTATCAGAGCATCCTAGGACTCGACTCGCACACCATTATCCAAGCTAGCTATGCACCTGGATTATCTGCACTTCCGAAGAAGCACAAACCACAACAACAACAAAGGGGTGAGAAAATATGATCAAAATTATCGGTAATAAAATACATGAATAAAAGGCAATAAATAAACAAATCATCACCCCACCAACATCAAACAAGACCTACTGTCCAATCATCAACACAAAATATCATAATGCAAGAATGCAACCCAACACATGCATGCGGTACCGACTCATCATCACTGATGGACACCGGGCCATCAACCCTCCACAAGGGAGCACATCATAAACAGGATAGATCACTTACGCTCCTCCTGAGACATGATCTATCCCCACAATTCTCCACAAAGGAGTACGGGTGAATCACTTACGCTCCTCCTGAGACATGATTCAACTCCGCAATCACTGATGGACACTGGGCCATCAACCCTCCACAATGGAGCAACTCATAAACATCATAATAGAGTATGGTTGAATCACTTACGCTCCCCCTGAGACATGATTCAACCCTACCAAGACACCATGCTATGCACAACACAAAATGCACAACACAAAAACATCAAGCACACTAAGTGCACACGATCCTACTTATCACATCACCATACATCACATATATATATATATATATATATATATATATATATATATATATATATATATATATATATATATATATATATATATATATATATATATATATATATATATATATATATATATATATATATATATATATATATATATATATATATATATATATATATATATATATATATATATATATATATATATATATATATATATATATATATATATATATATATATATATATATATATATATATATATATATATATATATATATATATATATATATATATATATATATATATATATATATATATATATATATATATATATATATATATATATATATATATATATATATATATATATATATATATATATATATATATATATATATATATATATATATATATATATATATATATATATATATATATATATATACATACACACACATGAGGGAAATCACATTCGAACACCGAGTACACATGATCCTCCTGATCACCTCACTATGCATCATATATATATATATATATATATATATATATATATATATATATATATATATATATATATATATATATATATATATATATATATATATATATATATATATATATATATATATATATATATATATATATATATATATATATATATATATATATATATATATATATATATATATATATATATATATATATATATATATATATATAAATATATATATATATATATATATATATATATATATATATATATATATATATATATATATATATATATATATATATATATCTTACCCACCATTTAATTATGTCACTTAAATTTAATATTTCATAATTACACCTCTCCACACCAAGTATACTCTCTTCACCACTAAACATCTCTCGACCTATCACAACCCAAGGAATCCTACAAAACAAATCACAAGGCAAAACAACACAAAAATCACATTCTGTCACACTCGCTGGCTCACTCGCCTAGCGAGGCCTCAGCGAACGCTCGCTGCCTCATTCGCCTAGCGAACCTGCTAGCGAATGCAGACAGTGGCTATTGGAAGTGTTCGCTACCCAACTCGCCTAGTGAATTCCTAGCGAATGCTCGCCACTAGCTTGCTCAGTGAAGGTTCTGGCAAATATCTTCGATTTCACAAAACCCTCACTGTTCAGAAATTCATCAAAAGCTCAAAACTCATCCGAATCTCACTAAACCAGTCCCAGCAGTCTTAGCCTAGCATTCCACGACTAAACCACACTATTTATTCCAGACTTTACCCGACAAAACACCAACTCTACCGATTAAATCATTTTTGACCTAAACGGTAAAATACACCAATTCACCCAAATTATTCTAACAATCACCTTACAGTCACATGCAAGGAGTTCACCATAACAACAATGATCAGAAAACACAACATACTAATCACAATCATCAAATCCTTATGGGTTTAAGGAATCCCCAACTACCCCATTCATGCAATTACCAATTTAAACCCGTTTCTCCCCCCTTACCTCGACTAGTTGCTTCGATCGATGAAAAACTCCCAAGAATCCGACAGCCTTGGCCTTCTTCTTCTTCCTCTTGCTCTTATTCTTCTTCCTTACTCTTTCCCCCACTTGATCGTCTTCTATCTTTTTCCCCCTTACTAAACTCACAAATACCCCTCTACTAACTCTTATTCCTTATTTCTTTTAATTCCAATAATAATTCCAAAAATATTAATAATAATAATTAATAGTAATAATAATAATAATAATAATAATAATAATTATATTACTATTAATTACGAAATTATTATCATTACCAATTATTTTATATTAATATTAAAGGCCATAGCTTCTTAAACAATCCCTACAAAAGACACGCCGAAATAAAATAATACCGGAAAGATTAAATAATTAAAATGGGTGTTACAACTCTCCCCCACTTTAATTATTTTTGTCCTCGAAAATTACCTGATGGAAACAATTCTGGATACGCTTCCCGCATCCTGCTTTCCAATTCTCAGGTCACACTGCCTCCTGCAGCACCTCCCCAAGGCACTTTCACCAAAGATATCTCCTTCCCTCGGAGTTGCTTCATCTTACGATCCTCGATCCTCAATGGCATCGTCTCCACAGTAAGATTCTCCCTGACTTGAACTTCATCTCTCTGAATCAAATGAGATGGATCCGATACATACTTCCAAAGTTGCAACACATGAAACACGTCATGCAAATTCGACAGTTCAGGCGGCAACGCCACCCTATAAGCTACAACACCAACTCTCTGCAAAATTTGATACGACCCAATAAACTTAGGATCCAACTTCTTGGACTTCAACGCACGACCCACACCAGTCACTAGGTTGACTCTTAAGAACACGTGATCACCTTCATTGAATTCCAGCTCTTTCCTTCAGTTATCATGATAACTCTTCTGCCTACTCTGAGACGCTTTCATTTTCTCACGAATCATCTGAATTGTCTCACTAGTCTGCTGCACAATTTCCGATCCCAATACTACATTCTCTCCTGTCTCATACCAACACAGAGGAGTTCTGCATCTCCTACCATATAAAGCCTCAAACGGTGCCATTCCAAAACTAGAATGGTAACTGTTGTTGTACGTGAACTCGATCAACGGTAAACGAGTATCCCACACACCACCCTTTTCCAACACACAAGCCCTTAGCAAATCTTCCAGCGACTGAATAGTCCTCTCTAACTGACCATCAGTTTGCGGATGGTAAGCTGAACTCAGCTTCAACTTAGTACCCAAGGCTTCCTGCGAACTCTTCCAAAATTCCGAAGTAAACCTCGGATCTCTATCCGACACAATACTCGACGGAACACCATGAAGCTTCACTATTACTCGAATATAAATCTCTGCTAGCTTCTCCAATGGAAAACTGATCTTGATCGGCACAAAATGTGCAGACTTCGTAAGTCGATCCACAATCACCCAAATAGCATCAAATCCTCTCGCCGTATTCGGCAAACCTGTCACAAAATCCAGGGTTATACAATCCCATTTCCAAATCGGAACTTCCAACGGTTGCATCATTCTAGAGGGTCTCTGATGTTCGACTTTCGACTTCTGACATACCAAACAAGCGTAAATAAATCGAGCTATATCTCTTTTCATACCAGACCACCAAAATATTTTCCTTAAATCGTGGTACATCTTCGTAGCTCCCGGATGGATACTCAAACTACTACGATGTCCCTCATTCAGTATTGACTTCTTCAGCTCATCATTATCCGGCACACAAATCCTGCCTCTGAATCTCAACACACCTGTGTTATCCAACTTAAAATCACTATTGGAGTCACTTCCTACTCCAGGCATCAAATTTAATAACTTCATATCTAGCTTTTGGTTCTCTTTAATCATATCCAAGAAATCATTGTTCACTTGCAACTTCCCCAACATTACACCACCTGCTGTAATTTCACAAACCATGCTCAAATCTCTGAACTGCTCAATTAGCTCCATTTCTTTTACAATTAAAGCCGACATATGAATTGTTTTTCTGCTGAAAGCATCGACTACTACATTCGCCTTTCCTTGATGATAACTCAAACTGAAATCGTAATCCTTCAAGAATTCCAACCATCTTCTCTGTCTCATATTTAGCTCCTTCTGATCAAACAGATACTTCAGACTCTTATGGTCACTGAACACCTCAAATCTCGAACCATACAAATAGTGCCTCTAGATCTTTAACACGAAAACTACCGCAGCCAATTCAAGGTCATGGGTAGGATAATTCCTTTCATGCACTCTCAATTTCCGCGAAGCATACGCACCACCTTACCATTCTGCATAAGAACCCCGCCTAATCCCATCTTAGACGCATCACAATACACCACAAAAGGTTCACTCAGATTCAGCAATATTAACACCGGTGTTGTAGTCAATCTCTTTTTCAGTTCCTCAACTCTTTCTTCACAAGCAGCATCCCACACAAAAACTTGATCCTTCCTCGTCAGCTGGGTCAATGGCAACGCCAAACTAGAAAACCCCTCAATAAACCTTTGGTAATAACCTGTCAAACCCAAAAAGCTTCTGATTTCCTTGGCTGTCTTTGGCGGTTCCCACTACAGCACTGCACTTACTTTCAATGGGTCCACCACTACACCGTCACCAGATATCACATGCCCCAAGAAACTCACAGTCTTGATCCATAATTCACACTTTGATAGTTTAGCAAACAACTTATTATCTTTTAGCACTTGCATCGCAATTCTCAAATGTCCTGCATGCTCTTCTTCAGACTTAGAATAAATCAGTATATCATCAATAAACACAACAATAAACTGATCTAGATAAGAATGGAATATTCGGTTCATATACTCCATAAACACTCCTGGCGCATTAGACACTCCAAAAGTCATTACTGTATATTCGTAATGTCCATAATGAGTTCTAAATGCCGTCTTCTGAATATCACCCTCTTTCATTCTGATCTGATGGTAACCCGACCTCAAGTCAATTTTATTGAACACTCGAGCTCCCACCAACTGATCCATCAAATCATCAATCCTTGGAAGAGGATACTTATTCTTAATGGTCACCTTATTCAACTAACGGTAATCGATGCACAACCGCATACTACAAACCTTCTTCTTTACCAACAGCACTGGGGCTCCCCACAGCGACACACTCGGTCTGATAAACTTCCTATCCAACAATTCTCCAATCTGAGATTTCAATTCAGCCAACTCCACTGCCGGCATCCTGTATGGCGCCATAGATATAGGTCTCGTACCAGGAACAAGATCAATGCTAAACTCAACTTCTCTTGTCGGAGGCAATTCCGTAATATCATCAGGGAACACTTCGGGAAATTCATTCACCACCGCCAACTCTTCCATCGACGTATTGCTGTCAATAGCTAATGATGCAAATAAAGCAAACATTTTAGCTTTTTCTTCTAACAAGGTCCTCAATTCCTTATTAGACAAGGAATCCGCTAACGCTTCCTCTTCTGGAGTAAGGAACAACAACACCTTCAACAAACAATTGAAGTAGATTCAGCTGAACTCCAACCAGTTCATACCCAGAATAACATCCAACTCACCAAGTGGCAGACAAATCAGATCCACTCCAAAATTCCTACCAAAAATAGTCGGTGGACACTTCAAACACACCAAAGAAGTAGTTACTGAACCAATAGAGAGAGTTTCAATAGTCACCCGATGCTCAAGAGTAGATGACACCAATCCTAATCTCTTCACACAATCAACAGAAATGAGCGAGTGGGTTGCACCCGTATCAATCATAGAAGTCAAAGGAACATTATTGATAAAACAAGCACCTTTGATAGAACGCTCCTCGCCGGCAGATTGAGTTCCTACCACTGCAAATACTTTACCACTGGCCTAAGGCACCTGAGACTTCTTCGGCTTCTCGCAGTGTGTACTGATATGACCTTTCTCACTACAGTTATAACAAGTAGGCATAGCAGCTCTGCAATCCACCATCACATGGCCCAACTTACCACACTTGAAACACTTTTTCACCTCATCAGGACAATCATTAGCACGATGCCCCGCACCACCACATCAGAAACACTTCACACCAGCAGACACTCTCCATTCTCTGGGCTTCTTATCAGCAGCAGCCTTATGTTTTCCCTTATCAGTAGGAACACTGTAAGGAGTACCACCAAATCTCTGCTTACCCTTACGGTCATTTACAGCCTTACAGTATGCAATTCTGGCCCGGTTGTCATTATCATAAATTCTGCTTCTGCTCACCAGCTCAGGATAATTTCTGATCTTCTGACAAGCGATCCCCATCTTAATCTCCGGACGCAGTCTGTTTTCAAACTTCAAACACTTGGAAGTCATTGCCTCTTCAGTATTGTAATGAGGACAATACTGTACCAACCCTTCAAATTTAGCAGCATACTCTGCTACAGTCAGATTACCCTGCTTCAGCTCCAGAAACTCTATCTCTTTAGCACTTCGTATATCTTCCGGAAAATACTTCTCCAGAAAACCAGTTCGAACCACATCCCAAGTAATAGCAGTTCCTGCAGCCTCCAATCTCTGGTGACTGTTGTCCCGCTAAGCCTCAGCTTCACCTTCTAGCATGTGAGTACCAAACCTCACCTTTTGCTCATCATTACAACCCATTGTCCTGAAAATCTTCTCAATTTCCTTCAGCCACTTCTGTGCAGCTTTAGGATCCAAATTTCCCCTTCAAACGTCGATGGCTTGTTACTATGAAACTGTGCCAAATCTCTGAATTGCGCACCCGCAACTTGGTTCTGATTAGCAACCACCTGTGCCATCGCTTGCATAGTTGCAGCCAAAGCAACATCATTCCTCTCTGCCATACTGCTCAACCATAACAACACTAGGTTAAAAAGGCACACCAACTCTATCCTAAAGACAAACTCAACTACTACACTGGCCGGACGAACCGACCTGCTCTGATACCAATTTGTAACACCCCACTTCCCAAATTAAAATAAAATGCGATTAAGTCAAATAATTATCAAAGTTTCCATTCCAAAAGTGGGATATCACATTCAACAAAACTCCTCATAGTATGATTTTCAAAATAAAGCAGCGGAAAATTGTCATTAATATATATGTGCACGACCATCCGCCAAGTTACACAAAAATCATTCATTATTAAGGTTCACCAAAATACGATACGTCACAGGAATACAACAAATTTATCATAAAACAGATAAACTCCTAAGTCCCGTGTTACGTATCAGAGCATCCTAGAACTCGACTCGCACACCATTATCCAAGCTAGCTATGCACCTGGATTATCTGCACTTCCGAAGAAGCACAAACCACAACAACAACAAAGGGGTGAGAAAACATGATCAAAATTATCGGTAATAAAATACATGAATAAAAGGCATTAAATAAACAAATCATCACCCACCAACATCAAACAGGACCTACTGTCTAATCATCAACACAACATATCATAATGCAAGAATGCAACCCAACACATGCATGTGGTACCGACTCATCATCACTGATGGACACCGGGCCATCAACCCTCCACAAGGGAGCACATCATAAACAGGATAGATCACTTACGCTCCTCTTGAGACATGATCTATCCCCACAATTCTCCACAAAGGAGTACGGGTGAATCACTTACGCTCCTCCTAAGACATGACTCAACTCCGCAATCACTGATGGACACTAGGCCATCAACCCTCCACAATGGAGCACCTCATAAACATCATAAGAGAGTACGGTTGAATCACTTACGATCCTCCTGAGACATGATTCAACCCTACCAAGACACCATGTTATGCACAACATAAAATGCACAACGCACAAACATCAAGCACATTAAGTGCACACGATCCTACTGATCACATCACCATACATCACACACGCGCACACACACACACACACACACACACACACACACACACACACACACACACACACACACACACACACACACACACACACACACACATATATACACACACACACACACCAATCACTTATATCAATCAAGTTAAATATTAGGGAAATCACATTCGAACACCGAGTACACACGATCCTCCCGATCACCTCACTATGCATCATTTATATATATATATATATATATATATATATATATATATATATATATATATATATATATATATATATATATATATATATATATATATATATATATATATATATATATATATATATATATATATATATATATATATATATATATATATATATATATATATATATATATATATATATATATATATATATATATATATATATATATATATATATATATATCTTACCCACCATTTAATTATGTCACTTAAATTTAATATTTCATAATTACACCTTTCCATACCAAGTATACTCTCTTCACCACTAAACAACATCTCTCGACCTATCACAACCCAAGGAATCCTACAAAAATGAATCATAAGGCAAAACAACACAAAAATCACATTTTGTCACGCTCGCTGGCTCACTCGCCTAGCGAGGCCTCAGCGAACGCTCGTTGCCTCATTCTCCTAGCGAACCTACTAGCAAATGCAGACATTGGCTACTGGAAGTGTTCGCTACCCAACTCGCCTAGCGAATTCCTAGTGAATGCTCGCCACTAGCTCGCTCAGCGAAGGTGCTGGCGAATGTCTGCGATTTCACAAAACCCTCACTGTTCAGAAATTCATCAAAAGCTCAAAACTCATCCGATTCTCACTAAACCAGTCCCATCAGTCTTAGCCTAGCATTCCACGACTAAACTACACTATTTATTCCAGACTTTACCCGACAAAACACCAACTCTACCGATTAAATCATTTTTGACCTAAACGGTAAACTACACCAATTCACCCAAATTATTCTTACAATCACCTGACAGTCACATGCAAGGAGTTCACCATAACAACAATGGTCAGAAACACAACAACATACTAATCACAATCATCAAATCCCTATGGGGTTAAGGAATCCCCAACTACCCCATTCATGCAATTACCAATTTTAACCCGTTTCTCCCCCTTACCTCGACTAGTTTCTTCGATCGATGAAAAACTCCCAAGAATCCGATAGCCTTGGCCTTCTTCTTCTTCCTCTTTCTCTTGTTCTTCTTCCTTACTCTTTCCCCCACTTGATCATTTTCTATCTTTTTCCCCTTACTAAACTCACAAATACCCCTCTACTAACTCTTATTCCTTATTTCTTTTAATTCTAATAATAATTCCAAAAATAATAATAATAATAATAATTAATAATAATAATAATAATAATAATTATATTACTATTAATTACCAAATTATTATCATTATCAATTATTTTATATTAATATTAAAGGTCATAGCTTCTTAAACAATCTCCACAAAAGACACGCCGAAATAAAATAACACCGAAAAGATTAAATAATTAAAATGGGTGTTACACAATACACTCTTGCTTACAAGCTTTGAATGGACAATTTACAATTAACAACCTAGTCCAATTCACACATTAAACAATGAGTGAATGACTCATAAAACTAACACATAAATATGTCTACCACGATGCATCAAAAGATACAAAGGGTGACTACAAAGTCACACACACAAGAGACTCTCAAAATCTTAAACCCTTATTTTGCACTCAATATCTTCTTGTTGTGAATGCTTTTCTTCACTAGGGTTTTCGCCTCCTTAAATAGTAATACAGACTGGGCTTGGGCTGTCCCAAAAGTAACAGCAGGAAGAGAAGATTTCAATATTCATAAATTGCAACAGATTTTGATTTGATCAATCAAATCTAATCATATCATTCTTCCAATCTTCAATCAATCTTCGGATAATAACTCCGTATCAAATCCAATATGATCCATAAAAGTGTATCTGAAACGCCTTTAGAAAACCACCAAAAACACGTAGGTTATACACCAGAATAGTGCAACAAGCTTGCACAAAAAATGGACACACAAACATATTCATGACAGACAGATGTCACGACATCCTGTAGAACATCTTGTGATTACACCTAGTTTTATCAAAATGACTGCCAATCAAATCTTCTCATTGTAAATCTTCTGCAGAATCTTCTTCATAAAAATAGAAACAAATATTTTATAGTTTCCTAAAAAGTATCAAAGATCCTTTTCATGAAATCCAATTAAATTTGCACTTTGTTCCTAATAAATCTCTTTGACCTACGCATACTGATGAGGTATGTCCAAGAGGATCTCATCAAACCAAAACACCTCTGTCAAGAGATATAAAATAGAAGCGTCTGATGTACCAGACAAAGATTGAAGGTGAGAAAATACTTAGAAGGGGGGGTTGAATAAGTATGTAGAAAAACTTAGTAATAAAAACTCAAGGATTTTTATCCTGGTTCGTTGAACTCAACTACTCCACTATTAAATCAACTAATTACAATAGTAAGTACTAAGAACAACTGTTCAAAGTCTTCTCAAGAACTACTAATCCTACCTGGATCTTCTTAAGGTTCTTTACAATCAAATGTAATAATAATACAAGTGTTTAATTTGCTTCTAATAAAGATTTATCACAACTGTGATTTTCACTTAATATTAAGAACAATGAAATAAATTCAGCAAATGAGTATAAGTTGTATGAGAGCTTTGTAATGAATTCTTTCAAGTATATTGTCAACTGAAGAAGATGAATGGAGTCTTGCTTTTATAGGCACAGAGTTCCAAGAAGTCTTTTCACGTTGAAGGTTGTGTATTAAAAAGGTCTGAGCCTTTTTGTCTTCATATCACATGACCTTTCCTTGAAGTAGAATGCACAGAAAAATCCTTTTTGTCTGTGTTCTTGTGTCTAGCATAAATGAGGAAAGAGTCGTTTGGTCATTCCAACGGACATAACTTTGAATTCTTCTTCAACAAGTTTCAACAAGTATCATCAGGGTTTGGATTGATCAGAGCCTTCTGATGTTCATCAGAGTTTGCTGAATCAGAGTCTTTGCAGCAAGTGTGCTTTCAGCGCGTAATTGTTCAGAGCAGAGTTTGGGATCAGATCCTCAGTACTGGCAGCGTTAGTACTATCAGAGTCTTCTGAAATAACTGTGCTTGAAACTCTTCATACAAAATTCTTCAATACTTCAGATGCTTCTGGCTTCTGCTTCAGATTCTTCTGTAGCTTTTGCTTCAGATCCTTCTGTAGACAGCACTCAGAATCATCTGGAGACAGCATTTAGAATCTTCTAAAAGATGCTTCTGACACTTCAGAGCCTTGCATATTTTTCATGTTCAGATCTAATTTGCTTCCAGAATAATATTCACTTTACTATCTGCAGCAAACATTCTAAAACAAATTTTAGAGTATATAATTCTTTAATACAAAATTTCATAATAGTTATCATCAAAACATAGAGATGTTATTAAGAACCAATCTGTGTTCTAACAATCTCCCCCTTTTTGATGATGACAAAAACATAGGAAATTTTGTTCAATAAACAATATAATTATAACTCCCCCTGAGATGATGAATCTCCCTCTGAATTGAATACTTAGAAGGAATAGAAACTTCCCTTTTTGCATGAGTATTCTTTCCAGATTCAGAGCCTGGTTGTTCCAAAAAATTAGATCTTGACTTTGGATGTATGTTTCAGAATCAGAGCCTGATAGGTTAAAACTAGCTCTGGGGATCTCAGAGTTACTCTTAAAGAACTTGTCAGAGTTTTCAAATGTTCTGAAATACTAAGAGTTCACGTTAGTTAAAAATATATATAAATTTATATGTCTGAATTTTCATTTAGGTAGAGTTTAATTGAACAGTCAGATCCATTTTCTCCCCCTTTTTGTCATAATCAAAAAGTAAAACTTTTAAAAGACAAATAAAAGGAAGTACAGAAAAGATAAATCATGTAGAGAAAACACCGAGTCATTCATTCATTCAGAGCAAAAGATACAAATCATCAGATAAATTCAAGTACATGTGCACAAACATCAGATACAGAAAAAAAACTAGGTTTGCTTGGACATAATCATCTTCAACAGGTTAGTGATCTCAGATGAAGACTCTTCTTGCTTTGTCATCCACTTAGCCATGTTGTCATTTTTCTTATCTTGCTTGGACATCCATTGTGCCATGTCTTCAGTCTTCTGGTCTTGCCTGGCCATCCATGACTTAATCTTAGATTGTCCAACTTCCAGAACTGTAATCTTATCCTCAAGATCTGGATTCTCTTTCTTGATATCAGATGAAGAGGGTGGGGCAGAGTCTGAAGCAGGAACATAGTCAATTTCCATGGGAGATGCAGAGTCATGAGCAACAGATCCAGAGGGCTGTTCCACAATAGTCATAGCTAGAGGATTTTCTTCAGAAGCAGATTCAGCAGTCACTTCTGTGTCAAATACTTTAGAAGATGAGGGAACATCTTCAAGAAGCAATGGTTCAGATCTTTTTACAGTCCGGATCATGCTTCTAGTAGTCTCAGCAAATCTGAGCTTCGCATCATCAGAACATACATTCTTCAGATTTGAGGCTACAATATTGAATCTGTTGATGAAACTATTCCAGATAGCATCAGACTCATTTGCATCCATTATTGACAAACATCTCTTCTGAACAGAGCCTAAATGCATCTTTATTTCTTTCAAAAAACTTGCAAATAAATTATCAACATTCAGCCTAGATTTTGGTTTCAGAAAGGTTTCCAAAGTGAAAGCCTTAGATTGAGGTGGAGGTGGAATGGTGAACTCTAGAATAATGATTAGAGGGATAGGATATGCTGGTTTCTTCTGAGCTGGCATAATACGAAAGAATGGTTTGATTCTGCGAATGGAAGGTATGATAACTTTTGGATTGTCAAAAAAGGGAACAAACGCAGATTATTTTTCCTTAACAAGAAAAGGAACAAAAGCTGATTGAGGTGGTTGATAAAAAAAAAATTCAATTTTAAGTCTAGATGGAAGAGGATCAGATGGAAATGGTTTAGCAGAAGCAACTGAAACAAATTCAGATGTTCTTGGTTCAGGAGTGGGTTCAGGAATGGTAGTTTCAGAAGAAATGGGTAAATCTGGTTGGTTAGATTCAAATGTTCTGAGAGAAGGGGGTGATATGAAATCTGGATGGATATCGGATTCAGATGAATCAGATGATGTGGTTGGGGTGCAGGATGTAGAGGATACAACAAACATAGTCTTTAGAGGTTGAACATCCAGAACCTCAGAGTCATGAATATCTGATTCAGGAGGATTGGATGGTTCTGGTTGAATCTCAGAAGGTTTGGATGAAGGTGGCTCAGACACAACTGGGTCAGATGCAACAGTTTTAGATGCAACTGTTTCAGATGCAACTTGCTCAGATGCAACGGGGTAGGATTGTATGGGTTCAGATGCAGCTGGTTGTTGTATGTCTGATTGATGTATTTCTGGTGGTTGTTATGTTGTAGGTTGTTCTGTTGGTTTTGTTTGAGGTGTTGGAATTTGGTCTACAAGTGTTGTTGTTGTTGGTTCAGATTAAGGAATATCAGAAGATTTAAGTTGAGTAGTGGAGATGGAATAAGATGATTTTGGTGGGGAAGGAATTTTTGATGGTTCAGATTTTTGAGATGGAGCAGGAATAAATTGTTTTTAAGTGGGAGGAGGTTTAGGAATAGAACTAAATGTTGATTCATTTATAACAATTTTAGAGAAAGAAGATACAGATGATTTAGTACCTTTAGTCTTTATACGCTTGGTGGAACAGAGGGAACTTCTCCAGAAGCTTTTCTCTTGATCTGCTTCTGTGGCTTGTCAGCAACTTTTGGCTTCTTCTGAGCAGCAGCTTCTTCTGCCTCTGATTGATTTCTTTTCCTCATGTTCTCATTATATACATCTGGCATTGGTTCTCTGGCACGAATCATAATATCTGCAGGAATAGGCGTTCCATCTGCTTTGCATGCATCAATATACCTAACAATGATATCCCTTGGTTCTTCAGCACCAAAAAGTGGAAAATCTTCAACTGGAATCCTCTTCTGACTAACTTCCGAAATATTTAGCTTCTTAGGTGCAGCTGTGAGTTCATCTACAATCTTTAGCCTCTGAAGACTCTTTGCATTTAGTGGTTTTCCAATAATAGATTCAAGCTCATCTTTAACTCCGGCTTCATACAGAGCAGTTACTAGACCATTCTCTGTCAGAATGTCTGAAATCAACCTTCCAAAGGGAATCCATGTCCTGATCTTCTGTCCCTTATCCTTTACAGATTCTCTTGATGCATTGATATGATTCCGCAGATGCATGAAGAGTATGTGTGGAAGATCTACCTTTGTACTCTGACTTAAACAATACATAAAGTAGAGTTGTTCATTATTCACGTAATCTGGAGAATTGGTGGATTTTCTGTGATGGATGCATCCAAGAAAAATCTTTGCCCAGATCTTATAGTCAGGATTCAGATCCTTAAATTTGTTAGAGGCTTGTCCAGATGTAATGACTTCCTCATAGACTTCTTCCATATCCACACGCCCAGCTAGCAGATGACATACTTCATCAGTCTCCTCATACCCTATGAGTTTCCTGATGAGATCTTCAGTGATGATGATCTCCTTTCCCAGAACAAAAGAAAGTATAAATTTTGGATAGACATAAGCATGGATCCAAAATTCCTTCACCAGACGTGGGTATACTGGTCCAAACAACCTGTCAAAATACTTAACCCAACCTTGTGCATCAATTATAGAACGAAACTCAAACCCATTTTCATCTAAAGAGTCAAATTCCACCATGGATTCACAGAGAACTTCAAGTTTGTCCACAGGGGTTAACAATGTCCTCTTAGATACCTTAAATGGAGTCACTCCCATATTTGCTGATGTAACTGCAGCCATAGTTGATTGAAATTGAGCTGCTGTAGAGGATGAGGTTGCCATTGAAGAAGATGAAGATGATTTTGACGAAGGTTTAGGGTTTTTGTGGAGAGCAAAGAGAAGACAGAAATGCATAAAATGGTTTGTGAAGTGAAAAGTGTGAATTTGGTGTGAAATGTGATATATATAGAGAAAGCAATTAGGGCAATCAAACAGACACAAAAGCACGTTTTCACATAGCAATAAATGACAATAATGAAAAAGAATAAAAATCATTTCAAAACATTAATTGATTCTGACGAATTGGGGGGAAAATCAAGATTTTCACTATTCAAACCATACCTCAAATGTCTCTTCAGTAGTGTACACGCCATCTTTTCAGATTTAGAGTGACACGTGTTTGCTTGCATGTACTTCTGAATTCTCTTGAGAAATGAAACGCTAGCCAACGTTCAGATCTTCTAAGATTGGTTAGTTCAGATACACACAAATAATAATAGCTTAATAAATTAAATAAATAACAAATGAAATACTTCAGAGTTTTAAACATTTTGCATCTGAGAAATTTGCTTCTGATAAATATCATTCTGGACAAAAAACCATACCAATATTTTTCAGAATAAATTCGAACCTATCTTCAGCAAGGGGTTTTGTGAAAATATCTTCCCATTGATGATCTGTATCAACAAAGGCTAAGTTTATAATACCCTTCTGAACATAGCCTATGATGAAATGATGTTTAATTTCTATATGTTTTGCCTTAGAGTGTAAAACAGGGTTTTTAGACAAACATATAGCAGAAGTATTATCACAGAATATAGAACTATTACTTTCAAAAATCTGATAGTCTTCTAGCTGACTTTTCATCCAGAGCATCTGCGTGCCACATCCAGCAGCAGCAATATATTCTGCCTCTGTAGTTGATAGTGCAATTGTGGGTTGCTTCTTGCTGTACCAAGATATTAGATTTCTTCCTAGAAATTGACAACTTCCAGAAGTACTTTTTCTTTCCACTCTGTCTCCAGCGTAATCAGCATCATAGAATCCAACTAATTTGAAATCATCAGATTTTCTATAACACAAACCCATATTAGAATTACCTTTCAGATACCTTAGAATCCTCTTAATAGTTGTTAAGTGTGATTCTCTAGGATCTGATTGGAATCTTGCCCACAAGCATACACTGAACAAAATGTCAGGTCTAGAAGCAGTTAAGTAGAGAAGAGATCCTATCATACCTCTGTAGAGTTTCTGATCTACTTTATTACTTACCTCTTCCTTACCAAGTGTAATTGTTGGATGCATGGGAGTCTTTGCCATCTTACTATTAGTCATGTTAAACTTCTTTAGAAGCTCTTTAACATATTTGGTTTGATGAATGTAAGTGCACTCTGGAGTTTGGTTGACTTGAATTCCCAGAAAGAATCTCAATTCTCCCATCATGCTCATCTCAAATTCTGCCTGCATACATTGAGCAAACTCCTTTCCCAGCATAAAATTGGTAGATCCAAATATAATATCATCCACATATATTTGACAAATTAAAAGATCTTTCTTAAATGTTTTACAAAAGAGAGTTGTGTCCACTTTGCCTCTGATGAAATTTTTCTCCAGAAGAAAATTGCTTAATCTCTCATACCAAGCTCTGGGAGCTTGTTTTAAACCATAAAGAGATTTCTTTAGTTTGAAAACATGTTCTGGAAATTTTTCACTCTCAAAACCAGGAGGTTGGTGAACATAAAATTCTTCTTCTATAATACCATTTAGAAAGGCACTCTTAACATCCATATGATATAGAGTGATGTTATTCTGTGCAGTAAAAGAAATGAGTAAACGAATAGACTCTAACCTTGTTACAGGAGCATAAGTCTCTGTATAATCAATTCCTTCTTGCTGACTATAACCTTGAGCAACAAGCCTTGCGTTATTTCTTTCAACTTCTCCTTTCTCATTAAGCTTGTTTCTGAAGACCCATTTAGTTCCAATTATGTTGAATCCTTTTGGTCTTAGAACTAAATCCCACACATCATTTCTTGTGAATTGATTGAGCTCTTCTTGCATGGCAATAATCCAGTCATTGTCTTGCAGAGCTTCATCCACAAACGTTGGTTCAATAACTGACACCAAGCCAAATAATGATGCTTCAGAAGATCTGAGGAAGGATCTTGTTCTAATGGGGTCATCCTTCTTTCCAATGATCACATCCTCTGGGTGAGAGGCCTTGATTATGGAAGATGATCCTCTAACAGTTGATTCTTCAGAAATGTTAAAGTTGTTCATCTGAGAAGCTAAAGGAATTGCATCTGGCGTTGCTTCAGGTTCCTTCACTTGAGCTTTGTCTGCCTCTGAGCCTTCAGAGTTTGTGAGAATTACTTCTCTATGTGCAGAACTTTCAAACTGCTTTGGCTTTCAATGCCAAGCTTATCATCAAATCTAACATGTATAGATTCCTCCACAATCTGTGTTTCAGTATTGTATACTCTGTAGCCTTTAGAGCGTTCAGAATACCCAAGCATGAAACACTTCTGTTCTTTAGAATCAAACTTGTTAAGATTCTCTTTAGTATTCAACATATAGCAAATACATCCAAAAGGATGGAAATATGAAATGTTGGGCTTTCTGTTCCTCCACAATTCATAGGGAGTCTTTTCTAGAAGAGGTCTTACAGACACTCTGTTCTGAATGTAACATGTTGTGTTAATTGCTTCTGCCTAAAAGTGCTTTTCCAGATTAGTCTCGTTGATCATGGTTCTGGCCATTTCTTGCACAATTCTATTTTTCCTCTCTACAAATCCATTCTGTTGTGGAGTTCTAGGACAGGAAAAATCATGAGCAATGCCATTTTCATTCAAATATTTTTCAAAATATTTGTTTTCAAATTCACCACCATGATCACTTCTGACTTTAATAATTTTGAAATCCTTTTCATTCTGGACTTGTTTGCAGAAGTCAAAGAACACAGAATGTGACTCATCCTTGTGTTTTAAGAACTTTACCCATGTCCATCTGCTGTAGTCATCAACAATAACTAATCCATACTTCTTGCCTCTGATGGATGCAGTTTTCACTGGTCCAAACAGATCAATGTGAAGTAATTCTAATGGTCTTGAGGTTGAAATAACATTTTTAGATTTAAATGAAGATTTTGAAAACTTTCCTTTTTGACATGCTTCACAAAGAGCATCTGAGTTGAACTTCAGCTTAGGAAGTCCTCTGACCAGATTGAGTTTATTAATCTGAGATATACGTCTCATATTAATATGCCCCAATCTTCTGTGCTAGACCCATTATTCATCATTAACAGATAGGAGGCATTTAACATTTTGAACTTTAAGTTCAGAAAGATTTATTTTGTAAATGTTGTTCTTCCTCTTTCCATTAAATAGGATTGAGCCATCCTTCTGACTAATAGATTTACAACATCGTTGATTAAAAATTATATCATAACCATTGTCACTTAATTGACTTATGGACAATAGATTATGCTTTAATCCATCTACAAGAAGAATATTAGATATAGAAGGAAGGTTACCATTACCAATAGTACCATAGCCAATGATCTTGCCCTTCTGATTCCCTCCAAACTTCACTTCTCCTCCAGATTTAAGCTCCAGGCTTTGGAACATAAACCTTTCTCCCGTCATGTGATGTGAGCAGCCAGAGTCCAGGTACCATGACTGGCGTCTTGACTTTTCTGCTAAAAACATCTGCAACAGGGATAATCTTATCCTTAGGTACCCAGATCTTTTTGGGTCCTTTTTGGTTAGCTGCCTTGAAAGTTGGTCTAAATTTCTGTCTTTTTACAACAGTTTTGTTCTAACTTACTTTTGGCTTAAACACAGGAACGTTCTGATCAGAACGTGTGTGTTTAATGTCATTCAGATGACCAAACTTGAAATGAGAGTACAAGGGAGTTTTTTTAATAACAAGTTTATCAACAGGTATTGGATTTAAATCCTTTCCAGAGGAAGATTCATATCCAATTCCTTTCTTATTATTTCTGCTAACCCCATAGATCATAGAAGCCATCTTGCTTATGTCTATGCTTTTAGCAAGAAATTTCTGAAAGCTAAAGTCATATTCTTCTAAAATGTTTTTGCATTTAGACTTACTTTCAGATTCATAGTTTTGTTGAGCTATTTCAAAATTGGCTTTCATTTTCAAATTATTTTCTTTTAGCTCAGCAATTTCTG
Source organism: Lathyrus sativus (assembly GCA_963859935.3). NCBI lineage: Eukaryota > Viridiplantae > Streptophyta > Magnoliopsida > Fabales > Fabaceae > Lathyrus > Lathyrus sativus. Next base: position 123,345,147 of record OZ012740.1, on the reverse strand, counting down.
ATCTTAACAGATTATTCTCAGAGCCAAGATTGCACTTAAGCTTTTTGCATTTGAGCTTAATCTGATTATAATTTTTCAGGACTTCTGATAAGATTTTAATAAGCTCTTCCCTAGTGAGATCAGAAAGTACCTCTTCTGAGTCGGATTCAAAATCAGACTCAGATTCAGATGATTCTTCATTCTGATCTTCAATTCCTGCCATCAGAGCCATATTGGCGCATTCATCTTCAGATTCTGATGAGGATCCAGATTCATCAGAGTCATCCCATGTAGCCATTAGAACTTTCTTCTTGTGCTCATGCTTTCTTCTGGGCTTTTCTTTCTGAATCTTTGGACATTCACTTTTGTAATGACCAGGTTGTTTGCATTCAAAACAAACAACTTCCTTCTTTCCAGATCTTTTTGGTCCAGAGGACTCCTTGCGCTGCTCTGACTTTTTGAAGTTCTTGAACTTCCTCTGCTTGTGCTTCCAGAGTTTGTTGATTCTTCTGGACAGCAAGGATAGTTCATCATCTTCTTCTTCTTCAGAAGATTCTTTAGAGCTTTCTTCTAACACCTGCAAAGCTTTCACAGATTTGTTAGATTTTAAGGCAATAGACTTACCTTTCTTTTGAGGCTCATCTTCCTCAAGTTCAATTTTATGGCTCCTAAGAGAGCTGATTAGCTACTCCAGAGTGATCTTGTTCAGATCCTTGGCAAGCTTCAGAGCAGTGACCATAGGTCTCCATCTGATAGGCAAGCTTCTGATGATCTTCTTCACATGATCAGCAGTTGAGTAGCCTTTGTCCAGAACTTTTAGACCAGCTGTAAGGATCTGAAATCTAGAGAACATAGTTTCTATAGACTCAGATTCTTCCATCTTGAACGCTTCATACTTCTGTATTAACGCCAGAGCCTTGGTCTCTTTCACTTGAAGGTTTCCTTCATGAGTCATCTTCAAGGACTCAAACATGTCAAATGCATTTTCTCTATTAGTAATTGTCGCTTGCGCGAAAATAAGGTGCCGGCACAACAGAAGAGTCGCCACCTTTCGTTATTTATCCCTCAGAGCGGGAAAGGAAACGATCGGAAAAACCTGACGAAAAGGGTAAGACAAGGTCATCGCAACCATTGTCTGGGTTCAGGAGTCGGTTACGCAAGGGGAAGTATTAGCACCCCTCACGTCCGTCGTACTCGACGGGATCCACGCTTGTTAGTTTACTTGGACGGGTTGGTTTTATTCTATCTACCTATCAAGGCTTGCTGAAAAAGAAAATAAAAATGACTCGGCAAAGCGTCGCACTTTATGCCTACGTATTCTCATCAGAGAATGAGAAATCAGAGTCAACGTAGTTCGGCTAACTACGGGTGGAGGTGGGGAAAGGTTACTCGCTAGGATGTCGCATCCTATGCCTACGTACTTCCACACTGCATGGAAGATCAGAGCAAACGTAGTTCGGGAAACTATGGTTTATTTCCTGTTTTTACGAAAGAAGTGCTTTTTATTGTGTTTGCGATTTCAACTGCACTAGAGACTATGACCTGAGAGTGAATGCGTCGCATGTCACCCAAAGGGTACTATACTAAACATCCAGACCGTGGAAAAGAAACTCTTTCCCACAATCCTTCCTCAGATAGCTTAAGGATCGTAACGTACGAAAGAAATCATTCATGATTACTGTATCTTAAACTGTTTTGAGATGAGAAGAGAACAGGCCCAACTAGGAGGGAGACTATCAAGTCCTACTGTTATCATGCCATGGATTCATCCTATGGTTGAGGTTTGAACAGGGAACTCCTAGAAGTTGTCATGCATAGGTTTCAACCTAAAAGTCTATCATCAAATCCTTATCAAAGGAAATGAGAGTCCTAAGGGATCATGTCAACGATACACCAAAACAGACAAAGCATCAGCTTAACAGTAAAATGCATGCAATGCAAGTGAGGGAGGAAATGTGTGTGGGGCTTCAGCCTCCACAAGCTCATCTCAACCTCAAGCCAGTCATGAAATAACAGTAATCATACTGAAAAATAAACAACATGCTATCAAGCCATAAACAGTAAACTGCAGTCATACAGATAAAAGAAATGAAGTGCCATCAGGCAAACCATGCTTGAGAAAGAAATTCTACATCTAGGCTCTCCCTAACCTAACCCTAAAAACCCTAATCAGATCTAAGCAAAGCCCTAAAGCAAAACCCTAAACAAGAGAAAACAATCCCAGTCTTCAAGCTTCAAAACAAGCTTACCAAAGAAGGGGAGCTAAGTAGGCAGACTCATAGTGCCCTCCTCAGGAAAGCACTAGGAGGCTTATACTCAGGAATCATATCCTACGTGGCTCAACAACTGTGATCAGTTTACATTCCTCCTCAGGAGAAACTAAACTCACATGAAGGCTCCAAAATCATTGGATACTTAAGAAATCCTAGCTGAACTAAGGGAACTAAGTGAATAGCCATAGTGCCTTCCTCAGGAAAGTACTAGGAGGCTTCCACTTAGGAATCGTATCCCATGTGGCTCAACAACTGTGATCAGTTTACATTCCTCCTCAGGAGAAACTAAACTCACATGAAGGCTCCAACATCATTGGATACTTGAGAAATCCTACATGAACTAGGGGAACTAAGTGAACAGACCCATAGGACCTTCCTCAGGAAAATACTAGGAGGCTTCCACTTAGGAATCGTATCCCATGTGGCTCAACAACTGTGAACAGTTTACATTCCTCCTCAGGAGAAACTAAACTCACATGAAGGCTCCAACATCATTGGATACTTAAGAAAGAGGTGAGAAGAAAGAATGAAAGACATCCATAGTGCCTTCCTCAGGAAAGTACCATGAATTTCCCTCAAACTTCAGGATCTCAAACCTCACAAACAGAGAACAAGCTCCTATACTAGGACTCAATCCATGCATCCTTGCAAGCTCTAACCTCTGGGTCTTGATCTTCAATCTTCTCCTTCATCATGCTCCTTCAACAAGATCTTCAAAACAAACCAAGCCCCACAACAACTCCCCAAAGATAAACCCCAGAGATACACAGACAGTCAATACAATCAGTCAACTTCAGAAAATATCTAAAAATACTAAAGAGAGGGGGAAAAATCTAACAATCACTTACAAGGGTCTATAACACCTACCCATAACATCCCTATAGTCCCATACACAAAAATCAAGTCAAAACTCCTAAAAGAAAATGAATTAACTCTCCTAAGCTAAACCTAAACCCTAATTATAGTACCCTAATGCTAGCCTAAACAAACTACTCAAATTTTAATCTAAAAATCATGAATTAAATCTAGAGGGACCTAAGACTCAATATCTAATCACACTAAAAAGAATGAATCAAAAATATTAAGGGAAAGTCCTAAAATAAATTCTACAAAATGGAGCATCTACTTAAACCTTATAAAAAGCTATTTAAAAGAATAATATTCTAAAAATATAAAACTAAAAATAAAATGGAATTTTTATTTTTATTAATTGTCTACACAAAATTATGAGTCTATAGAAAAAAACAAGAATTAAAAAACAATGATTTTTCAATTTTCTATGATTTTATTAAAATGCTGAAAATATAAAAGAAATTAAAATAAAAGAATAAAAGAAAATGGGGGGTGCGCTTAGAAGAGGCGCCTAGTTGTTTTTATGAAATGGGCCAAGATCAGGGGGTGGGAATAGCACGCGTGCCTAAGCCCATGTGCGCTCAGAAAAACAATTAAAAATTTAAAAGAAAAAGATCAGGAGCACGGTGCAAATAGCATTGGTTTTAAGTTCAAATATGGATTGGGCCGTCTGGGTGGGGTGTGATTAGCATGGTTCGCTGAGGCCCAGGATTACTCATTTTAATGAAACGGAAGCGTATTGCTTTTAGTCTTTCCCTCCGTTTTCATTTCAAATCGTGGCCCTTGGATTGGATTAAAAAGTCAAATAAAATGAATGATCCAACGGCGGAGGGATCATCTTCTCCAAACTTCCATCTAGGGTTTCAAAAAACCCTAACTCCATGCAAGAACTTTACCTCACTCGTTCTCCTCCATTTCTCCATGAAATCCAAAACTTTAAGAACCAAAACTGCTCTATTCTTTCCCAGGAACATGGCCATACACTTAGTTTTCTTTGAACCATCGTGTACCTCTCAAACAGAATGCATCAAAGTCTTGGTTCCACCATTTTTCTCTGATATCGACCTTGCTAGAGCTCCAATCTAATGGTGTAAACTTGTTCCTTATGTCACCCTCACCAATCTAAACCATAACATATCATTTAATGCTCACCACACGACTCATTCTTGAAACGGAAAGAAACTAGGGTCTGTTATGGAACTTCATGAAACTTTCTCAAATTCTCAGAAAACAATCCTCTATCTTATCTTAACAAGTCTAACCCTAGAACTATGATGGAATGCATATAAATAAGGTGGTATGAGGAGAATCACCAACCTGTCAAGTTGTAATGGTGGATGTGGTTTCACTCCAATTCAATGCTTGCAACCTTCCATGATTGATCTTTAATGGAAGATAAGAATTCTGTATGCAAAAAGATTGATGGATAATGCTTGTAATGAGTGAATCGTGGCTTGCTTGCACTTGAAGTCTCCTTTGAATATCACTTTCTCCTCTCACTCTCTCCTCCAATCTTGCCAACCCCTGATCACAGCTTGATCTACTCTTTATATAACAACCAATGGAAGAGTCTAGAACCATCTAGAATGAGCTAGAATATCATGGAAAATCTCACTTGAAGACATATTGGAATGATCTCATCTCATGCATTAAGACCTTAATTTTGTGCCAAAATCTCCCCTTGTGAGATATTGAGATGATATGTGCAAAAAACAAGCTCAGCCTTGCCTTATGTGAAGTTTTCCAAAGGTTCCTTATTATGCAAGTAACAACATTACAAAGTAACCCCCATTTTTAGACCTCAAATCAAAAATGTATTTGAACCATTGTTTTTAAAATGATGTTTGTATTCAAAATGACATATTGGATGACCTATTTTGGATGCATAGATCTCCCAAACCAATTTCCAACTTGGATCCATTTAAGTTATAAGTCATTTTTAGGTCATTTTCACCCATTCTTGCCAATCCTTGCTAAAAGCTTTTCCAACAACTCATGACCACTTTTCTAGGCTTAAAATGCCATTTTGAACAACTTTTATGTTTTGAGTTTTTTCATTTGAGGCTTGGAAATAGGAGATATGGCCTTTGCTTAAAATGACCTATAATCACCAAATGACCAAAATACCCTTGTCTTGTTCAAACCATAAGTTGAGTTCTACAAATTCTATCAAGGACTTCTAGTACTCTCTAGAAAGCTAAGAAGATTATCTTAAACATTCATGTTGACCAAGAGATCATAGGAATCATCCTACTAGGGCAAAAGTTGTCTGCAAGTTGGGTGACTTTCAAGGACCCAGATTCACATACCTCAGATGACCTGTAATTTGTCAAAACCATAACTTGAGCTCTGCAAATCCTATCAAGGACTTCTACCACTCAAATTAAAGCTAAGAACAAGCTCTAAAACATTCATGTTGTGGGGAAGATGAGATAACAATCACATCTTGAGCTAAAACTGCCTGGAAGATAGGGATCAAACTAGGGTTTTTACACTGTCCATCCTTAGAAACCCTGGCTTAAAACTTCTCAAACTCCTCAATCATGATGAGTTGGTCTAGGAATCATCTTTATAACATCTCCATACATCATCCCATGATCTCATGGATCTTGGATTAGGTCTCAACCTTCTCCAAATCTTCAGTTATCCTAGGGTTGACCCAGTCAAAACCCTAATTCTACCATTCATGGTTGAATCTTCTGAATTCTTGCATAATGACCTCTCTGGGCTTCATGATGACTTTCAAGACATCTCATAGGCTTTCTCAAAGCTTCAAGTCCATTCTCAAAGTCTCAGAATCATCTGAGGAGCACCCACAACTCTCAAGCTATGAAGCACACAACCCTGGTTTCAACCAATTCCTCTGAGGATCTCCTGAACTTTCTGATGCAGGCATCAACTTTCAAACACTTGATGGGTAAATTAATGTTGGTCAAATTTTGGGGTGCAACAGCTTCCCCTATTCAAACGGCTTGAACCTGACTGGGTGAGAAGCAAACGGCTCTCAACCAATCAGGGTGCGAGACGGTTGAATACCGGTAAACCCGAAAATTTGCCAACTGCACGAGCACACGATACTCCGCGGGGGACAAACCTTCGAACACTGCAATGCTAGCTGCACGACAACTAGCTGGAGAAATACTGATCTGATATCGCCGTCAGTTATCCACGTTAAATTCTTCTGATATTGTCTTCAGGCAACCAAAACACCCCGCCTCGCCGCTGGAGAACTACCTCTGACATCGCCGTCATACAATCAAAATACCCCACATCGCCGCTGGAGAACTAAATCTGACATCACCGTCGGACAATCAGAATACCCCGCATCGCCGCTGGAGAACTAAATCTGATGTCGCCGTCGGACAATCAAAATACCCCGCATCGCCGCTGGAGAAAATACAACACTGAACAACTCTGACCTGGGGCTCACCCCTGGTAAATGGAACAAAAGGTACACTTGCATATTTGAAACTACTCTGCTGGGAATGAGAGATTTTACCAAGCACACTCTGATCTGGGGTTCTCCCTCAGAACCATAACGAACATCCAAATACTATTGCATACTGAGCCCACCGTAGAACTTCAACATCAAAGCTATATGAAACACTGGCCCCTGGCCACTTCCAGCTTTAGCTAGAAAAGATCTTCAAGTATTTCTGAAGATAAGCATCCTTGGCCTTCAAGGATGTAAACTTTTCCCGTCGGCAATTCTGCAGGAGGTATCTTCGACTTCAGTCTGAAGAAAATGATCCTTGGCCTTCAAGGATATATGGATCTGCCTTCAGGCAACTCCGCCTCTGCTATAGAGTATCCGTGACTTCAGTCAGGGATATACTTCGGCCTTCAGTCCGAAAAATGAATCCTAAGTCATTCATGACTTTGGGGATAACCTTGCCTTCAGGCACCTTCGCTTCAGCTTGGGAAATCTGTGACTTCAGTCAGAGAAGTGGTATCCTGAGCCATTCATGACTCTACGGGGATTCAAACACTTTGCCTTCAGGCAAACTCCACTTCAGCTGGAGAAAAATCGACTTCAGTCAGAAGAAACACTATTCACTTGATCACAATCAATCATCACCTCAGGACAACTGACTTGGTCTTCAGGCCAACACGGATCACCTTGCATACAAAAGTTGTATCTACAAACTTTTGAACCTTGTCTTCAAACAAACGTTGATTCATCAACAAGGAAATCTGAATCCACGGGAACTTTCTGATATCGCCTTCAGGCGCTTACGAAGTCAATCTTCAGATTAGACATCACTGTTGGAGCAAACATATCACGCTGCTAAGGACTTCAAGAATCATCTTGAACAAACAACTCCTTCGGGCACCTTCAAGAATCATCCTGAACCGATAACCATTCTGGAGACTTTATTCTGCTGAGGATTCCAGGAATCTTCCTGGACAACTCTTGCCGGGTACAAACCAATCACGGCTTGAGCAGCTTCCAAGGACTCGGCTCTCTTGGAGTTTCAGGAATCGTCCTAGGCGATCTTCGCCGGGGACTCTAGGTATCAACTTAAGCAACCAACTCTAGAGACTGCGCTGGGGATCTCACAAATCATCTTGAGCAAACGGCCCTGCTGAGGGATTCGAGAATCATCTCGAACTGAAAATTTCGCTGGGGAGAATATCAGGAATCACCCTGAATCACTGATCCCTCGGCGGGACACCTGTAAAACAAGAATGATAACAACCTAGATCATGTTTATGATGCATATGCTTCGGCGCCATGCTCCACACTGTGGAAATGCTATGCGTTTATGCTAAATGCTATGCAATCATGCACAATGATGCGATCCCGTCAGCAAAATAAATGCCGGGGGGAAGTTCTCCTGTCAAGGAGAAAAGAACTACTCCGATAGAGGAATCATCCTGCAGAGGAGAACGTGGACATGCCAATATCAATCGGACTCCGCCTAGGGAAATGATCTTCGGTTGACTGCTGCATGGAAAACAACTTCAGTTGACTGCTGCAGGGGAACGAAGCTCTACGAGAACCTGGTCCTGCTGAAGGAAAGTGATGCCAATCGCGAGAATAAACTGCGTGGCCGTCTCGGCTACTCTTCTGGAGATAACAACTCTGTGGGGAAACAACTTCAGCTGCTCAACACTCCACTGGGGAAACAACTAAACATGGTCTGATCAACTTCCAAGGATTCGGCTCTCTTGGGAATCTGCAAACTCGACTGGGGAAGGAGAAATCATTCTGCTTCGCTGGAGAGAGTGCGACTCTGGGGAGATACCGCATCGGCTGTTCAATATTCTGCTAGGGAGAATCCACTCATGGTCCCAACTGCTTCCAAGGATTCGGCTCTCTTGGGGGGTTTCCGGACTCAGCCGGGGAGAGAGAAATCATTCTACTTCACTGGAGAGTACGACCCTGATGAGGAATTTCAATTCCGCTGGGGCAGAAAGAATCATCCGACTTCGGGGGAGAGTACAACTCTGCAGGGGAATACAACATCAGCTGTTCCGACACTCTACTGGGGGAAGAGGGAATCATCCGGCTTCAGGAGAGAGTACGGCTCTGATGGGGAATCTTAATTCCGCAGGAGACTTCAGTCTGACACCATCAGTCGCGGCATAATTCGGCGTACAAACAATTTCCTACGAAACCTGCACTTGTGACCCGGTGCTGGGGGAAGAATCCTGCTTCGGCGACTTTACTGGGGAAAACACGAGCTTCGGTACCCGAACATTTCTACGGAATCTGCACTTGTGACCCGGTGCTGGGGGAGAATACGAGCTTCGGCGCGCGACTCAGCCGAGAGGATGACGTTCCTTCAGGATGCGTCTGCTTGGGGAAAAGAATCATCTCTGCCTGGGGAGACATATCAATGCTCACTTTCTCGCGTTCCTACTCTGCGGAGGAGAGACTACTGAACACTGCTGGAGAAGGAGGACTCGCCCTGCTTCGGGGATGCGCACGGCACATCTTCTAGAAGGTGCTACACCTGCAACAACACAAACAAACAGACAAGATACTCTCCTCAAAGGGGCCTATCAAGGTTATTATCTCGTGACACTATTCAGGTAATTAATTGTTTCAACAATCAATGGGCCTAGGCCCGTAAGTTTATGTATGCGCATTTTATCAAAAACATCGGCGTTTTCATTCGTAAACAAAACAGATAAATGCTAAACAGGCAAGCAGAATTGTTGAACAATATGCATTTTATTGATGATGAACCCCTGAATGGGCAAAAATGTTTTACAACAGAGGCAAGCTCCTGGAATGAGGAAGCCGCGCAAAAATGAAACATAAATATACATCAGTATATACAAATGTCGGCAACGATGCGTAGACGAACACCATGAGTTGATCCCTCTAAGACCCACTCGACTTCGATACTTCTCTGACGCTTCAGCTTCGGAAGAGATTGATTCAGATAAACGGCCCTCAGGTCTTCCAAACCACTAAACAATGAAAGTCCATACGCGGAACGCAGTCATTTGCTTATTCAAATCCCTAACTTTTGCGTGAACCGCCCTTTACGGGTTTTCAGTTCACCGGGATACCCCTTTTTGCCAGAGTCGCCCAGTGTAGGTTTTCGACTTCGCGGGTGTACATTTTTTCAATATATCCCTAATTTTTGCCCGAACCTTTTATTTTGTTTTTGGTTCACCGGGATGCCCCTTTTTTGCCTGGACTCTTTCTTTTTTGTCCAGCGGGTCTCTTTCAAGCAAAGTATTTTTTAACTACGTCCGCGTTCACCGGGGATGCAAAATCTTCACCATCCATCGTGGATAACAACAAAGCTCCTCCTGAGAAGACCTTGCTGACGACATACGGCCCTTCGTAATTCGGAGTCCACTTGCCCCGGTGATCGGAGTGTGGCGGAAGAATCTTCTTCAGGACGAGATCACCCGTCTGAAAGCTTCTAGGACGCACCTTCTTATCATAAGCTTTCTTCATTCGGCTTTGGTACAGGCGACCAAATGCAATCGATGCTAACCTCTTCTCGTCCATCAGGCTGAGTTGGTTCAAACGATTCGTAATCCATTCTGCCTCGTCGAGTTTCACATCAACCAAAACTCGCAAAGAAGGAATCTCCACTTCTAACGGTAGGACAGCTTCCATACCGTACACCAAGGAGAAAGGGGTTGCCCCGGTCGACGTACGCACCGTCGTACGATAAACGTGCAAGGCAAATGGCAGCATCTCGTGCCAATATTTGTATGTCACAACCATCTTCTGAACGATCTTCTTTATGTTCTTGTTGGCGGCTTCGACGGCGCCATTCATCTTCGGCCGGTAAGGAGATGACTTGTGGTGTTCAATCTTGAAGCTCTGGCACAGCTCCTTCATCATCTTGTTATTTAGATTCGAACCATTATCAGTAATGATCCGCTCGGGAACTCCATAACAACAGATGATGTCCCTCTTTATGAATTTAGCTACCACCTGCTTGGTCACATTAGCGTACGAGGCTGCCTCCACCCATTTGGTGAAGTAGTCGATAGCTACCAGAATGAAACGATGACCATTGGATGCGGTGGGCTCGATCTTGCCTATCATGTCGATGCCCCACATGGAGAACGGCCAAGGGGAGGACATGAAATTCAATGGGCACGGCGGCACATGAACTCTATCAGCATAAATCTGGCATTTATGACATTTCTTCGCGAATCTGAAGCAATCCGACTCCATAGTCAGCCAGTAATATCCTGCTCTCAGGATCTTTCTCGTCATGGCCTGCCCGCCGGCGTGCGTACCAAATGTGCCCTCATGGACTTCTTCCATGAGCATACTTGCCTCTTTCTCATCTACACATCTGAGTAGCACGAGATCATGGTTTCTCTTGTACAACACTCCATCAGGATTGAGATAAAAGTTTCCAGACAGCCTCCTCAGAGTCTTCTTATCCTGGGTTGACGCACCCGCAGGATACTCCTTAGTCATAAGGAAGGTCTGGATGTCGTGGAACCATGGCTTGCCATCGGCGGCATCCTCGATTGCAAAGATAAATGTCGGTCTATCAAGACGCGAAAGGACAATGCTTGGAGCTTCATTCCAAAGATTGACTTTATACATTGAAGCCAACGTGGCTAAGGCATCAGCCATCTAATTTTCAGCCCTGGGTACATGATGAAGTTCCACTCGATCGAAGAACGGAAGCAGCCTCCTGGCATAATTCATGTATGGCACCAAATTCGCTTGACGAGTTTCCCACTCCCCTTTAATCTGGTTGATTACAAGCGCTGAGTCACCATATACGTCTAGATTCTTGATTCTCAAATCAATTGCCTCTTCTAGACCCATAATACATGCTTCATACTCCGCTTCATTGTTGGTAACTGGAAACGTCAGTCTCGCAGTAAACGGGATGTGGGATCCGTGAGGAGTCGTGATGATAGCCCCGATACCACTTCCATAGGAATTAACCGCTCCATCGAATATCAACTTCCACTGAGACTTCCTATCTGGCCCCTCACCGGGCAATGGCTCATCGCAATCCTTCGCTTTGAGAAACATAATATCCTCGTCAGGGAATTCAAACTTCATCGGCTGGTAATCCTCGATCGGCTGCTCGGTGAGGTAATCAGACAATACGCTTCCCTTAATGGCCTTCTGGGAGACGTACTGAATGTCATATTCTGTTAACACCATTTGCCATCTGGAAATCCTGCCCGAAAGAGCCTGCTTCTCGAAGACGTACTTGATCGGATCCATCTTCAAAATTAGCATAGTGGTGTGATTGAGCATATACTGTCGTAGACGTCTGGCGGCCCAAGATAATGCACAACACGTCTTCTCCAGCATCGAGTATCGAGATTCACACTCAGTGAACTTTTTACTCAAATAATAAATGGCATGCTCTTTTCTGCCCGTCTCGTCGTGCTGACCGAGAACACACCCCATACTATTCTCCAGAACCGTCAGGTACATGATTAATGGCTGTCCAACCACCGGGGGTATCAAGATTGGAGGTTCTTGAAGATACTGCTTTATCTTGTCGAATGCCTTCTGGCAATCCTCATTCCAAGTAATCGCTTGATCTTTCTTTAAAAGCTTGAACATCGGTTCACAAGTGGCCGTGAGCTGAGAGATAAACCTTGCAATGTAGTTTATTCGGCCCAAGAAACCACGAACTTCTTTTTCTGTTTTCGGCGCTGGCATTTCTTGAATAGCTTTTATTTTTGCAGGATCAACTTCGATACCTCGTTCATTAACGATAAACCCCAATAACTTTCCGGACCGCACTCCGAAGGTGCACTTGTTAGGATTCAGCCTCAGCCTGAACTTCCTAAGCCTCTCAAAAAGCTTCAATAAGTTGACCAGATGCTCTTCCTCCGTTTGAGACTTTGCAATCATGTCATCAACATAGACCTCGATCTCATGATGAATCATATCATGAAACAAAGTTACCATTGCTCGCTGGTAAGTGGCCCCTGCGTTCTTCAGACCGAAGGGCATTACCTTATAGCAAAATGTTCCCCAGGGGGTGATAAACGTCGTTTTCTCCATGTCCTCTGGCGCCATCTTAATCTGATTGTAATCGGAGAAGCCATCCATGAACGAAAACACGGAAAACTGTGTTGTGTTGTCGACCAACACATCGATATGAGGCAACGGGAAATCATCCTTAGGGCTCGCCCTATTCAAATCCCGATAATCGACGCACATGCGTACCTCACCGTCCTTTTTCGGTACAGGCACTATGTTGGCGACCCACGGAGGGTAAGTGGTAACGGCTAGAAATCCTGCGTCCAACTGCTTCTGGACTTCTTCTTTGATTTTTACAGCCATATCTGGTCTCGTCCTCCTAAGCTTCTGCTTGACTGGAGGGCACTCCTCTCGCAACGGCAAGCGATGAACCACGATGTCTGTGTCAAGTCCGGGCATATCTTCGTATGACCAAGCAAAGACGTCACTATACTCTCGAAGCATCTCGACCAGTCTATGCTTGACATCCTTCTGCAGCGCAGCCCCTACTCTGACATTTCTGACGAGCTCTTCAGAACCCAGATTGACGATCTCAATATCTTCCTCGTGAGGCAGAATAACCTTTTCCTCTTGTCTCAACAAGCGGGACAACTCTTCAGGAAGGTCTTCGTCTTCATCAATCTCATCCTCGGCTTGATAGATCGGGCAATCGAAGTCGTAGTGAGCCGTAGAGGGTCCAGAGTCGATGTCGTCTGTTATGTGGATCCTGCAATAACAAGGGTTAAGTTTAAAGCAAGAATATGCAGGTTAGCATAAACCTCGTTGCCATTTTACTGTTTTTCAAAATAAACACAAAACAGGAATAACAGAGAACACAATATTTGAGTACGAAGAAAACGCCTTTGATTTATTAACAAAATGCATGTACATAATCCAACAAGGCCCTGACAATAAAACCACTATGCCCCGGGTAGGATAGGGTTGTACAAAGATTGTAAAAAGTAAATCATTACTCTTCACTTGTCAGCTGGATAATCTCCTTGATGGTCCAATTATTGAGGCGCTCGCCCGGCTTGCTTGGCTGAATCCAGGCGTCCAGATCACAATCGCTATCCCCGCTGTCCTCAGACGCTGCGTTGATGCTTTCGAAAATCACTCCGCCCTTGGTAAATAGGATCGGCCCCTTCCCACGAGACGAGCTGCTAGACGAAAAAGATGAAGCTTCAGCTTCAGGAGAATACCCCAATCCAAACTTATCCTGTTTGATCGGTATCTCCAAAACATGCCCCCAGCCTGGGGTGGAACCGGCTTTGACGACGGCCCGAGCTTCTTTGAACGAGGAGAGATTCATCTCTTGCTTCTCTATGACGACAGGAGCTACCTCTTTCACCTTGACGGCTTCAAATGCTTGGCAGAGAGTTTCATGGATTTCGCCATCCATTTCAACATATTTAAAGGATGACAAGTGGCTCACCATAATGTCCTCCTCACCACAGACGGTTACTATGCTTCCCCCGACAACATATTTGAGCTTTTGATGCAGCGTGGACGTCACGGCACCAGCAGCATGGATCCATGGCCGACCTAAGAGGCAACTGTAGGCAGGCATGATATCCATGATATAAAAAACCGTATCGAACGTCTCTGAACCAACTTGAATCGGCAGGGTCAACTCTCCGAAAACGTGGCGCTTAGTTCCGTCAAATGCTTTCACCACCAGATCACTGGGCGTGCAAAGCAATCCACGAGTGTCCAACTTCATTAATGCCTTTTTCGGAAGCACATTAAGCGATGAACCCGTGTCCACCAGGACATGCGACATGATAGTGCCTCTGCACTCTATCGAGACGTGCAAGGCGCTGTTGTGATTTCTTCCTTTAGGAGTCAGCTCTAAATCTGTGAAACCTAGCCCATTGCCAGCATTAACATGGGCTACCACCTCCTCTAGCTAATTCACGGATATCTCTTGCGGTACGTAGGCAGCGTTCAATACCTTCAGTAACGCGTTGCGGTGCGCTTTAGAGCACAGCAACAAGTTGAGAATAGAAATCTTTGACGGAGTCTGATGAAGATGGTTTATAATCTTGTAGTCGCTCTTCTTGATTAACCGCATGAACTCTTCGGCATCTTTGACAAGCAAATCCTTCTCTGCCCCACAAGGGACCTCTTCGACGGCTTTGCCTTTACCCTTATCAGCAGCATCAGCTCTGACCACTTTCTCTGCCACAACCTCTGTCGGCGCAAACACTCTTCCGCTTCGAGTTATGCCACTGACTCCTGCGAGATTCTGCACAGTCGACCTGTACGGCTCCAGCTCTAACTTCTGACCCTTGCAATAGACTTCGGCGCCGTAATGCCACGGAACGGCGTTAGTGCTCTCGAATGGGATTGGCCCGGCTCTGGTAATAATGATAGTAGGCGGTCGGGGCGCAGAAATGGTAATAGGTTGGCGAGGAATGGTGATGGTGGCGACTTCATCTGCCTGTTTCAACATAATCTCTCCTGATACACCTTCAACTCTCCGGCTGAACTGCAAAATACCCTCAGACATCAGACTTTGGATACCTTCTACCAATTGCTCACACCCATCAGGATGTGTAGTGCAAGCCATGCATAACTCTCTGCATCCTGGAAAGAACCCCTTCTTCAACAACTTAGCTTTGACGAAACTAAGCGGCGTCTTCAAGTCTTTGACATCAGTCAACAGATCTGCACTCTCCTCAGCGATAATGGCGTTCACTCCGCCTCCCCTATGATGAGGCATAGGGTTTTTGGTAACATTGGGTACACTGTCAGAAAAGTTAATAACCTTGGCGTCTACCAGGTCCTGCACCTTGTGCTTAAAGGCTTTGCAGTTCTCAATCGTATGGCCTGGTGCCCCAGTATGGAAATCGCAAGTGGCATTTGCGTCATACCCCGGTGGTGGTGCCCCTGTTAAGGGAGCCAACGTCCTCTTTTGCACTAACTGAAGCTGAAGCAAAGTTTGCAAGAGCTGCGCATACGACATAGGTGGAGCTTCGAAATGACGGTTTGCCAAAGGAGCCCGATTCTGATATTTCCTATATCCCTGTTGACTCTGTTGCTGTGGTTGTTGCTGCTGCTGTTGCGGCGGAGCTGCCGGGATATTTATGCTAGCTATCTGCTGCTGAGGGCCTTTGCCCTTTCTCCGAGCGTTGGTGACAGCACTTGCATCCTCTTCTCGATGCTTGCCAGCGTAAGGTTTCTTTCCACCTCCTCCAGCTGAGGATGATTCGCCCTGAATTTTTCCGTTTTTTATACCATTCTCGACATGCTCGCCCATAGTGATGAGAGCCGAGAATGTCCCAGACATGCCACTGACTAGCTTTTCATAGTAGATTCCAGGAAGGGTAGCCACAAACATTTGCACGAGCTCGCGCTCAACCATCGGCAGTTGAACCCAAGCAGCCAACTCACGCCACCGCTGGGCGTACTCTTTAAAGCTTTCATTATTCCGCTGTGAAAGGTTCTGGAGCCGAACTCGGTTGGGGGCCAAGTCGCTATTGTACTGATAGTGGAGGACAAACGCTTCAGCGAGATCTTTCCACGTGCGCACGGTAGTGGGCTCCAAACCCATATACCACTCGAGGGATGGACCAGAAAAGACTATCTTGGAAGAAGTGCATCAGCAACTTCTCATCGTCTGAATAGGCGGACATCTTTCTATAGTAAGACCGAAGGTGGACACGGGGGCAAGTAGTACCCTTATACTTCTCAAAGACAGGCACCTTGAACTTATGAGGTACCTTGAAATCAGCAATTAACCCCAGCTTGGACATATCAACGCCCAAAGTATTCTGATTCTCAATGTCTCTCATTTTGTCTTCCAGCGCTTTGAACCTGAGTCGCGCTTCAGCATTCAATTCTGCTTCCACTCCTCTTTGAGAAAACACGTCATCCTGATGATCCTCAAGCCACGGTTGAGGCACCAGCAGATTTCCGACGCCAGTATTGCCGTTGACCGGCCCTATGTTGACATTAGCTCCCAGACTACCATTGCCGACGCCCGTCGCATTGAGTCCGATATTGGTCATCATATTGCCATTAGCACTGTCGTTGCCCCCGGCAACAGGAACAACATTCTGCGGAGCATCAACTGGAGGAGGAGTAGGCACAGCCCCGCCATGAAGTATGCCGTTACTATCAACCCTGGAGATCAAAGGTTGAACCAAAGTACGAAGCTGGTCCTGACCATTAGCGACTACCTGCATCAGTTCCATAAAACGATCCATCCGTTCACGGAGCTCTTGAACATCTGACTGCACCTGATCCATGATCCTTGTCTGATTAGCTCGAGTTGAGTAACGGTGAATGAGTCTTTGATCAATCCTGGAGACCGGAAGCAGCTCGGAACCTGTGAACCTGAAAAACCTATCAACATTAAAGGTTAGGAACAACAACAAAATGTACGCCATGCGAATGCTTCATGCAGATGCATGCGTGTGTCTGCGTGCTTGGGAGATTTTCCTCGATCCTAGCGCCTTAGTACCAGTGCTAACAATAATAAGAAGAAGGAGAAATCCGAGCCCAATCATGGAAACATCAATCTCATATATAGCATCAGCGATAGTCAACTTCGACACATCAAGGGCCGAGAACTCGTACGCAACAGTCTTCCTGAGAGAGGCTATAATAATACAAGAGGAGGCGAGAGATCCTGGATCGGGAAAACGGTACCTGTCACAGACACACGTTAATGGAATGCAAATGAACATGCAAACTAATGCAAAATGCAGGCATGCACTAATATATCCAGGTAACTGCTGTGGAGATTCTGGGTCAATAATCACTGATGAGAAGAAAACCCCGGTGTAAGACTACTAATCTGATCTGCTAAGAGAGACCTTCTGATAGGACCATACATATAAGATCAAAATTCTGCTCTGTCAAGAAAAAATGTCCGATAACAAGGACCTCAGATGCATGATCAAAAAATATCTGCTGATGAAGTCTTCAGACCCCAAATCAAAAATCTGCCCTATCAAGAACAAACATACAGCTGCTAATGAGATCTTCAGACCCCACTCAAAATCTGCCCTATCAAGAACAAACAACATCTGCTGATGAGATCTTCAGACCCCACTCAAAATCTGCCCTATCAAGAACAAACAACATCTGCTGATGAGATCTTCAGACCCCACTCAAAATCTGCCCTATCAAGAACAAACAACATCTGCTGATGAGATCTTCAGACCCCACTCAAAATCTGCCCTATCAAGAACAAACAACATCTGCTGATGAGATCTTCAGACCCCACTCAAAATCTGCCCTATCAAGAACAAACAACATCTACTGATGAGATCTTCAGACCCCAAAATCTGCTCTATCAAGAACAAACAACATCTACTGATGAGATCTTCAGACCCCGCTCAAAATCTGCCCTATCAAGAACAAACAACATCTGCTGATGAGATCTTCAGACCCCAAAATCTGCTCTATCCGGAACAAACCAGTGATGACAATACTCTGATCAAAACCTGCTCTATCAAGAACAGACATACACCTGATGATAAGATCCTCTGATCAAAACCTGCTCTATCAAGAACAAACAAATCTGCAACTGAGAACCCTGGTACCAACATAACTGATCTACTGTCAAGAAAACCAGGTAGTCTGGAGGTCAAAGTTTCCTGCAATAAACCCAATCCCGCTCGCAGGTATGGACCTAATCCACGGACAAAGGTACGGCATCCTATGCGGTCATCAGTGTCACAGACTTTCATGAGTGACGATATGATTCCCAGAAGGAGTGGCATCATCAAGTCATGAAGAGGCCTCACTTAGCTGACTTCCAAATGATCGGTCCCCAGAGTCGACAATCCTCACGTCTGGACTCCTCTCAGATCCTCAGGACCGGAAAGGAGCACCTCTGCGAGAACCTCGTCTGAGCGCAGATTTCGTAAGGAACTGTGCCTGCTCAGCAGACAGGTTCGTCTACTACTCTCCGCAACTATGTCTAGGTGTATACTCAAGCCCAGGTCCGGCTTCTCACTCATAGTAACATCCCTCTCCCACAGCAGCACAGATAATCATATCAAACTGGAAATAAAATGCGGGAAATAAAGTGCGAGAAGTAAAAATGCGATAAATAAACGCAACCCAACAAGCAAACATACAAGCGCTAGGATTGACTCTCATAGGGAACTGAAGAACCAGAGATTCTGGGTTCGGTCCCCAGCAGAGTCGCCAGCTGTCGCTTGCGCGAAAATAAGGTTCCGGCACAACAGAAGAGTCGCCACCTTTCGTTATTTATCCCTCAGAGCGGGAAAGGAAACGATCGGAAAAACCTGATGAAAAAGGGTAAGACAAGGTCATCGCAACCATTGTCTGGGTTCGGGAGTCGGTTACGCAAGGGGAAGGTATTAACACCCCTCACGTCCGTCGTACTCGACGGGATCCACACTTTTTAGTTTACTTGGACGGGTTGGTTTTATTCTATCTACCTATCAAGGCTGGCTGAAAAAGAAAAAAAAATGACTCGGAAAAGCGTCGCACTTTATGCCTACGTATTCTCATCAGAGAATGAGAAATCAGAGTCAACGTAGTTCGGCTAACTACGGGTGGAGGTGGGGAAAGGTTGCTCGCTAGGATGTCGCATCCTATGCCTACGTACTTCCACACTGCATGGAAGATCAGAGCAAACGTAGTTCGGGAAACTACGGTTTATTTCCTGTTTTTACGAAAGAAGTGCTTTTTATTGTGTTTGCGATTTCAACCGCACTAGAGACTATGACCTGAGAGTGAATGCGTCGCATGTCACCCAAAGGGTACCATACTAAACATCCAGACCGTGGAAAAGAAACTCTCTCCCACAATCCTTCCTCAGATAGCTTAAGGCTCGTAACGTACGAAAGAAATCATTCATGATTACTGTATCTTAAACTGTTTTGAGATGAGAAGAGAACAGGCCCAACTAGGAGGGAGACTATCAAGTCCTACTGTTATCATGCCATGGATTCATCCTATGGTTGAGGTTTGAACAGGGAACTCCTAGAAGTTGTCATGCATAGGTTTCAACCTAAAAGTCTATCATCAAATCCTTATCAAAGGAAATGAGAGTCCTAAGGGATCATGTCAATGATACACCAAAACAGACAAAGCATCAGCTTAACAGTAAAATGCATGCAATGCAAGTGAGGGAGGAAATGTGTGTGGGGCTTCAGCCTCCACAAGCTCATCTCAACCTCAAGCCAGTCATGAAATAACAGTAATCATACTGAAAAATAAACAACATGCTATCAAGCCATAAACAGTAAACTGCAGTCATACAGATAAAAGAAATGAAGTGCCATCAGGCAAACCATGCTTGAGAAAGAAATTCTACATCTAGGCTCTCCCTAACCTAACCCTAAAAACCCTAATCAGATCTAAGCAAAGCCCTAAAGCAAAACCCTAAACAAGAGAAAACAATCCCAGTCTTCAAGCTTCAAAACAAGCTTACCAAAGAAGGGGAGCTAAGTAGGCAGACTCATAGTGCCCTCCTCAGGAAAGCACTAAGAGGCTTATACTCAGGAATCATATCCTACGTGGCTCAACAACTGTGATCAGTTTACATTCCTCCTCAGGAGAAACTAAACTCACATGAAGGCTCCAACATCATTGGATACTTAAGAAATCCTAGATGAACTAAGGGAACTAAGTGAATAGACCCATAGTGCCTTCCTCAGGAAAGTACTAGGAGGCTTCCACTTAGGAATCGTATCCCATGTGGCTCAACAACTGTGATCAGTTTACATTCCTCCTCAGGAGAAACTAAACTCACATGAAGGCTCCAACATCATTGGATACTTGAGAAATCCTACATGAACTAGGGGAACTAAGTGAACAGACCCATAGGACCTTCCTCAGGAAAATACTAGGAAGCTTCCACTTAGGAATCGTATCCCATGTGGCTCAACAACTGTGAACAGTTTACATTCCTCCTCAGGAGAAACTAAACTCACATGAAGGCTCCAACATCATTGGATACTTAAGAAAGAGGTGAGAAGAAAGAATGAAAGACATCCATAGTTCCTTCCTCAGGAAAGTACCATGAATTTCCCTCAAACTTCAGGATCTCAAACCTCACAAACAGAGAACAAGCTCCTATACTAGGACTCAATCCATGCATCCTTGCAAGCTCTAACCTCTGGGTCTTGATCTTCAATCTTCTCCTTCATCATGCTCCTTCAACAAGATCTTCAAAACAAACCAAGCCCCACAACAATTCCCCAAAGATAAACCCCAGAGATACACAGACAGTCAATACAATCAGTCAACTTCAGAAAATATCTAAAAATACTAAAGAGAGGGGGGAAAATCTAACAATCACTTACAAGGGTCTATAACACCTACCCATAACATCCCTATAGTCCCATACCCAAAAATCAAGTCAAAACTCCTAAAAGAAAATGAATTAACTCTCCTAAGCTAAACCTAAACCCTAATTATAGTACCCTAATGCTAGCCTAAACAAACTACTCAAATTTTAATCTAAAAATCATGAATTAAATCTAGAGGGACCTAAGACTCAATATCTAATCACACTAAAAAGAATGAATCAAAAAGATTAAGGGAAAGTCCTAAAATAAATTCTACAAAATGGAGCATCTACTTAAACCTTATAAAAAGCTATTTAAAAGAATAATATTCTAAAAATATAAAACTAAAAATAAAATGGAATTTTTATTTTTATTAATTTTCTACACAAAATTATGAGTCTATAGAAAAAAACAAGAATTAAAAAACAATGATTTTTCAATTTTCTATGATTTTATTAAAATGCTGAAAATATAAAAGAAATTAAAATAAAAGAATAAAAGAAAATGGGGGGGTGCGCTCAGAAGAGGCGCCTAGTTGTTTTTATGAAATGGACCAAGATCAGGGGGTGGGAATAGCACGCGTGCCTAAGCCCATGTGCGCTCAGAAAAACAATTAAAAATTTAAAAGAAAAAGATCAGGAGCACGGTGCAAATAGCATTGGTTTTAAGTTCAAATATGGATTGGGCCGTCTGGGTGGGGTGTGATTAGCATGGTTCGCTGAGGCCCAGGATTACTCATTTTAATGAAACGGCAGCGTATTGCTTTTAGTCTTTCCCTCCGTTTTCATTTCAAATCGTGGCCCTTGGATTGGATTAAAAAGTCAAATAAAATGAATGATCCAACGGCGGAGGGATCATCTTCTCCAAACTTCCATCTAGGGTTTCAGAAAACCCTAACTCCATGCAAGAACTTTACCTCACTCGTTCTCCTCCATTTCTCCATGAAATCCAAAACTTTAAGAACCAAAACTGCTCTATTCTTTCCCAGGAACATGGCCATACACTTAGTTTTCTTTGAACCATCGTGTACCTCTCAAACAGAATGCATCAAAGTCTTGGTTCCACCATTTTTCTCTGATATCGACCTTGCTAGAGCTCCAATCTAATGGTGTAAACTTGTTCCTTATGTCACCCTCACCAATCTAAACCATAACATATCATTTAATGCTCACCACACGACTCATTCTTGAAACGGAAAGAAACTAGGGTCTGTTATGGAACTTCATGAAACTTTCTCAAATTCTCAGAAAACAATCCTTTATCTTATCTTAACAAGTCTAACCCTAGAACTATGATTCAATGCTTGCAACCTTCCATGATTGATCTTTAATGGAAGATAAGAATTCTGTATGCAAAAAGATTGATGGATAATGCTTGTAATGAGTGAATCGTGGCTTGCTTGCACTTGAAGTCTCCCTTGAATATCACCTTCTCCTCTCACTCTCTCCACCAATCTTGCCAACCCCTGATCACAACTTGATCTACTCTTTATATAACAACCAATGGAAGAGTCTAGAACCATCTAGAATGAGCTAGAATATCATGGAAAATCTCACTTGAAGACATATTGGAATGATCTCATCTCATGCATTAAGACCTTAATTTTGTGCCAAAATCTCCCCTTGTGAGATATTGAGATGATATGTGCAAAAAACAAGCTCAGCCTTGCCTTATGTGAAGTTTTCCAAAGGTTCCTTATTATGCAAGTAACAACATTACAAAGTAACCCCCATTTTTAGACCTCAAATCAAAAATGTATTTGAACCATTGTTTTTAAAATGATGTTTGGATTCAAAATGACATATTGGATGACCTATTTTGGATGCATAGATCTCCCAAACCAATTTCCAACTTGGATCCATTTAAGTTATAAGTCATTTTTAGGTCATTTTCACCCATTCTTGCCAATCCTTGCTGCAAGCCTTTCCAACAACTCATGACCACTTTTATAGGCTTAAAATGCCATTTTGAACAACTTTTATGTTTTGAGTTTTTTCATTTGAGGCTTGGAAATAGGAGATATGGCCTTTGCTTAAAATGACCTATAATCACCAAATGACCAAAATACCCTTGTCTTGTTCAAACCATAAGTTGAGTTCTACAAATCCTATCAAGGACTTCTAGTACTCTATACAAAGCTAAGAAGATGCTCTTCAACATTCATGTTTACCAAGAGATCATAGGAATCATCCTACTAGGGCAAAAGTTGTATGCAAGTTGGGTGACTTTCAAGGACCCAGATTCACATACCTCAGATGATCTGTAATTTGTCAAAACCATAACTTGAGCTCTGCAAATCCTATCAAGGACTTCTACCACTCAAATTAAATCTAAGAACAATCTCTACAACATTCATGTTGCGGGGAAGATGAGATAACAATCACATCTTGAGCTAAAACTGCCTGGAAGATAGGGATCAAACTAGGGTTTTTACACTGTCCATCCTTAGAAACCCTGGCTTAAAACTTCTCAAACTCCTCAATCATGATGAGTTGGTCTAGGAATCATCTTTATAACATCTCCATACATCATTCCATGATCTCATGGCTCTTGGATTAGGTCTCAACCTTCTCCAAATCTTCAGTTATCCTAGGGTTGACCCAGTCAAAACCCTAATTCTACCATTCATGGCTGAATCTTCTGAATTCTTGCATAATGACCTCTCTGGGCTTCATGATGACTTTCAAGACATCTCATAGGCTTTCTCAAAGCTTCAGGTCCATTCTCAAAGTCTCAGAATCATCTGAGGAGCACCCACAACTCTCAAGCTATGAAGCACACAACCCTGGTTTCAACCAATTCCTCTGAGGATCTCCTGAACTTTCTGATGAAGGCATCAACTTTCAAACACTTGATGGGTAAATTAATGTTGGTCAAATTTTGGGCTGCAATAGTAATCTTCTCATACTCAGTGTGAGATATTGCATTTAACAAGATTGTTCTAGCCTTGTGGTGATTTCTAAACTCCTTCTTTTGGGCTTCAGTCATAGATTTTTTGTCTACTTTCTTGCCATTCCCATCAGTGGGATGAACATACCCATCTATGACCAAGTCCCATAAATCAGCATCATAACCAAGGAAGAAACTTTCTATCCTGTCCTTCCAATAATCAAATTTCTCCCCATCAAACATAGGGGGTTTAGTGCTGATGCTGTCCCTTTCTTCATATCTGTTGTTACTGTTAGATGTTGAAGTTTCAGCCATAATAACAACCAAATATATATCAAAGTTTTTCTCACTGGATCTTTTCTGTCACTGTGAAGTGGTAGCACACACATAACCGGAGCTCTGATACCAACTGAAGGTGAGAAAATACTTAGAAGGGGGGTTGAATAAGTATGTAGAAAAAACAGTAATAAAAACTCAAGGATTTTTATCCTGGTTCATTGAACTCAACTACTCCAGTCCACCCTATCAAGAGTGATTTGCCTTTCTCAAACAAGGACTTAATCCACGATTAAATCAACTAATTACAATAGTAAGCACTAAGAACAACTGTTCAAAGTCTTCTCAAGAACTACTGATCCTACCTAGATCTTCTTAAGGTTCTTTACAATCAAATGTAATAATAATACAAGTGTTTAATTTGCTTCTAATAAAGCTTTATCACAACTGTGATTTTCACTTAAGATTAAGAACAATGAAATAAATTCAGCAAATGAGTATAAGTTGTATGAGAGCTTTGTAATGAATTCTTTCAAGTATATCGTCAACTGAAGAAGATGATTGGAGTCTTGCTTTTATAGGCACAGAGGTCCAAGAAGTCTTTTCACGTTGAAGGTTGTGTACTAAAAAGGTCTGAGCCTTTTTGTCTTCACATCACATGACCTTTCCTAGAAGTAGAATGCACAGAAAAATCCTTTTTGTCTGTGTTCTTGTGTCTAGCATAAATGAGGAAAGAGTCGTTTGATCATTGCAACGGACATAACTTTGAATTCTTCTTTAACAAGTTTCAGCAAGTATCATCAGAGTTTGGAATGATCAGAGCCTTCTGATGTTCATCAGAGTTTGGATTGATCAGAGCCTTCTGATGTTCATCCGAGTTTGCTAAATCAGAGTCTTTGCAACATGTGTGCTTTCAACGTGTAATTGTTCAGAGTAGAGTTTGGGATCAGATCCTCAGTACTGGCAGCGTTAGTACTATCAGAGTCTTCTGAAATAACTGTGCTTGAAACTCTTCATACAGAATTCTTCAATGCTTCAGATGCTTCTGGCTTCTGCTTCAGATTCTTCTGTAGCTTCTGCTTTAGATCCTTCTGTAGACAGCACTCAGAATCTTCTAGAGACAGCGTTCAGAATCTTCTAAAAGATGCTTCTGACACTTCAAAGCCTTGCATATTTTTCATGTTCGGATCTAATTTGCTTCCAGAATAATATTCACTTTTCTATCTGCAGCAAACATTCTAAAACAAAATTTAGAGTATATAATTCTTTAATACAAAATTTCATAATAGTTATCATCAAAACATAGAGATATTATTAAGAACCAATCTGTATTCTAACAAAGATGTCATGACATATGTCTCGATATCTTGTTTGAAACATATGACAGCAATACTATTATAACATTTGATGAAGATGTTAGAACATCTTGCTTAACATTAGTGTAGAATCATGTTTTACCAAAATTTAGCCAATCATAGAATCATGGAACTAACATCTTCCATACAAGGCATATTAGTTTATACTAAACTATGGTTCTAGCAACTACTTGTCCACGACACACACCAAGGTACCCTTGTGTCTAAGCATCACCATCTAAGTCAATTCCATAACCTAATTATCTCTCTAATTCAATTACCTAGTTATATCCTAGGTTTCCTCATTCATCTTCATACGATTTTAATCAATCTATTTCACCATCAAACATCCAATCAACATATAGCATACACATTAGCATGCCATAAATATTTTTAGGCATATTCAAGTAATTATGCACAAGCAAGACACACATAATCAAAACAAGTATTTCACATACAATATTATGGCTTATGAATTCTTACTACCCTCTACCAAGAATCCTTGGTGGGTTCATGATCTCTTCTCACCATTTAATATCCCATTGGATTGTCTTTCCAATGCTTCAAGTCCCATATCTATCAGATTCTTGATTATTGAGTTATGGTGGAAACGAGAACCATACTACACGCATTCATTTCAATTCCATTTCTATCCTATATATATATATATATATATATATATATATATATATATATATATATATATATATATATATATATATATATATATATATATATATATATATATATATATATATATATATATATATATATATATATATATATATATATATATATATATATATATATATATATATATATATATATATATATATATATATATATATATATATATATATATATATATATATATATATATATATATATATATATATATATATATATATATATATATATATATATATATATATATATATATATATATATATATATATATATATATATATATATATATATATATATATATATATATATATATATATATATATATATATATATATATATATATATATATATATATATATATATATATATATATATATATATATATATATATATATATATATATATATATATATATATATATATATATATATATATATATATATATATATATATATATATATATATATATATATATATATATATATATATATATATATATATATATATATATATATATATATATATATATATATATATATATCCATGTTTCTAGTTCACTATCACATAAAATATTAAAGTAGTATTCCAACGCTTCCGGCCGTGCCTCATTCTGAGTTACGGTTCTCAAGTTATAGGGAAAATAAGAAAACAATATTTTTCTACCTGCTGTCATGGTCGCACGACGAACGGAAAGCGAGCTAGCTCGCCCTGCAAGATCAGAAAATCCAGAATTCTCAAAATCGCATTTGGAAGGTGAAAATGACTAAATTCCTTTAACCCATATGGTCATATTGCACCCAACAACCCAAATTAGCATGGATTAACATATATAGGCATGCAAATCATCAAATTCATCAGTAGAACACAAATTCATCATATATTACATATTATCACACAAAAACGTAATTCCCCCAAACTCCTAAATTTCTTCGCCCAAATGTTATACTAACTATGAAACTGACCTTGATGAAGAAGATTGATGATGGAGATGGATATTGTTGACGAATTTCCTCTTCTTCCACCAAGAGTTCTTCGCTTCCTCTTTCTCTCCTCTTTCTCTTCTTTTCCTCTTTTCTTTTTTCTTACTACTATCTTTTCTTCTTTTTTTCATAAATATATATAATACATATATATAATGTAATATTATACAACAGTGTAAAATATCTTCATTTGATATTTGGTCATCTGACACCAATTGACCAAATATTAGAGTTACCTAAATGTCATCTTTATACTTATTAATACTGGTCTGTCTCTTTCATTAACAATTGCTCTCTCTTCAGAGTTCACTAATTACTCTATTGATCCCAATTGATAGCATTTATAGGACTTAGGAGTTCCAATTATCATAACTTCCAAAAATAGAGTACATAGGAACTTTGTTGACCTCAATTGAAACCTAATTGAGCAATTAAGGGAATATGTGGTATTACATTCCCCACAAATTGAAATTCGTCCCCAAATTTCCTTGACTCAAGAAATTATTACTTGTTGCATCACCGTCTTAGATCTACACTTGATTTTACTTCCGTTATAACTTCTAACGCACTCAATTTTCCAACTTGTCTTCATAGACCAAACTTCTTCCTCCACAAATTCTCAAAATTCCTGGTTTCGACCATATCCTCATTCCAATGTTTAGTTATCTATTAAATTTGCTTTTCCTTAATTCATTTATCATGCTACTCCGAGACACTTGGTCACATTCCACTTTCATAATCTGCAACTTCACGTTCTTCTACTATGTTACAAAACATAACCACATCATCCTATCTAGGTTCGAACAATCAACACTCCTCAAATATCTACGAGATAATTCACCAATTCCTTGTCTACATATGATACTCACAACCACTCTCTTAAAAGTCCTTCAAAATTCAAAACCACTTCATAATCCCTCAATCGACATCCTTACCAGTCTCACTTGATTTGATACTATACGTTGTATCCAGTTACACCTGATGCTTCATCTATTTCGTATTATACCAATAAAGTGACACCCTCAACCCGAGATTGTCTTACTTCTATTCTTACAAGTAACCATCCTTCTGATTCCTATTACTCTGACTGAACACTTTCATCGTGCTACTCTAATTTTAATAGTGGAACACCTCAAATTCTTAAACACTACTAGATAGCTAATAGCCTACGTAGAAACACTCTTATCCACCAGAGTGCCTACTAACTAACGGTACAAGAACCTTACCGACACACTAACATTTATAACCACCTCAACACTTCTAGATGATAGATATGCAGGGGTTATATGACTACATCCACAAAAGTATACAACTCCCAATCTCATTCTGAGCCCGAAGTAGCTTATCCAAAAGTATACAACTCCCAATCTCAATGCTATACATGCATCTAAGTTGTGTCCTTCATCTCCTTTGTGAAATTCACAGTTCAGGTTCGCATTATGCCATGGTCCTGGCACAGGATTGGATAATCGTGGAGTCACTAGTGAGTTCTGAATCAGTAGCGGGTAAAGTTTGCTTAACGATACTGGAGTTGGTCTACCGCAAGTCTTACTTTTCCTGACATGATTTTTCTTGTTTGATTTATGGCTTTGAGAACCTTAAGGAGGAACAAACACCGACTGGTGAAAGACTTCAGTTGAACGCCCTAGTGCCCCAGTATGATAGTCCCATTTAGCGTTGGTACCACAGTAAGGAGGAATTACTGGTTTCAGCTCCTTTGGTATTATCAATTTGCCTTGGATCAAATATGGAAATATCTGATTGTGTGACTTTGGAAACAGACTTTCTGGTTTCCTTGGCTTTTGATGGGCGTGCTGACGCGGTTGACGGTTATCTGGTGGTTGATACCGATAATGTCCTTGAGTTGGAGGAATCATCAGAGATAATGCATCCCTAGTTTCTCTGGACGTCACATGGTCAAGGTGACCTTCCTTTTTCATCATGTTCTGAAATGTCTCTAGAACCCAATTCATCTGACATTTGAGAATTCTGATGTCCTCTTTCAGCATTTCATGGGCTTTCAAAAGTTCCTCCATTGTTGTCATTTGTCTCGGATATGTGCTAGGTATCCCTTTTCTATCTCTCTGATCAAGAATGACGCAAGGCTGAGAAATGCAAATGTATAATGCAAATGCAATGCAAAAGCAAACTGGTTTTACAAAACTCAGAAGATTGACTAGGTCAAAACCCTCATTTCATCAACCGTTGGAAAAGTTACAACTTTTAAAAAATACTAGAAATCGACTGGGTTTTACAAAACTAGTTGCGACGTGACATGCTTATGGTGATATGATGGGATGATGCACACATAACACAAAGGCAAGTATTCACAAATACAATGCATACACAAAGACCTCCTAGGCTCAAGATCAAATTAAGGAGTCAAAGGTCCACCCATCCCTTAAGGATTTGTACTATGGGTTAGTTTGTACCTGCCGAACGGGTTCTACAAAGTTCCCAGAGTCATCAACCCATCTTTTGGATATTATCAACTTCCCAAATCACTTGGTAATCGATAATATTCTCAAGAGAATCTCGTCTGAGTGTAGTATCGCGTATTAACTATTTCGGAAATACTTCCTTATAGTCATCGCACTACGTCCTAATAAGGCCAAAGTGGGGTAAAAAGGTAACTAAAGTCCACAGTGTCATGGGCTCCGTCGTCGAAAGTAGCATTGTTTTCATGAATACTCGATCAACAACACTAAACTTTCAAGAGGGCCTACACCGAGCGATGGTTTCTCAAGTTAGCTTGGTCAGGAATCAACTCCCTATAAGCCTTCTTGAATATACCACCATCCTATCACAATTGCACTCAAGTCCGGGTATAGGACCGTCTCACTACTCAAATCACCCAATACCCCTTAATCAAACAAATATATTGACAAATATACATGTTAAGCAAATATTTACAAATATAGCATGCAATTAAACAAAATAGGCTAAACCTTCAAATTAAGTATGGTCTCCCCAATGAAGTCGCCATTTCTGTTGCGGTGAGAATCGTGATACCAAGCTATTGATTAACTTGAATTTAAATTCTTAAATTACAACCGGACTTTAATTTATCCAAAGGAAAGGTCTAAAGAAAGAAAAACCCTTTTCGCGATGTAACAATAATGCTAAGAGATTCGGGGATCGGGGGTTGGTTATGCATAGGGTAGGTATTTCACATCCTAAACATCTGTAGTACTCTACAGGAACCTTTTGTTTGTTTGCATGCTAAGTTGGTAAATGTTTGCTAAGGTTTGAGTTGGGTAAAGGGTGTAGGATGAAACCTAAAGATAGTTTCTATGTTTGCTCACAAAGACGTCGCATCCTCTGCCTACGTATCCTAACTAGGATAGAATCAGAGCAATCGTAGTTCACCTCACTAGGGATGAAGAACACTCGATTATGATCAAGGTTCAAAGGGGAACAAACATATCCATGCTTGTGTAGAGTTTCACGAAACTCTCTAGATCTATATTGAACTCTCAAGAAAGGGAAGTAAGTAATCATTTCCATGATTCTTACATAGAGTTAACCAAACTCTATCATAAAGTTCTACGTTGTAAGACCAAATGGTTCTATCCAGACCAAAAGGTGGAAGAAGGGGAAAGGTTGCTCGTCAAGATAATCGTATCTTGTGCCTACGTATTCTCATTGTCTAATGAGAAATCAGAGCGGTCGTAGTTCGGGCTTGAACTACAGAATAAGGATCAATTGGTTCTTTCCAGACCAAAAGAGGGAGAAGGTTCTATCCAGACCTACGAGTTTAAATCCTATTGGTTCTATCCAGACCAAAAAGGGGGAGAAGGTTCTATCCAGACCTATGAGGGTAAATCCTATTGGTTTTATCCAAACCAAAAGGGGGAGAAGGTTCTATCCAGACCTATGAGTTTTTTGAGCTATCTATGACCCAAAGGTCAATAGAGAGACTTTCCTTTGGAAGGGAAAAGATAAGGCAACTTGGATGAGAACTAAAGAGTTTCATCATTTTGGGGAAATAAACTTAACAAAGCATAAACATTCACACATGATGAATATAAGGGATATGGTTACAACCAAGAATGATCAAGCATATTATAATAAGCAAGGATCTAAATCAGGATGAATGGTTACAACCAAAGCAAGCATTTAAGATATTACAATATTAATGATTTCAATCAAGATAGATGGTCACAACCAAAGCAAGTATCAAGATATTACAATATTAAGAAGGGTAAGTTCTTACAAGACTTAATGAAAGGTGAAAACCAAAGCATATCTTGACAAAGAATGGGGTATATCTTAATAAAGATGGAAGGGGATCTTAACAAAGATGCATCTTAACAAAGATAAGGCTTCAACAGGGCTTACAAGATGACGTGTATACTTACAGGCATCATGCCTAATCAAATAATGTCACAACAAATGTAAGTGAGAAGTTCAAAACTTCATGGGAGAAAACTTTCAAGTTTTAATGATGATTAAACACAAATGCTTACAAGCAAGAGTTTTAGTCAAACTCAAGTACCCAGGGATGCTAACAAGCCAAAATTATAAATTTAAAATAAAACTCAGAAGAGAATGAAATTAAAGTTTTGAAATGAATAAATGAGAGATAGGAAGGTGAAAACCCTAAAAACATTCATGGTAGCATGTGAAATGCAAGTAGAAAGTTCACATTTATGAGTTTTAGGCTTACCTCTTGAATCAAGCTTAAGCAATAATAAAACCAGAGATATTGAGAGCTCTTACAAGGTCTTCAAATGTTCCTAGGTTGATGAATAGATGCTCCAAAGAACCTCCAAGCAAGCTAGTGGACGAAATGCCTTGTAAATGAAGGAAAAACTCTAAAATCTAAAGATTTCAAAGACCAACTCACTCAAACCTTGTTACATAAGTGTGGAAGTGATTTAGATAGCTTCAATACATCATATTTGATGTGTTTGAAGTGTTTCTTGAGTTGGAAAAAGTTTGCAAATGGTTTTGGAAGGTGTTTTGCAAAAATAGATTTTGAGGGATTTTGGAGACTGTCGCTTCCGCGAAAATAAGGTGCCGGAAAAACAGAAGAGTCGCCACCTTTCGTTATTTATCCCTCGGAGCGGGAAAGGAAACGATCGGAAAAACCTGACGAAAAGGGTATAAGACAAGGTCATCGCAATCGTTGTCTGGGTTCGGGAGTCGGTTACGCAAGGGGAAGGTATTAGCACCCCTCACGTCCGTTGTACTCGACGGGAGCCACGCTTGTTATGTTTACTGGACGAGTTGGTTTTATCTATCTACCTATCAAGGCTGGCTTAAAAAGAAAAGAAAAATGACTCGGCAAAGTGTCGCACTTTATGCCTACGTATTCTCATCAGAGAATGAGAAATCAGCGTCAACGTAGTTCGACCTACTACGGGTTACGGGGAAGGTGGCTCGCCAATACATCAATATTGTGCCTACGTACTCTCAACAGGTATGAGAGATCAGAGCTTACGTAGTTCGGGATAATACGGATTATGGGGATTCAGATTCATCTGTTTTATCGAGTAGGGTTAAACAGCAATTCCAGCAGTTAGGGACAAAGCCTGTTTGCGGTAGAACTGAAGTTTAACGACACTCTTTTCTTCAGAAAAGCTTCCTTTGAATTATGGGCCCACGGGGCAAAAAGGTTTGAAGTTTTTTTTCTGTCTTTTACGGAAGAAGTGTTTTTTATTGTGTTTGCAATTTCAATCGCACTAAAGACTATGATCTGAGAGTGAATGCGTCGCATGTCACCCAAAGGGTGCCATACTAAACATCCATACTGTTGGAAAAAATCTCTCCAACAATCCTTTCTCAGATAGCTTAAGGCTCGTAACGTACGAAAGAAATCAGTCATGATTACTGTATTTTAAGCTCTTTTGAGATGAGAAGAGAACAAGCTCAACTAAAGGGAGACTATCAAGTCCTACTGTTGTCATGCCGAGGATTCATCCTATAGTTGAAGTTTGAAACAGGGAACTCCTAGAAGTTATCATGCATAGGTTTCAACCTAAAGTTCTGTCATCACTTCCTTATCAAAGGAAATGAGAGTCCTAAGGGATCATATCAATGATAAACAGAAACAGATAAAGCATCAGCTTAAACAGTAAACAGTAAATGACTGTAAAATGCATGCAATGCAAGTGAGGGAGGAAATGTGTGTGGGGCAGCAGCCTCCACAAGCTCATCTCAACCTCAAGCCAGATATGAGTAACTGCAATCATACAGGAAGAAATAACATCATGCTATCAAGCAAAATATAAGAGACTGCAATCATACAGAAGAAAATAGAATGCTGTCAAACAAAACAAACCACATGGGCAAGGGAGTTGGGCTCTACCGAATACCCGCAAGCAAAGCCATACAGTAACAGTACAAGCAGAGGGAGCAACTCAACCTCTAGTGCAATCATGCTCCTAGATTAAAGTCAGTCTAGATATGGACTTATTCTAATGCATCAAGCAAATCAAACAAGGCACATCAGCACAGAAAAGAAAATAGACAAGAAAGAAAGCAGATCAACAACTCCCTCTTTCAATTCCAAGCTTCAGCTCTTCTGACAGCAACTCAGTCTTCAGACTTCAACAACTCTTCAGGGCTATTGTCTTCCATGACAAATATCAACTTGCTTCTCCAAGGTTTCAATCCATCAAACATAAGTGTCAACTTAATCTTCTTCTTCAAGCTTCAGTTTCTCAGTCAATTCCACCTTCAGGCTACACTCTTAACTACAAGTATCAACTTGATTCCTTCAGGCTCTCCAAGCATCAA
This sequence comes from Lathyrus sativus, assembly GCA_963859935.3. Taxonomy (NCBI): domain Eukaryota; kingdom Viridiplantae; phylum Streptophyta; class Magnoliopsida; order Fabales; family Fabaceae; genus Lathyrus; species Lathyrus sativus. The sequence goes on along the minus strand of OZ012740.1, from coordinate 123,311,400 downwards.
TGTAAGTATCAACTCATCCTTTATTCCTCAAGCTTTAGCTTTTCACTCAATCTCAATTGAATCCTCTTCATAAGTATCAGCTTAGTTCTCATGCTTCAGCTCTCTTTGCTTTACCAGTATCAACTTGGTCTTCTTCATTTACAAGCCTTAGCTTCTCAGAGTAGTCTTCAATCACATGGAAGTGTCAACTTCATCCTTCAATTCTCTAAGCCTCAGCTCTTCACTCAATATCCATTGGGTCCTCAAGTATCAACCTGTTCTTCTTGCTCTTCAAGCTTCAGCTACAATGGCAATACTCAAGGAATCATCCTCTTCCTCACTTTTCAATGAAGTCCTCATCTTCAAACTCAAGTCCAATATCTTTCAAGATACTCAAACCAGAAGATAATTGATTTAACAGGATGAGGGGAAATGATAAACAACTTACTGACAACCAAAGGAAGCCTGTAAGGGTTCATCATTATGAGAGACTGGTTCCCTCAAAGTTCTACTTCCCAGATAAAGCCACTCATCCTTCCAAAGGAGGGATGGGAATATCTGAGAAGGACTTTTAGTCATTGGGAGGAATGGAAGCACAAGATGCTTTCCATATTTGTGAAAGAAATCATTCTAACTATGAGGCTCTCCATATGTTCCTATCTCCTAAACCTTCATCAGATACCTTCAGGCACAGACAACTCCTAGCTCCAAGCAACTTCAAGCAACTTCAAGCATCCTCACCTTGTCCTCAACTTGTCTTCAATCTCAACCAAAGGCAAACCAAGCAAAAACCCTAATCTAAGGGGACTAAGGAAGTTAAACTAGTTGAATTAGTAAGTTAGGATCACCTAAAACCTAGTACTAAAGTTAGTCCTAACTAAAATACTAAAACCAATTGTAAAATCCTACAAAAATTACTATGGGAACCTAGGTCAATCATGACTCTACCATATTAATTTCAGAGATCAAATCATCAAATTAGACCTAGAACTAAATCCTACATTATAAGGTATCAAACCTAAACCCTAAAAGGAAGCGCCTAAATATCAATCTAGAAAGCACACCTATTTTCATCACAAAAATGTGATAAAAATACTATGGGAGCATACATGTCTAACCTATTCACACAAAAAAATTAGGCTCAAAATCATCACCAAGTGATCACACTAAATTCCACAAAATTATGTATCAAACATAACCATTTTAATATCAATTAAAATATAAATTTCCCATTAAATCAGAAAATACATGAAATGACAATATTTTTTCTCTAAACAATACTAGACTCAATCATGAGTAAAATGCAAAAAGAATGGGATTAATTGGATTAATTTTCAATTTATTATGAATTTTCCAAGAACCATGAATAAAATGAGAAAATAAAAGAAAATTCAATTAAAATAATAACACGCGCGGTGCAAATAGCAACAAAACACAATTCAAATCATGGGTTGGGCCTTCAGGGGGGTGTGAATATCACTGACTTCACTAAGCCCAGCATCAGCTACTAAATGAAACACAACGTTTCATTTATTCAGATCCTTCACAACTGAACTTTAAAACGTGGCCATTGGATCAAGCTTCTAGTCAAAGTCCAACCATCATCCAACGGTGCTAACATCATCTTCTACCTTTTGAATGTCTGAGCTTCGCGCCCAGCTCCGGCCACCACCGGTGGAGCTCCGGTCACCATCCTCAACCCTAATTCTCTCTAGGAGCCTCTATTGCAAATGGTCAAAACATGAATCTTGTCCCAAATCTTGTCACGAATTCAATCATACCCTTAGCTTCCTCTGAAACCTCAAGATTCACCAAATCTAATTCTCAACCGAAAATGGTAATTCACCTATTTTGTCTCTAATTCTCCAATTAACTATCTGAAATCCATCCTACACCATTCTACAATACTTCTAACACCTTAATTCAACATGATTCTACCTAATTCATGCTAGAGGAAGAAAGTTACCAACCTGAAAATCTTGGATGAACAGATGCACTAAACCTCCAAATCAAGCTCTACAATCTTGCAGACACGATCAATGAACCCTCCCCTTGCTTCTATATGCAAAAGAGCCAGTTGAAAGTGCTTGAATCTTGAAACCCGATGGTGAGTTGCAGGTGGAAAATTCTGACTTCAAGAGCACCAATTAGCCACGAATTCTTCTTGATAATGATCTGGAATCACTCCTTGACATCCATGGAAGAAGTTTCAATCAAGAAAATGGGTGGAGAGTGAAGAATTTGGTGAAACCGATTGCACTTGCAAGCTATGAAATTTCAATCTCAATCTATGCTCTCTCCTTCAATCATCACCAACCTTTGCATTGGATCAACTCTATTCAATATATAGATGATGTTTGGATGATCTAGAGCTCTCTAGATCCTTCTAATGAGAATTTCCACTTCTCATGTCATGAGATTTTCAACCATGTATCATGATATGCACACACCTTGCAAACAACTTGGAATTTATCTCATTCACTTTCAATTTCTCCCCTAGTGACATGTTGAAAGTGTTTAGCTTACCAAAGGCCTTGCTCATGCCTTGATTCTATGTTTTGCACATGTTACTTAATATGCAAGTAACCACTTTTCAAAGCAAGTCCACAAATTGAATCTCAACTCCAAAATGTGGCTAAACCAATGTTCTTAAAATGTTTTCTAGAGTCAAAATGATATATTACATGCCATGGTTTGGATGTGTAGGTTGAAAATATCAATTTCCAACTTTGATTCATTTAACTTATACCCTTATTTTAGGTCATTTTTGCAACTTTGAGATAAAAGCATTTCCATCATCTCATGACCTCCTTACTAGCCTTAAAACATCATTTTGAACAAGTTTGATGTTGAACATTTTTCCATTTGAAGCTTGGAAATAGGAGTTATGGCCTTATGGTTGAAATGACCTGTAATCACCAAATGACCAAAATGCCCTTGACTTGTCAAAGCCATAACTTGAGTTCTACAAATCCTATCAAGGACTTCTAGTACTCTCTAGAAAGCTAAGAAGATAAAATTCCATAGGAATCATCCTTCTTGGGCAAACGTTTGATGCAAGTTGGGTAACTTTCAAGGCCCCAGATTCACATACCTCAGATGACCTTTAACTTGTCAAAGTCATAACTTGAGTTCTACAAATCCTATCAAGGACTTATAATACTCAAATTAAAGCTAAGAACAAGATCTAAAACATTCATGTTGGGGGAAAGATGAGATGAAAATCACATCTTGAGCTAAACTGCCTTGAAGATAGGGGTCAAACTAGGGGATTTTACACTGTCAAGACTTAGAAACCCTAGCTTGAAACTTCTCAAACTCTTCAATCATGATGAGTTGACCTTGGAATCATCCTTATAAAATCTCAATGCCTCAATCCATGATCACATGGCTCTTGAATTAGGTCTCAACCTTGTTCAAATCATCAGTTGACCTAGGGTTGACCCAATCAAACCCTAATTATACCACTCATGGCTGAGTCTTCTTAATCTTGCACAATGACCTGTATAGGCTTCATGATGGCTTTCAAGACATCTCATAAGCTCTCTCAAGGCTTCAAGTCCACATTCCTGGCTTTAGAATCATCTAGGGAGCTCCCACAACTCTCAAGTTAGGAGGCACACAACTCTTGGTTTCAACCACTCTCTCTGAGGATCTTTTGACTTCTCTGACAAGGAAATCAACCCTTGAACACTAGAATAACCTTCTTAGCTAGCCTCAAAGCCTTGCATAGCTCTTGATTGGTAATCATACCTCTTGATCTCCTGCATACATATCAATGAAATGCAAATGATAATGCTAATGTGAATGAAATGAAACATAAGCTAGGTAAAGAAATGTTGGTCAAATTTTGGGGTGCAACAGAGACTTAGTGAGATTTTGCAAGAATTTGGTGATTGTGTAAGGGAAAGAGTTCTAGATGGTTTATAGAATGAAACTGGTGTGTTTGTGATGTAGGAAGTGAGTTCTATTTATAGCCAAAGGCCTTGGACCAAGGTATGGGCAAAAGTGAAGCAAATTGCCAATTTTAACCTTCCATCATGAAAATCTTTGAGTTTTCCAATGCAATCTTCATACTTATATTTAAGCCACTCTACTAAGATATTCTCCATGCCCTATATATTGTTTTCATCATGCTTGATAGGTTAGGAGGTGACTTGTTGAAGTAAAGTTGATGATTTGACAAGGGTAGCCACCTTTTTTCTCTTTCTTCACTATTCACTTTTGCAACTTGCATTAAATAATGATTTCCTTTGATCTTTGTGCTATTTTCGTGTGAATTGATATTAAAATGTTAATTCTCAATTCAAACATCATAAATGAGGTTTAGCCTTTGATTAGCATCGATTTGGAGAGGTTTTGGAATAAAAAACTCATGCTGACCTAGTTTTGCGAATGTGAGTTTTTGCCAACTTGTGGATCTTGGTTCTCTCTAACCAGGAAGAGTTATGGAACCCACATTTACTTTTTAAAATCCCAAATTAGGCACTACAATATTTATGCTTGTTTTAGGAACTCATTCCCCTTGAAACTAGGTCAAAAACCCTTGTGTGGTTAAAGAGTTATGGCTCTGCCCTTTTCAAAACCTTAATTTCCCAACTTTTCGATTAGTTATCAATTCTTGACCCAATGGTCACCAAAATTCATGAATAGATGTGATATACCATTAGGAACATAATTGCATTCAATTTTGGGTCAAAACCATGTTGGTCAATGAGTTGACTTTTCAATCAGACGAACCGATTGATTGAAGAACTCTGAAACGACTGTTGGTGTTCTGGGTATCTTGAAGCCTTGAAGCTTCTTGAGTAGACTTTACTAAGCTATAGGAACTTTATGGACCATGATCCCACCATTGGAACACTTTTTAAATCAAAATTCAAACTACGGTTGACTTTTCCTAATCGAAAACCCTAATCGGGTATCCTGAACTGCACCGTTCTCAATTCCTGGATGACAACCTCAAATTGGATTCATACTTGACCCCATGTAGTATCCTTGATCTTATTTATAGTTGAATCAATCCAACACATTGATTGATCAAACCACCGAAGCCTCGATTTTGATGGTACGGAACCCTGATTTATCTGCATCTTGACAAAGATAAACTTGAAATGGGTTAAGGTTAGTTAATCAAATGAACATGATCCTAGAATGATGATGAGGATCTAAGGGGTCAAAATTTGGGGTGCAACACCTAGTCCAACAAAAGGTGTATTTGTGATGAGCCCAAGCCTTTGCGGTTGGTATCAATTTTGGTAAAACTAACTTATCAAAAATATGTTGGACAAAATGTCCTAACATGATGAAGAACTAACTGAAGATTAAGATGTTGGACAAGATGTCATATCATGATGATTCGACATCTCTGTCTGTTATGTTTTAATTTTTAAGTCTACTATTTTACTTATCCAGTAGTTAGATTATTCTAGGGTTATTTGTTATTCCTAGGTGGCGTCCAAGATTGAGGAATCAGAGATTCTGATTATAATTTGAAGATGTTGTTTCTAAGTATGGAGACACTTTAGGAAACTTAGGATTGAAGAAACTATTCTATATAAGAATTAGTTGCAGATTTTGAGCAACAAAATTGATGCATTTTGGAGCCTAATTTTAGTCTACTTTATGGTTATAAATAGGATGGATTTAACCTAAGAAAGGTGTGGAATTTACACTGTTGCTTAGTGTGTACTAGGGTTTATACTTTGTGAGCCTCTCTTGTATTGTATTGATACTAAAGCTGGACAATTTACATTGAGTTGTAATTTTCGTCATTACTGTGATTGAAAGGGAAATGAGAAGGGTCTCATACCTAGGAAGAGTCTTAGGTAGAAATTAAGCACATGTAGTGATTAAGTGATAAGTTGTAAACCAGAGGTTGTTTAGCTTAGAATCAATACTATCAAGTGGATTTCATTTCTGGCTTGAAAGCCCCCAAACTAGGGAAAACCAATCATGGCCCAAACGGCTCCCAAGGACTAGGCTCTCTTGGGGATCTGCAAACTCGGCTGGGGGAAAAGGAATCATCCTGCTTGGGGGAGAGTACAACTCTGCGAGGAACCTCAATTCCGCTGGGGACTTCAGTCTGGAACTATCAATTGCTGCACACTTCATCGTATGACTCAGCTGGGGAGATGCCGTTCCTTCAGGATACATCTGATTGGGGAGAGAATCTTCTCTGCCTGGGGAAACATATCAATGCTTACGATCTCACGTTCAGACTCTGCGGGGAGAGACTGTTGCACTTTGCTGGAGAAGGAGGAATCATCCTGCTTGGGGACGCATACGGCGTACTGCTTGGAATATGCTGTACCTGTAATAACACAAACAAACAGACAAGATGCCCTTCTCAAAGGGACCTATCAAGGTTATCATCTTGTGGCAATGTTTAAGTAATTCATTGTTTCAACAATCAGTGGCCTAGGCCAGTAAGTTTATGTATGCGCATTTTGTCAAAAACATCGGCGTTCTTTTTCGCGAACAAAACAGATAAATGCTAAACAGACAAACATAATTGCTGAATAGTATACATTTTATTGATAACGAACCCCTGAATGGGTAAAAATGTTTTACAACAGATGCAAGCTCCTGGAATGAGGAAGCCGCGCAAAAATAAAACATAAATATACATCAGTATATACACATGTCGGCAACGAGGCGTAGACGAACACCATGAGTTGATCCCTCTATGACTCACTCGACTTCGATACTTCTCCGACGCTTCAGCTTCAGAAGAGATTGATTCAGATGAATGGCCCTCAGGTCTTCCAAACCACTAAACAAATACAGTCCACACGCGAAACGCAGTCATTTGCTTTTTCAAATCCCTAACTTTTTCCTGAATCGCCCTTCAGGGTTTTCGATTCACCGGGATACCCTTTTTTGCCAAAGTCGCCCTTCCAGGTTTTTGACTTTGCGGGTGTACATTTTTTCAATTTATATCCCTAATTTTTGCCCGAACCTTTTTCCTTTTTTATGGTTCGCCGGGATGCCCCTTTTTTCCTGGATATTCTTTTTCTTTCCAGCGGGTCATTTTTAAGCAAAGTATTTTTTAACTGCGTCCGCGTTCATCGGGGATGCAAAATCTTCATCATCCATCGTGGATAACAACAAAGCTCCTCCCGAGAAGACCTTGCTGACGACGTACGGACCTTCGTAATTAGGAGTCCACTTGCCCCGGTGATCGTAGTGTGGAGGAAGAATCTTCTTCAAGACGAGATCACCCGTCTGAAAGCTTCTAGGACGCACCTTCTTATCATAAGCTTTCTTCATTCGGCTTTGGTACAGACGACCATGCCCAATCGATGCTAACCTCTTCTCATCCATCAGGCTGAGTTGGTTTAGTCGGTTCTTAATCCATTCTGCCTCATCGAGTTTCACGTCAACCAAAACTCGCAAAGAAGGAATCTCCACTTCTAACGGCAGGACAGCTTCCAGACCATACACTAAGGAGAAAGGAGTTGCCCCGGTTGATGTACGTACCGTCGTACGATAACCGTGCAATGCAAATGGCAACATCTCGTGCCAATATTTGTAGGTCACAACCATCTTTTGAACGATCTTCTTGATGTTCTTATTGGCCGCTTCAACAGCGCCATTCATCTTCGGCCGGTAAGGAGAGGAGTTGTGGTGTTCAATCTTGAAACTTTGGCACAACTCCTTCATCATCTTGTTATTCAGATTCGAACCATTATCAGTAATGGTCCGCTCGGGAATTCCGTAACGACAGATGATATCCCTCTTTATGAATTTAGCCACCACCTGCTTGGTCACATTAGCATATGAGGCTGCCTCCACCCACTTGGTGAAGTAGTCAATAGCTACTAGAATGAAGCGATGATCGTTGGATGCAGTGGGCTCGATCTTGCCTATCATGTCGATGCCCCACATGGAGAACGGCCACGGGGAGGACATGACATTCAACGGGCACGGCGGCACATGAACTTTATCAGCATAAATCTGACATTTATGACATCTTTTCGCGAATTTAAAGCAATCCGACTCCATCGTCAGCCAGTAATACCCTGCTCTCAGGATCTTTCTTGTCATCGCGTGCCCACCGGCGTGCGTACCAAACGTGCCTTCATGGACTTCTTCCATGAGCATACTCGTCTCTTTCTCATCTACACATCTGAGTAGCACGAGATCATAGTTTCTTTTATACAAAACTCCATCAGGATTGAGATAAAAATTTCCAGACATCCTCCTCAGAGTCTTCTTATCCTGGGTTGACACTCCCGCGGGATACTCCTTAGTCATAAGGAAAGTCTGGATATCATGGAACCATGGCTTGCCGTCGGCGGCTTCCTCGATTGCAAAGACGAATGCAGGTCTATCAAAACGAGAAAGGACAATTCTTGGAGCTTCATTCCAAAAATTGACTTTATACATCGAAGCCAACGTGGCTAAGGCATCAGCCATCTGATTTTCTGCTCTGGGTACATGATGGAGTTCCACTCGATCAAAGAACGGAAGTAGCCTTCTGGCATAGTTCATGTACGACACCAAATTCGATTGACGAGTCTCCCACTCCCCTTTAATCTGGTTGATCACAAGCGCCGAGTCACCATATACGTCTAGGTTCTTGATTCTCAAATCAATTGCCTCTTCTAAACCCATGATGCATGCTTCGTACTCCGCTTCATTATTGGTGACCGGAAACGTCAGTCTCGCAGTGAACGGGATGTGGGATCCGTGGGGAGTCGTGATGATCGCCCCGATGCCACTTCCATAGGAGTTAACCGCCCCGTCAAATATCAATTTCCACTGGGATTTCCTATCTGGCCCCTCGTCGGGCAACGGTTCATCGCAATCCTTCGCTTTGAGAAACATGATATCCTCATTAGGGAATTCAAATTTCATCGGCTGATAATCTTCGATCGGCTGTTCGGCCAGGTAATCAGACAATACGCTTCCCTTTATGGCCTTCTGGGAAACGTACTGAATATCATATTCCGTCAACACCATTTACCATCTGGCAATCCTGCCCGAAAGCGCTTGCTTCTCGAAGACGTACTTGATCGGATCCATCTTCGAAATCAGCATGGTGGTGTGGTTGAGCATGTACTGTCGTAAACGTTTGGCAGCCCAGGCTAGTGCACAACACGTTTTCTCCAGCATTGAGTAACGAGATTCACAGTCTGTGAACTTTTTACTCAAGTAGTAAATGGCATGCTCCTTTTTTCCCGTCTCGTCGTGCTGACCGAGAACACACCCCATACTATTCTTAAGAACTGTCAAGTACATGATTAATGGCCGTCCAGCCACTGGGGGTATCAAGATTGGAGGTTCCTGCAGATACTGTTTTATCTTATCAAATGCCTTCTGGCAATCCTTGTTCCAGATAATCGCCTGATCTTTCTTTAGTAGTTTGAACATCGGTTCACACGTGGCCGTGAGCTGAGAAATAAACCTTGCAATGTAGTTTATTCGGCCCAGGAAACCATGAACTTCTTTTTCTGTTTTTGGCACTAGCATTTCTTGTATCGCCTTTATCTTCGCAGGATCAACCTCGATGCCTCTTTCGCTCACGATAAACCCCAGTAACTTTCCGGACCGTACTCCGAAAGTACACTTGTTAGGATTCATCCTCAACCTGAACTTCCTAAGCCTCTCAAAAAGCTTCAGCAATCATGTCATCAACATAGACTTCAATCTCATGATGAATCATATCATGAAACAAAGTGACCATTGCTCGTTGGTAAGTGGCCCCTGCGTTCTTCAAACCGAAATGCATTACCATGTAGCAAAATGTTCCCCAGGGCGTAATAAACGTAGTTTTGTCCATGTCCTCCGGCGCCATCTTGATCTGATTGTAACCGGAGAAGCCATCCATGAACGAAAACACGGAGAACTGAGCTGTATTGTCGACCAACACATCAATATGAGGCAGCGGGAAATCATCTTTAGGGCTCGCCCTGTTCAAATCCCGATAATCGACGCACATCCGTACCTTACCGTCCTTCTTCGGTACAGGCACTATGTTGGTGACCCACGGAGGGTAAGTGGTGACCGCTAAGAAGCTAGCATCAAGCTGTTTTTGCACTTCTTCTTTGATCTTAACGGCCATATCCGGTCGTGTCCTCCTAAGCTTCTGCTTAACGGGAGGACAATATTCTCACAGCGGCAAGTGATGGACCACGATGTCGGTGTCAAGTCCGGTCATGTCTTCGTATGACCAAGCAAAGACATCACTATACTCTCTTAGCATCTCGACCAATCTCTGCTTGACATCACTCTGCAATGCAGCCCCTATTCTGACACTCCTGACAAGTTCTTCAGAACCCAGATTCATAATCTCGATCTCTTCTTCGTACGGCAGAATAACTTTCTCTTCTTGTTTCAACAAGCGGGCCAACTCTTCGGGAAGGTCTTCGTCTTCATCAATCTCTTCTTCAGCTTGATAGATCGGGCAATCGAAGTCGAAGTGAGTCGTAGAAAGTCCAGAGTCGATGTCATCTGCTATGTGGATCCTGCAATAACAAGCGTTAAGCTTTAAACAAGGATATGCAGGTTAGCACAAACCTCATTGCCATTTTATTATTTTTCAAAAAAAAATATAAAACAAGAATAATAGAGATCACAATATTTGAATACGAAGAAAAACGCCTTTTGATTTATTGAAAAAATGCATGTACATAATCAAACAAGGCACTGACAATAAAACCACTATGCCCCGGGTAGGACATAGGGTTGTACAATGATTGGAAAAAGTAAATCATTACTCTTCGCTTGTCATCTGGATGATATCCTTGACGGACCAGTTGGTAAGGCCCTCGCCTGGCTTGCTTGGCTGGATCCAAGAGTCGAGATCACAGTCGCTATCTCCGCTGTCTTCAGACACCGCGTTGATGCTTTCAAATATCACCCCGCCACTAGTAAACTGGATCGGCCCTTTACCCCGCGACGCACTGCTAGAAGAGGAGGCTTCAGCTCCAGGAGAATATCCCAACCCAAACTTGTCTTGCTTGTTAGGTATCTCCAAAATTCGCCCCCAGCCTGGGGTAGACCCGACTTGAACAACGGCCCGGGCTTCCTTGAAGGAAGAGAGAGTCATCTCTGGCTTCTCAGTGACTACAGGAGCTACGTCCTTGACTTTAACAGCTTCGAACGCTTGGCATAGGGTTTCGTGGATTTCCCCATCCATCTCAACATACTTGAAGGACGACAAATGGCTCACCATTATGTCTTCCTCGCCACAAACGGTCACTATGCTACCTCCGACAACATACTTGAGTTTCTGGTGCAACGTGGAGGTCACGGCTCCAGCGGCATGGATCCATGGCCGGCCCAAGAGGCAACTGTAGGCAGGCATGATGTCCATAATATAAAAGATCGCGTCGAATGTTTCCGGCCCGATTTGGATTGGTAGGGTCACCTCCCCGAAAACATGGCGTTTGGTTCCATCGAACGCCTTCACAACCAGATCACTGGGTGTGCAAATCACTCCACGAGTATCTAACTTCATTAATGCTTTCTTCGGAAGAACATTGAGTGACGACCCTGTGTCTACCAACACGTGAGACATAATCGTTCCCCTACACTCTATCGAGATGTGCAGAGCGCTATTGTGGTTCCTCCCTTTTGGCGTCAGCTCTAGGTCAGTGAACCCTAACCCATTTCCAGCATTCACGTGGGCTACTACCTCTTTTAGCTGGTTTACCAATATTTCCTGCGGTACATACGCGGCGTTCAAAACCTTCAGCAGCGCGTTGCGGTGTGCTTCAGAACATAGCAACAAATTCAGGATGGAAATCTTCGAGGGCGTCTGATGGAGATGATCCACAATCTTGTAGTCACTCTTTTTAATCAACCTCATAAGTTCCTCGGCATCTTTAACGAGTAAGTCTTTTTCTACCTCGCGAGGGATCTCTTCGACGACTTTACTCTTCCCTTTATCGGTTGCTTCAGCTCTGTCCGCTTTATCCGCCACGACCTCAGGTGGTGCAAATACTCTCCCGCTGCGAGTAATTCCGCTAACGCCCGCTAGGTTCCCCACAGACGACCCAAACGGTTCTAGCTCCAATTTCTGTCCATTGCAGTAGACTTCAGCCCCATAATGCCATGGGACAGCATTAGTGCTTTCGAAGGGTATCGGCCCAGCTTAGGTGATGGTAATCGTGGGCGGTCTGGGTGCAGAAATAGTTATCGTCTGGCGAGGGATGGTGATGGTGGCAACCTCATCATCTTGCTTTAGCATTACCTCTCCCGATCCGCTTTCGGCCCTCCAGCTGAACTGTAAAATCCCTTCAGTCATCAGACTTTGAATTCGCTCTATCAGCTGTTCACATCCATCAGGACTAGTAGCACAGCCCATACACAGCTCTCCGCAACCTGGAAAAAAACTTCTTTTCATCAGCTTAGCTTTAACGAAGCTAAGCGGCGTCTTCAGATCTCTGACATCAGTCAACAAATCCAAACTCTCGTCTTCGATAATGGCGTTTACTCCACCTCCCCTATGATTCGGCATAGGGTTCTTCATGACGTTTGGCACATTATCCGAGAAGTTGATGATCTTAGCGTCCACCATGTCCTGCACCTTATGCTTGAAGGCTTTGCAATTTTCTATTGTGTGGCCTGGTGCCCCTGAGTGAAACTCACAAGTTGCATTCGCGTCATAACCTGGCGGAGGTGCCCCTGTCAAGGGAGCCAAGGTTCTCTTCTGGATCAACTGTAGCTGAAGCAAAGTCTGCAATAGTTGCGCGTACGACATGGGCGGTGTCTCGAGGTGACGGCTCAACAAGGGCGCCCTATTCTGATACTTTCCGTACCCTTGTTGATTCGGCCGCTACTGCTGCGGTTGCTGCTGCTGTGGCTATTGAACTGCCGGGATAGTTATGCTGGCCACCTGTTGGTGAGGGCCTTTACCCTTCCTTCGAGCGTTGGTCACAACGCTCGTTTCTCCTTCCCGTCTTTTGCCACCATAAGGTTTCTTGCCTCCTCCAGCTGAGGATGAATCACCTTGAATTTTCCCCAGTTTGATCCCATTTTCGATGTGCTCACTTGTGATGATGATATCTGAGAAGGTTCCAGACATACCGCTGACTAATTTCTCATAATAAACCCCTGGGAGGGTGGCTACGAACATCTGCACAAGCTCGCGTTCAACCATCGGCGGCTGAACCCTGGCTGCCAACTCACGCCACCGTTATGCGTATTCCTTAAACCCTTCGTTGTTCCTTTGCGACAAATTCTGCAACTGGACTCGGTTCAGGGCCAAGCCGCTATTATATTGGTAGTGGTGCACAAATGCTTCAGCAAGGTCCTTCCACGTGCGCACACTGGTAGGCTCCAGACTCATGTACCATTCGAGGGAGGGCCCGGACAGACTGTCTTGAAAGAAGTGCATCATCAACTTCTCGTCCTCGGAATGAGCTGACATTTTCCGGTAATATGATCTTAGATGAACGCAAGGGCAAGTAGTGCCCTTGTATTTTTCAAAGTCAGGTACCTTGAATTTGGGAGGCACCTTGAAATCAGCGATCAGTCCCAACTTGGACATATCAACGTCCAGGGTGTTCTGGTTCTCGATATTTCTCATCTTATCCTCGAGTGCCTTGAACCTTAGACGTGCTTCAGCAGTCAGCTCCCCTTCAGCACCTCTCTGAGAGAACACATCGTCTTGGCGGTCTTCTAACCATGGCTGAGGCCCAAACAGATTCCTGACACCTGCATTTCCGTTGCCCAGTCCAACATTGACGTTAGCTTCAAGACTCCCATTACCGACGCCCGTCGTATTACCATTGAGTCCCATGTTAGCTATCACATTGCCGTTGGCACTGCCGTTCCCCCCGGTCACGGGGACGCCATTCTAAGGAGTTTCAACTGGTGGAGGAGTAGGCACGGTCCCACCATGGAGCACGCCATTGCTATCAACCCTTGAAATCAGAGGCTGAACCAAGGTTCTGAGCTGATCCTGGCCATTGGCGACCGCTTGCATGAGCTCCATGAAGCGGTCCATTCTTTCGCGGAGTTCCTGAACATCAGTTTGCACTTGCTCCATGATTCTGGTTTGATTTGCTCTGGTCGGATAGCGGTGGATAGGTCTCTGATCAATCCTGGAACAACCTGAAACAACCTGAAAACACAAAAGGGTTAGGAAAACGACAAAGTGCTCGTTATGCAAATGCTTCATGCAAATGCAAACATGTGTCTGTGCGCTAGGGAGATCTCCCCCGATCCTAGTGCCTGAGTCCAAGTGCTGATAATAAGAAGTCTGAGTCCAGTCATGGAAATAACGTCTCATATATAGAAAGAAAGCCCATCAAGGCGGTACACAACATCAGTGAGTACAAGCAGAATCAACAGTATGACCCCAGCCAACAAGCCTGGTGATGGTCAGCCTACAACAATGATCAAACAAAAGGAATATAAATAGTCAATCACGACCACGGGCGTGAAACTCTTCTAACAACCCCTTCGTTTCTGGATGATCAGGCCGAGTGAGCAACCCTTTGACGAGCAACTCCCTCTGCATAACGGTGTATTGAAGACCTTCGACCGAATCTTCCCATGCTCCTTCGCCGAAACAATCTTCTAGCTTCCGCTTCTTGAATTCAAACGTCAGTTTGCGCTCCTTCAGGTTAGCAAGAGCCCTGTTAAGCTGGCCTTCAGTGGCATATCTGCGAGCAGTTTCTTCATCAAACCTCTTCTCACTAGCCTTCACCTGGGCTTTCAGCTTGGAGATCTGTTGCATCAGCTTATCCTCCCGCTCTTTCCTGTTGGCTAGGGAGGCCTTCCAGTGCTAGTTAAACTTGGATATCCTCCGATACGCTTCGTCCAAGTGCTGCTTCTTTGTGGCCAGTACATCGTTGACAGCTTTGAAGTCTCGACCCATGCGTTCACGCTCAGCTATCTGCTTAGTCAAATCTGTCCCCAACTGGTTCACCAGCTCTGTCTGCCTCTTGAAGGAATGAACGACTTCGTTTCTCTCGCTCCTGAGCTGAACCAATTCTTTCTCCAATTCTTCATTCGCCCTCTTCAATTCATCTCGCTCAGCTAACACCTGATTATGCTGCTGAATGGGCACAGTGGTAGGCTCTTCAATCATTGGAGGGTTTTCTGGCTTGGCAGGAAGAAACGGCATCCCTATAGCATCTGCTCTGGCTCTGATCCACGTTACATACGGGGCGTAGGCTTGACTATTGCTTCTCCCCAGCAATGGTTTTCCCCTCTTGCTGATACCATTCCAAGCACGCTGAAGCTTAGATAACATATCCCCTTCTAGAAGACCAGTGAGGTACAGAGATTCCTGCACCTCTTCCTCCTTCGGCGGAGCTCTCAAAGCGTAAGCAAACTGTCGGACCAGCAAAGACGGATTATAGTTTATACAGCCCTTCCTGCCTATCAAAGGCATGTTCGGAAACCCGTTGCAGCTGAAGATAATCTCGGTACCTAACCTGTCTCTGTCAAACTAGTCAATATCCTCCGCTGATAGACTCATCAAACGCTCGGACCACTCAGTTGTGGCTGCAGACGAAACAAAGGGACCCCTCTTGGGCAGATGACTATCAAGCCATTTATAAAGCAGGGGCACACAACATGAGACATTCTTGCCCCTTCTGTTCTCGTTTTTGTAGTGGATAGAGTGGTAGACATCTCCTATCAAGGTAGGGACTGGATTCCCTGATGCGAAGATGCGGAAGGCGTCGAAGTCTACAAAGTCGGGCATATTGGGGAACAGAATGATGCCATATATGCACAGGGCGAGAATGGCATTGAACACGACCCAACATCCGTCTTTGGCGCACTGCTGAGCCTTTCCCACCAAGAACTGCAAGGAGAAACCAGGAACCTTGTTCCAACTAGACAATACCAACTTGGAGGCATCCAAATGAAGTGAAGGAGCTAGACTAGCCAGACCAGGCTCAGCATCCATATGAACAAAAGGCATCTGCCTCTTGATAGGCACACCTAGCAAATCAGCATACTCCTCTAGCGTGGGTGCAAGAACAAAATCCTGGAAAGTAAAGCATCTCAACGGAGGATCGTAGAACTGCAGCAGAGCGTGCAACCCATTCAACTCAAACGCAGAAGGTTTACGAACCAAACTGAGCAATTTGCCGTAAGATTTTCTGAACTCATCCCTCACAGAATCATCTGCTAAAGCAATCAAACCAGTCAGCTGAACCACATCAGAGGCAGGGAGCTTGTGAGCCACGGTCTTCCTCAGAGAACCCATAACAATACAATAGGAGGCAAGAAATCCTGGATCGGGGAAAACGGTACCTGCAACACAGACACACGTTAATGAAATGCAAATGGGTATGCAAAGCAATGTAAAATGCAATCATGCAGCAGGAGATCAAGGCAATTATGCTGTTGAAGAGATGAAGGTGAAGATTTTGTATCAACAAAACCACCAGACTGCTCTGTCAAGAACAACCACTCTCTCTGATAATAAGAAAATCCTGGTATCGGACCACAAATCTGCTCTGTCAAGAACACACACACATAAGACCATAAATCTGCTCTGTCAAGAACAAACATCTGATAATAAGGACCTCTGATGCAGGACCAAAACTCTGCTCTGTCAAGAACAAACATCTGATAATAAGGACCTCTGATGCAGGACCAAAACTCTGCTCTGTCAAGAACACACAACTGCTGATGAGATCCTCTGATCCCGATCAAAAACTTGCTCTGTCAAGAACAAATATACATCTGCTGATGAGATCCTCTGAACCCAACCAAAACTGATTCACTGTCAAGAAAACCAGGTAGTCTGAAGGTCAAAGTTTCCTGCAACAAACCCAACCCTGCTCACAGGTATGGACCTAAACTGACTCAAGCTCGGCATCCTATGCGGTCATCAGCGTCACAGACATTTAAGAGGGGTGATACGATACCCAGAAGGTGTGGCATCACCAGCTCATGAAGCGGCCTCACTCGGCTGAATCACAAATGATCGGTCCCCAGAGTCGACAATCCTCCAAACCAACAACCCCCTCAACCCAAAGGGTTGAAAAAGAAGTCAACCGGGAGAACCTCGTCTGAGCGTGGATTTCATGAGACACTAGTGCCTGCCAAGCAAGCACGCGCCCACTAATTTCCACAACTAATGCTATGTTCACTCAAGCCTGGGTCTGGCTTCTCACTCATCAGAATGCCCTTCCCACAACAGCACAGATAATCATATCATACTGAAAATAAAGTGCGGGAAATAAAATGCGATAAAAAACACAACCCAACAAGTAATCATACAAGCGCTAGGATTGACTCTCGCAGGGGATGTCGGATCCCCAAACTGATTCGCATACGGGACGTTGGATCCCAGGAAACTATCAAGTCCCCAGCAGAGTCGCCAGCTGTCGCTTTCGCGAAAATAAGGTGCCGGCAAAACAGAAGAGTCGCCACCTTTCGTTATTTATCCCTCGGAGCGGGAAAGGAAACGATCGGAAAAACCTGACGAAAAGGGTATAAGACAAGGTCATCGCAACCGTTGTCTGGGTTCGGGAGTCGGTTACGCAAGGGGAATGTATTAGCACCCCTCACGTCCGTCGTACTCGACGGGATCCACGCTTGTTGTGTTTACTGGACGAGTTGGTTTTATCTATCTACCTATCAAGGCTGGCTTAAAAAGAAAAGAAAAATGACTCGGCAAAGCGTCGCACTTTATGCCTACATATTCTCATCAGAGAATGAGAAATCAGAGTCAACGTAGTTCGACCTACTACGGATTACGGGGAAGGTGGCTCGCCAATACATCAGTATTGTGCCTACGTACTCTCAACAGGTATGAGAGATCAGAGCTTACGTAGTTCGGGATAATACGGATTACAGGGATTCAGATGCATCTGTTTTATCGAGTAGGGTTAAACAGCAATTCCAGCAGTTAGGGACAAAGCCTGTTTGCGGTAGAACTGAAGTTTAACGACACTCTTTTCTTCAGAAAAGCTTCCTTTGAATTATGGGCCCACGGGGCAAAAAGGTTTGAAGTTTGTTTTCTGTCTTTTATGGAAGAAGTATTTTTTTAATGTGTTTGCAATTTCAATCGCACTAAAGACTATGATCTGAGAGTGAATGTGTCGCATGTCACCCAAAGGGTGCCATACTAAACATCCAAACTGTTGGAAAGAATCTCTCCAACAATCCTTTCTCAGATAGCTTAAGGCTCGTAACGTACGAAAGAAATCATTCATGATTACTGTATTTTAAGCTGTTTTGAGATGAGAAGAGAACAAGCTCAACTAAAGGGAGACTATCAAGTCCTACTGTTGTCATGCCGAGGATTCATCCTATAGTTGAAGTTTGAAACAGGGAACTCCTAGAAGTTATCATGCATAGGTTTCAACCTAAAGTTCTGTCATCACTTCCTTATCAAAGGAAATGAGAGTCCTAAGGGATCATATCAATGATAAACAGAAACAGATAAAGCATCAGCTTAAACAGTAAACAGTAAATGACTGTAAAATGCATGCAATGCAAGTGAGGAAGGAAATGTGTGTGGGGCAGCAGCCTCCACAAGCTCATCTCAACCTCAGGCCAGATATGAGTAACTGCAATCATACAGGAAGAAATAACATCATGCTATCAAGCAAAATATAAGAGACTGCAATCATACAGAAGAAAATAAAATGCTGTCAAACAAAACAAACCACATGGGCAAGGGAGCTGGGATCTACCGAATACCCGCAAGCAAAGCCATACAGTAACAGTACAAGCAGAGGGAGCAACTCAACCTCTAGTGCAATCATGCTCCTAGATTAAAGTCAGTCTAGATATGGACTTATTCTAATGCATCAAGAAAATCAAACAAGGCACATCAGCACAGAAAAGAAAACAGACAAGAAAGAAAGCAGATCAACAACTCCCTCTTTCAATTCCAAGCTTCAGCTCTTCTGACAGCAACTCAGTCTTCAGACTTCAACAACTCTTCAGGGCTATTGTCTTCCATGAAAAATATCAACTTGCTTCTCCAAGGTTTCAATCCATCAAACATAAGTGTCAACTTAATCTTCTTCTTCAAGCTTCAGTTTCTCAGTCAATTCCACCTTCAGGCTTCACTCTTAACTACAAGTATCAACTTGATTCCTTCAGGCTCTCCAAGCATCAATGTAAGTATCAACTCATCCTTTATTCCTCAAGCTTCAGCTCTTCACTCAATCTCAATTGAATCCTCTTCATAAGTATCAGCTTAGTTCTCATGCTTCATCTCTCTTTGCTTTACCAGTATCAACTTGGTCTTCTTCATTTACAAGCCTCAGCTTCTCAGAGTAGTCTTCAATCACATGGAAGTGTCAACTTCATCCTTCAATTCTCTAAGCCTCAGCTCTTCACTCAATATCCATTGGGTCCTCAAGTATCAACCTGTTCTTCTTGCTCTTCAAGCTTCAGCTACAATGGCAATACTCAAGGAATCATCCTCTTCCTCACTTTTCAATGAAGTCCTCATCTTCAAACTCAAGTCCAATATCTTTCAAGATACTCAAACCAGAAGATAATTGATTTAACAGGATGAGGGGAAATGATAAACAGCTTACTGACAACCAAAGGAAGCCTGTAAGGGTTCATCATTATGAGAGACTGGTTCCCTCAAAGTTCTACTTCCCAGATAAAGCCACTCATCCTTCCAAAGGAGGGATGGGAATATCTGAGAAGGACTTTTAGTCATTGGGAGGAATGGAAGCACAAGATGCTTTCCATATTTGTGAAAGAAATCATTCTAACTATGAGGCTCTCCCTATGTTCCTATCTCCTAAACCTTCATCAGATACCTTCAGGCACAGACAACTCCTAGCTCCAAGCAACTTCAAGCATCCTCAACTTGTCTTCAATCTCAACCAAAGGCAAACCAAGCAAAAACCCTAATCTAAGGGGACTAAGGAAGTTAAACTAGTTGAATTAGTAAGTTAGGATCACCTAAAACCTAGTACTAAAGTTAGTCCTAACTAAAATACTAAAACCAATTGTAAAATCCTACAAAAATTACTATGGGAACCTAGGTGAATCGTGACTCTACCATATTAATTTCAGAGATCAAATCATCAATTTAGACCTAGAACTAAATCCTACATTATAAGGTATCAAACCTAAACCCTAAAAGGAAGCACCTAAATATCAATCTAGAAAGCACACCTATTTTCATCACAAAAATGTGAGACAAATACTATGGGAGCATACATGTCTAACCTAATCAAACACAAAAAATTAGGCTCAAAATCATCACCAAGTGATCACACTAAATTCCACAAAATTATGTATCAAACATAACCATTTTAATATCAATTAAAATGTAAAATTCCCATTTAATCATAAAATACATGAAATTACAATATTTCTTCTCTAAACAATACTAGACTCAATCATGAGTAAAATGCAAAAAGAATGGGATTAATTGGATTAATTTTCAATTTATTATGAATTTTCCAAGAACCATGAATAAAATGAGAAAATAAAAGAAAATTCAATTAAAATAATAACACGCGCGGTGCAAATAGCAACAAAACACAGTTCAAATCATGGGTTGGGCCTTCAGGGGGGTGTGAATATCACTGACTTCACTAAGCCCAGCATCAGCTACTAAATGAAACGCAGCGTTTCATTTATTCAGATCCTTCACAACTGAACTTTAAAACGTGGCCATTGGATCAAGCTTCTAGTCAAAGTCCAACCATCATCCAACGGTGCTAACATCATCTTCTACCTTTTGAATGTCTGAGCTTTACGCCCAGCTCCGGTCACCATCCTCAACCCTAATTCTCTCTAGGAGCCTCTATTGCAAATGGTCAAAACATGAATCTTGTCCCAAATCTTGTCACGAATTCAACCATACCCTTAGCTTCCTCTGAAACCTCAAGATTCACCAAATCTAATTCTCAACTGAAAATGGTAATTCACCTATTTTGTCTCTAATTCTCCAATTAACTATCTGAAATCCATCCTACACCATTCTACAATACTTCTAACACCTTAATTCAACATGATTCTACCTAATTCATGCTAGAGGAAGAAAGTTACCAACCTGAAAATCTTGGATGAACAGATGCACTAAACCTCCAAATCAAGCTCTACAATCTTGCAGACACGATCAATGAACCCTCCCCTTGGTTCTGTATGCAAAAGAGCCAGTTGAAAGTGCTTGAATCTTGAAACCCGATGGTGAGTTGCAGGTGGAAAATTCTGACTTCAAGAGCACCAATTAGCCACGAATTCTTCTTGATAATGATCTGGAATCACTCCTTGACATCCATGGAAGAAGTTTCAATCAAGAAAATGGGTGGAGAGTGAAGAATTTGGTGAAACCGATTGCACTTGCAAGCTATGAAATTTCAATCTCAATCTATGCTCTCTCCTTCAATCATCACCAACCTTTGCATTGGATCAACTCTATTCAATATATAGATGATGTTTGGATGATCTAGAACTCTCTAGATCCTTCTAATGAGAATTTCCACTTCTCATGTCATGAGATTTTCAACCATGTATCATGATATGCACAAACCTTGCAAACAGCTTGGAATTCATCTCATTCACTTTCAATTTCTCCCCTAGTGACATTTTGAAAGTGTTTAGCTTGCCAAGGGCCTTGCTCATGCCTTGATTCTATGTTTTGCACATGTTACTTAATATGCAAGTAACCACTTTTCAAAGCAAGTCCACAAATTGAATCTCAACTCAAAAATGTGGCTAAACCAATGTTCTTAAAATGTTTTCTAGAGTCAAAATGATATATTACATGCCATGGTTTGGATGTGTAGGTTGAAAATATCAATTTCCGATTCATTTAACTTATACCCTTATTTTAGGTCATTTTTGCAACTTTGAGCTACAAGCATTTCCATCATCTCATGACCTCCTTACTAGCCTTAAAACATCATTTTGAACAAGTTTGATGTTGAACATTTTTCCATATGAAGCTTGGAAATAGAAGTTATGGCCTTATGGTTGAAATGACCTGTAATCACCAAATGACCAAAATGCCCTTGATTTGTCAAAGCCATAACTTGAGTTCTACAAATCCTATCAAGGACTTCTAGTACTCTCTAGAAATCTAAGAAGATAAAAGTCCATAGGAATCATCCTTCTTGGGCAAACGTTTGATGCAAGTTGGGTAACTTTCAAGGCCCCAGATTCACATACCTCAGATGACCTATAACTTGTCAAAGTCATAACTTGAGTTCTACAAATCCTATCAAGGACTTATAATACTCAAATTAAAGCTAAGAACAAGATCTACAACATTCATGTTGGGGGAAAGATGAGATGACAATCACATCTTGAGCTAAACTGCCTTGAAGATAGGGGTCAAACTAGGGGATTTTACATTGTCAAGCCTTAGAAACCGTAGCTTGAAACTTCTCAAACTCTTCAATCATGATGAGTTGACCTTGGAATCATCCTTATAACATCTCAATGCCTCAATCCATGATCACATGGCTCTTGAATTAGGTCTCAACCTTGTTCAAATCATCAGTTGACCTAGGGTTGACCCAGTCAAACCCTAATTATACCACTCATGGCTGAGTCTTCTTAATCTTGCACAATGACCTGTCTAGGCTTCATGATGTCTTTCAAGACATCTCATAAGATCTCTCAAGGCTTCAAGTCCACATTCCTGGATTCAGAATCATCTGGAGAGCTCCCACAACTCTCAAGTTAGGAGGCACACAACTCTTGGTTTCAACCACTCTCTCTGAGGATCTTTTGACTTCTCTGACAAGGATATCAACCCTTGAACACTAGAATAACCTTCTTAGCTAGCCTCAAAGCCTTTCATAGCTCTTGATTGGTAATCATACCTCTTGATCTCCTGCATACATATCAATGAAATGCAAATGATAATGATAATGTGAATGAAATGAAACATAAGCTAGGTAAGGAAATGTTGGTCAAATTTTGGGGTGCAACAGAGACTTAGTGAGATTTTGCAAGAATTTGGTGATTGTGTAAGGGAGAGAGTTCTAGATGGTTTATAGAATGAAACTGGTGTGTTTGTGATGTAGGAACTGAGTTCTATTTATAGCCAAAGGCCTTGGATCAAGGTATGGGCAAAAGTGAAGCAAATTGCCAATTTTAACCTTCCATCATGAAAATCTTTTAGTTTTCCAATGCAATCTTCTTACTTATATTTAAGCCACTCTACTAAGATATTCTCCATGCCCTATATATTGTTTTCATCATGCTTGATAGGTTAGGAGGTGACTTGTTGAAGTAAAGTTGATGATTTGACAAGGGTAGCCACCTTTTTTCTCTTTCTTCACTATTCACTTTTGCAACTTGCATTAAATAATGATTTCCTTTGATCTTTGTGCCATTTTCGTGTGAATTTATATTAAAATGTTAATTCTCAATTCAAACATCATAAATGAGGTTTAGCCTTTGATTATCATCGATTTGGAGAGGTTTTGGAATAAAAAACTCATGCTGACCTAGTTTTGCGAATGTGAGTTTTTGCCATCTTGTGGATCTTGGTTCTCTCTAACCAGGAAGAGTTATGGAACCCACTTTTACTTTTTAAAAATCCCAAATTAGGTACTAAAATATTTATGCTTGTTTTAGGAACTCATTCCCCTTGAAACTAGGTCAAAAACCCTTGTGTGGTTAAGGAGTTATGGCTTTGCCCTTTTCAAAACCTTAATTTCCCAACTTTTCGATTAGTTATCAATTCTTGATCCAATGGTCACCAAAATTCATGAATAGATGTGATATACCATTAGTAGCATAATTGCATTCAATTTTGGGTCAAAACCATGTTGGTCAATGAGTTGACTTTTCAATCAGACGAACCGATTGATTGAAGAACTCTGAATCGACTGTTGGTGTTCTAGGTATCTTGAAGCCTTGAAGCTTCTTGAGTAGACTTTACTAAGCCATAGGAACTTCATGGACCATGATCCCACCATTGGAACACTTTTTAAATCAAAAGTCAAACTACGGTTGACTTTTCCTTATCGAAAACCCTAATCGGGTATCCTGAACTGCACCGTTCTCAATTCCTAGATGACAACCTCAAATTGGATTCATACTTGACCTCATGTAGTATCCTTGATCTTATTTATAGTTGAATCAATCCAATACATTGATTGATCAAACCACCGAAGCCTCGATTTTGACGGTACGGAACCCTGATTTATCTGCATCTTGACAAAGATAAACTTGAAATGGGTTAAGGTTAGTTAATCAAATGAACATGATCCTAAAATGATGATGAGGATATAAGGGGTCAAAATTCGGGGTGCAACACCTAGTCCAACAAAAGGTGTATTTGTGATGAGCCCAAGCCTTTGCGGTTGGCATCAATTTTGGTAAAACTAACTTATCAACAATATGTTGGACAAGATGTCCTAACATAATGAAGAACTAACTGAAGATTAAGATGTTAGACAAGATGTCCTATCATGATGATTCGACATCTCTGTCTGTTATGTTTTAATTTTTAATTCTACTATTTTACTTATCCAGTTGTTAGATTATTCTAGGATTATTTGTTATTCCTAGGTGGCGTCCAAGATTAAGGAATCAGAGATTCTGATTATAATTTGAAGATGTTGTTTCTAAGTGTGGAGACACTTTAGGAAACTTAGGATTGAAGAAACTATTCTATATAAGAATTAGTTGCAGATTTTGAGGAACAAAATTGATGCGTTTTGGAGCCTAATTTTAGTCTACTTTATGGTTATAAATAGGATGGATTTAACCTAAGAAAGGTGTGGAATTTACACTGTTGCTTAGTGTGTACTAGGGTTTATACTTTGTGAGCCTCTCTTGTATTGTATTGATACTAAAGCTGGACAATTTACATTGAGTTGTAATTTTCGTCATTACTGTGATTGAAAGGGAAATGAGAAGGGTCTCATACCTAGGAAGAGTCTTAGGTAGAAATTAAGCACATGTAGTGATTAAGTGATAAGTTGTAAACTATAGGTTGTTTAGCTTAGAATCAATACTATCAAGTGGATTTCATTTCTGGCTTGAAAGCCCCCAAACGTAGGTGTTGTTGTTCACCGAAAAAGTTTAACAATTTTGTGTGTTTGTTTTTCTTTCTGTAATTTATATTATGTTCCTTATTGTTATTGTGTTTGAAGTATAGATCAAGTGTCTCGACATCTCTCGGGACATCTGAGATCTGCTACCAGAATTTCAATTGGTATCAGAGCAGACATCTTGATCTGCATCTGGGTGAGATTTAGGGAAGATACTTTCTAGTACAATGGACAAAGAAATAGGAATATTAAATAGACCACCCATTCATGATGGATCCAATTTTGAATATTGGAAAATGCGCATGTTGGACTTCATCAAGTCTATGGATGGTAAAGCTTGGAAGTCCGTGGTAAAAGGATGGGATCCTCCCAAGGCTAAAGATAAGGAAGGGAAAATCATTGATCTGATAAAGACTGAGGAAGACTGGGATGATGAAGATGAGAAGCTTGCTCAAGGTAACTCCAAATAATTGAATGCCTTGTTCAATGGTTTTAACAAGAATATATTCATGTTGATCAAGAATTGTACTGTTGCTAAGGATGCTTGGGAGATTTTGAAGACTACACAAGAAGGAACTTTTAGGGTGAAATCTTCAAGACTTCAACTTCTCACCACCAAGTTTGAGAACTTGAGGATGGAAGAGGATGAAAGTAGTCAATACTTTCATATGAACATCATTGATATAGCCAATACTTCAAGTGATCTTGGAGAAAAGATTCTAGAAGCTAAGTTGTTTCAGAAAATTCTAAAATCTCTTCCCAAGAAATTTGACATGAACACTACTAGAAATACTGTATTTAGCCTCGTTTGTTTTTCAACGCTATAAGGCAAAAAACCGGCGGTACTAAACAATTAGCCTTAGTGTCGAGGGAAGTCTAAAACAATCGAAGCTAATATTTAGCTTCGGCCAAAATGTGTCGTGTCTAATTTAGCCTCGGTTTAGTCGAGTCTAAATCAAGGCTACCTTAAAGCCAATGCTTAAAAGTCAAGATAAAGAAGTCAACAACAAAAATAGCCTAGGTCTGGCCGAGGCTAAAGTCAAACTTCATAAGTCAACAAAATATTTAGCCATGGGCCTGGTCGAGGCTAACAAAATGTTTAGCCTCAGATACTTCAAGGCTAAGGTCATCAATAAAATATTTAGCCTCGACTTGCCCGAGGCTAAAGTCAAACTCCAAAAGTCAACAAAATAATTAACTTCAGCCTAACCGAGGCTAAATTCAAATTATAAAAGTCAACAAAATTAAATAGCCTGGACCCTGTTGATTCTTGGTAATTTTAATAGTCCTACACAAATTCTTGGTAATTCTAATAGTTCTACACAAATTCTACGACTTTTCAGATTTTGATAATTCATCCATGTCAGTGAAGTGGATCGACAACTGCGAGAAATTAAGACCCTAAGTTGCAGCAAACAAGTGATAAGGAAACAATGCATCATCCTGATCATAGTAATTGAAACATTGTAATATATAAACTTAAAGCCGATATAACTCATGAACAAATGAGGAGTAATGTCAAACATGTGCAACATTCTAAGTGACTGAATAATGTCAAAAAATACATTTGAAATATCCAATTATAGAAACCCTTATAAAACTGCTTGTGTATCGCATAATTAATGGCATTTGCTGCTTCTTTGGCCGGAACAAGCCTGCAATATTGAATGAAACCAATGATGTCATATGATTAATGTTGAAGCTTGTTAGAATTTGAGAAAATATCATATGTTTATTTTACATTACAACATCTTAGTTTATCTTGTATAGTCATTAATAAAATTTTAAACTTATATTTTAAGTTTGAAATAATAAAAATTTTCAAGTTTGAAACATATATTTTAAACTTACCCACTACCACAAAGTTGTAAAATAACCTTTCCATTATCATCTCTTATTGTCAAAT
The DNA here is from genome assembly GCA_963859935.3 of Lathyrus sativus. Classification (NCBI taxonomy): domain Eukaryota; kingdom Viridiplantae; phylum Streptophyta; class Magnoliopsida; order Fabales; family Fabaceae; genus Lathyrus; species Lathyrus sativus. Next base: position 123,284,592 of record OZ012740.1, on the reverse strand, counting down.
GAGAGGGAACATTTCCTTCACCCATGACCACCTCATCCTCGTCCTCATCCTCACTTTCCTCTTCATTTTCGTCCATCGGAATCTCACGTGAGGCATGATCTAAAGGGCCATCCATACTTTGAATGTTTAAACCTGGAGTAGGCATCAACTTAAATCTTCAGAGGTAGAGGCATGAGGAGGTGCAGATGACGATGTAGCCTGTGATGGCGGTGCGACCCGCAACTTCGGTGCAACCCGCGGCATTGGTGTAGCCCGTGGCGTCGGTGCAACCTGTGCTGGCAATGGAGTCGGAGCAGGCAATGGAGTCGGAGCTGGCAATGGAGTCCGAGTTGTCGATGGAGTCCGAGTTATTGATGGAGTCGGTGTTGTAGTAGCTTGTGACGACTGAACAAATGTAGATTTCTTTCAGAACATGCTATTTCGATGATCAATAAGCTTTCCTGGTGCTAAGCACTTAGATTTTCCTTTTTTTGGATTTGCATTTCCTCTCTCACCTCCACTTTTGTTAGTCATCTGTTGTCATAAAATACAAAACGATTATACAAAAATATAATAACAATTTAAGAAACAACTATAAAATGCATCTTAAAATACTCCCTATATCATTAACTAAATATTTTATACCAACATATTTTCATTAACTACATAAATTTAGATTTTATAATTATGATGGTTATATACCCTGACATTTTCTGATTAGAATTTAGACCATATTATTAATTTATGTCTTTGCTAATAAGAGTTTCTCCAAATCATATTCAACAATAATCTAACTCCAAAAATATTAGAAAGGTGATATGTATAAATGTAACCACATTGAATGGTATTGGAAACATGAGTAAAAAAGAGACAATGTCTATTTCAAGCAAACAGAGAAATAATCATATCATATTCATCTTAAATTTAGAGCAGTAACAAGGAAAAAGAGAAATTATCATATCATATTCATCCAGAATTGGATTGTTAGATAAAGGGGACAAAATTATGGATCTGATTTGTATTTATCAGTTGCATTTTACTCCAACAAATGAGCAAGAATCAAGTCTGACATTAATTTTAACATGGATATTGGAGCACAAAATACATATAATAAAATATAACACATCAGTTCATCTTCAATCAATATTCTATCTCTACTTCACTATGTATCAAAAATTTCTTCAAACACATCTACTTGTGTGTCATCATGCAAACAAGATATTGATTCAATTTCAATAGTGGGTAGAACAGGTAACATCTCATCAGACTGATAAGGCACTTCATCCTCTATGTTATCAATCATCACATGACCCCTTGGTTTTATGGTGATTGCCACATACCATCCACGCATATCTCTACACATTTCTGGATATGGGACATAATACACTTGTCTTGCATTTTGCGCAAGGATGAAAGGATCATAAGGACGATAACGCTTATCCATCTTAATATCAACAGTTTTATATTGTGAATGAACCTTTGTGCCTGTATTCTTTGTTGGGTCAAACCATTCACAATAAAAAAGTGGAATCTTCTCCTTCAAACCAAAGTAGTCTAGTTCATAGATATGTTTGATTATGCCATAAAAATCATATTTTCCTCCTTTAGCGAGACCTTTCACGTGCACACCATAATTGACATTTTTTTTTTTTACCTTTGCTCCATTCTTCGGTATGAAACTTATACCCGTTTACAAAGTACATGTTCCACGATATTGCCAATGATGAAGGATAAGGAGATAAGGCAATTATGTCATTGTTGGTAACTCCATTTTTCTTCTCATTTACATATTTCTTCAACCATATGGGAATCACTATATGTATTTTTCCAGATGAATCTTCTATATTAATAGAGTGACTCTCTAAGAATATGCTGCAATCAACCACACGATTCATAAGTAAATATTATCATGATATGCATCAAGATCTTGATTGATGTATTATGATGCATACTTACTCAAGATATGGTTTGACCTTATCACAAATTATCAAGATATGTACATGTGAAGACTTCCATTCCTTATCTGATAGGTAATGTTTTCCAGACTTCCCACTTGGTCGACCACCACTACGTAGTAGAGACATTGTAGGTAGGATGTCATCATGGTCTGAACAAGGATTGTTACAAATATTTGTGGTTGTAAACAAACCAAATGAGTAAAAAAATGATAACAAAAGTAATTTGTCTCACGATGTATATATTCGGTGCATATGGAACCTTCAACACTAGCCTTATTTTTCACTGCCCTCTTTGAGACTCCCATAAATCTACACATTTAATGATACCACATCTATTAAGTTATGATAAACAAGTACTCACAAAATAAAAGCAACCACAACAAATACCTTTCAAATGGATACATCCACTAGTATTGTACTGGACCACCTAACATCGCTTCTTTAGCAAGATGGATTGGAAGATGCTCCATTGAATCAAAGAAGCCCGACAGAAAAATCCTTTCTAACTTGCATATGATAATTGAAATGTTCTCATCCAACTTAACTAAGTCATCCATCCTTAACATATTACAACAAAGATCTTTGAAGAATCAGCTTAGCTCAGTTAATGGTTTCCAAACCAAATCTGGAAATGAACGAAATGCAATTGGGAGTAAACACTCCATAAAAACATGAGAATCATGGCTCTTCATCCCATGTACCGTACCCTTTTCGACATTGGCACACCTAGAGAGGTTTGAAGCATAGTGTAACACCCCACTTCCCAAAATCATCTAAATTAATAAACATTATAAATAAACAAAATCATAGTTCCAATTCTCCCAAGTGGGATATCACATAAAAACAACGTTTCCTTATAAAAAGGTTTTTCTACAAATACAGCGGAATGTTAAATAATAAAATTCAATAAAAGTTTGATACGTTCACAGGGAAATAAAATATAAGTTCAACATAAAACAAATAAAACGCCCAAGTCCCGTGCTACGTATCAGAGCATCCTAGACTCGACAATCACACTAATATCCAAGCTAGCTAAGCACCTGGATTATCTGTACTTCCGAAGAAGCACAGACCACAACAACAACAAAGGGGTGAGAAAACATGATCAAAAATATAATGGTAATGTAATACATGTAAATAAGGTAGTACAACACACCAACACACCAAGGTTCACCCCTAACAACACCATATGACGAACCTACTGTTCAAATTACAATATAATATATTATAATGCAAAATGCAACTCAACACCATGCATGCGGTACCGACTCGTTGGTTCATTCAATCGAACCTGGATAGATCACTTACGCTCCTCCTGAGACATGATCTATCCCCCACCATTCTCCACAAAGGAGTACGGATGAATCACTTACGCTCCTCCTGAGACATGATTCATCCCACCAAAACACCATGATATGCACACACCAATGCATAACTAATATATTTAGGCACTCAACGTGCACACGATCCTCCTGATCATATCATCATACATCAATGCATATATGTACAGATATAACATACACCAACACCATATAAATCAACTAGATAGTAAACAAGTTCATATTCTATCACCAAGATACAAACACATCCCACTACTCGGGGATACACGATCCTACTGATCACTACATACATATATATCAACTAATTGTCCACTAGTCATTATTACGGGAAACATGCACTATCACCAAGTACACAAGTTAGTTCCCACACTCATCATTCTTACAGTGCATCAAGGCCAAAGGGATCACACAAGCCCAAGCTCAAGGCCAAAACATCACAAAAATCACATTCTGGTTCTGCTACGTTCGCTGGCATTCGCCAGGCGAACCTGCTGGTGAAGCCCTCATTTCACTATCGTGCACTCGCCAGGCGAACCTTCATTCGCCAGGCAAACCTTCGCTGGCCACACTTGCCAGGCGAAGTTCCTACCCTTTAGGTCTGGGACTTAATTCTGAATTATTCGCTGCCACTCGCCTCAGCTCGCCAGGCGAACTCTCGCCTCCCTTCGCCAGGCGAAGCTTCGCCAACATTCACCAGGCGAAGCCCAGCGAATGCTGCGATTCATCAGTTTCCTCACAATTCTGCAGTGCTATTCTAGGCCAAATTATGCCTATCATCTCAACTCAGATTCTCAGTCTATTCTAGTAACAATCTTGCACATTACCACGAACACTCGGTTTCTAAATCCTATTCCCAAAATCAACGCCTACATATTCTACCGATACCTCAAAAGGTCACACAGAACCTCCCCTAAAATCATAACTCAACCTATACGCCAAATTAACCAAAAACAACAATTCATTCAACGATTACTATCAAATTATCAACAGTCGTCATCAATCACAAGATATCAACTCACAATATCATATATAGATGATCTTTCTACGGGGTTAAGGAATCCCCAACTACCCTATACATGTATAAACCATTTCCCAATCAAGTTTCTCCCCCCTTACCTTGTTAATCGGTTGATCGATGAAAGAACCCTCCAAGGTTTGGCCAATTCTGATTTTCCCCCGTTCCTTCGTTCTTCGCTCCCTTTTCCGTTCTTCTCACTTCTCTCCTTTCTATCGTTCCTTTTTCCACTTTCTCTAACTTCTCACAATGTATCGTAAAAACTACTAACTCCTCACATTCTCTATTTTAATTCTCTAATCCCAATAATAATAATAACTTAATAATAATAATAACTTAATAAAATAATAATAATAATAATATTATTATCTCACCAAAATAATAATAATATTAATAACAATAGTAACTATAATAAATATAATAATAATAATAATATTCCCACCAATATTAATATTATACACTATATTATTATATTTACCAAAACACCACCAATAATCCTCCCACATTAGGGACACCCACCAAACATCACCAAATACACCCCCACCAAAGGGCACACCAACACATAATATTTAAAATAATAATAAAATGACTAAATAATTAAAATGGGTGTTACAACTCTCCCCCACTTTAATTATTTTCGTCCTCGAAAATTACCTGATGGAAATAGCTCCGGATACGCTTCTCGCATCCTGCTTTCCAACTCCCAGGTCACACTGCCTCCTGCAGCACCTCCCCAAGCTACCTTCACCAAAGGTATCTCTTTCCCTCGGAGCTGTTTCATCTTACGGTCCTCGATCCTCAACGGCATCGTCTCAACAGTAAGATTCTCCCGAACCTGAACATCATCTCTCTGAATAACATGAGATGGATCAAAAACGTACTTTCGCAATTGCGACACATGAAACACATCATGTAAGTTTGACAACTCAGGCGGCAACGCCACCCTATAAGCCACATCACCAACTCTTTGCAAAATCTCATAAGGTCCAATGAACTTAGGATCCAGCTTCTTGGACTTCAATGCACGACCCACACCAGTCATCGGATTAACTCTTAGGAATACGTGATCACCTACACAGAATTCCAACTCTTTCCTCCGATTATCATGATAGCTTTTCTGCCTACTCTGAGACACTTTCAATTTCTCACGAATCATTTGAATTGTCTCAGTAGTCTGCTGTATAATTTCTGGCCCAAGCACCATATTCTCACCAGTTTCATACCAACACAGAGGAGTCCTACACCTCCTCCCATACAAAGCTTCAAACGGAGCCATTTCGATACTAGAATGGTAACTGTTATTGTACGTGAACTCAATCAATGGTAAATGAGTATCCCACACACCACCCTTTTCTAACACACAGGCTCTCAACAAATCTTCAAGCGACTGAATAGTCCTCTCCGACTGACCATCAGTTTGCGAATGATAAGCTGAACTCAATTTCAACTTAGTTCCCAAAGCTTCCTGCAAGCTCTTCCAAAAGTCCGAAGTAAACCGTGGATCTCTATCCGACACAATACTGGACGGAACACCATGCAACTTCACAATTACCCGAATGTAAATATCCGCCAGCTTCGTTAACGGAAAACTAATATTGAGCGGCACAAAGTGTGCAGACTTCGTCAATCGATCCACAATCACCCATATAGCATCAAAACCTCTCGCCGTATTCGGCAAACCTGTCACAAAATCCATAGTAATGCAATCCCATTTCCAAACCGGAATCTCTAATGGTTGCATAAATCCAGAAGGTCTCTGGTGTTCCACCTTCGACTTCTGACATGTCAAACAGGCATACACAAATTGAGCTATGTCTCTTTTCATACCAGACCACCAAAATAATTTCTTCAAATCATGATACATTTTCGTAGCTCCCGGATGAATACTCAGGCTACTACGATGTCCTTCGCTCAAAATTGACTTTTTCAATTCTTCATCATCTGGTACACAAATCCTGCCTCTAAATCTCAACACACCTGTACTATCCAATTTAAAGTCACTATCGGAGTCACTCCCTACTCCAGGCATCAAATCTACCAATTTCACATCCAACTTCTGATTTTCTCTAATCATATCCAAGAAGTCATTATTTACCTGCAACATACCCAACATTACACTATCTGCAGTAGTCTCACAAACCATGCTCAAATCTCTAAACTGTTCAATTAACTCGATTTCTTTCACCATCAGAGCTGCCATATGAATTGCTTTCCTACTCAAAGCATCTGCCACTACATTGGCCTTTCCTGGATGATAACTCAAACTGAAGTCATAATCCTTCAAAAATTCCAACCATCTTCTCTGCCTCATATTCAGCTCTTTCTGATCAAACAGGTATCTCAGACTCTTATGATCACTAAACACTTCAAATCTTGAACCATATAAATAGTGTATCCAAATTTTCAACACAAAAACAACCGCAGCTAATTCAAGATCATGAGTCGGATAATTTCGCTCATGCACTCTCAATTGCCGCGATGCATATGCTACTACTTTACCATTCTGCATCAGAACCCCGCCTAATCCCATCTTAGACGCATCACAGTACACCACAAACGGTTCACTCGGAGTCGGTAACACTAACACCGGTGTCGTAGTCAATCTCTTTTTCAACTCTTCAAAACTTTCTTCACAAGAAGCATCCCATACAAAAACTTGGTTCTTTCTCGTCAACTGAGTTAATGGCAACGCCAAATTAGAGAACCCTTCAATAAACCTGCGGTAATAACCGGCTAACCCCAAAAAGCTTCTAATCTCTGTCGTTGTCTTCGGCGGTTCCCACTGCAATACTGCACTTACTTTTGACAGATCCACCGCTATTCCATCTTCAGATATTACATGCCCCAAGAAACTTACTTTCTTCAACCAAAAGTCACACTTTGACAGTTTAGCAAATAATTTATTTTCCTTCAACACTTGCAAGGCAATTCTCAGATGTCCTGCATGCTCTTCATCAGATTTAGAATAAATTAATATATCATCAATAAACACTACAATGAACTGATCCAAGTAAGAATGGAAAATTCTGTTCATATACTCCATAAATACTCCCGGTGCATTAGTCACTCCAAACGGCATTACAACATATTCGTAATGTCCATATCGAGTCCTAAAGGCAGTCTTCTGAATATCACCTTCTTTTACTCTCATCTGATGATAACCCGATCTTAAGTTGATCTTACTAAATACACGAGCTCCCACCAGCTGGTCCATCAAATCATCAATCCTAGGTAAAGGATACTTATTCTTAATAGTCACTTTATTCAATTGACGGTAATCGATGCACAGACGCATACTACCATCCTTCTTCTTCACCAACAACACTGGAGCTCCCCACGGCGATACACTTGGTCTAATAAACTTTCTATCCAACAATTCTCCGATCTGAGACTTCAACTCAGCCAATTCCACTGCAGACATCCTGTACGGCACCATAGAAATAGGTCTCGTACCAGGAACAAGATCAATACCAAATTCTACTTCTCGCGTCGGAGGCAATTCCGTAATGTCGTCAGGAAACACTTCTGGAAATTCATTCACCACTGCTAATTCCTCCATTGGCACTTTGTTATCCATCGATAAAGTTGCAAATAAAGCAAACACTCTAGTTTCATCTTCCAACAAGGCCCTCAATTCTTTATTAGACAAAGAACTTGCCACAACTTCCTCTTCAGGGGTCAGGAACAACAATTCCTTCCGAAAACAATCGATGTAGACTCGGTTGAACTCTAACCAGTTCATACCCAGAATAACATCCAACTTACCAAGTGGTAGACAAATCAGATCCACTCCAAATTCTCTATCGAAAATAGTCAGCGGACACTTCAGGCATACCAAAGAAGTAGTCACTGAACCTATAGAGGGTGTCTCAATAGTCATCTGTATCTCCAGAGTGGACGGCACCAAACCTATCCTCTCCACACAATCTATAGAAATAAACGAGTGCGTTGCACCCGTATCAATAATAGCAATCAAAGGAATATTATTGATAATACAAGTACCTCTGATCACACGCTCATCACTGGCAGCTTGAGTTCCTGCCAAGGCAAACACTTTTCCACCAGCCGGAGACGTTTGAGGCTTCTTCGGCTTCTCACAATGTGTACTGACATGACCCTTCTCACCACAGTTATAACAGGTCGGCATAGTTGCTCTGCAATCAGCTATCACATGACCTGGTTTCCCACACTTAAAACATTTCTTGGCCTTATTAGGACAATCATTAGCACGGTGTCCCATACCACCGCACCGAAAACATTTCCCTTCAGCAGATGCTCTCCCATCTCTAGGCTTCTTATCAACAACAACTTTACGTTTTCCCTTATCAGCAGCAACACTATAAGGAGTACCACTAAACCTCTGCTTACCCTTACGGTCATTAACAGCTTTGTAGTGCGCAATCCTTGCCCGGTTATCATTATCATAGATTCTGCTCCTGCATACCAGCTCAGGATAGCTCCTGATCTTCTGACAAGCAATCCCCAACTTAATCTCTGGACGCAGTCCATTCTCAAACTTTAAGCACTTAGAGGTCATTGCCCCTTCCACATTATAGTGGGGACAATACTGCACCAGCTCCTCAAACTTGGCAGCATATTCTGCTACAGTCATGCTACCCTATTTCAGCTCTAAGAATTCAATTTCCTTAGCGCTTCGGATATCTTCCGGGAAATACTTCTCCAGAAGACCTTTCCGAACCACCTCCCAAGTAATGGTAGTTCCAGCAGCTTCCAACCTTTGGCGACTATTGTCCCACCAGGCTTCAGCCTCACCCTCCAGCATGTGAGTACCAAACCTCACCTTTTGTTCATCACTACATTCCATAGTCCTGAAGATCTTCTCAATTGCCTTCAGCCACTTCTGAGCAGCTTCAGGGCCCAGAATTCCTCCTTCAAATGTTGGCGGCTTGTTGCTCCGAAACTGCGCCAAACTCCTGAATTGGGCATCTGCAGTTTGATTCTGATTAGCAACCGCCTGCGCCATTGCTTGCATAGCAGCAGCCAATGCAGCATCGTTCCTTCCTGCCATACTTCTCAAAAAGAACAACACCAGGTTAAAAGATATCCAACTACCTCATAAAGGGCAGACTCAACTCGACTCAACAACACTGGCCGGACGGATCGACCTGCTCTGATACCAATTGTATCACCCCACTTCCCAAAATCATCTAAATTAATAAACATTATAAATAAACAAAATCAGAGTTCCAATTCTCCCAAGTGGGATATCACATAAAAACAATGTTTCCTTATAAAAAGGTTTTTCTACAAATACAGTGGAATGTTAAATAATAAAATTCAATAAAAGTTTGATACGTTCACAGGGAAATAAAATATAAGTTCAACATAAAACAAATAAAACGCCCAAGTCCCGTGCTACGTATCAGAGCATCCTAGACTCGACAATCACACCAATATCCAAGCTAGCTAAGCACCTGGATTATCTGTACTTCTGAAGAAGTACAGACCACAACAACAACAAAGGGGTGAGAAAACATGATCAAAAATATAATGGTAATGTAATACATGTAAATAAGGTAGTACTACACACCAACACACCAAGGTTCACCCCTAACAACACCATATGACGAACCTACTGTTCAAATTACAATATAATATATTATAATGCAAAATACAACTCAACACCATGCATGCGGTACCGACTCGTTGGTTCATTCAATCGAACCTGGATAGATCACTTACGCTCCTCCTGAGACATGATCGATCCCCCACCATTCTCCACAAAGAAGTACGGATGAATCACTTACGCTCCTCCTGAGACATGATTCATCCCACCAAAACACCATGATATGCACACACCAATGCATAACTAATATATTTAGGCACTCAACGTGCACACGATCCTCCTGATCATATCATCATACATCAATGCATATATGTACAGATATAACATACACCAACACCATATAAATTAACCAGATAGTAAACAAGTTCATATTCTATCACCAAGATACAAACACATCCCACTACTCGGGAATACACGATCCTACTGATCACTACATACATATATATCAACTAATTATCCACTAGTCATTATTACGGGAAACATGCACTATCACCAAGTACACAAGTTAGTTCCCACACTCATCATTCTTACAGTGCATCAAGGCCAAAGGGATCACACAAGCCCAAGCTCAAGGCCAAAACATCACAAAAATCACATTCTGGTTCTGCTACGTTCGCTGGCATTCGCCAGGCGAACCTGCTGGTGAAGCCCTCATTTCACTATCGTGCACTCGCCAGGCGAACCTTCATTCGCCAGGCGAACCATCGCTGGCCACACTTGTCAGGCGAAGTTCCTACCCTTTAGGTCTGGGACTTAATTCTGAATTATTCGCTGCCACTCGCCTCAGCTCGCCAGGCGAACTCTCGCCTCCCTTCGCCAGGCGAAGCTTTGCCAACATTCGCCAGGGGAAGCCCAGCGAATGCTGCGATTCATCAGTTTCCTCACAATTCTACAGTGCTATTCTAGGCCAAATTATGCCTATCATCTCAACTCAGATTCTCAGTCTATTCTAGTAACAATCTTGCACATTACCACGAACACTCGGTTTCTAAATCCTATTCCCAAAATCAACGCCTACATATTCTACCGATACCTCAAAAGGTCACACAGAACCTCCCCTAAAATCATAACTCAACCTATACGCCAAATTAACCAAAAACAACAATTCATTCAACGATTACTATCCAATTATCAACAGTCGTTATCAATCACAACATATCAACTCACAATATCATATATAGATGATCTTTCTACGGGGTTAAGGAATCCCCAACTACCCTATACATGTATAAACCATTTCCCAATCAAGTTTCTCCCCCCTTACCTTGTTAATCGGTTGATCGATGAAAGAACCCTCCAAGGTTTGGCCAATTCTGATTTCCCCCCGTTCCTTCGTTCTTCGCTCCCTTTTCCGTTCTTCTCACTTCTCTCCTTTCTATCGTTCCTTTTTCCACTTTATCTAACTTCTCACAATGTATCGTAAAAACTACTAACTCCTCACATTCTCTATTTTAATTCTCTAATCCCAATAATAATAATAACTTAATAATAATAATAATAACTTAATAAATTAATAATAATAATAATAATATTATTATTATCTCACCAAAATAATAATAATATTAATAACAATAGTAACTATAATAAATATAATAATAATAATAATAATATTCCCACCAATATTAATATTATACACTATATTATTATATTCACCAAAACACCACCAATAATCCTCCCACATTAGGGACACCCACCAAACATCACCAAATACACCCCCACCAAAGGGCACACCAACACATAATATTTAAAATAATAATAAAATGACTAAATAATTAAAATGGGTGTTACACATAGCCATCTGGCATTCTCAATTCCTTCAGCCATTTACAAACCAACTTGACTTCAGGTTTGGTTAGAGTGTAGCTTGCCTTTGGTTTACCCCTCTTTCCATTAGCTAAGGGTTGGAGCTCCAAGTCCCCACGAAAGCATAATTTAGCCAAGTCTTCTCTCGCCTTTTCATTATCCTTAACATTCATGACTGTGTTAAATATATTATCAAAGACATTTTTTTCTTTGTGCATCACATCGAGGTTGTGCCTTAACAAGTTATCCTTCTAATATGGGAGATCCCAAAAAATACTTCGCTTTTTCCAATTATGATTAACTCCATACCCTTCGAACTCTTTCCATTTGGCTTCCCATCCAATTTCAGCCACTTTTGGAAAATTACTTATTACTGCCCATATATCTTGCCCTGTGGAAATGGGAGGTGGGTCGTCTTTCACAACCCTATTTTTTATGAAACCTCTTTTACTCCTTCTGAAAGAGTGATTAGTTGGCAAGAAACGACGATGACAGTCAAACCAGGAATTCTTATGGCCACTTTTCAAGGTAAAAGCATCTGTGTGTTCCATACAATGAGGGCATGCCAACTTACCTTGTGTTCCCCATCCAGATAACATACCATAGGCTGGAAAATCATTAATTGTCCACATCAAGCAGGCTTACATGATGAAGTTTTGTTTTGTGGATATATCATATGTCAAAACTCCATTGGACCATAATAGACATAGATCATCAATCAATGGTTTCAAGTAGACATCTATCTTCAATTTAGGATTGTGAGATCCAGGTATGAGACAAGCGAGAAACAAGTATGGTTTGGTCATGCACATTTCAGGAGGAAGATTGTATGGAGTAACTATTATTGGCCAACATGAGTATGGAGAAGCAGACGCTTGAATGTAAGGATTAAACCCATCTGAACACAGACTCAATCTTACATTTCGGGTTCCCTAGCAAAGTCAGGATATACATCATCAAAATGTTTCCGTGCTTTTCCATCAGACGGATGGCAAAGGATGTTGGAACTATTTTTGTTCATGTGATGCCATCTCATTTCAGTTGCCGACTCGGTTGATGCATATAGTCTTTGTAATCTAGGAATGATTGGGAAATAAAACATCCTCTTCACTGGGATATCTTTGTACTCTCCCATGCCAGTCTTGCGAGGAATGTACCTATGAGCATTACAAAATTTGCACACGACAACTTGTTATCATCCTTGTAGTATAACATACAACCATTCTTACAACAATCAATCTTCTTAACCTTTAGCCCTAACTTAGACACCAACTTTGATGCTTGGTAATAGTTCTCAGGCAAACACTTTTGAACTGGACATACACTTTTAAGCATTTGTGCAACAAAATCTAAACCTTTTTGTGGAACATGCCAGTTAGACCTAATTTCAAGAAGTTGAGTAGATATTGATAACATAAACTGGGTAGCTCCCTCGTAGATGGGCTTGTTGAAAGATATCAACTTGTCATAAAACTGTTTAGCTTCTTCATTGGGAAACTCATCCTCTGAAAATTCATGTTGTTCCATGTTATCATTCGCTTGAGAGAAACCTCCATGTGGCCTAAAAGCATCATACACCATTTGATCCATTGCCTCAAACTGGTCAGCCTGACGCACGTGTTTACTACTATTTGAACCACCCCCTGTATCAACATTGAGCTCTACTTCTCCATGTTGAGTCCAAATCCAATAGTCTGGTTAAAATCCATCTCGATACAGGTGAAGTCTTACATTAATTGTTGTACTTATCTTGCGACACTTGCAATTTATGCACGGACACCTTATCCCTCCCTCATATTTACAAATGGGTTGTTTCAAAGCCCTCTTCACAAATTTTTTAACCCCGCGAACAAAATCTTCTTTCAATTCGTGTCTATTGGAATATGCTCTATTATACATCCAAGTACGATCCATTTTCTAAATGGAAAACAATTAACATGTGAGCTACTAAACATTAAAAAAATATCTTGTCAAACTACATACAATGCAAATTCTTTTCTCTCTTATGTTTATGTTTTAATTAAATTTCTGCTACAACTATTTCTTCTGGTTTTCCCTTATATTTATGTTTTAAAATATGTGATATACATAACATTGTAATTTTAATGGTTTATTAAGTAAATAATATACATTTCATGAGACTTGTAAAATATTAGAATTAATAAGACTAAAACTATTTTTGAAAAAAATTTATATATCATTTTAAAGGAATTTTTTCAGAATTTTGAATTTGAACTAGTTACATAATAACATGTTAATTACCACCTTAGTTGTCCTTTGTACCAACATATATATAGAAATGACCAAACAAACACACACATATATAATCATAGCACCAGTTCAATCCTTATGACAAGAGTTATAGAGTTTTTGTTTTTTTTTTCTTTTTTTACTCTTCAAATTGCTTAGGATCATGACTATCAGTGATTTTGGCTAAAGACACACTCATTAGTGTACACATCACCAAGTATCCATTAATTGCAAAGCAAAGATTGAAATATTCTCAATCTTTTAGAGAAGGTAAAATGGTTCTAGATTGCATACTTTGTCACTGTTTTGAATCAGGAAACACCAAATGCTAGAACAATGGACAATATTAAGTTATTAACAAAAGTCAATAAGAAGATCAAAATTGTGAGAATCATATCCTATATATATATAAATCACCAAACAAAAAAAAACACACACACACACACACACACACACACATATATATATATATATATATATATATATATATATATATATATATATATATATATATATATATATATATATATATATATATATATATATATATATATATATATAATATGACTTTTTCTTTTTCATAATTAACATAATCATAATTTGAATGATCCAACCATTCCTTTGTATGCATCCTCACCCACCACAAGATCGAGATTAAATTGCAATACAAGCATAATTAATCATCATTAATAATTTGACAAACTTCATCCCATTAACAAGCATACATATATAAGGTCACATCTTTTATACCATAATTCTTGCTTTATATTCAATAATTTGAACGTGATAAAATTACTCCACATATTCATAATTCATGCATGTAATTAAGATTGAAAGTTATTTTGGTAAGTCATGTATGATTAAAGTAGGAGTAAGTGATTATTTTTAAATTCTTTGTGGTACTTAATTATGTCATGCACCCACTATGTACTAAAAAGAAGTAGTTAGCATATGACTGAAAAAGTTTCTTAAAATAACACTGTCAGTAGATTTTTTACCATATATATATATATATATATATATATATATATATATATATATATATATATATATATATATATATATATATATATATATATATATATATATATATATATATATATTAGGTAAGTAAGTGGCCAAGTCAACCGAGAGGAAGGCATAAGTAAGCAATAACAAAATTTTGTAACAGTTTCTTAGCATAAAGATCCATCATTGTATAAGTACTATTAGTAACTAATCAACCATGATCTAGAAAGTAATTGAAATAATAACACTTAAATAAATTTATCTAACTTGAGGGGGACAATATCATGCTGCCATTCAATAGTTCTGTTTTAGGCCTTACTGTTCATAATTGAATCATATTAACTTATTTGGTAAAAACTTAGGAATCAAAGATGAAAATGCATATCACATGTAATAAGAATCATCACTACTAGTAACCATGTTTTTTATTCTACAAGTGCTTCTGATTTTACAAGCTATATCTATGTTTGTAAATTTTTATGCTAATAAAAATAGAAAATTCACACAACATTTTAGATTTGAATTTTTCTCAGGTCTAGACAATCACAATGCACTAAGGACTACACTAACAATATCCATTAATTCTAACAGCAGGGGAGAATAACAAGTCATAATTTTTCCACTCAACCGTTCGCCACGCTACTAAAATCATTCAAAAACAACAATCAAACTATGAAAGGCAACTGAGATAACATTGCACTCCCTTGTGCTAAATGATTTCAAATAGTTTAGTTTCATAGTTACACATTCACATTTCCTCAAATTATTATGGATATGTATATCACAATGTTAGCATTGTGTCCGATGTGTGTTTTCAAGATAATGTGACAGCTAGACTCATAAGCCATAACAAACTAATGCTATTTGGTTGCATGTGTCACGTGCATACCCCTCACCTATCGCTCTTACCCAATAAATTCATATATAGATTTTCAGACAGTGATTCTTTCTTTTTAACCTTAGTTAATTTATCTACTAAAGTAATTGTGCTTCTAGATGACATAAAGACATAATAAAGTCTCATTTCATTTCATTTTCACACCAATGAATGACCCTACTAGTAGTCAGTAATTATGAGATCCTGGGCCTCAGTCACATTACCCAACCCATTTCTGTGTTATTGTTGTCTGTCCCTTTCACTCTACCTGTCATGGATCCTCTAAGAAACCAATATTAACCCATTTGATGTTAACATTGCTCCCCTGAGCAGTTTAGAATAACAACAACCATGATATAATAATAAAAAGCAGTGTTAGATAGATGTACGTAACAACTTCATAAGAAAAAACACCCTATCTCCCTACACCCCATCCAACTGTACAAAACCCTTTTAAAAAATCCAAACATTAATTAACGTTAAAGTTAAAACCCCCAACCCTAAATAAAAACATAGAAAATAAATGCAAAATAAGATATTACATGGTTTTAAAATTTGAATTAAGAAGCAGAACCAATGGTTGTATTGAAGTGTTCTATGTTAAGAAGCAAAAAAATTCAGAATTCATGTAGTTAGTAAAGTGAAACAATTAAAATTATGGAGAAGCTAACAAGAATACACTAATCTGTACGAAGAAATGCATTGTAATAGTGATAAATTGGAGAAGTTTCTTCCTCCGATAATGCTTAGGGTTTTTGGTTCTAAGAGATGAAAAGCAGTGGAAACAGGAAGAGGGAAAGGGGAAAAAGTACCTGATGAACATGAAACACACTGAATTGATGATCTTGCGGTTGGTTCACCCTATCTCTGAACTATCTAACGAAGAGATGAAAAATTGTAAGAGAATCGAAATCATATTGAACCAACATATTTTTTGATTTTGAAATCAGAAGAAAAAGTACACGTTTTTTTGATTTTTTTCATACGAAGATGATCTTCCAGTTGTTTGATTCTAGATTAATGAAATCGTAGAAGAAAGAGTTTAGGGTTTTCAGAAAAACGTAAGAGAAAGAAAAAAGAGCAGGAAAAGAAAGAGTGAAAGAGGAAAAAGAAGAGAGGGAAAATAAATTTTAGGATATTATTGGAACAAACCAATAAATAAATACATTTAATAAGTAAAAATTTCAATTAAACTTGATAGTTTAGTTGGTTAAAACATTATATTTTGTAAATTTTCAACTAGTCTTGAATCATCCGTGTCTAATTAATAATACTTTTTTATCTTCTTCGGAACACTTTTTATATTTTGTAAATTTTCAACTAGTCTTAAATCATCTGTGTCTAATTAATAATACAAATTAAAAAAGTATTTAATAGTTAGCCTCGGTGAATTCGTGTCTATTAAATAAATAAAAAAATACATTAATAAAATAACTAATATTTACCCTCGGTAAATCAGTGTCTACTTAATAATAAAAATAAAATATAATATTTAGCCTCGATTCATCGGTGTCTATTACATAAAATAAAAATTATTACAACATAAATTAACATTTAGCGTTGGACAAACCGTGTCTAATATATATAAAAAAATAATTCAAAAATTAGAAAAAACTAGCCTCGACGTAGCCATGTCTATTGAATTAAATTAAAATAATGGTAAAATATAACTACAAAATGACTTTTTTTGTGTTTAAAGAGCGTAGGTTTGGCCGAGGCTAAGTAGTGTCGGTGTCGGCGGCCGATGTTAAATTCGAAGCTAAAACGTAGTTTTCTAGTAGTGGAAGGTGATTGTTATTGAAGAAGCCCAGGATATAAACACCTTGAAGGTATATGAACTCATGGGTTCCCTACAATCGTTTGAAATGGCTATCAGTGATAAGTCTGAGAAAAAGAAAAGTTTAGCCTTGCTGTCTAATCAAGATGAATGTAAGAAAAATTCCAACAAAGAATTGTCTAAGGCTGTCGTGCTTCTTGGAAAATAGTACAATCAATTGCTAAAGAGGATGGAAGGAGAGTCAAGAGCAAATGTCAAGACTCAGTCATCTGACAACAATAAAAGGATGGATTTTGGAAGAAAGTCCAAAAATGAAGAAAAAGCTAGCAAAGGCAAAGGAATCAAGTGCTATGAATGCGAAGGATTTGGACACATCAAATCTGAGTGTTCTACTTTCTCAAGAAGGAGAAGAAAGGCTTATTTACATCATGGTCTGAAGATAATTCTGCAAGTGAATGAGAATCACCTAAATAGGTTTCTGCTCTTACAGGGGTATTTGACCTTGATGGAGAATCAGATATTGGAGAAATCTCATATAATGATCTGGCTAACTCCTACAGGGAGCTGTGCACTAGAAGTGCAAAAATATGTCAGCTAGGAGAGGATCAACATAGTGTAATCATCCATATTGAGGTTGAAAAATTGAAGCATCTTGACATTATCTATGATCTACAGGAGGAAGTTGTATTGCTCAACTCTAAACTTAACAATATGACCAAAACTATTAGAATGCTCAACAGCAGTTCTGATGTGCTGGATGAGATTCTTCAATTTGGAAGGGACACTGGAGATATCAGAAGACTTGGTTACAATGACTAAGTTGTGATGAACAAAAGAAAAGAGCCAACATTGAGTTCTGCTCAGGCTAAAAGAGAATAGAATCAGAAGATATCAAAAGGGATGTCTCAACATCAACATAGGCATCAGAAAAATTCTTCAGGAAAAAAGAAGCAGGACTGGAAATGTCATCATTGTGGTAAGTATGGTCACATTAAACCTTACTGCTACAAGTTACATGGGTATCCCAAGTCTGGTTCTCAACCCATAAAGAGGAAGGCTGGTAAAGTAGAGAAGAAATGGATTTCTAAGAATGACTCAGTGGCTCTCATAGCTCATTCCTATCTAAGAGCCTCTGCTGGAGAAAGATGGTATTTTGATAGTGGTTGTTCTAGACACATGATTGGTGTCAAGTATTTCTTGGTGGACAATGAATCGCATGCCACTGGCTATGTCACCTTTGGAGATGGATCCAAAGGGAAAATTAAAAGTGTTAGGAAGTTGGAGTATGCTGGGTAGCATAGACTTGATAATGTGATGCTTGTCAAAGGTCTAATTGCAAATTTGATAAGTATCATCCAACTTTGTGACCAAGGTCTCAAGGTTAACTTTACCAAATATGAGTGTTTGGTAATGAATGACAAGGATGGAGTTGTCATGAAGGGAGGAAAATTCAAGAATAACTGTTATGTGCGGACTTCTCCAGAAACAGAGTGTTCATCCATGTCTAATAAAGATGAAGTGAAGCATCAGAAGCTTGGTCATATTCAGAAGATGAAGAAAAGTTTGTCAAAATTAGCAGGTAAAAATACTTCAAATCTAAATACTGATGATGGAAGAATATGTGGAAAGCTACCCAAGATGTCACACAAGGAGTTGTGACATCTGACTACATCAAGGATTCAGGAACTTCTTCCTAGGGACTTATTGATTGATGATCTTGGAGAAAAAAATGTGCTTATGTTGCTACTTTGACCATAAAAGCTGAAGGGGAGAGTTGCTCTTAACTCATAGGGAAGAGACAAATGCTAACTGAGCATAATGTCACATAAGATGTTATGACATCATACTGTGACAACTTGAGTTTCACTGATGGTTCCAAAAATCAGATTGAGAAGTTAAGGGGCAAATTAGGATTTGGCATGATTGAGAGTTTAGAGAAATTAATTTGTGGGAATATTACTCAAGTGTATGTGTGGTTCCAAAAAATAAAGATAGGATTTAAAAATCAATCATTTCAAAGTGACCTAAACTGCTCTCTCGCAGGTCTACTTCATACTGTGCCTTTCCTTACAAATTGTTTCACCTTCATGCTCGGAGAAAACCCTATTCTAGTTTATTCTTCTCCAACTTTCCAGTGTGCCAAGATGTCTCAACAACAATATTATAAGGGGGTAACCAAGAAGGAGAACATTCCATCTTCAACAGATAGGGCTAAGTCTAGGAAACTGTCTGCTGCAGATGCGATTGATGTTGCTCCACTGGCTATGGTGCCATGCAAGCCTGAAAAACTCCTTGTGAAAAAGATCTAACGATCTCCCTATAGGTAATCCTTCAAAACCCTCTGATGTTTTTCCTAACCCTAGGACTGAGAAAGAAAGATTTGATACTAATAAGAGAATCAGACAAATGGTTGCTAGAACCTTAAATTTAGGGAGTCATCTGAATATTGCTGGGATTACTAGACCTATGGCTCAGATTCTTCCCACTACCGCTGCTCTAGTTGCTGAACCAGAGGTAGTGACTGAGGAGAATGTTATTGAGAATAGGGTTTAAGAGGAGGTGGCCTTATCTGTACCAAAGAAGAGTTGCTTTAGAAAGGGAACTAGGGAAGAATGCCCTAGAATGCAAAAAGGTGTTGAAACTGATTAAAGTTGTCGGGTTGATGAAGACAATCACTAAACTTGGGTCTTGCTATGAGAAGCTGGTCAAGGAATTTGTGGAAAACATTATTGAAGGCTGTGATGATGCTACCAACGAAGACTACAGGAAAGTGTATGTCATAGGAAATGTTGTGACATTTTCCTCCACTGTGATCACTAGGTTTCTGGGAAAATCAGTAGAACCTCAACCTGAGTGTGAAGATATTTATGATTAGGTGTGTCAGGAGATCACCTGTAATACTGGGAAGCATTGGCCAAGCAATAGGAAGCTGTCAGTTGAGAAGCTCAATGTGAAGCATGCAATTCTGCATAAAATTGGTACTGTCAACTGGGTGCTTACCTACCATACTTCAACCGTATCTGCTGGACTAGGAAAATTCATATACATTGTTGGTAAAGGGAGAAAGTTCGATTTTGGGACTTATATCTTTGATGAAGTTCTGAAGCAAGCTTCATCAAGTGTTGTTAAACTACCTATATGTTTTCCTTCACTCATTTGTGGTATAACTCTAGATCAGTATCCTGGTATTTTGGTACCTGCAGATTATACAATGAAAATGAAATCTCCCTTGACATTGCATTATAACTTGTTTGCTGGGAATCATGTCCCAAATATTGTTTCGACATCTACATCAACATCTGCTCCTACAACTTCAAAGGAAGAAAGGAAGACACCATTGCATAGCTGAATGAGACCTGCAATGACCTGGATGTTATTATCAAGTCCAACACAACTAGGAAGGCTAAACTTGAACAGCTAATACAGGCCTTGACAACTGAGCAGGATAAGGGCACTGAAGCTGCTGGTGGGGCTGATGATGCTGATGCTGAAGATACTGAAGTTGAGGCTGATGATAACCTTGTTGAAGAGGAAGAAGAAGAAGAAGAGGATGATGAGGCTACTGAAGATGACATCTAAATGTATTCTTTTTTTTTGTTGTGGTTATGTAAGGGCTTAATGCCCAGGATAATTGTTATTTTAGCACTTCATGTGCTTGTTATGTATCTTTAAATTTTATGTTATGGCTTAGTTTTTTATTTAGTTTCACTACCTTTGTCATATTATGGCTAGAAAGGGGGAGTAATACTAACTTTTCTAACCACTCCTCTGTTAACCACTGACTACTGCCATTAAGGGGGTGTTCTAATTTGTTGCTTGTATAAGAAGGAACTGTTTGAGGGGTATTGCACCCCAAATTTTGACCCCTTAGATCTTCATAATCATTCTAGGATCATCTTCATTTATTTATATAACCTTAACCTATTTCAAGTTTGTCTTTGTCAAAAGATACAGGTGAATCAGGGTTCCATACAGTCAGGAATCGAGGTTTCGATGTTTGATCAGTCAATGTCTTAGATTGATTCTCCATGAAACAAGTATCTATATCATTAAATATACTACATTGGATCAAGTATGAATCCAATTTGAGGTTGTCACCCAAAGATCAAGAACAGTGCAGTTCAGGACCCCCGATTAGGGTTTCTGATTAGGAAAAGTCAACTGTAGTTTGACTTTTGATTTAAAAGATATTACAATGATGGAATCATGGTCCATGAAGCTCATATGTCTTAGTGAATTCCACTCAAGAAGTTTCAAGACCTAGAATACCAACAGTCGATCCGGTGGTTATCGATCGATTAGTTCGTTTGACTGAAAAGTCAACTCTTTGACTATAAGGAATTTGACGCCAAAGTTTGAAGAAAATATTTTCCTAATAACATATTACACCTAGCCATGAAGTTTCATGACCATTTGATCAAGGATTGAGGAGTAATTGAAAAAGTCGGGAATTAGGGTTTTGAAAGGGGCAAGACCATAACTTCCTAACCACACATCCAAATGAGGTGGTTCAAAGCTTGTTAGAAAGGTCTTGGAAAGCCCCACAAATGTGTAAAGCTGACCTATGGACCTAAGTTTTTGGCATTTTTAGGAATGTTTTCAGCCAACTTTGAGAGGTTTTTTGACCTAGTTCTACTTGGAATTTGGAAATTCAGTAAACATGAAAGTTGTAGAGCTCCATGAGGGCTTTCCAAAAAGTACAAGAACTCCTTCCTTGCCCTTGTGAGATGAGAGTTTCAAATTGGACAAGTTGGGCCTAAACACCTGATTGTCATCATGTCAAAACTCAACATAAACTTGATTTCCAACTATACACTTCATTTCTAGCCATGGAATGACCTTTGATATGATGTGTTAGATGGTGAAATGAGCTGGATTAGAATAACATCCAAGCAAAACCAAAGTTCCATCCATTAGTTTAATGAAGAAAAGTACAAAAGGAACAACATGATAGAGAGTATTGGTGGTTGCAACATGGAGGGTGTCCTTGTACATTCTAAGATCACTTCTCACAGCTTATTTTTAGCTGGTTTTATAGGTCTAAGTGCCTTGGAAGCAATCAAAACCAGCAGAGCAAAACCATCACATGGATTCATGAGATTTTTCACTAAAACCACCACTTGCAAACCACCTGTGTAAATCTGTCCTCACTTTTGTTTTGCCTATAAATAGAGGCTTCCTCTATGATAATCCATACACCATATCAAGCATCAAACCAAGCAAGAACTCTCTCTTCTTTCTGGTTGCAAAGTTCTTGCAAAATCTCACTAAATTTCCAAAATCACAAAAAACTTTTTTGCACTTTCACCCCTAAAACCTTTTCCAAACACTCTGAAACTCAAACCAAGCCTCAAACACATCACAAATGATGTGCTAGAGCTTTCCAAACCCTCACCTTGTCCAGGAACTCATCCAATCCAAAAGTCAACCCTCAAAACCTCATTTTGTTGATTTTTTTTGCATTTTAAAGGACAACCGCTGGTCCCTTTCCTTTCCTTGAGCTTTAGCACCTCTAACACGTCATATTTGACATATAGAAGCTATCAATAACCAATCCAAACTTCTGTAACAAGGATTGAAGGAGTTGTCTTTGAAAATCATTGGTTTTTGGAGGATTTTCTTCACTTGCAAGCCATTCTGCTAATCAACTTGCTTGAGCTTTATTTGGAGCATCTTTTCATCATCCTAGGAGCATTTTTATACCTTGGAGTAGCACTCAAAGCCTCTGGTTTTCTTATTGTGCAAGCTTGCTTCAAGAGGTAAGCTTAAAACACAAGAAAATGTGAAATTTTCACTTGCATTTCACATGCTACCATGACTTTTAGCTATGATTTGGTGTTGTACGTTGTTTTAACATGTCTCATATATTTTATGTGTCATGTATGAACCATTACTTGCATCAAAACATGTAATTTTTGAACTGTCAAATTCTGGTCACAAGCTAGGCCACAAACTAGGCCCAACCTAGTCACTTTTTGCGTTTTACATCCAATCTGGAAAACCATGTGTGCATATCTTGATTTATTTTATGCTAACCTCTTAATATGGTGTATATGTGATGCTTGTACACTTTTTTCACCAAGGACACCACTACACATGATTGTTCACATGTTCACGTTTTTGGTTGTGACCAAACTTGCTTAAACCATGTTGCTATCGAATTTTTCTGTGGGTGTATGGTATGGAAAAACAAATGGTGAAGGTGAGATAATACTTAGAAGGGGGGGGGGGTTGAATAAGTATGGAAAATTAATACTTAAAAATAATCACACAATTATTTTTATCCTGGTTCGTTAAACAACTACTCCAGTCCACCCTTCCAGAGTGATTTGCCTTTCTCAACAAGGACTTAATCCACTATTAAATCAAACTGATTACAATAGTATCACCTAAGAACTACAGTTCTTAGTCTTCTTAAGAGCTACTGATTCACACTGAATCCTCTTAAGGAATATCCTTTACAATGAATGTAAATTAAATACAAGAGATTTTAATGCTTCTATAAAGCTATAATCACAACAGTGATTTTTCTCTTAAGTTTAAGTACAATGAGATTCTATGAAGAATAAGAATGAGAGCTTATTAGAATATATGATTTCTTTTCAGCAAGTGTGTAGCACTGAAGAATGAAGTGAGGATCTCCTTTTATAGGCAGCTGAATCATGCAAGCTGAACATTGAAAAGAGAGTCCAAAAGGTCTGAGCCTTTTTGTCTTCACATGCACTGACCTTTCCTTGAAATAGATGGCACAGATAAATCCTTTTTGTCTGTGTAAGTGTGTCTAGCACAATTAAGGAAAGAGACGTTGAATAGTTCCAACGGATACATTCTTGAAAACACTTCTTCAGTTTCAGCAAGTTCTTCAGAGTTTGAATGGATCAGAGTCTTCTGATGAGATTCAAAACTATGTTGTATCAGAGTCTTCTGCAGCGTGTGTGCTTCTAGCGTGTTGATCATCAGAGCATCTTGACACAGAACTTCAGTACTTGGCAGCGTAAGTACTTTCAGAAACTTCTGTAGACTAATGCTTTGAGAAACTCTTCAATCAATATTCTTCTATACTTCTGATGCTTCAGCTTCAGATGCTTCTGACTATCTTTAGATGCTTCTGACTATCTTCAGATGCTTCTGACTCAGAATGTTCTGGAGCTTCTTGCTTCAGATCCTTCTGGAGACTACGCTCAGGATCTTCTGTAAGGAGCAAACAGATTCTTCTGTGAGGTGCATCTGGCGCTTCAGAGTCAGAATAACTTCTTGTATTCAAGGCAGATTTGCTTCTAGAGAGTTAATATAATTTTAATCTGCAATAAAACTCTCAAACAAATTTTAGAGTATATAATTCTTAAATATAAATTTCCTAACAGTTATCATCAAAACAAAGAGTAATTATTAAGAACCAATCTGTGTTTTAACAATCTCCCCCTTTTTGATGATGACAAAAAGTATTAGAAATTTTATTTAATTGAACATAAAGAATTATAACTCCCCCTGAGATGATGAATCTCCCCCTGAGTTAAATATGAAAAAGGAATAGAAACTTCCCTTTTTATCTTGAGTAATCTTCAGAGTCAGATCTTGTTTGTCTTTGTAATACTCAAGGGTCAGACTATCTTGCAAATATGAGATTCAGAGTTTGATAAAATATAAATGATCTGAGAAACTCAGAGATTCTTTTATAGAGTATTTTTATCAAAAGTTCTGAAATAGTCAATTTAGATATTAGAAAGAATAGATATGTCTGAAGATTCATTCTAGTGAAATTATATTAAATAGTTCAGATCTTTATTTTCTCCCCCTTTTTTGTCATAAGCAAAAAGTAAAAACTTTTAATAAAGACAAATAAAAGGAACAATAGCAGATAATTCAATGGAGAATAACAAACTGATTCATTTAATCATAACAGAGCAAAAGTACATTGGAAAATATCAGAAGATATAACAATAACATACAGATGCAAAAACAACAGATGCACAAACATGAGAAAAAAAATCTAAGTGTGTTTAGACAAAAGCATCTTCAATAGGTCTGTGATCTCAGATTGTGATTGCTCTTGCTTTGACATGAACTTAGTTATTGTCTCATTCTTCTCATCTTGTTTAGACATCCACTCTGACATGTCCTCAGATTTCTTGTCTTGCTTCGCCATCCAAGATCTGATTTCAGATTCACCAGCTTCCAGAGCAGCAATCTTGTTTCCCAAATCTGGATTTTCTGTCTTTATCTCTAATGATGGAGGTTCTGTATCCTGAACAGAGTCAATTGCCATATGTTCTGGAGATCCTGAAGAGGGTTCTACCAGAGTCATAGTTAATGCAGTGGCAGTTGGCTCTGGTGGAGGAGGAGGAGGAGCATCCAAACAAAGCAGAGGTTCAGTCTTGTTTTCAATCCAGAATTGAGTTCTTTCAGCTCTGAGCTTTGCATCATCAGAACAGATGTTCTTCAGATTAGAAGCTACTGTATTGAATCTATTGACAAAACCTTTCCAGATGATGTCAGTCTCATTTGCATCCATAGTTTCAGAGCATCTCTTCTGAACAGTACCTAAAGACATCTGTATTTCTTGCAAAAACGTTTGAAATAAATGATCAATATTAAGTCTGGGTGGTGGTTTAAGCAAGGTTTCCAAATTCATCTATTTAGGTTTTGGAGTTGGTGGAATCAGTGATTTTGGAATGGAAATCAGAGGAGGGGGAACATATGGAAAGAATGGAATTTCTGGTTTCTGAAGAAGTGATCTGTTTACTGCATTGAGCAGAGTTGGTTGAGGTCTTGTGCGTGGGTAAACAATGTCAAAAGATGCATTGGAGTATGGTACGAATGCAGAGTTTGATGGTTTATCAGATGCAACTGTGTTATCAGATGCAGGATGCAGAGCTGAAACAGCAGCTTTACCAGATGTAGCAGATATGGGGGCTAAGGATCCTTCATTTTCCATAGATTGAATATATGAAAGGATTACAGATGGAAGGGTTGGTTTGAGTTTAGGTTTCAGAGGTTTCAAGGGTTCAGAAGGCTCAACTCTATCATAAAAATCTTTCAGTTTGAAACCATAAGATAAATTATGATACAGAGAAGACACTTGAGCACAGGATATTCCAGATGATGATGGATTGGAAGTAGGAACAATCATCTCAGATGAAGGTGCAGGTGGAGGCATAGGTTCTAGAATGGTAGTTTTGGTAGGTAAGGTTGGTTCAGATTCAGGTTCATGAACAGGGTATTTGTCAGATGGATTAATCAGAAAATCAGGATGAATTTCTGATTCAGATGAATTTGAAGATGTTTCAGGTGTACAAGAGGTAGAAGAAACTTGAAACACTGTTTTTAATGGAGTGATATCAAGAACTTCTATCTCAGGGATATGAGATGGTTCTGAAGGGGTAGCAGATTGTTGAGTAGGTGGTTCAGATGAAACAGGAGCAGAAGTTACTTTAGAGAGTTCAGAAGTAACAGTTGCTACAGGTTCAGAAGATGGAATTGTTGATGGTGGAATGACAGAGTCTTTTTCCGGTGGATCTTCTGTGGTTTGTTTTTCTGGATGATCAGAAGATTTTGGTTGATTTTCTGTTTGTGGTTGAGCAGATTTTTGTTTATCAGAATTTTGTGGTAGTTCTGATGGTTGTGGTTCTGTTTGTTACGGTTCTGTTGGTTGTGGAACTGTTGGTGATGGACGTGGAGTGAAATGTTTGATGTGTAGTTTGGGTTGAGGTGGTTTTGATACAGAAGCAGTTGGTTGTTTCTGAGGTGAGACAGAACTGGGGGCAGCAACAGATGTTGTTTGAGTGACAGAGGGTTTGGGTACAAACTTAATAGATGAATCATTAATAACAACATTTTTAGAAGTAACAGAAGCTTTAGCACCTTTGAGTTTAATCCTTTTAGCAGAGACAGCTTCTCCAGAATCCTTTCTCTTCAGAAGATCCTTGGGATTCTCAGCAATCTTGGCCTTCTTCTGGACAGGTTCAGATTCTGCTGCAGGTTGAGGTCTTTTCCTCTGAAGTGGAACTTCTGCTTCTTCTTCTTCTTCTCCTGCATCTGGCAGGGGTTGCTTGACAAGTTGAAACACATTGGCTGGAACAGGCACTCCTTCCCTTTTGCATTCCTCTATATACATCAGAACAATGTGTCTTGGTTCTTCAGCAAAGAATAGAGGAAAATCTGATACAGGAATTCTCTTATTCAAATCAGCCATATTTAACTTCTTTGGAGCAGTGGTAAGTTCATCTACAATCTTGAGTCTTAGAAGGCTCTTAGCGTTCAGAGGCTTTCCCATAATGAACTCTAGTTCTTCTGTAACACCAGCATCATACAGAGCAGCCACTAAACCATTTTCAGTGAGAAGATCTGAGAGCAGCCTTCCAAAAGGTATCCAAGTCCTGATCTTCTGGCCTTTTTCCTTCACAGATTCTCTAGATGCATTGATGTGATTCCACAGATGCATGAACAATAAGTAAGGAAGATCTACCTTATTACTCTGACTAAGGCAGTACATAAAATAGATCTGTTCATTTGACATAATCTGGGGAATTTGTTGACTTTCTGTGATGTATGCATCCCATGAAGATCTTGGCCCAGATCTTGTAGTCAGGCTTCAGATCTTTGAATCTGTTAGAGGCTTGTCCAGCAGTCATAACCTCTTCATAAACTTCATCCATATCAACACGCCCAGCTGGCAGATGTGAAACACCATTTGTTTCTTCATAACCAATCAGTCTTCTAATCAGATCCTCTGTGATGATGATCTCCTTTCCCAGCACAGATGATAGAATAAACTTTGGATACACAGATGCATGAATCCAGAATTCCTTAACAAGAAGAGGGTAAACTGGTCCAAACAGTCTATCAAAGTATTTCACCCAACCTTGAGCTCTAACAATGGAGCGAAAATCAAACCCATTGTCAGCCAGTGAATCAAATTCAACCATGGATTCACACAACACTTCTAACTTATCAACAGGTGTAAGAAGAGTTCTCTGTGGAGGAATATATGGAGCAGCACCTAGATTATCTGAAGTCACAGCAGCCATTGTTGATTGAAACTGTGCAGTTGTTGATGAAGAAGACGCCATTGAAGAATGCTTTTTAGAACACTTAGGTTTTGAGTTTTTATGAAGAGAGAACAAAAGATGAAAATGCATATAAATTCTGAGAGTGAAAAGTGTGAAAGTGAATACATATCAAGTATTTATACTAATCACATAGGCACACCAAGAGACAGAAATAACGCACGTTTGAGCAACATTAAAAGAAAAGAATAAAATCATTTCAAATAATAAATGCTTCTGACAGATTTGGGGGGAAAACCAAAATATTTACTATTCAAATTTCACCTCAAATGTCTTTTCAGTTGTCCACACGCCACCTCATCAGATTTTGTGGGACACGTGTTTGCTTGCATGCTGTTCTGAATTCTCTCAAGAAATGAAACGTTAGCCACGTTCAGATCTTCTAAAGATGGTTAGTTCAGATTTTCACATCAGAAATAATAATCAGAATAGAATAAATGAACAGAAGAAATACTTCAGATCATTAAACATTTTGCATCTGAGAGGTTGCTTCTGATAAATATTACTCTGGACAAAAATCCATACAAATATTTTTCAGAATGAACTTAAATTTATCTTTAGCAAGGGGTTTTGTAAAAATATCTGCCCATTGATGATCTGTATCAACAAAGGCTAAATTTATGATTCCCTTCTAAACATAGTCTCTGATGAAATGATGTTTAATTTCTATATGTTTTGCCTTAGAATGCAAGATTGGATTTTTTGACAAACATATAGCAGAAGTATTATCACAAAAGATAGAAAGATTACTCTCATAGATTTGATAATCTTCTAATTAACTCTTCATCCAGAGCATCTGAGTACAACATCCAGCAGCAGCAATGTATTCTGCCTCTGTAGTTGATAGTGCAATGGTAGGTTGCTTCTTGCTGTACCATGAGATCAGATGACTTCCAAGAAACTGACAGCTTCCAGAAGTGCTTTTACGTTCAACTCTGTCTCCAGCATAGTCAGCATCACAGAATCCAACTAATGAAAATTCATTAGATCTTCTGTAACACAAACCCATGTTAGCAGTACCTTTCAGATACCTTAGAATCCTCTTAACAGCTGTTAAGTGTGATTCTCTAGGATCTGATTGGAATCTAGCACATAAGCAGACACTAAACAGAATATCTGGTCTAGAAGCAGTCAAGTATAGAAGAGATCCTATCATACCTCTGTAGAGTTTTTGATCTACCTTCTTACTTACCTCTTCCTTACCTAGAGTGCTTGTAGGATGCATTGGAGTCTTTGCCATTTTGCTATCAACCATGTTGAACTTCTTCAGAAGCTCTTTAACATATTTGGTTTGATGTATGTAGGTGGATTCTGGAGTCTGGTTGACTTGGATTCCCAAGAAGAATCTCAATTCTCCCATCATGCTCATTTCAAATTCTTCCTGCATACATTTAGCAAACTCCTTTCCAAGCGTAATATTTGTTGATCCAAAAATAATGTCATCTACATAAATTTGACAAATCAACAGATCTTTCTTAACAGTTTTACAGAATAAAGTTGTATCCACTTTTCCTCTGATAAAATTTTTCTTCAGAAGGAAGTTGCTCAACCTCTCATACCAAGCTCTGGGAGCTTGTTTTAATCCATAAAGGGATTTCTTTAATTTGAAAACATGATCTGGAAAGTTTTCATTTTCAAAACCAGGAGGTTGGTGGACATATACTTCTTCTTCTATAATTCCATTAAGAAAATCACTTTTAACATCCATCTGATACAGAGTGATGTTATTCTGTGCAGCAAAAGAAATAAGAAGGCGTATAGATTCTAACCTTGCCACTGGAGCATATGTCTCAGTGTAATCAATACCTTCTTGCTGACTGTATCCTTGAGCAACCAGCCTTGCCTTATTCCTTTCTACTTCTCCCTTTTCATTCAGCTTATTCCTGAAGACCCATTTTGTTCCAATAATATTGAATCCTTTAGGTCTAGGAACCAGATCCCAAACTTCATTTCTGGTGAATTGATTTAGCTCTTCTTGCATAGCTATAATCCATTCATTATCTTCCAGAGCCTCATCTACAGATGTTGGTTCTATTATTGACACTAAGCCAAATAAAGAAGATTCAGAAGTTCTGAGAAATGATCTTGTCCTTATTGGATCATCTTTCTTTCCAATTATCACATCTTCTAGATGAGAAGATTTGATTCTGGAAGAAGATCCTCTGACAGTTGGTCTATCAGAAATATGCAAGTTGTTTAGTTGGGAAGTCAAAGGTATAGCATCTGGGGTTGCTTCAGATTCTTTGATTTTTGCCTTTTCTGCCTCTGATCCTTCAGAGTCTGTGAGAATCACTTCTCTATCTGCAGAACTTTCAAACTGCTTTGGCTTTTCAGAGCCAAGCTTATCATCAAATCTAACATGAATAGATTCTTCAACAATCTGTGTTTCAGTATTGAATACTCTGTAGCCTTTAGAGCGTTCAGAATAACCAAGCATGAAACACTTCTGTGCTTTGGAATCAAACTTGTTCAGATTATCTTTAGTATTAAGCATATAACAAATACATCCAAAGGGATGAAAATAAGAAATGTTAGGCTTTCTGTTTCTCCACAATTCATAGGGAGTCTTTTCCAGAAGAGGTCTTACAGACACTCTGTTCTGAATATAACAAGCTGTGTTAATTGCTTCTGCCCAAAAATGTTTTGCCAGATTTGTCTCATTGATCATGGTTCTGGCCATCTCTTGCAATGTTCTATTTTTCCTCTCTACAACTCCATTTTGTTGTGGAGTTCTAGGGCAGGAGAAATCATGTGCAATGCCTTTTTCAGAAAAATATTTTTCAAAATGTTTATTTTCAAATTCCCCACCATGATCACTTCTGACTTTAATAATTTTGGAATCTTTTTCAGTCTGGACTTGATTGCAGAAGTCAAAGAACACAGAATGAGACTCATCCTTGTGTTTTAGAAACTTTACCCATGTCCATCTGCTGTAATCATCTACAATGACTAACCCATACTTCTTGCCTCTGATGGATGCAGTTTTCACTGGTCCAAACAGATCAATGTGAAGTAATTCCAATGGTCTGAAGGTAGACACAACATTTTTTGATTTAAAATGAGATTTTGAAAATTTACCTCTTTGACATGCTTCACACAGAGCATCTGAGTTGAACTTCAACTTAGGAAGTCCTCTGACCAGATTGAGTTTATTAATCTGAGATATACGTCTCATATTAATATGCCCCAATCTTCTATGCCAGACCCATTGCTCATCATTCACAGATAAGAGGCATTTTACATTTTGAACTTTAAGTTCTGAAAGGTTAATTTTATAAATGTTGTGTTTCCTCTTTCCACTGAATAGGATAGAACCATCCTTTTGACATACAGCTTTGCAACATTTTTGATTAAAGATTATATCATAACCATTGTCACTTAATTGACTTATGGACAATAGATTATGTTTCAATCCTTCAACTAACAGAACATTAGTAATAGAGGGAAGCTTACCATTTCCAATAGTGCCAGATCCAATGATCTTGCCCTTCTGGTTCCCTCCAAACTTCACGTCCCCTCCAGATCTAAGTTCCAGGCTTTGGAACATAGACCTTTCTCCTGTCATGTGTCGTGAGTATCCAGAGTCCAGGTACCATGATTGGTGTCCTGACCTTGCTGCTAAGAACATCTGCAACAGGAATTATTTTGTCTTTAGGTACCCAGATCTTCTTGGGTCCTTTGGGGTTAGTTGGTTTATAGGTTTGTCTAAACTTCTGTTTTGCAACATAATGTTTATTCTGACTTGCCTTTGGTTTAAACACATAAGTACTCTTCTCAGAGCTTGTGTGTTTAATGTCATTCAAGTGATCAAATTTGAATTGAGAGTACAGAGGTGTCTTCCTGATGAAAAGTTTGTCAACAGGTTTTGGATTGCTTCCAGATGAAGACTCATATCCAATGCCTCTTCTGTTGTTTCCACTAACACCATAGATCATGGAAGCCATCTTGCTTCTGTCTATGCTCTTAGTGAGAAACCTCTGAAAACTAGAGTCATATTTTTCTAAAATATTTTCACAAGACTTAGTTTCAGAATCAGATTCTTGTTGAGTTCTATCAAAGTCATTTTTGATTTTTAAATTTATTTCTTTCTGCTCAACAAGTTCTGTTTTCAGAAGATCAATCTCAGATTCAAGATTGCTTTTCAGCTTCTTGTATTTGAGTTTGATGTTGTTGTAACTTTTAAGAACTTCTGTTAAAACTTTAATGAGTTCTTCTTTGGTAAGTTTAGCCATTACCTCTTCTGCATCATCATCAGATTCAGATTTTGATTCATATCCAGAGGTACCTTCCTCTTGATCCTCTGTCCTGGCCATCAGTGCAACGTTTGCACATTCTTCTTCTGATTCAGAAGATGACTCACACTCATCTGAGTCATCCCATGTTGCCATCAGAACCTTCTTCTTCTTGTTGAACTTCTTCTTAGGTTTTTCTTTCAGAAGTTTAGGGAAGTCATTCTTGTAGTGCCCAGGTTCTTTGCACTCATAGCACACCACTTCTTTCTTGGCAGATCTTCTGTGACTAGAAGATTCCTTTCTGTTGTCAGATCTTCTGAAGTTGTTAAACTTCTTTCCCTTGTGCTTCCAGAGCTTGTTAATCCTTCTGGACAACATGGACAACTCATCTTCTTCTTCAGAAGAAGATTCTTCAGAGCTTTCTTGAATAACCTGCAAAGCTTTAGCAGTTTTGTTAGATTTTAAAGCTATGGATTTACCTTTATCTTTCTTCTGGGGTTCATCTTCCTCCAGCTCAATTTCATGGCTTCTCAAAGAACTGATAAGTTCTTCTACGGAGATCTTGTTCAGATCTTTTGCCATCTTCAATGCAGTCACCATTGGTCTCCATCTGGTGGGAAGACTTCTGATGATTTTCTTGACATGATCTGACGTTGAGTAGCCCTTGTCCAGAACTTTCAGACCAGCTGTAAGAATCTGAAATCTAGAAAACATAGTTTCTACATTTTCAGAATCTTCCATTTTAAATGCCTCATACTTCTGTATGAGCGCCAGAGCCTTTGTCTCTTTAACCTGAGAGTTTGCCTCATGAGTCATTTTGAGTGATTCAAACATGTCATGAGCAGTATCTCTGTTAGTAATCTTCTCATACTCAGTATGAGAGATTGCATTAAGCAATATAGTTCTGGCTTTGTGGTGATTCTTGAAATCTCTTTTCTGCACTTCAGTCATTGATTTTCTATCAATCTTTTTGCCATCCTCACCAGTAGGATGTTCATATCCATCAATGACCAAATCCCAAAGATCAGCATCATACCCAAGAAAAAAACTTTCTATTCTATCTTTCCAATAGTCAAATTTTTCTCCATCAAACATTGGAGGTTTGGTACTGATCCTATCCCTCTCTTCATATTTATTGTTGATATTTGACATTGAATTATCAGCCATGATAACAAATAAATATATTGATCAAAGTATATCTCATTTGGATCTTTACTGACACTGTTAAGTGATAGCACACTCAGAACCGGGGCTCTGATACCAACTGAAGGTGAGATAATACTTAGAAGGGGGGGGGGGGGGGGTTGAATAAGTATGGAAAATTAATACTTAAAAATAATCACACAATTATTTTTATCCTGGTTCGTTAAACAACTACTCCAGTCCACCCTTCCAGAGTGATTTGCCTTTCTCAACAAGGACTTAATCCACTATTAAATCAAACTGATTACAATAGTATCACCTAAGAACTACAGTTCTTAGTCTTCTCAAGAGCTACTGATTCACACTGAATCCTCTTAAGGAATATCCTTTACAATGAATGTAAATTAAATACAAGAGATTTTAATGCTTCTATAAAGCTATAATCACAACAGTGATTTTTCTCTTAAGTTTAAGTACAATGAGATTCTATGAAGAATAAGAATGAGAGCTTATTAGAATATATGATTTCTTTTCAGCAAGTGTGTAGCACTGAAGAATGAAGTGAGGATCTCCTTTTATAGGCAGCTGAATCATGCAAGCTGAACATTGAAAAGAGAGTCCAAAAGGTCTGAGCCTTTTTGTCTTCACATGCACTGACCTTTCCTTGAAATAGATGGCACAGATAAATCCTTTTTGTCTGTGTAAGTGTGTCTAGCACAATTAAGGAAAGAGACGTTGAATAGTTCCAACGGATACATTCTTGAAAACACTTCTTCAGTTTCAGCAAGTTCTTCAGAGTTTGAATGGATCAGAGTCTTCTGATGAGATTCAGAACTATGCTGTATCAGAGTCTTCTGCAGCGTGTGGTCTTCTAGCGTGTTGATCATCAGAGCATCTTGACACAGAACTTCAGTACTTGGCAGCGTAAGTACTTTCAGAAACTTCGGTAGACTAATGCTTTGAGAAACTCTTCAATCAATATTCTTCTATACTTCTGATGCTTCAGCTTCAGATGCTTCTGACTATCTTCAGATGCTTCTGACTCAGAATGTTCTGGAGCTTCTTGCTTCAGATCCTTCTGGAGACTACGCTCAGGATCTTCTGTAAGGAGCAAACAGATTCTTCTGTGAGGTGCATCTGGCGCTTCAGAGTCAGAATAACTTCTTGTATTCAAGGCAGATTTGCTTCTAGAGAGTTAATATAGTTTTAATCTGCAATAAAACTCTCAAACAAATTTTAGAGTATATAATTCTTAAATATAAATTTCCTAACAGTTATCATCAAAACAAAGAGTAATTATTAAGAACCAATCTGTGTTCTAACAAATGGTACCATTGAATTCCTTGTTCAAAAATACACAATTTTCACTTTTGCTTAACTCCATTTGGTTAAGAATTGACTAAGTTCCAATCCTTCACGCAAACGATCCTTAGGTTGTAACCTTGCCTTGCCCTAGTTTTTGCCCTCTTGGTGCACCAAATTGCAATGACCATAACTTGCTCAATTTTTGTGCTATTGATGCCGTTATTTTTGAAAATTACTACTTATCATGTCTAATTTCATTGAGTGAAGAAGAATTCAAGTATTGTCATCCTAGAAAGACTTTGATCCACTTGAAAACATGTGTTTTTAGGGTTTTTACCTTGGTGTTCTTGAACTTTTTCAAACTCATAACTTGATTTTTCTTGTGATATTGATATTGTGTGATTCATATATGTTTGTTAACATGTTTAAATACTCAAATATGTTTTATTAATTGCCTTAACATGTTCATACTTGCTTTTGTGAATGCATATATGTGAAAATGGCCTGTTGAACTTGATCTGTGAACTTTGCCATGATTCTTGATATTGTAACCTCTTGAATATGTTTACCATGACTTATTCTAATTGTTTATGTATCTTAATAGAACCATAACATGTTTAGGATTTTTTTATTGCCTTTGTGAAAGCTTGAACATAAATGGTATACCTTGAAACTTGTTTGTGATTCATAACATGATTCTTGATGTTGTAATCTCTTGAATGTGTTTGTCATGTTTCATTCTACTTCTTTATATGTATTTCTAGAACCATAACATGATAGGGATTGGTTTGTTTTGGTTGTTACCATAAACTTGTGTGTGTTTCCCCATGGAACCTTGAATTTTTTACTTGATTTGTTGTAACACTTCTTGTATGTCTACTTGTACTTGTTTGTCATCAATGCATGATTGTAGGTCTCATGTTGTTACATTTTACATCTTTTAAAACCAATGATACGCTTACCTCAAGTTGTGACTTTCTTGCATTTAAACTTGTTTGCATTTAAACATGTGGTTGGTACCTCATTTCCCTTCATCTTTGTCAAGATATTTCAAGTGGTTTTTACCTCTTATATTGGTCTTGTAAGAGCCCCATCATAATATTGTAATATCTTTGTGCATTTTTGGTTGTAACCATTTACTTGATTAAAATCTTTACTTGATATTGTCATATGCTTGCATGCTCTTGGTTGTAACCATACCTCTTATATATTCATCATGTTTGAATGTTTATGCTTTGTTAAGTTATTCCCCAAGTGATGGAACTTTTTATTTCTCATCCATGTTGCCTCATCTTTCCCCTTCCAAAGAAAAGTCTCTCTATTGACCCTTGGGTCATAGATAACTCATTACCCCCATAGACATGGATAAAGCCTCACTCATCCTTTTGGTCTGGATAGAACCAAGTGGACTTACCCTTTACAACTTAGGTTTAGAGTTCTTAATCCTTTGTAGGCCTGGATAGAGTCTCCTCCCTCCTTTTGGTATGGATAGAACCAATTGGTCCCCGTTCCTTAGTCAATTCCAAACTACGGACGCTCTGATTTCTCATTTGTTAATGGGAATACGTAGGCGGAGGATGCGATATCTTTGCGAGCAAACTTAGAAACTATCCTTAGGTATTTACCTAACCCTATACCCAAATCCCAAACCATAAGCAAACATTTAGCAAGCATATCATACAAACAAACAAAAGGTTCCTGTAGAGCACTACAGATGTTTAGGATGTGAAATGCCTACCCTAGGCATAACCAACCCCTGATCCCCGAATCTTTTAGCGTTGTTGTTACATCGCGCAAAGAGTTTTTATTTATTTAACCTTTCTTTTGGATAAATTAAAGTCCGGTTGTGAATTTTAAGAATTAAGATTCAAGTTAATCAATAACTTGGTATCAAGATTCTCACCGCAACAAGGGGGAGGCTTTTGTTTTTCGCTACTGATGCTCTGACTTGTGGTTCTGCTTACAAATGTTATTTAGTTAGTTTTAGCCAAAATCTACCAAAGGGGGAGATTGATTAGTCCAAGACTTTGTGGTTGGCATCAATTTTGGTAAAACTAACTTGTCAACAAGATGTTGGACAAGATGTCCTAACATGATGAAGAACTAACTGAAAATCAAGATGTTGGACGAGATGTCCTATCATGATGATTCAACATCTTTGTCTGTTATTTTTCAGTTTTTAATTATGCTATTTTATTTATTCTAGTTGTCAGATTATTCTGGGATTAGTTATTTTTCCTAGGTGGCGTCCAAGATTGAGGAATCAGAGATTCTGATTATAATTTGAAGATTCTGTTTCTAGGTGTGGAGACACTTTAGGAAACTTAGGATTGAATAAACTATTCTAGAGGAGAATTAGTTGCAGATTTTGAGGAACAAAATTGCTGTGTTTTGAAGCCCAAATTCAATCAACTTTATGGTTATAAATAGGATGGATTTAATCTAAGAAAGGTGTGGAATTTACACTGTTGCTTAGTGTGTACTAGGGTTTGTACTTTGTGAGCCTCTCTTGTATTGTATTGACACTAGAGCTGGGTAGTTTACATTGAGTTGTAATTTCTGTCACTATTGTGATTGAAAGGGAATTGAGAAGGGTCTCATACCTAGGAAGAGTATTAGGTAGAAATTAGGCATGGGTAGTGATTAAGTGATAATTTGTAAACCGGAGGTTGTTTAGCTTAGAATTAATACTATGTAGTGGATTTCATTCCTGGCTTGGAAGCCCCCAGATGTAGGTGTTGTTGTTCACCGATCTGGGTTAACAATTCTGTGTGTTTGTTTTTATTTCTGCAATTTGTATTCTATTCCTTATTGTCATTGTGTCTGAAGCAGAGATCAAGTGTCTCGACATCTCTCAAGACATCTGAGATCTGCTACCAGAATTTCAATTTTGGAATAGTTCGACCATCCACAATTATGGGGAATTCTCCCACTGAGTATGGTTCACTAAGTTAGGTTTCTAAACATCTAATTTCTTTGACATATCTACAGGATAAAAAACTACGCAAACAACTTCAAACTATCCAATTTCAGAACTATTAATCCTACTCGCAATAACTTATGACCCCACTCCTCATCCGCACCTCCACAATGGCTTACCAATGAGATTTAGAGCATACTTAGTTCAAACAATGTGTGAGCATCATACTTTGGGTTCATGCATTGATCGCGTCTTTCTATGTTTAACAAATCTAACTGCAAGTGCACAGTCTATCGCGTAGTAATAATAGATATCGATCCCACATGGACTCGTAGTCAATCTAGTATTATCGGGTGTTACAGTGTTTAGCTAGGTCGGTAAGGTTTTAAGTGAATAATAGTAGAATAAATGCGTAAACTAAAGGGAACTAAAGCTTTTACTTAAGATATGAATTTATGAATCGATATGCAATAATTTTGTTCTTCGGGGATTCGACAAATTACTGGCATATTAAGTGTTTTCAAACTTAGTTTAAGAAGAAAATAGTGATCTAAAGACTTTTGTCTCACGATGGTTGTTGAAGCTAGTCGCAACTCTAAGGCGGAACGTATGCTGTCGCTATCCCGTTCGGGGTTAAAGTTACTTTTTGAAAATCTCTAAGTTCTAATCCTTTTTAAAGCGCTTTCGCTGTTTTTAAATCGAATGCCTAGTTTTTACTATCTGGTCTTAGCCGCAGCTGTCGCTTGTTGGTTCATACCTTAGTTAATTTCCCACTGTCGTGGCAAAACTATTTTTAAATAAGTTCTCGCTGTCGCGACGAACGTTTACTTAGAAATTGTAATTAAAAACTAAAACCATAAATGAGTTTTGAAAAGAGAAAGATTACGCCAATTATTATCAAATCTCGTCCGAATTATTATTACATATCGACTACTGCAATTTAGCTAGACATGGAAGAAGAATTGATAATGCATAAATAAAAGCAGTAATTTAGAACATACATCATAATGAAAATTGCAATTACGATTAAAATGAAAACCTGGAAATATCCCAATTGGCTTTTGGGCAGACCCTCCACAATGTTGGCAAGATTCTGGTCTTTGTGCCAATTGATCGTACAAGAAAAGGGAAGTACAAAAATACCAAAGAATACAGAGAAGAGAAAGAGAAACAAATAAGAATATGATGAAGGTAAAGTTGCCCTGAAGATAAATTGGCAGCACTTCGTTGTCTTGAATGCGACTCCCTTTTTCAGGTCCCAACCTCTTCCTTTTATATAGAGAGAGTATCTAACGGTTATTCCTTCAGGAAGTGGGTTTGAGGCAGAAAAGTAGGAGTTAGTGGTCACTCTTTTGGTCTTTGAGGGGGAATTATAGCACGTGGCCTCATTCTGCACGTTCTGGGTGCATGACGATCGTCATGGGTGTGTGACGGTCGTCACACGCATGATGAGCGTAACGATTATGTGACGGTCGTCACATAAGTAGAACTCGTATCTGCTGTTTTTCTCTTGGTTTTTCATCTGGTTTTCACCTGTTTTTGCTCCTTTTCTTCATATTGCTTTGCTTGGACATGTTCTTTGAATACCTGCATAATACTTAGACAAATAGCATGGAATGCCCCAAATTTGGAGTGAAACCAGTCAAATATTAGTTAAAGCACATGTCATTTTATATATACAATTTCACGTTATCAAACTCCCCTAAACTTGAATCTTTACTTGTCCTCAAGTAAAAGTTGGGAAAAGTTAAAAATGTGGCAAACACGCGGCACGCTTCCCCTTTCCGAAAGGTTTTTCAAATCATAAGTTAGGAAGGCCGGGCCTTAAATTGAAACAAAACACATACGGTGGTGACACTGGATTGTACGTCTTCGAAGGCCTCCCTTTTATGCAAGCCAGTTCCAATCATGCTACTGCAGCTCGGCGTCAAGTTCCTTGCAACAAGTTTTACCCGGTTTGTTCTGGCGCAGTCACATTAAGCCCGTTATCCCTATACTTTCATGGCAAGTCAACCTGTTAGTGGCTATGATCTCTTTTCTATTTCGATTCTTCTTTGCACATACACTTATGCTATTGATTTCCAAAGACTTTCTGTACCGTTGGGCTAAATGCTCGGGTGAGGAGCACCTAACTTAGAAGGAACATGTCTTTATACTCAGGCTATATGGCTTTTCTTCTTCATGATTTTTCATTTTGAACTAGAGATCACACACTTATTTGCATCGGTTTCATTGCTTAGAAGCTTTTAGGATGGTGCTGACTGCTTGTATAAACTACTGGGGGCTACGTTTGAGTAGGAGCTTGAAGCTTCGGTACGTGTAGGTAGTGAAACGGACTCGCATAAACTGGAGGTCTAAGGTGTCAGGACGGTAATGGAATTGTTAGAATTTTCTTCTCGGGATTTCCATACTTGATTGAACTTTGGCGTGTCCTCGTGATGCTTTGAGGCAAGGAGTTTAAAAATTTCTTTGTATATGTCATATGAAGCGCGGGGAGTTCACGTAACGGAGATATATATATATATATATATATATATATATATATATATATATATATATATATATATATATATATATATATATATATATATATATATATATATATATATATATATATATATATATATATATATATATATATATATATATATATATATATATAT
This sequence comes from Lathyrus sativus, assembly GCA_963859935.3. Lineage (NCBI taxonomy): Eukaryota > Viridiplantae > Streptophyta > Magnoliopsida > Fabales > Fabaceae > Lathyrus > Lathyrus sativus. The sequence goes on along the minus strand of OZ012740.1, from coordinate 123,243,669 downwards.
ATATATATATATATATATATATATATATATATATATATATATATATATATATATATATATATATATATATATATATATATATATATATATATATATATATATATATATATATATATATATATATATATATATATATATATATAAGAGCTTATTTGCCGAAAATTAAAATTACTTTAAATTGAGAATTCGAAAGAAAAAGTACAGTGGGAAATGGGAAATAATATGAAAAAGGGAAATAACAGTCCGCACCCACACTATCTCAATCAGTGTCAGCACTGATTTGAAAGAATGCGGAAGGGATGAATACAAAGGAAATAAAGAAAAACAAAAATGACAAAAATGAAAAATACTACTATTCTCGTCCTCGTCCTCGATCTCTTCCTCGACCTCTGACTGGGGTGTTTCGTGCGGCGAGGTTCAGAGCTCCGGTGTGGAATATGTAATCACGGAGGCCGTTGACTCGCACATTGAGGTGTGCCATCTCATCGGCCATGCCGGAATGGATATCGTGCATCATCTGCAAAGATTGCTGAATTTGACCGGTTTGCTCTCTCTGCCATGCTTCAAATTCCTCAGCCCTTCGGTTCTGCTGCTCCATCATAAGCATCATGGTTCTGTTGCTCGATGCAGCGGAGGAGGGCCTCGGATGTGTCATCAGTAGCAGGACGGGGGCGGCGGCGCGTGGAAGGGCCTTCGGCAGCAGCTGCTTGTGATGGCTCAGGCTGGTCGGCTCTGTCTAGCTCCTCTTAAACTTCGTCCCTGGGCTCTTGGATATTATCCTGTGTTGGGGCAGCAGGGGCAGTGGTGTCGAAGAGCTAGTTGGCTCTTTCCTCTGGATGCATCCGGGTGCGTGAAGGCATGATGATGCTCTGGATAGTGCGGCCTCGCACTACAGGATGATATCTCCCATCACGGCGGGCCTTGATGAGGTGGGAGGCGCGGCAGTGGTTGGTGTCCAGAAAGACAGGGGCATCTGGCAGAGTGTCTGGAGGCGGTCGCCAAGACCGAGGCCTATGGCGATGGATGTGATGATGCCACCGAAATAGAAAGGTTTAGAGCCGCGGTTACAATTGGCTTGAATGTGAGCTTAGAGAAACGGGGCGGTGTTAACCGGTTCCGAAGCAAACACGCAGCGGAGGAAAAACAGCTCCTTCGAGTTGACCTTATGGTTACTGTCACGAGCGAATATTGTGTTGCTCAACACGCAGTAGAAGTAGCGGATAGTTGGGTTATGGATATGAGTGGCATTCAGAGTGTCCCAACTGTCTGGAGTGGTTCCGGTCAGTCAGTTCCAGAGAGGGAAGGCCTCTTGGTAGAACTAATCGAAGATGCGGCGGTGAGCATCGTCGCTGTGAGTTAACTGTAGAATGACGGTGATGAGGTCCTGGGGGACCTGATATTCAGTGCCGAACAGACGAAAGCAGGCGGCGCGTGAAGTTGGTTGGTATCGCCTGATGATGTTGTGTATGCGAAAGAGCTGAGAAACTCCAGAGTGAGTTGCTCGTAGGTGGGTTGGGGATTGGTGCAGAGATGCCAGATGCCGCTCTCTGCAACATCCAAGTGACGCCATCGAGAATCCCGAGTTCCGTCAAAGAATCCAAGTGAGTATATCGGGTTGGTTGAAGCAACTGTTGATGAAATGCTAGGAAGTTGGTCTGCTGTCGTTCGTCGGCCTCTCCTTCTCGGAAGGTGATGTTGCTCAAATCGGGGTTTGCACTGGTTTGTCTGGCCATTTTGGTGAGAGAAGTGCAGAGGTTTGAGAGTAGGGAGTTTCTGAGAATGGTGAGGTAAGGGAATGCAGAGGGTAATATATAAGGGTAAATTGGAGGTTGAAAATGGTGGAGGTTTTATGGGGGATTCGGAGGGTTTTGAGTGGGTTTTAATATTGGGATAGTGGGGAATTAGGGGAGAGGAAGTGGAGAGGGGCGCAACTCTGTTTTAGACAGAATTGGGGTTTTTACTGCGTGACGATCGTCAGGGATGTGTGACGGTCGTAACACGCATGACGACCGTCAGGGGAATGTGACGACCGTCACAGCAGCAAAGTCTGCAGAACTGCAGAATTTTGCTTGTGGGGCGTTTTAACAGTGGAGAATATGATATTTTGACTTATGATGGACTAATGACAAAATAAAAATTAACAGGAAACATAATTAAGGGAAATACTGAAATGAAAATAACATTAAATCGAAAAATGAGTTTAAGGTAATACAATATCCAAAAAGAGGAAACAATTGCAAAATGAACTAATGTAAAACAATGTAAAATGCAGTAAACTTAAATTAAAGCGAAAACCAAAATATCACTCTGTCGGTTTCTTCAAATTGTTGACCTGCTGAATAACGTCATTAAATTGGTCGCTAACCAAGTCCATGAAGGTAACGAAATCCATGTGAAGCTGCGTTAATTCATCTTTGATAGTGGTTACTTCCAGCTTGAGGTCGTCTACAGTTCTTAGAACAGAGTCTAGCTTGTATGTGTTTTGTCCAGGCGTGGGGTCAGGAAAATTATGGTAGTTAGGAGGGATCTCAGGACCGATCTCCACTTCGGACTCATAATCTTGGTAGTACAAATAGTCATGTGCTTCTGAGGTTTGACCACTGTCATACATGTAAGCCTGGGGTGTGGAGTGAGGTGATGGAGGTCCCATAGGCTCGTCCAATTCATAAAGCCAATTGTCTTTGTTATGGATACTGGTTAGCTCATGGTTGGGCAATGTGAAAAGGTGGACAGTTTGATCAGCTATGAGGTATTCTTAGGCTCCTGGTCCTAAGGTACCTAGAATGCGTCTGTTGAAGCAGAACTGGATGTCCATTGATCTGAGGTTGCCGAAACGAACGACTTTGTTCAGGTAATACCTCAGGCCAATTTCGTGGGCGATCATGGTGACTAGGCCTCCTATTAAAATGGGTGAGTGCGGATCCTGATTGAGGCGTGTAAATGCCCTCATCATAAAAGGGACAACATTTACAGGGCGGCCTTGTGAAGCACAGATAAGGATGAACAGCTCGTCCTTTGAGACTGTTATAATGTTTTCCTCCTTACCAAAGAGGGTATGGGCTAATATCCTATGGAAATAGCGGAAGGCTGGATTATGTATCTCGTTGTTGTGCATGTCGTTCGGTTCTGGGTGATAGTTTCCGGTGATAAAACCCCAGAATTGGTCTAATTCGAGATCAATATCCTCTTCAGTGGTGGTAAACACAAAAGGTCCGCCGGGGAAGCCTAGGATGTTAGCTAACGTGGTACGGTTGTGTGTTTGGTCTATTCCAAACATTCTAAAGGTTATCAGCTCTTTAGTGGATCCAAAGCCATATTCAGGTGAGTAACTTAGGGAGCTAAGGAATTCGAATGTCAGTTCGCGGAAGGTAGCAAATCGGGTCTTTAGAGCAGTTTGCTCCCAGCCTAATTGGTAAAATAAGTACTGAATGCTATCCTAGATTCCTAGCTTGTCCGTGGTGGGTGTATCGTAGTACAGAGTCGAAGCAAAGCTCCTTTGAGTCAGTGCCTCGAATCTGGACTGATGAGCTCGTCCTCTAAACACAACAGTCGTAACGTCGATGTCGGCCATACTCGGTAGTCGGAGAAAATGGGAGAAAAGTAGAACAACTTTTAAAATCCTGGAAAAAATCACATTCACTCAGATCATATTTTAAGAAGTAAAGAGTGATAAAAGAGAAAAATATAAAATAAATATAAATATTGGAAAATAAGATAATAGAAATTTATAGAAATCATAAGTTAACAAAAAGAATAGTTTTAATAAATTTAGAAGGAGAAATAGGGAAAAAAAATTTGGGTTGCCTCCCAATCAGCGCTGTCTTTAACGTCAGAAGCCTGACGATAGCTTGATATAAGCTATTCGGGAAGCTCGAGCAGTTTTATATTGCTCACGTGGTTTCCGTGTTCGCTTTGATTATAATGTTTCAAACGCTGTCCGTTTACTATAAACGGTGCGTTGATTTGATTCTTGATTTCAACAGCTCCACTCTTAAGGACTTTGGTGACCTCAAAAGGTCCAGACCATCTAGATTTTAATTTTCCAGGGAAAAGTTTCAATCTGGAGTTGAATAGGAGCACTTGCTTCCGGATTGAACGTTTATCATGCCATTTCTTGGTCCTTTCTTTGTAGATGCGTGCATTCTCATACGCATCTAATCTTAGCTCTTCCAATTCATGAAGGTTCAAGATTCGCTTTTCGCCTGCCGCAGTGTAGTTGAAGTTTAGCGTCTTAATAGCCCAGAAGGCTTTATGCTCTAACTCTACCGGCAGGTGGCATGATTTTCCGTAGACTAGTTTAAATGGTGTGGTGCCTATCGGTGTCTTAAAGGCGGTCCTATAAGCCCATAAAGCTTCGTTCAACTTTGAGGACCAATCTTTCCTGGAGGTTGCGACAGTCTTTTCTAAAATTTGCTTTATTTTCCTGTTCAAAACCTCCACTTGTCCACTAGTTTGTGGATGATACGGTGTGGCTACGCAGTGTTTGACTCTGTATTTGGAGAGGAGTTTGTCAAAAATTCGCGATATGAAGTGCGAACCACCGTCGCTAATGACGAGTCTGGGCACACCGAATCTTGGAAAGATTACATTTTTAAAGAGTTTAACGACTACTCGCGTGTCATTTGTTGGAGCGGCAACGGCCTCTATCCATTTCGATACATAGTCGACAGCGACGAGTATATATTTATTTCCAAAAGAAGATGGGAAAGGTCCTATGAAGTCGATTCCCCAAACGTCAAAGATTTCTACTTCCAAAATTCCTCTCTGAGGCATTTCATCGCGTCGTGAGATGTTGCCAGTGCGCTGGCACCGATTGCATTTTAGTACAGCGATATGGACATCCTTCCAGAGACTGGGCCAAAATAGGCCAGATTGTAGAATTTTAGCGCACGTCTTTGAGGTGCTAGCTGTTGCACCCCAAATTTTGACCCCTTATATCCTCTTCATATCATATGCATTTATTTATCTAACCTTAACAGGTTTCGAAGTGTGTTTTTGTCAAGATACAGATGAAACGGGGCTCCGCGCTAATAAAATCGAAGGTTCGAGGATTGGTCAATCAATGTTTTGGGTTGAATCATTTATGAAATAAGATCAAGAGTACCATGTTGGGCCATGTGTGAGTTCAATTTGAGGTAATCACCCACAGATGGGGTGCAGTGCAGTTCAAGGCACCCGATTAGGGTTTTTCGGATTGAAAAAGTCAACTGTAGTTTGACTTTAGATTTGGGAAATAATTCAAGGATAAAAGTATGGTTTAAAAAGTTCATATGGATTAGTGAAGTCCCCTCAAAGAGCTTCAAAGTCTTGGAAGCTCCGAAACATGAACGGACGGTTCAGTAATCGCCGATCGATCGTACGGTTGACCGAAAAGTCAACCCCCTCAAATTTTAGGAACTGGACTTCAAGTAGTGAAGAAAAGTTGTTCCTTATGTCATGAGGGACCTACATATCAATTTTCATGATCATCGGATCAAGGACGTGAGAGTAATCGAAGAATCGGGAAATTAGGGTTTTGAAAGGGCAAAACCATAACTCCTCAACCACACATCTAATTGAGGTGGTTAAAAGCTCGTCAGAAAGCTATTAACAAGTCCTACAAAATTCCTATACTAGTCCACACTCAGAAAATGCATGGAATTGGAGTTATCATCAAAGTCATTTTTTAGTACAAAACACTTAGTGAATTTCTCAAAATCTGGCTGCATCAAAACTTGTTTTTTGCTAACTTTAAGGGACTTTTCAACCAAGATACACATAGATTTGTAACTTTTGACAAACAGAATGTTGTAGGGCTATATGAGGGCTTTCCAAAAAGAACAAGAACTCCCCAAGAGGAGTTGTGAGCTGGAAGTTATGGTGTCTTGATGTTGGGTCTGTCACACTAAAAGTTCACTTGCTCCAACATCTCAAAATTGGATTTTCACAACTTTGGTCATTCTCCACCCTTGGATCATGTTACAAACTGATAATATGAGGTATGAATGAAGAGAAAACCAGAAAATGGGATAGTTTGAGGGATTTGGCAAGTTGAAGCAAGTTGACAATTTTATATTCATTTAAAAGAAGAAAGAGAAACTTTACAAGGGAATGGCAGCTGCAGGCCCCTACCTTCATAGCTCTCTCTAGTCATCTCAAGTCCCTCATATCAGCTGATATTTGCATACCTTGAGCCAAGGAATTGATGTGTAGGAGCTGATATGAAGATCTTGGCAAGATTTTGGAAGAAACATCATGAAACTCCCTCCAAAAATGGAAAATACAAAGCTGCCCTCATCCATCTTTCTCCTATAAATAGAGGCCTCACCCTCATTTGTTTTTGACACCAGAGCTGCTCATAAGATCAAAGCATCACAACTCTCCCTCTCATTCTCTTTTTACTTATAAGTGAAGAAAAGTTCAAAAACACCAAAAATGGTCATTTTGCAACTTTCACACCATTTTCATTTCTAATATTTCCAACACTCTCACAACCATCCACACATCTCCTAAATGACATATAGAAGGTGTATGACTCATTAAAACATCAAGAACCACAAAAAATCAAAAAGTCAACTCTCATTCCACCATACTTTGACCAAAGCTACAAAAATCACCAAATCTTGTTCTAAACATGTTCTTGAAGTTTTGATCCCTCTAACGCCTCATAAATAGCATTCCTCAACTGTTCAAACACTTACCAATCATTAGAAACTCATATCTCTCCATTTGGCATTGAAAGTGTATTGTGGCTTAAAGTGGCAGAAATTTCAAAAGGGCAAAAATTGGAGCAAGCAATCTCTGGTTTTCTCAACTAATATAACCTACTCCTAAGGATCTACAAAAGGTATGTAATTGATCCTTATTGGCTTTAGAATTATCTTTCATAAATTGGCATTTTTGAGTATTTTTTAGACTTTGAGCTATGTACACTTTAGCAATTTTCATGATTGTTTGCTGTTGGGAATGATGGAGGTTCTCCTAAGCATCAGTACAAATATTTGAACATGTTTCTGTCATATTAATTCAACTGTTGTGCTGTGAACATATGAGCATCTTGACTATTGTTGGTTTCATGATTATGTGGTGATGCTGCTAATTTTCTATTGTACTTGGAACCATAAGTCTGTTAGTGAGTGGATGTATTCAACTATGACATTTAATTTGTGATGTCACTCAAAGATCCTTTTTGTCATGCCAAAGTATGCTAAGTCATGATTGATGGCTAGAAAGTGTATGTCCACTGTGGGATAAGGTTACCAATAGCATGAGATCTAACTTTGCCACTGTTTGAGAACTGCACCAATTTACAATTAGTGTATAATCAGGAAACAAATTTGTCTGAGCTACAAACCACTAGAATCTCACTGCTGAATTGGGTCTGCTAGCTTAAACTTGGTTGGTATCTACAGTTCATGCTACTATGAATGATTGTTATCATATATTGGCATCAAAGTCTGTTTTGGATTATGCATAGCAGTTGACACTCATATCTTGCATAGAGCTATACCAAGCTGAATTCATCATCCTAACATGTTTTTAAATGCATTTTGAAATATGTATGTGTACTTACTTGGCTGTTTTATACATAATATCAAAAATACACTGGTTGACACAATCACATTAACACACCACTTTTAGTTTATCATGCTATTATGAATGATTGTTATCTCATACAAGTTTGTTGGCATAAGGGTTCTAATTGCAAAACTGTTTGGTTTGTCAAAGATGATGAGATATGGTTTAGTGTGTTATTCTTGGTTTTACCTTACTGTCAAATATTTGGATATCATGAGTTTTTATTGTCATAAAATTGTTCTAATTCAAGCTGTATCACCTATCCTACCAGCAAGTATCACTTTCACAATCCTCACAAAATTGGTGTGTACAAAGTGTGTAGCTCACATTGAAGATCTTGATTGTCATCTTTGTTAGCTTGTTAATTGTTGTTTCATCAGAATTTCATAAACAGTATGTGGTAATATGTAGCAACATGTTCATGAAGCTGTTTTGATTCTGCTTAAATTTGTTTTTTTTTAAGATTATCAACATGTTTAGATTGCCACTAGGGCAATATAGTTTTGTTTCTGCTAGACTGGTAAGGTGTGTAAGCATTGGTATGTGTGGTATTGAACTCATGTTTTTGCATACCAAAGCTATATGAAAAAAGCTTGTCAGTTTCTAGTGCTTTGTTGTTTTTAAAACTGGTCCCCAAACTGAAACTGGTTGGTATTTTACAAATTGATGACTGTTGTTAAAAGCAAGATTATTCTGTCAGCATTCAGGTTGGTAGGTAACTAGAACTGACAGCTTGTCTCCATGTGTCTGTCCAACTTTAATATCTCACTGTTAGCATTATGTTTAGTGTTTGTCAACATTAGTTTCCTCATTTAAAACTTCCATTGCATTTTTCTTAAAATTCATATGGTTTGAACTAGTGGCATATAAGCATGTCATTTGAAATTCCTCATTGAAATTCATTTGAGGTACCAAATCTGGTTGTTGTTTTCCATGCTGCTGTCAAAATGTCACAGTTTGAAACTTTAATCTGATCTTTGCCAGCATTTGGCTTTAATCCTTGGTTGTGTGTGAATCAGTCCATGTCATCACTGTCTGCATTTCTTAAATTCTTGTTTTACAACTGCTTCATTAATTTGTCATGAATGAAAAGTTGCTGTTATTTGAACTTGTTTAAACCATACCAGATATACTACTATAATTTGGTTTTGCATTGTGCTATGTCCTTGTGTTTATTTGTTGATAACTTTGGCTGCCATCTCAGTGGGCAATATTTTAAGGCCTGTTGGGGCTTAGTAAGTGTTTTGGTAGGATGAACCAATTGAATATTTCATTTTTTTCTTGAGAGACAGCCATTATGATTATTGGCTTTGGTTTTTTTTGCAGCAGGTTATTAACTTCTTTTTTTATATCACAGTTTGACAGTTTGTTTATTCATAACAACAGTAGACTTTTTAAAAGCTTATCTTGAGTTTGGTGCTCTAAGCATGAGCAGACCTATATTGGTCCTAGACTCACTCACTCTTGTTTGCCTTGGTGTATGCATACCTGTCTATAATTACTTAACAAGTTCTTCCAAATTGGATTTTCTGGGTACATCTTCATTTACCATTAAGCTTCAGTTTTAAACTCTTGCATTTTGTGAGTATTTATTAACTTACTGCATTTGGTTTAATCAAGTTTCTAGCATAATGTACATAGTACTGTCATAAGCATGTGATATTTTTTTGGAATTTCAAAGTCTTGTTGACATCTTGGTTTCATGCTGAGCCTGCTTTGTGTTTAACTGTTAGGAAATTAATTTGAGTGTCTCATCATTTGTCTTGGCTTTTACAAGTTTTGTTCATAACCTGTTCATTAAATTTACACCTTGACATCCTATATGCCATTATTATATATCATCTCATTGATAATGTGTGATTGGTCAAATAACACTACTTCTCAATCTGTCAACTGTGTGAAATGCCTGGATTCATTTGAAAGCTTGATGCCTATGTTTTGAAGTCCTTTCCTTAACTGAAGTGTGAATTATTAGAGTTGTATAACATGTTGCATCATAACTTGTCCATCTCTTCCAACAGCTTGCATCCTTTTCAACCATGTTTGCCAATGACATGCAAATGTTATGTTTGAGTAGTATTTAATTAATCTTTGAACCCAAAATCCATCAGTTGATATGTCTGAACTTGCATGAGATATTTTTATGAACAACACCAACTCAGTTTGAACCTTGTCAGTCCCATATCTTTTTTATGTGGAGGAAAACCTTGTTTGAGCCTATTTATCATTTTGGATGGGTAACTGTTGGATACCAATGGCAGTGTGAATTGGTGTTTGTTAGGATCATATTATGTTGCCAATATAATCTATGTATCTGTTGACAAGAATAGTTGATGTAGCTTGGCTTAAGATCACAATCATGGTATCTAGGTTTGCCCTTGAAGCTTGAGATGGCCAGCCCAGTAACACTCAGTTGTGACTTTTTTTCTTTCTTTTGAGGGTCTGGTCATGTTTTGACTTTTAGTTTGGGACTGAACTAGCACTATGTGTATGCTGCACCTGTCTTAAATCATACCTTTGCCAAGTGATTTTTTAAGCGTATGATTGCAACTCGCATGCAATTTCTTGTTTCGTGACTGTTGAAATCTTTTCCTTGGTTAGGATCACTTCATTAGCACAGTTAGAGTTTGTTCATACTTTCACATACCCTTGGTTGTAGATATGTTAATCATGAGACACCAAAATGCATTTTGAAGCTTAGGTCTGCATATTCCATTGTATCTGCATTTATGGATGTTATTTCAAGAAATGAATCATGTCATTGGATTCCTCATTAAAAATCACATGAAATTGACTAAGATTGCGCTCAAATCCATGCTGTTTTGATGGAGTTTCAATCTCTCATGCATTTTGGTTTTGTTGGTTTGTTGGTTGCCCAGTTTTCACGCGCCTTGTTAAGTACATATATTTATGGGGTGGCTTTACATAACGGATGTACCGCCACCCCAGTGGTTATTGCCTTGCCATAAAAACGCCCCTCATGCCTTGTGTCCTGGGTTCGAGCCCCAGCGACGCATTTTTGCTTCATTATTTTCTTACCTCATGTTTTATGTTTTTTTGTTTATTCTTTCCATTACTTTTCAACACGCGCATGTGTGCTCTAGTGGCAGTGGTGTATGTTTGTAAACATAAGGGTGTGGGTTCAATCCCCACCCATGCCCCTTCCTTTTTAATTGCTTGTTTATTTATTTTATTATCATGAAATCAATCAAACTTCAAAGTTCCCTAATTTATTCGTTGTTTATCAGTTTTAATCCGTTCTTTTTGCAAACTCTTCATTGTGATGTCTAGTTTTATTTGGTAGATTGAAATCTCATGATTATTTATTTCAATAATGCTTGTGTTTGCTTGTTAGTAGATCCACTTTTAGGTCGTCACCTTGCGCCTCGATTTAAATTCTCCCCATACCATGTTTATTTTTCTTGTAAGATTTATTGGTATTTGTTTATGTTTGTCAACCTGTTGAGTTTTCATCTTTTATTAGTTATTACCATGAATGTTCTTACCTCCTAAATTATGAGGCTAAACTAATTTAATTATGTGAGATTGTTATCTATACATATTGTTGTTACGCTTTGAGTTTATAACATGATTTGTTTTCAAGTTGTTATTTGTTTACATGGTTATCACCTTTATCATGTTTTCATAATCCTTGTTAAAACCGTACTTTCAATCTTTGTTAAGATGTGCCTATATCTTTGTCAAGACATGCTTATTGCAATATGCTTACCATGCTTGGTTGTAACCATTCATCCTACTCAAAATATTTGCTCATTGTAATGTGTTGGTTAATCCTTGATTATAATCATGTATTCTATATTTCTCATGCTTGAATATGTTTATACCTTGTTAAATTATTCCCCAAGTGATGGAACTTTTTAGTTCTCATCCAAGTTGCCACCTCCCCTTCCTTCCAAAGGAAAGTCTCTCTATTGACCTTTGTGTCATGGATAGCTCAATACCCCTTTTGACTTTGAAAAGTCATATTGATCTTATTTAAGATTAGAACCCATAAGCCATTAGACTTTGCCTAAGTCTAAAAGACCCACCTTTACTAGGAGTGTCCCTCAACTAGAACCCTAGGTTAGAGTTTGTTTAACTCTAAATAAGAATCATAGTGATGATTACTTAATTCCCCCTTTGAGTGTTACAACATAGATCTAGAGAGTTTTGTGAAACTTTACACAAACATTGTTATGTTTGTTCCCCTTTGAACCTTGATCATAATCAAGTGTCCTTCAACCCTAATGAGGCGAACTACGATTGCTCTGATTCTATCCTAGTCAGGATACGTAGGCAGAGGACGCGACGTCTTTGCGAGCAAACTTAGAAACTATCTTTATGTTTTAACCTATACCCTTTACCCAACCCAAACCTTAGCAAACATTTACCGACTTAGCATGCAAACAAACAAAAGGTTCCTGTAGAGTACTACAGATGTTTAGGATGTGAAATACCTATCCTATGCATAACCAACCCCCGTTCCCCGAATCTCTTAGCGTTGTTGTTACATCGCGAAAAGGGTTTTTCTTTCTTTAGACCTTTCCTTTGGATAAATTAAAGTCCGGTTGTGAATTTAAGAATTTAGATTCAAGTTAATCAATAGCTTGGTATCACGATTCTCACCGCAACAGAAATGGAGACTTCACTGGGGATATGCTTAACTCGAGGGTTTAGCCTATTTTGTTTAATTGCATGCTATATTTGTGAATATTTGTTTAACATGTATATTTGTCAATATATTTATTTGTTGGATATTGGGTGCTTTGAGTGGTGAGACGGTCCTATACCCGGACTTGAGTGAAATTATGATAGAATAGTGGTATATTCAAGAAGGCTTATAGGGAGTTGATTCCCGACCAAGCTAACTTGAGAAACCACCGCTCAATGTAGGCCCTCTTGAAAGTTTAGTATTGTTGATCGAGTATTCGTGAAAACAATGCTACTTTCGACGAAGGAGCCCATGACACTGTGAACTTTTAGATTACATTCTACCCCACTTTGGCCTTATTAGGACGTAGTGCGATGACTATAAGGAAGTATTTCTGAAGTAGTTGATACGCGATACTACACTCAGACGAGATTCTCTTGAGAATATTATCAATTACCAAGTAATTTGGGAAGTTGATAATATCCGAAAGATGGGTTGATGACTTTGGGAACTTTGTAGAACCCGTTCGGCAGGCACAGATCAATCCATAGTACAATTCTTAGGGGGGTAGACCCTTTGACTCATGCTTGTCCTTAACCCTAAACCTGTGTTGTGTGCATATGCATCTTGTTTATGTTTTTTGCATTCATATCATCATGTCATCATATCATCATATGGTTTCATGGAACTCAGACTTTGTTGTTTGTAAATATCAGAGGTCGTCATGAGCAGTGAGAGAAAGAAAACTTTGAAGTACACTTACAAGGGTTTTAACCTAGATGATTTGAAAAGGTTGAGCACCTTAGTGACAGATTTAGAGGGATTTCAAAGCCGATATGGAAAGCTGTTGCTACTCTTGAAGATAAAGATGGATAGTGGACTTCTTTCTACTCTCCTCCAGTTTTATGACCCGCTCTACCACTGCTTCACATTCCCTGATTATCAGCTAGTACCCACACTAGAAGAGTATTCTCAGTTAATTGGATTGCCTATTCTTGAAGATTCTCCTTTTCCGATTGTAGAGAAGGACCCTAAAGAGCAAGATATCGCCAAAGCTACACGTGTGGGAGTGGATGATATAAAAAAGAATCTGATTACAAAAGGGGGAGTCTTTGGGTTAAAAGCAGAATTCTTGGTTGAAAAAGCTCAATATTACGCAGATCATTTAAGCATGGATGCATTCGAGGCTATCCTTGCCTTGCTCATCTATGGTATATTCTTGTTTCCAAGCTTTGAGAATTTTGTGGACCTCAATGCCATCAAAATTTTCTTGAAGAAGAATCTTGTGCCTACCTTGTTAGCAGACACGTACCATTCTGTTCATCTGAGGAACTTCCATAATGGAGGAATGATCACTTGTTGTGCTCCTTTATTGTACAAATGGTTCACTTCACACTTACCCAAAGCCAACGCTTTTTGGGATCCAAAGAAAGGATGGTGGTCACAAAAGATCATGGCTCTTACCCATTCCGATATTGATTGGTATAGTCGTGATTATGATGGGACAATGATTATTGACAGTTGTGGGGAATTTGGCAATGTACCTCTCCTCAGCATTAATGGAGGGATCAACTACAATCCAATACTCGCCCGCCAACAATTGGGATACCCTCTAAAGGACAAACCCAAAAGTGTTCAAGTAGAAAGCATCTTCTTCAAAGAAGGGGAAGATAGTCAAGGATTAAAAAAGAAAATTCTAGAAGCTTGGAAGCATCTACATAAAAAAGGAAAGAAAGATCTTGGAAGACTCAACTGTGTTTCTTTGGAACCTTACCTCCAATGGGTTCGGAAAAGAGCCGTCACACTAAGGATGCCGTATCCTAAACAAGAGCCTATGACCTTAAAGGAAGAACGCCCGTTGGTCTTCATGTCTGAAGAAGAAAAGTTGAAAATTGCTTTGGTCAAAGCACAACAAAATGAATAAGCTTGGAAGCACAAGTATCAGATAGTCATTGAATAAAATGCGGAGCTCCAGAGACAACTCCAGTCAAAAGATGAAGAAATCCTCTCTTGTAAGAAGAGGAAAGCACTAGAAGTACCTTATGAGCCTCAGTCTAATCCATGGAAAATAATTGTGGACAGACTCATCATTGAGAAGACTCAGATGGAAAGAAAGATCGAGAAGCTCAACCTCAGGCTGCTAGGAGAACCTTGATAAGATTCACCGAGTTGTTTAGTTAAAACTCTTGTAAGAAGAAACGATGTTTTATAATCCGTTTTGTTTGTTAATGAAATGACGATTTCTGATGTTCGAAAATATCTGAGTTCCATGACAATCATGTGCATTTGCATTTGCACTTCTCCTAACCATTCAAGGAAATTCAACTTTTTTCTTTGCAGGCAACAACATGGTAAGAAGAGACATGCTTCGAGTCCCGGATCTGAGATTGGGCCGTCTAAGAATGTTAACCAGACTTGTTCGAAATCCTGCTGCTTTCATAGCTAAATATGGGGACCTATTGCCATTAATAAGCGCTCCGATCAATGAGCCCATGTTGCAAGCCTTGGTGGAATTCTATCATACAACTTACCACTGCTTTGTGTTTCCAGATTTTCAGCTACTCCCGACCCTCGAAGAGTATAATGCTTACTTGAAGATCCCATGGACTTTTACGCTCCCTTATGGAAAGCCAAATAAGAAGGACTTAGCTAAAGCCCTGCATATCAAGCTGGAAGACTTACCACCAATGAGGGCGAAAGGAGGGTGGTATGGAATGGATGTCGGGTCTCTAATGGAAATGGCTGAGTATCACTATGAAAGCAGAAACCTGGGCATTTTTGAGGCAATTTTGGCACTACTAATATATGGACTGTATTTGTTCCCAAGCAGTTATGACTTCATCAGCGAAGAGGCAATCCGCCTTTTCATCCTCAAAAATTCGGTCAACACAATACTGGCTGATACTTATGTAGTCATTCACCGTTTCGCCTTGTATGATTGTGGACGATTCTCAAGTTGTCTTGCACTACTCGACCGATGGTTTACTTCTCATCTGCCAAGGACCCATATCCTTTGGAGGCTTCCTACCAAAAGTGCATGGGTTTCTAAACTTGTCACTCTCAGACACCATGATATCACATGGTATGACACTAGCATCGGTGACCAAGTCATGATTTCCAGCTACGGAGATTTCCCCAATGTGCCTCTCATTGGGATAGAAGGGGTGATCACTTATAATCCTATTCTCGCTCGGCGTCAACATGGGTATCCTACCGGGCCCGAGCCTGAACCAGAACTGTTAAGGCCTCGCTTCTGTGAGACAGGTCGCAACCAGGAACTAGAAGAAGATGCTCAATATGCTCAAAGAGATCCACACCTCATGGGCCCAACCCCAATGGAGAATGCGAGTTGTTTAACCACCAGGGGGTACCTGCTATGGTCAAAGGAAATTGCCTTAATCATGTTCTACACTCACGACTATGAGATAACTATGGAACCTAAGGTCCCCGCGACTAGGGAAGAGCTGAAATACGCTTTGGTTAAAGCGCAAAGAGAAAACGAAGACCTGTGGGAGATTATCCGCCAGGATCAAGTTCATGTCAGAGTCCAAGAAGGAGAAGGGTCATCTTGTTAGATTGATCTTTGTTTCACCATTTCCCTACTTTCCCTAAAAAAGGATTGATATCCTGCTTGTTGCATTTAATTTCATTGTAAGAAAAGTCTTGCTTTTTAGCAAAGGCCACTCTTTTGTAATAGATTTCCAGCTATCAAATGAAAAACGCTTTTTAAGCATGTCGTTACGTGTTGGTCTAACTTTTTTGTTTGTAAACGAAAATTTTGAGTTTCCTTGAATGGTTTGTGCATCTGCATTTGCATGTCATCCTACATCAATCCTGCATTTGGGGTTCCGCAGCTCATCTTTTGTTCTTGTCCAGAAAGAGGAGATAAGGAGTCACGCTGAGTACCCACAGATACAACACACAGTCCAAGGCTCAAAAGAAGATGGCAGATAACGACCAAAGGTTCGATCGAATGGATAATGACATTGAAGGGATCAAAGGGGACGTCAACCAGATCTTGGAAGCCCTCAACGTGATCAAAGCAAAAATGGATACACAACCTACAGTGATCTCTGAAGTTGCCACAGCAGCAGCCAATGTCACAATGGCTCCTGTTGCTTCAGCGGAGTTTCCCTATAGCATGTCCCGGGATTTTGTGCCACCTTTCAATAACATGCAGTCTTCAGGTCTCAACCCATTGCTCGACTCAACAATCAGAAACCCCATTTTTACTCCAGCAGGTGGACCCACCACAGTACGACCAGTCTCCGCCAATCAACAGCCAATCTTTGATATACCCGATGGATCCGAAGCTGAGGACGAAAAACACGAAAAGTTAAGAGTAGAGATGGACATCATGGCCAAAAGGATGAGGGCCATTGAAGGAAATCATGTCTTTGGATCTGATGCCAAGGATTTATGTTTGGTATCTGGATTAGTGTTTCCTCAGAAATTTAAAACGCCAATCTTCGACAAATATGAAGGGACCGCTTGTCCTAAAGAGCACTTAATCATGTACTGTAGGCGGATGGCTCCGCATATTGAAAATGATAAACTGTTAGTACACTATTTCCAAGATAGTCTAAAAGGGGCTTCGGCCAAGTGGTATCTTGGTTTAGATCAAGCTAAGATTCACAGTTTCCAAGACGTTTCAGATGCTTTTATTCAACAGTACAAGTATAACATGAACTTAGCTCCCGACCGCCGTCAGCTTCTCAGCATGACGCAGAAAAATACTGAAACCTTCAAGGAGTATGCGCAAAGGTGGCGCGGAACTGCAGCACAAGTAGAGCCTCCCCTTACTGAGAAGAAGTTGGCAGACTGGTTTGTGGATACAGTTCGACCATAGTTCTATGAACGTTTGATCAGCAGCGTTACAACAAACTTCTCTGATATTGTGGCAGTGGGGGTCAAGGTGGAAGCAGGTTTAAAAAGTGGAAAGGTAACCACTCCAAATGTTACCTCAAGCGCCAGCACGACAAAGAATCCAGTCAACACGTTCCACAAAAAGAAAGAGGGATAGGTGAGCGCAATCACATATGGAAAGAAAGTACAAAGCTCACAAAGCCACCACCAACAGTACCAACCATCATATATAGCGGCAGTGACCCCGGTTTTTCAACCTTCTTCACAGCATGGTCCCCAACCTGGGGCCTTCAACAATCAACACCAGTATCAGTCTGGCAGTCAGCAACAGTATCGCGCCAATAATCAACAACAATACCAGCAGCCGCAGGGTCAACAACCTCAGAACAGGGCCCCGAAGGCAAGTTATCAAGCAAATAGGCCAAAGATACAGCCTATTCCAATGAGTTACACCGACCTGTTTCCCATGCTAATAGAAAGAGATTTGGTTAAAACGAGAAAATTAGGTGCCCCACCTAATCCACTCCCGTTCTATTACGATGCAAATGCCCGCTGTCCATTTCATGAGAATGCTCCAGGACACAATCTCGAAGGTTGCTTCGCCCTTCAGCACCTAGTTCGTGAACTTATTGAAAAGGGAATTCTATCCTTCGAAGACAATCCGCCCAACGTTAAGAGCAACCCTCTTCCAAATCATGGTGGAGTCAATGCCATTACTGAAGAAGGGGAGGGGTCAGAAGACAAGAAATTTACTACTGTTGGTGAGATCAAAGTGCCACTAGCAGACCTACACAAACGCCTCGCTCAGGCGTGGTCACTCAAGACATCTCACGAAGATTGCAAAGAATGTATGCTGAATCCTGAAGGTTATGACGTTGTGAAAAAGGACATTCGAGCTATGATTGAACAGGGAATGATAGAAATTGCCCACCGGAAAAAGGAAGAAGATGTGGCGGTCATCGAACCTGTGTTTAACATACCAGGAGAATCCAACAAAGGAGCCGTATTCAGAGATGATAACAGTAACAAAAAATACAAGAACGTGCGACCAGTATTTCATAATAATGCACCCCCGAAATTCGGGAGGGGACAGACTAGGTTTGAGCCAAGGGGAGGATTCCAGCCTCGCCCAAGAGTCGTGACACCAAAACAAGACTATTCGTGGTGTGAAGGGATTTTCAAAGAAAAGAAACCAGTAAGTGTGGCCAACATTGCCGGTGGAAGCAAAATGACCCGGAGTGGTCATGTCTATCAACCTCGAACATACAACGAAGCTCCTCCAGCAGCAGTTTATGTTCAAAAGACGCCTGTTCCTCAGAAGCCTGTTCCAGAGACAACCACCGCCAAAGAACCTTTAGTTAAAGGAAAAGAAAGTCTCAAGAACGATGAAGAAGAATTCTTGAGAATCATTCGACGAAGCGATTATAGGGTAGTGGACCAATTGAATCAAACACCCTCCAAGATCTCGGTCATGGCTTTGCTCTTAAGTTCTCCAGCACACCGCCAAGCATTGCTCAAAATCCTGACACAGGCCCACGTCACTAAAGATATTACAGTGGGGCAGTTTGACTCCGTTGTAGCAAATATCACTGCCTGTAACACTTTGAGCTTTGACGATAATGACCTGACAGCTGAGAAGCGTAAGCACAATCGTGCCTTGCATGTGTCAGTCAAGTGTGAAGAAGATACAATGTCCCGAGTTCTTGTTGACACGGGATCGGCACTCAATGTAATGCCTAAAAGGACTTTGGCCAAGCTGGCATATCAAGGTGCTACCATGAGACCAACCTCTCTTATAGTCAAGGCATTCGACGGATCCAGGAGAACCGTGATAGGAGAAGTTGATCTCCCTATTCTAATTGGACCACAAATCTTTGAAATCACCTTCCAGGTGATGGACATAAATCCGGTTTACAGCTGCCTATTGGGAAGACCCTGGATTCATACAGCTGGCGCTGTCACTTCCACGCTCCACCAAAAAATGAAGTTTGTTGTGAATGACCAGCTAGTCATTTTCCATGGAGAAGAGGACTTAACGGTGAGTAACTTGTCATCTTTCCGGTATATTGAGGCTGATGAAGACTCTCTCGAGACAGCCTTCCAAGCACTAGAAATAGCTCACGCTGTTCTAGTCGATGAATCAGACATAACCCAAGGGCCATCATTTACCTCTGCTCAAAGTATTAAGGCAGCACTGAAGGCCGGAGTCCCACTGGGATGGGGAGAGGTCATCGAGGTCAATGCTCGAGCCAAGAATGATCGACAAGGGTTAGGTTACAAACCAGCTCCGGAAGGCGAGCCAGAAGAAAGCACCATGAAGAAGAAGTCCTTAAAAGAGATATTCACTAGTGGCGGTGTGCAAGTCAATGCCATTGTTGATGAAGATAAGGACGGTAATCTGGATCATCTAATAACTAGAGGGGGAGGAGCATGGCGCAATTGGGTGGCTATGGAAGTTCCCATCTTTTTACCTTTAGAGTAATTCATTCTGCCTGTTAGCTTTGTATTTTTCTTTAAAAATTTCCTGGTCTTGCCCAAGACCTGCGAATTATTTTGTATTGGGCCACTTTGAAAAATTTGAAAATCATTAATGAAAAGTGTTTTTGTTAAAACTCTTGTTATTTGTTTGCGCATCACTTTCACTCTTTTTGAAAAAATGGCAATCTCTTTTGAAAAAAATAATGATAAAAACGACCCTTCATCTGCATGTCTGTGTGTGAGTGCCTGATTGTTCCTAAATAAAACATGCAGAATACCCCCATCAACCACAGAATCCTATGATCATTCGGTTCCTTCTACTAGCGGTTCGTTTGTCTTTCAAGCTGAAGAAGAGAACGAAGAAGAGTTGGAAGTCCCAGAAGAGTTAAAGAGAATGGCTGAATACGAAGATGATTATATCCAACCCCATAAAGAGCAGACGGAAGTCATCGACTTGGGGTCAGAGGGGGACAAAAGAGAAGTCAAGATTGGGGCATCATTAAGGCCAGAAATCAAAGACAAGCTGATAACAATCCTCAGAGATTTTGTTGACGTATTTGCTTGGTCTTACCAAGATATGCCAGGGTTGGATACTGACATTGTCATGCACAAGCTCCCCCTGAAAGCAGAATGTCCTCCGGTCAAACAAAAGCTTCGCAGGTCGAGACCAGACATGGCGCTTAAAATCCGAGATGAGGTCAAAAGGCAAATAGATATCGGCTTTCTAGCAGTATCCAAGTATCCAGAATGGGTGGCAAACATTGTACCGGTCCCGAAGAAGGATGGCAAGGTCAGGATGTGCGTCGACTACAGGGATCTAAATAAAGCAAGTCCGAAGGATGATTTCCCGCTACCACATATTGACACTTTGGTGGATAACACAGCAAGCTTTGCAGTGTTCTCGTTTATGGATGGATTTTCGGGTTATAACCAGATAAAAATGGATCCAGATGACATGGAGAAAACAACTTTCATCACACCATGGGGCACCTATTGTTATAAGGTAATGCCTTTTGGTTTGAAGAACGCAGGGGCAACGTATCAAAGAGCTATGGTCACACTCTTTCATGATATGATGCACAAAGAAATCGAGGTGTACGTGGATGATATGATTGCAAAATCCCAAAGTGAAGAAGACCACTTGGATCATCTACTGAAGCTATTCGAGAGACTCCGAAAGTATCAATTGAGACTAAATCTGGCAAAATGCACCTTCGGAGTTCGCTCAGGCAAGTTACTTGGTTTCATCGTTAGTCAGCGAGGAATTGAAGTAGACCCTGACAAGGTTAAAGCAATCCAGGAGATGCCTGCTCCCAAAACTGAGAAACAAGTTAGAGGCTTCCTTGGACGTTTGAATTATATCTCCAGGTTCATCTCCAATTTGACTCCTACCTGCACACCGATCTTCAAGTTGTTACGAAAAGATCAAATGGTGGTATGGAATGAAAACTGTCAGGCGGCGTTCGAGAAAATCAAGCAGTATTTGCAAGAACCTCCGGTGCTGATTCCTCCGGTACCTGGAAGGCCTTTGTTCATGTATATGACCGTGTTAGAAAATTCAATGGGCTGTGTCTTGGGCCAGACTGATGAGTCAGGGAAGAAAGAACATGCAATCTATTACCTAAGCAAGAAGTTCACTGATTGCGAGAGTCGTTACTCTCCCTTGGAAAAAGCTTGTTGTGCATTAGCATGGGCTGCCAAACGTCTGAGGCAGTACATGATTTGTCACACTACGATGCTGATTTCTAAGATGGACCCCATCAAATACATCTTTGAGAAGCCAGCTCAAACAGGAAGATTAACCCGATGGCATATGCTCCTATCAGAATACGATATCCAGTATGTCGCTCAAAAATCCATCAAAGGGAGCATCTTGTCAGAACACCTTGCAGAGCATCCTATGGAGGACTATCAACCGCTCAAGTTCGATTTTCCTGATGAAGATGTGATGTATATTCAGCGCACTAAACCAGAGCCTGGTCCAGAGGAAGGTCCCGAGCCGGGATCCCGTTGGGAGATGATGTTCGACGGAGCGTCAAACAAAAATGGACATGGCATCGGAGCTGTTCTAAAAAATCCAACCGGAGGGTACACTGCGGTCACAGCCCGACTTTGTTTCTCCTGTACAAACAACATAGCAGAGTATGAAGCCTGCATCCTAGGATTGGAGGCTGCCATTGACCTCCGTATCAAAATCTTGGAAGTAATTGGTGATTCTGCTTTGGTGATATACCAACTCAAAGAAGAATGGGAAACCAGGGATGAAAAATTGATTCCTTATAAGACCCACATCTTAGAGATGGCTGAGTATTTTGATGAAATTACCTTCAAGCACGTACCAAGGGCATAAAATCACATTGCCGATGCGTTGGCCATGATGGCATCCATGTGGAAAGTCCAGTTTGTCAACGAGGCACCTCTGATTCGCATCGAAAGAAGGACAGTACCCGCATACGTCATGGCAATAGACGAAGAATCTGGGGAGAAGCCATGGTTTCATGATATTAAGAATTTCCTTCAAAACCAAGAGTATCCCGCTAACGTGTCCACAATTGACAGAAGAGCAATACGAAGGTTGTCATCTAAATTCTTCATCAGCAACGACATCTTGTACAAAAGAAACCATGATATGGTCTTACTCCGATGTGTCGATGAGAATGAGGTGAATCTCATAATGACCGAAGTACACGAAGGAACCTTCGGCACCCATGCAAATGGCCACACCATGGCTAAGAAAATCTTAAGAGCGGGTTACTTCTGGTTAAATTTGGAGACGGATTGCATACTCTTCGCTCGAAAGTGTCATAAATGTCAAATTTATGCTGATAAAGTGCATGTCCCTCCACATCCTCTCAATGTGATGACGTCACCTTGGCCTTTTGCAATGTGGGGAATAGATATGATCGGGGCAATAGAGCCAAAAGCTTCTAATGGCCATCGCTTCATCCTTGTCGCAATCGATTATTTCACCAAATGGGTGGAGGCAGCGTCATATGCAAATGTGACGAAACAAGTGGTTGCACGCTTCATTAAAAAGGAGATCGTCTGCCGATATGGCATCCCTAACCGGATCATCACTGACAACGGGTCGAACCTGAACAACAAAACAATGAAGGAACTTTGCGACGATTTTAAGATCAAACATCACAACTCGTCCCCTTACAGACCTAAGATGAATGGTGTAGTGGAAGCTGCAAACAAAAACATCAAAAAGATAATACAAAAAATGGTCGTAACTTACAAAGATTGGCATGAAATGTTACCATTTGCTTTGCACGGATACCGAACATCAGTACGCACTTCGACAGGGGCAACTCCCTTTTCTTTAGTGTACGGGATGGACGTTGTGCTACCCATTGAAGTCAAAATACCTTCCTTGAAGATCTTGACGGAAGCAAAGCTGGATGAAGACGAGTGGATAAAAGAAAGTTTCGATTCGTTGAATCTCATCGACGAGAAAAGAATGACGGCCATGTGTCACAGTCAAATCTATCAACAAAGGATGGCCCGGGCATTCAACAAGAAGGTTCGTCCCAAAGAGTATAGGGAAGGAGAGCTTGTGCTTAGAAAAATCCTACCTACACAAAAAGATATGCGTGGCAAGTGGATGCCCAACTATGACGGCCCCTTCGTTGTGAAGACTGTTTTCTCCGGAGGATCTATGATTCTCGAGACTATGGATGGCGAACCCCTTAAGTATCCCATCAACTCAGACGCAGTAAGAAAATACTACGCTTGAAACAAAATACATAGAAAGAGGATTTCAGTGCCTCGACAAGATGAAAGCCCAATGTTTGAAAGATGACAGGCGCTGGGGCAGACTCCTGTGCAGAATATTAGAAGAAAGGTCAAAGCTTGTTGTTCTCGTCAGAAGCAGCAAAGCAAGTGAACTGGCAGTCGGAAGGACCGAATTATTATGGGATTCTGTAATCTTTTCTGTTGCCATTTTTCAAAACTTATAAAATCCCCAAGGCTTTTCCTTTTGTAAAGTTCTTGTCTATCAATAAAATCAGTTCTTTTTTGGCCAAACCATTGTTATGATCTGCTATTTTTGTTATGCAATTTCACTTGTTTGTTAATAAGAATTTTCATGAAAGAAAAGTGTTTTGAAAAAACTTAAGTCTTGTTTTTAAAAAGAAAGCACAATTTGACAAAATGATTGAAGAGTTCTAAAGGTAATATGATGATATTACACAGTTCTTGAAGTTGTGGAAATCGTTGTTACCTTTGACCGAGATAGATGCGTCCGACAGCAGTTCTAGCTATTAAGCTAAGACTTATTCCTTGCAAAATTACGGGGATATTACTGAGAAAAGATCGTTATCTGCACCAAAGAAGGAAGTGTCGCCTGACTTGAGGCATTTTGAAGCTCAGCATGACGAGTTCTCTCTTTATTTGGTTTTCCTCTGTCCCTACGGGTCGTTCTACGTCTTGCATACAGCATCATGCCAGCATACGCATTTGTTTGCATTCCCACCGTCGAGATCTTTTGGTCGTTACCTTTATCTTTGTTTTGTTGCTACAAGTTCGCTTCAAAGTTGACATCCGGGGGTTTCCTTATCTGCTTTGGGAAGTTAGTAGTGACTAGCAATGTCTAATTTATACAAGCAGGGGGTTATTACCAATCTTCACCTTCGATTTGTTTGTCACCAACAAACTTTGAAAGACTAGTGGTCACTAGCACGTGTTCAGAACTAACCACGTTCGGTACAGTAATTCGGTCGTCACCAACTGTTTTTTTTAAACCCAGTTGATACTGATTCTATTATAAAGCAAACCAATTGTTATTGGAGTCCTTTTGATTCGGTTTTCACCAATCTTTGCTAAAAAAAATCTATTGGTTACTAGTATTGCCTTCTAAAACCAATGGTCATTGGTACTTGAGTTGGTCGTCACCAAAATTCCCTAAAAAGTCCAATAATTATTGGCATCGTCTGGAATCCAATAGTTATTGTTACCTGTTTGATTTGGTTATTACCAGTCTTTTTGAATCTAGTAGTTACTAGTATTACCTTCAGATCCAATTGTTATTGGTGGCTTTTGATTTGGTTATTACCAATCTTTCTAAGTCTGGTGGTCACTAGCATTGCTTGGAAAATCTAGTTTTCACTAGCAGTATCCAGTACCAGTTGTTATTGGTATACCCATGGATTTGGTCGTCACCATTTACCATAAGTCCAATGATTATTGGCATCGCTTAAATCAGATTGTTATCACCACTTTGGTCTGGTTGTTACCAAACTCTGTGGAAATCCAATGATTATTGGTCTCCTGGGACTCGGTCGTTACCAATTTCTCCATTTAAGTCTAGTGGTTACTGGCGTTATCCTGAATTAGTTGTTATTGGTATATCTTGATTTGGTCATCACCAGTCTTCTCTAAGTCCAGTAGTTACTGGCATTGCTTGAAAGCTAATTGTTACAAGTTGATTGTTACCAACTTCCCCAAGCGAAGTCCTGTGGTTTACCAATATTGTTTGGGAATTCCCAATTGAATTTGGAACTTCAATTTGGTTGTCACCATATCCCCAGGAAGTCTAGAAATATTTAGCCCGTTTTGGGAACCGAACTTTGGATTGGTCATCACCATCCTGCCCAGTAAGTCTAGTGGTAACTAGCACTATTGGAAACTGTCTGTTGTTCTGGTCATCACCAGTACCCCTTTTGAAGCTTTTGCTTTCCCCAGTCGAGTCTCGGAGGACTAGTGGATACTAGTTCCCCCGGCACGTCCGGTCTTGTTTCTAACCTCTTCCTGAAGATCCCGTTTGAACTCTTCGTTATAGGAAATCTTTCTCAATCTGGTTATCTCCAGTGAGATTCGTGTCTTTGTTCCGTCTTTTCCCCGATGAAGATGTGCTTCCCCAGTGGGTTTTGTTCCCCAGCAAAGTTTTCCCCAGTGGGTCTCTTCCCCAGTGTGGTTTGCCTTTCTTTTCTTTCGTTTCCTCAATGAAGAGTTATCATCTTCCCCGGTGGTTTTCCTCATCTGGTTACCCCCAATAAGGTTCAGATCTCCTTTCCCCGATGAAGATGTGTCTTCCCTGGTGGAATTTGTGTCCCCTGCGCAAAAGATTTCTTTGAGCAAGCATCCGTAGTCATATTCGATTTATCTTGTTCACCTCGCTTGGAATCTTTCCCCAGTGTGTTGGGTTCCCGTGAGTGGTTACTCGTCGTTTTGCCGTTCTTTCATATTTGTTCGTGTGTTTGCATCTGTCTGGCATTCAAACATCATATAACATCATTTAGATTCATGGCATAGTTGCATTTGTCCTCTTGCATACCATCGGATCTAAGGGACAAAGTTTCTGGTTTGCTATATTTAAATATCTTTCACTACGATTCTATGAGGATTGTCATCTCTCATTACCATCTAGTGAAGATATTTAAATAGGGGCATCTGTTGCACCCCAAATTTTGACCCCTTATATCCTCTTTATATCATATGCATTTATTTATCTAACCTTAACAGGTTTCGAAGTGTGTTTTTGTCAAGATACAGATGAAACGGGGCTCCGCACTGATAAAATCGAAGGTTCGAGGATTGGTCAACCAATGTTTTGGGTTGAATCATTTATGAAATAAGATCAAGAGTACCATGTTGGGCCATGTGTGAGTTCAATTTGAGGTAATCACCCACAGAAGGGGTGCAGTGCAGTTCAAGGCACCCGATTAGGGTTTTTCGGATTGAAAAAGTCAACTGTAGTTTGACTTTAGATTTGGGAAATAATTCAAGGATAAAAGTATGGTTTAAAAAGTTCATATGGCTTAGTGAAGTACCCTCAAAGAGTTTCAAAGTATTGGAAGCTCCGAAACATGAACGGACGGTTCGGTAATCGCCGATCGATCGTACGGTTGACCGAAAAGTCAACCCCCTCAAATTTTAGGAATTGGACTTCAAGTTGTGAAGAAAAGTTGTTCCTTATGTCATGAGGGACCTACATATCAATTTTCATGATCATCGTATCAAGGAGGTGAGAGTAATCGAAGAATCGGGAAATTAGGGTTTCGAAAGGGGCAAAACCATAACTCCTCAACCACACATCCAATTGAGGTGGTTCAAAGCTCGTCGGAAAGCTCTTAACAAGTCCTAAAAAAGTCCTATACTAGTCCACATTCAGAAAATGCATGGAATTGGAGTTATCATCAAAGTCATTTTTTAGTACAAAACACTTAGTGAATTTCTCAAAATCTGGTTGCATCAAAACTTGTTTTTTGCTAACTTTAAGGGACTTTTCAACCAAGATACACATAGATTTGGAACTTTTGACAAACATGAATGTTGTAGGGCTATATGAGGGCTTTCCAAAAATAACAAGAACTCCCCAAGAGGAGTTGTGAGCTGGAAGTTATGGTGTCTTGAAGTTGGGTCTGTCACACTAAAAGTTCACTTGCTCCAACATCTCAAAATTGGATTTTCACAACTTTGGTCATTCTCCACCCTTGGATCATGTTACAAACTGATAATATGAGGTATGAATGAAGAGAAAACCAGAAAATGGGATAGTTTGAGGGATTTGGCAAGTTGAAGCAAGTTGACAATTTTATATTCATTTAAAAGAAGAAAGAGAAACTTTACAAAGGAATGGCAGCTGCAGGCCCCTACCTTCATAGCTCTCTCTAGTCATCTCAAGTCCCTCATATCAGCTGATATTTGCATACCTTGAGCCAAGGAATTGATGTGTAGGAGCTGATATGAAGATCTTGGCAAGATTTTGGAAGAAACATCATGAAACTCCCTCCAAAAATGGAAAATACAAAGCTGCCCTCATCCATCTTTCTCCTATAAATAGAGGCCTCACCCTCATTTGTTTTTGACACCAGAGCTGCTCATAAGATCAAAGCATCACAGCTCTCCCTCTCATTCTCTTTTTACTTATAAGTGAAGAAAAGTTCAAAAACACCAAAAATGGTCATTTTGCAACTTTCACACCATTTTCATTTCTAATATTTCCAACACTCTCACAACCATCCACACATCTCCTAAATGACATATAGAAGGTGTATGACTCATTAAAACATCAAGAACCACAAAAAATCAAAAAGTCAACTCTCATTCCACCATACTTTGACCAAAGCTACAAAAATCACCAAATCTTGTTCTAAACATGTTCTTGAAGTTTTGATCCCTCTAACGCCTCATAAATAGCATTGTTCAAACACTTACCAATCATTAGAAACTCACATCTCTCCATTTGGCATTGAAAGTGTATTGTGGCTTAAAGTGGAAGAAATTTCAAAAGGGCAAAAATTGGAGCAAGTAATCTCTGGTTTTCTCAACTAATATAACCTACTCCTAAGGATCTACAAAAGGTATGTAATTGATCCTTATTGGCTTTAGCATTATCTTTCATAAATTGGCATTTTTGAGTATTTTTTAGACTTTGAGCTATGTACACTTTAGCAATTTTCATGATTGTTTGCTGTTGGGAATGATGGAGGTTCTCCTAAGCATCAGTACAAATATTTGAACATGTTTCTGTCATATTAATTCAACTGTTGTGCTGTGAACATATGAGCATCTTGACTATTGTTGGTTTCATGATTATGTGGTGATGCTGCTAATTTTCTGTTGTACTTTGAACCATAAGTCTTTTAGTGAGTGGATGTATTCAACTATGACATTTAATTTGTGATGTCACTCAAAGATCCTTTTTGTCATGCCAAAGTATGCTAAGTCATGATTGATGGCTAGAAAGTGTATGTCTACTGTGGGATAAGGTTACCAATAGCATGAGATCTAACTTTGCCACTGTTTGAGAACTGCACCAATTTACAATTAGTGTATAATCAGGAAACAAATTTGTCTGAGCTACAAACCACTAGAATCTCACTACTGAATTGGGTCTGCTAGCTTAAACTTGGTTGGTATCTACAGTTCATGCTACTATGAATGATTGTTATCATATATTGGCATCAAAGTCTGTTTTGGATTATGCATAGCAGTTGACACTCATATCTTGCATAGAGCTATACCAAGCTGAATTCATCATCCTAACATGTTTTTAAATGCATTTTGAAATATGTCTGTGTACTTACTTGGTTGTTTTATGCATAATATCAAAAATACACTGGTTGACACAATCACATCAACACACCACTTTTAGTTTATCATGCTGTTATGAATGATTGTTATCTCATACAAGTTTGTTGGCATAAGGGTTCTAATTGCAAAACTGTTTGGTTTGTCAAAGATGATGAGATGTGGTTTAGTGTGTTATTCTTGGTTTTACCTTACTGTCAAATATTTGGATATCATGAGTTTTTACTATCATAAAACTGTTCTAATTCAAGCTGTGTCACCTATCCTACCAGCAAGTATCACTTTCACAATCCTCACAAAATTGGTGTGTACAAAGTGTGTAGCTCACATTGAAGATCTTGATTGTCATCTTTGTTAGCTTGTTAATTGTTGTTTCATCAGAATTTCATAAACAGTATGTGGTAATCTGTAGCAACATGTTCATGAAGCTGTTTTGATTCTACTTAAATTTCTTTTTTTTTAAGATTATCAACCTGTTTAGATTGCCACTAGGGCAATATAATTTTGTTTCTGCTAGACTGGTAAGGTGTGTAAGCATTGGTATGTGTGGTATTGAACTCATGTTTTTGCATACCAAAGCTATATGAAAAAAGCTTGTCAGTTTCTAGTGCTTTGTTGTTTTTAAAACTGGTCCCCAAACTGAAACTGGTTGGTATTTTACAAATTGATGACTGTTGTTAAAAGCAAGATTATTCTGTCAGCATTCAGGTTGGTAGGTAACTAGAACTGACAGCTTGTCTCCATGTGTCTGTCCAACTTTAATATCTCACTGTTAGCATTATGTTTAGTGTTTGTCAACATTAGTTTCCTCATTTAAAACTTCCATTGCATTTTTCTTAAAATTCATATGGTTTGAACTAGTGGCATATAAGCATGTCATTTGAAATTCCTCATTGAAATTCATTTGAGGTACCAAATCTGGTTGTTGTTTTCCATGCTGCTGTCAAAATGTCACAGTTTGAAACTTTAATCTGATCTTTGCCAGCATTTGGCTTTAATCCTTGGTTGTGTGTGAATCAGTCCATGTCATCACTGTCTGCATTTCTTAAATTCTTGTTTTACATCTGCTTCATTAATTTGTCATGAATGAAAAGTTGCTGTTATTTGAACTTGTTTAAACCATACCAGATATACTACTATAATTTGGTTTTGCATTGTGCTATGTCCTTGTGTTTATTTGTTGATAACTTTGGCTGCCATCTCAGTGGGCAATATTTTAAGGCCTGTTGGGGCTTAGTAAGTGTTTTGGTAGGATGAACCAATTGAATATTTCATTTTTTTCTTGAGAGACAGCCATTATGATTATTGGCTTTGGTTTTTTTTGCAGCAGGTTATTAACTTCTTTTTTTATATCACAGTTTGACAGTTTGTTTATTCATAATAGCAGTAGACTTTTTAAAAGCTTATCTTGAGTTTGGTGCTCTAAGCATGAGCAGACCTATGTTGGTCCTAGACTCACTCACTCTTGTTTGCCTTGGTGTATGCATACCTGTCTATAATTACTTAACAAGTTCTTCCAAATTGGATTTTCTGGGTACATCTTCATTTACCATTAAGCTTCAGTTTTAAACTCTTGCATTTTGTGAGTATTTATTAACTTACTGCATTTGGTTTAATCAAGTTTCTAGCATAATGTACATAGTACTGTCATAAGCATGTGATATTTTTTTGGAATTTCAAAGTCTTGTTGACATCTTGGTTTCATGCTGAGCCTGCTTTGTGTTTAACTGTTAGGAAATTAATTTGAGTGTCTCACCATTTGTCTTGGCTTTTACAAGTTTTGTTCATAACCTGTTCATTAAATTTACACCTTGACATCCTATATGCCATAATTATATATCATCTCATTGGTAATGTGTGATTGGTCAAATAACACTACTTCTCAATCTGTCAACTGTGTGAAATGCCTGGATTCATTTGAAAGCTTGCTGCCTATGTTTTGAAGTCCTTTCCTTAACTGAAGTGTGAATTATTAGAGTTGTATAACATGTTGCATCATAACTTGTCCATCTCTTCCAACAGCTTGCATCCTTTTCAACCATGTTTGCCAATGACATGCAACTGTTATGTTTGAGTAGTATTTAATTAATCTTTGAACCCAAAATCCATCAGTTGATATGTCTGAACTTGCATGAGATATTTTTATGAACAACACCAACTCAGTTTGAACCTTGTCAGTCCCATATCTTTTTTATGTGGAGGAAAACCTTGTTTGAGCCTATTTATCATTTTGGATGGGTAACTGTTGGATACCAATGGCAGTGTGAATTGGTGTTTGTTAGGATCATATTATGTTGCCAATATAATCTATGTATCTGTTGACAAGAATAGTTGATGTAGCTTGGCTTAAGATCACAATCATGGTATCTAGGTTTGCCCTTGAAGCTTGAGATGGCCAGCCCAGTAACACTCAGTTGTGACTTTTTTTTTTCTTTTGAGGGTCTGGTCATGTTTTGACTTTTAGTTTGGGACTGAACTAGCACTATGTGTATGTTGCACCTGTCTTAAATCATACCTTTGCCAAGTGATTTTTTAAGCGTATGATTGCAACTCGCATGCAATTTCTTGTTTCGTGACTGTTGAAATCTTTTCCTTGGTTAGGATCACTTCATTAGCACAGTTAGAGTTTGTTCAGACTTTCACATACCCTTGGTTGTAGATATGTTAATCATGAGACACCAAAATGCATTTTGAAGCTTAGGTCTGCATATTCCATTGTATCTGCATTTATGGATGTTATTTCAAGAAATGAATCATGTCATTGGATTCCTCATTAAAAATCACATGAAATTGACTAAGATTGCGCTCAAATCCATGTTGTTTTGATGGAGTTTCAATCTCTCATGCATTTTGGTTTTGTTGGTTTGTTGGTTGCCCAGTTTTCACGCGCCTTGTTAAGTACATATATTTATGGGGTGGCTTTACATAACGGATGTATCGCCACCCCAGTGGTTATTGCCTTGCCATAAAAAACGCCCCTCATGCCTTGTGTCCTGGGTTCGAGCCCCAGCGAGGCATTTTTGCTTCATTATTTTCTTACCTCATGTTTTATGTTTTTTTGTTTATTCTTTCCATTACTTTTCAACACGCGCATGTGTGCTCTAGTGGCAGTGGTGTATGTTTGTAAACATAAGGGCGTGGGTTCAATCCCCACCCATGCCCCTTCCTTTTTAATTGCTTGTTTATTTATTTTATTATCATGAAATCAATCAAACTTCAAAGTTCCCTAATTTATTCGTTGTTTATCAGTTTTAATCCGTTCTTTTTGCAAACTCTTCATTGTGATGTCTAGTTTTATTTGGTAGATTGAAATCTCATGATTATTTATTTCAATAATGCTTGTGTTTGCTTGTTAGTAGATCCACTTTTAGGTCGTCACCTTGCGCCTCGATTTA
The DNA here is from genome assembly GCA_963859935.3 of Lathyrus sativus. Lineage (NCBI taxonomy): Eukaryota > Viridiplantae > Streptophyta > Magnoliopsida > Fabales > Fabaceae > Lathyrus > Lathyrus sativus. The sequence goes on along the minus strand of OZ012740.1, from coordinate 123,211,686 downwards.
AATTCTCCCCATACCATGTTTATTTTTCTTGTAAGATTTATTGGTATTTGTTTATGTTTGTCAACCTGTTGAGTTTTCATCTTTTATTAGTTGTTACCATGAATGTTCTTACCTCCTAAATTACGAGGCTAAACTAATTTAATTATGTGAGATTGTTATCTATACATATTGTTGTTACGCTTTGAGTTTATAACATGATTTGTTTTTAAGTTGTTATTTGTTTACATGGTTATCACCTTTATCATGTTTTCATAATCCTTGTTAAAACCGTACTTTCAATCTTTGTTAAGATGTGCCTATATCTTTGTCAAGACATGCTTATTGCAATATGCTTACCATGCTTGGTTCTAACCATTCATCCTACTCAAAATACTTGCTCATTGTAATGTGTTGGTTAATCCTTGATTATAATCATGTCTTCTATATTTCTCATGCTTGAATATGTTTATACCTTGTTAAATTATTCCCCAAGTGATGGAACTTTTTAGTTCTCATCCAAGTTGCCACCTCCCCTTCCTTCCAAAGGAAAGTCTCTCCATTGACCTTTGTGTCATGGATAGCTCAATACCCCTTTTGACTTTGAAAAGTCATATTGATCTTAGTTAAGATTAGAACCCATAAGCCATTAGACTTTGCCTAAGTCTAAAAGACCCACCTTTACTAGGAGTGTCCCTCAACTAGAACCCTAGGTTAGAGTTTGTTTAACTCTAAATAAGAATCATAGTGATGATTACTTACTTCCCCCTTTGAGTGTTACAACATAGATCTAGAGAGTTTTGTGAAACTCTACACAAACATTGTTATGTTTGTTCCCCTTTGAACCTTGATCATAATCAAGTGTCCTTCAACCCTAATGAGGCGAACTACGATTGCTCTGATTCTATCCTAGTCAGGATACGTAGGCAGAGGACGCGACGTCTTTGCGAGCAAACTTAGAAACTATCTTTAGGTTTTAACCTATACCCTTTACCCAACCCAAACCTTAGCAAACATTTACCGACTTAGCATGCAAACAAACAAAAGGTTCCTGTAGAGTACTACAGATGTTTAGGATGTGAAATACCTACCCTATGCATAACCAACCCCCGTTCCCCGAATCTCTTAGCGTTGTTGTTACATCGCGAAAAGGGTTTTTCTTTCTTTAGACCTTTCCTTTGGATAAATTAAAGTCCGGTTGTGAATTTAAGAATTTAGATTCAAGTTAATCAATAGCTTGGTATCACGATTCTCACCGCAACACTAGCATGACCACCATATAGTGCTGAATGGCATTGGGTGATGATGTCTTCTATTTCTTCCTCTGGGACACAACGACGGGATAAGTTGTCGGCGCCTCGTCTGAAGAGTAGAGATTCGTCCCAGTAGTAATGCTTTAAGTCGTGGAAGAATTTCTTTTTTTGTTGATAAGTCAGGTCCGGTGGAAGCACACCTGCGGCTAGGTAATTAACGATGTCGGAAAAACCACGGCAGAGTGGTTTGGGCATAGACAGCTTCCACGGCTTTTTCCAGTTCCGGTTCTTCTGAAGTAGAGTTAGACATATCGCTTTCCAATTTGGCTATCAGACGTTCATAGGGAAAGTCGTCATTGATAGGCACTGGTTCTTGTTTTATGCCCTCTATACGGGATAATTGATCTGCAACTACGTTCTCGGTTCCCTTCTTATCTTTAATTTCTAAGTCGAACTCTTGTAATAACAGGATCCATCTCAATAATCTGGGTTTTGCGTCCTTTTTGCTTATTAAGTACCTAATGGCAGCGTGGTCTGTGTATATGATTATTTTGGCTCCTACCAAGTAGGAACGGAATTTGTCAAGAGCGAACACGACTACTAAGAGTTCCTTTTCTGTTGTGGCGTAGTTCATTTGGGCAGGGTCTAATGTTCTACTGGCGTAGTAGATAGCGTGAAGCTTCTTGTCCTTCCTTTGTCCTAGAACTGCGCCTACGACGTAATCACTCGCATCACACATGATTTCAAATGGTAGTCGCCAATCTGGGGGTTGCATGATTGGTGCGGTGATAAGTGCTGACTTTAGAGTTTCGAATGCCTCTAAGTATTCTTTGTCGAAGACGAACTCGGCATCTTTCATTAACAAACCTGTAAGAGGTTTTGTGATTTTCGAGAAATCCTTTATGAATCTTCGGTAGAATCCAACATGTCCTAAGAAGCTTCATATTTCTCGTACGGTTTTCGGAGGTTAGAGATCCTTTATGATCTCTATTTTAACTTTGTCAACTTCGATTCCCTTTTCCGAGATGACGTGTCCTAAAACGATGCCTTGTGGGACCATGAAATGGCATTTTTCCTAATTAAGGACAAGGTTCACTTTGGCGCATCTTTTGAGTACCATTTCTAAATTCGACAGGCATCTTTCGAAGCTTTGTCCGCATACGGAGAAGTCATCCATGAACACTTCCATGATGTCATCTATGAAATCTGCGAAGATTGCCATCATGCATCTTTGAAAGGTTGCTGGAGCATTGCATAGTCCGAACGGCATTCGGCGGTAGGCAAAAGTACCATAGGGACAGGTGAATGTTGTCTTTTCCTGGTCATCGGGGTGAATAGGGATTTGAAAGAATCCCGAATAACCATCTAGATAGCAGAAGTACGAATGTTTCGCTAGTATTTCCAACATTTGGTCTATGAAAGGTAGAGGGAATTGATCTTTCCGAGTCGCCTTGTTCAGTTTTCTGTAATCGATACACATCCTGTTTCCGGTCACAACTCTTTGGGTTATCGATTCACCTTTTGCATTCTTCGCTACAGTAACACCTCCTTTCTTGGGTACTACGTGTACTGGGCTGACCCATTGGCTATCGGAGATTGGATATATGATTCTTGCGTCTAGTAGCTTTTTCACCTCGTCTTTGACTACAGTGCTTAGGATCGGGTTTATCCTTCTCTGATGTTCTCTTGAAGTTTTGCAGTCTTCCTCCAGCATGATACGGTGCATACAGATGGAGGGACTTATGCCTTTTAGATTGCTTATATTATAGCCTAACGCAGTTGGGTATCTCCTTAGGACTTCTAATAATAGCTCAGTTTCTGATTGTCCTAAATTAGCGTTTACTATTACTGGTCTTTTGAATTTTGTATCTAGGAATTCGTACCTGAGAGTTTTGGGTAGCTCTTTGAGTTCTAAAGCTGGGTTTTTCGGACCTGGCATGTGATTTGGAGTGAGTGCTAAGATCTCGCTCAGACTATCATCTTTGTATGGTGCACGCCAGTTGTCGTCTTCATGAATGGCAGGGATCTGGATTTTCATGATTTCAGAATATGTAGTTTCCTCCTTTTCTAATTCTCGTATGCATTCGTCAATGACATCTACTATATAGCATGTGTCATCGATTGCTGGTGCCTTCAAGAATTTAGTAAGGATGAACTCTATCTTTTCTTCTCCTACTTCGAATGTTAGTCGTCCTTTCTTTACGTCTATAATAGCTTCGGCTGTAGCTAGGAACGGTCTCCCTAGAATAATTGGGGTAACATAGTCCTCTTTGATGTCCATGATTATGAAGTCGGTTGAGATCTAGAATTGGCCTATGCGTACTGGAACGTTTTCCAGTATACCGACGGGGTATTTGACTGATCGGTCAGCCAATTGTACGAACATTTTAGTTGGTCTTAGTTCTCCCATATTCATCTTTTTGCATATGGATAAAGGCATGACGCTTATACTGGCTCCTAGATCGCATAGAGCTTTGTCTATAACGAACTTTCCTATGATGCAGGGTATGGAGAAACTACCTGGGTCTTTTAGTTTAGGAGGCATGTGGTTTTGAATGATTGCGCTACATTCGGCGGTAAGTGTCACTGTCTCATTATCCTCTATTTTCCTTTTATTAGACAAGATTTCTTTAAGAAACTTAGCGTATGACGGCATTTGAGTTATCGCTTCTGTGAAAGGAATAGTGATGTTTAGTTGTTTCAGAAGTTCAACAAATTTCTTAAATTGTCTTGAAGTTTTGGAGTTTATTAATCTTTGAGGATAAGGGATAGGTGGTTTATATGGCGCTGGAGGCACATATGAGTTTTCATCTTTGGCGGCTTTTTGCTCGTCACATTCCTTCTTTTCTGTTTCAGACTCCTTTTCGGTTGGTTTATCGGATTTCTGTTGCATTACTAAATCTTCGTTCCTAGGATCTGTTGGGCCTTCCAATTCTTTTCCACTTCTCAATATAACAGCATTTGCGTGACCTTTCGGATTAGGTTCGGGCTGGCCCGAAAATGTTCCAGCTGGGGCAGCTGCAGAGGCTTGTTGTTGAGCCACTTGTGATACCTGCGTTTCGAGCATTTTGTTGTGGGTGGCTAAAGCGTCTACTTTTCTGGCCAGCTGTTTAATTTGCTCGCTAGTGTGTATGTTTTGATTTAGGAATTCTTTGTTTGTTTGAGCTTGAGTAGCTATGAATTTTTCCATCATCAACTCGAGGTTTGATTTCCTAGGGGCAGTCTGGGCAGCAGCGGCTGGTTTCTGATATCCTAGCGGAGAACCTGGTGCTTGCAAGGCATTATCGTTCTTGTAGGAAAAGTTTGGGTGGTTCCTCCATCCTGGGTTATAAGTGTTTGCGTAAGGATTTCCTTAAGCGTAATTTACTTGGTCTGGTGGGATTCCGGCCAGCAATGGGCACTCGGGCGCATTATGAGTGGCGATTCCGTATAACTCGCAGTTTGGAGTTACAGCAACGACGGTTGCAGTTGGGTTAACGGTCAGACTGTCGATTTTCTATGCTAGAGCATCTACTTTAGCATTGAACGTTTCAAGGCTGTTGATCTCGTACATCCCACCTTTCGCTGCGGGTTTCTCTGCTGGAATGCGTTCACCTCCCCATTGGCAGTGGTTCTGAGACATGTTTTCGATTAGTCGATAGGCTTCGTCGTATGGTTTATCCATAAGTGCACCGCCCGCGGCGGCGTCTACCGTTAATCTGGTGTTATACAGAAGCCCATTGTAGAAAGTATGGATCGTCACCCAGCCTTCTAAACCATGGTGAGGACATGTTCTCATCATATCTTTGAACCTTTCCCACGCTTCGTAGAGAGATTCAATATCTTTTTGTCGAAATCCGTTGATTTGGGCTCTAAGCATAGCAGTTTTGCTTGGCGGAAAGTATCTTGCTAAGAAAACATTCTTCAACTGTTCCCACGTCGTAACGGAGTTGGATGGTAAGGATTGTAACCATGTCCACACTCTATCTCTAAGAGAGAAAGGGAAAAGAAGAAGTCTTATTGCGTCTGGAGTTACTCCATTTGCCTTCACTGTGTCCGCGTATTGTACAAACTTCGTTAAGTGTTCGTTTGGATCCTCAGTTACATTTCCTTAGAATTGATTTTGTTGTACAGCTGACAGCAATGACGGTTTTAGTTCGAAATCAGTTCGATTGATAGCTGGGGCAGCTATGCTACTCCGAGGCTCCATATGAGACGGTGTAGCGTAGGCCTTCAGCGGTTTGTTCTGAGGTCCTTCAACCATCTTTGCTTCTTCAACAGGTGGATGAGCAAGAAGATTAGGAATGTTGTGTCTTCGTTGATATTCGATGATGCGCCTTCTTAGATGTAAGAAGCGCTCTAGTTCGGCGATTGTAGGTTGTAAGATTTCGCCTTATGAGCAAGTACTTGGCATACAATCGAAAAACGAGTAGAGGGAGAGAGAATTGTTAACCTAGTCTATACTGTGTAACAAAAGATTACACTATTGACTAAACGGGTCCCCAGAAACGGCGCCAAAAACTTGATCGCGACTTTCTATGTCTAACAAATCTAACTGCAAGTGCACAGTCTATCGCATAGTAATAATAGATATCGATCCCACAGGGACTCGTAATCAATCTAGTATTATCGGGTGTTACGGTGTTTAGCTAGGTCGGTAAGGTTTTAAGTGAATAATAACAGAATAAATGCGTAAACTAAAGGGAACTAAAGCTTTTACTTAAGATATGAATTTATGAATCGATATGCAATGATTTTGTTCTTCGGGGATTCGACAAATTACTGGCGTATTAAGTGTTTTCAAACTTAGTTTAAGAAGAAAATAGTGATCTAAAGACTTTTGTCTCACGATGGTTGTTGACGCTAGTCGCAACTCTAAGGCGGAACGTATGTTGTCGCTATCCCGTTCGGGGTTAAAGTTACTTTTTGAAAATCTCTAAGTTCTAATCCTTTTTAAAGCGCTTTCGCTGTTTTTAAATCGAATGGCTAGTTTTTACTATCTGGTCTTAGCCGCAGCTGTCGCTTGTTGGTTCGTACCTTAGTTAATTTCCCACTGTCATGGCAAAACTATTTTTAAATAAGTTCTCGCTGTCGCGACGAACGTTTACTTAGAAATTGTAATTAAAAACTAAAACCATAAATGAGTTTTGAAAAGAGAAAGATTACGCCAATTATTATCAAATCCCGTTCGAATTATTATTACATATCGACTACTGCAATTTAGCTAGACATGGAAGAAGAATTGATAATGCATAAATAAAAGTAGTAATTTAGAACATACATCATAATGAAAATTGCAATTACGATTAAAATGAAAACCTGGAAATATCCCAATTGGCTTTTGGGCAGATCCTCCACAATGTTGGCAGGATTCTGGTCTTTGTGCCAATTGATCGTACAAGAAAAGGGAAGTACAAAAATACCAAAGAATACAGAGAAGAGAAAGAGAAACAAATAAGAATATAATGAAGTTAAAGTTTCTCTGAAGATAAATTGGCATCACTTCGTTGTCTTGAATGCGGCTCCCTTTTTCAGGTCCCAACCTCTTCGTTTTATAGAGAGAGAGTATCTAACGGTTATTCCTTCAGGAAGTGGGTTTGAGGCAGAAAACTAGGAGTTAATGGTCACTCTTTTGGTCTTTGAGGGGGAATTATAGCACATGGCCTCATTCTGCATGTTCTGGGTGCATGACGGTCGTCATGGGTGTGTGACGGTCGTCACACGCATGACGAGCGTAACGGCTATGTGACGGTCGTCACATCAGTAGAACTCGTATCTGCTGTTTTTCTCTTGGTTTTTCATCTGGTTTTCACCTGTTTTTGCTCCTTTTCTTCATATTGCTTTGCTTGGACATGTTCTTTGAATACCTATATAATACATAGACAAATAGCATGGAATGCCCCGAATTCGGAGTGAAACCAGTCAAATATTAGTTAAAGCACATGTCATTTTATATATACAATTTCACATTATCATGCATCTTAAGACTACTTGGGAGGTAACCAATAAAAGAACATTAATTAATGCACTCCAGATCGAATAATAATAAAGAAAATATGATAATTCACAACACAAGCAATACAAGATCATCAAAGTAAACATACCTGCATTCAGGTACTCCGGCCAGGAAATCCATATGATACTCACAACATCTTTGCATTGGGGCAATCCTTTTCTTTGCGGCCTTTCTCCTGACAATGATAACATATTCAAGATGCCATTTTACATCTCCAGAATGTAGCTTATGACAATTAATGCATAGATGGGGTGACCATGGTGATCGGAAAAATAGCAAGTGTACTATTTTTGCCGATTGTAGTTAAAATAGGGGTTTTATCCCCAATATCGATCTCAAGGATAACATAGGCAATACAAGCTCTATAATAATTTAATTGAACAAAAATACTTAGGGTTTTGAATTTTATTTACAAATAATAAACTACAGAGAGAAAATAAAGCAAAAGGGTAAAATATGTTTCTGACAGATATGAGAAGCATGCTAGGGATGGTGTATGAATTGCCTTGTAACAACAACCTTAATCCTTATTTCAGAGACAAAGCTTAACATAATAATTTCTTGACTATTCATTGTTTACTCCTAAGTTCATAGTGAGAAAACCTTTGACGTCATAACCTAATTACTATATCCATAGGTAATTACGTTTGATCTCAAGCATTATAAAGTCAACAGTGTTCCAAGTGAAACAGGGTATTCCCAGTCCTAGGTAATATCTACTGATGCATTATCGTACGAAACCATTAACAATGGTTTGTCCGACCTCAAGTCAACCGTAAAGCAAATTCTATTTGTTCGATAGAAAAAACATTAAGAACATTGAACGATAAAAATGATTAAGAAAAAGCACTTATGTCTTTAAACAAAAGAAATTAAGATCATTACAAAAGTAATTCAAGGACACCCCCTAGAATTGGGGGGGTTTAGCTACTCATATGGTTCAGAGAAAATACAAAATAAAATTAGACATTACAAAATAATAGAATTCCTTTGATCTTCAATTGCTTCCGCTCATGAAAACCTTCAGTTCTTCAATCTCCTTGATCTCTTCAATCTTGATCGTCAAATTCTTCTCCCGTCAAAAGTCTCTTTTTCCTTCTAAAAAAGCATCTAAAATACTCCCAGGTCAACACAGCAATAGGGAAATACCCAGGATACCCTCATGGATCACAAAGGTCAAAAATAAAAGAAAATTAGAAGGTGACACGACGCACCCAACACGGGCGGCCTTGTTGGCGCCCTGAATCTCTGATAAAAATTCTTCATGTCCCAAACTTGCTAACACGAGTCGTGTCAATTGACACTGACAGCCGTGTCAGCCCACTGCCTATCACCAAAATCTCTTCTCTAGATTTCCTCTTGACACGACCCATGTCAGGTGACACGGGTGGCCGTGTCAGACCACTGTTTCCCTTCCAAAAACTCTTTCAAAATCCTACATTTTTTCCTGGTTTTTGGTCCGATTCTTCCTGATTGCTTACCTGAACATAAAAACATTGAAAATACACAACCAAAGCATAAAATACGGTAAACGGAAATAAAATGCAACTAATCATATAAGACGATTAACTAAAACTAACGGTAAAATAACGCATAAAAACCACCGATCAAATTCCCCTAAACTTAAATCGTTGTTTGACCTCAAGCAACAAGCTGGCATAAAGACTTTTCAATTCAACCGGTACACATCAAATGAATGACTTGTGAAGGTAAGGTGTGTCGATACTCATACGTGAACATTTGTTTCGATCGACTAAAACTAGTTCTCTTGGTAATCATCCGTTTACGAAGATATTATACAAACACATACCGCGGTAAAAGCACAGACCTAAATCCCCCTTTCGGTTACCTCTCCAACTATGCTTTAGGCTTAAGTCTTTTCTTCTATTTTCTACCCCTTTTATTTGGATAATCAGATTAAGGCACTTTTGATCATTTTCCCTCACATGTTCAAGATTTGATTGAGACTTTTTTAAGGCACCTTTATTCTTTTTTTTCTTGCGCATTGGTGTTTATTAGTTCACTTTGGGATGACAATTGAGACTCAACCGCCATTAGGCTAAGTAACCGAGTGAGGGTTACCCAACTTAGAAGGACCAGTTGTCTTTACCGCCATTATTCATCATTTTGTTTGGTTCCATAAGTCTTTGTGCCAATCAACCTTATCCATGCAATTATTTTTAATCATGTCAGACTATCGCTACGACTAATCGGGGAATACTTCTCAAATGTAAGTACTATGGCACAAATCTACACGTTGGACTTGTTTCCTTACTCCGGGGAATCTAGGGTGTTGAGGTTATACCTCAATTTCCAAACTTTCCCAAAGTCCCTAGTTCTAACTCCTCTTCCCTTAAACTTTATATACTTTCCTGACTACCTCACACATTACAATATTCACAAGAAGTTTTTTTCGGTCCTAATTCGAGGAGAATTCAAAGCGGTTTTTAAACAAAAGCACACAAAACACAAATAAAAAGTACTTAAAACGAAGACTCAAAACAGTAAAGCCTCCCCTAAAATTGAACTAAACATTGGCCTAAATGTTTTAGAACAAGAGAAAGATGTAACTCACAGAAATCCTTACTGAGGAGTCGGAGGGCAATGCAACACCAATTGCTACGTCCTAGCGTGCACCTGTAAGGTCTCGTTTATTACCTGCAAACGAAACAAAATAAAGTGCTCAATCATTAAAAACGTAGGTTGCCTCCCACACAGCGTTTCGTTTAATGTCGCATGGCTCGACGGTTCACTCCCCCTTGTTATGAGGGGTATTTCAGATTTCCCACTTTGTTGCTTGACCTTTCCGCAACAGAGGGCAGATTAGTTTCAGAGATAAGAGAAACTTTGCATATCAAATCACATACAACTTTTATATTCTTGACTCCTCGAGTGAATTTTGGAGTCTCGCTATGTACCCTAGACGACTGAGATATTACAACCTGATAGATTACACCTGATACTTTTTCAGGAAGTGGTTTTGAACTTTTGCCTTTTCCCGCTATTTGGATCACTCCAACTGTAGAGTGATTGTCTTCCTCTTTACCTCGCTTCTTGATGTCCAACACATTTAAAGTTATTTCCTTATCAAAAGATTTCAAGGTTAGAGTACCTGTTTCAATATCAACATTGCACCGACTAGTAAGCAAGAATGGTCGGCCAAGTATGATGGGAGTCTCTTCATCTTTTGGAATATCCATGATCTAAAAATCAACTGGGAAGGTAAAGTTATTAATCGTCACCAGTACATGCTCTGCTAGCCCATGTGACCTCTTAGTTGTATGGTCGGAAAACTTCAAGTTTGTTCCCATATCACTCACTTTTCCAATACCTAACTTTTTGAAAATAGATAAAGGCACGAGACTCACATTAGCACCTGAATCAATAAGGACCTTATTGAAAATTCTATATTTTATAGTACAAGGGATTGCTATAGGTCCAGGATCTTTCTTCTTGATGGGGATTCTCCTTCCTTGTGATATTTCACTACACTGCTCAGTTGAAATTTTCTGCTCCTCACCCATTGGTCTCTTTTACCCCATTACATCTTTCATGAATTTCTTGTACAATGGAATTTTATCGAGTGCTTCAAAGAACGACATATTAACTTCTAAATTCGTGAAGATTGTGCTAAATTTTTCAAAGTCTTTCTCCTTTTGTTCCTTCTTTGTAACTCGCGGAGGGTAAGGTAACTTGATTTTTGGTTTAACCTCCTCTTTCTTTTTCTCTTCAGTTGGCTTCACGGGTGGTAAAGCTCTTCCCGGTTCTTTCATGTTTCCTCTCACTTCCAGCTCCACCTCTATACACTGATAATCATTTGTTTCTCTTTCTTCCTCTTCTTCCATGACTCTCTAACTTCTTGTTGTGACAACATTAACATTCTCATGATTTTTTTAGATTTGGTACTGTCACGCTCGGGAAGGTTCCTTGAGTTTGCGTGGAGAGTTGTTGTGCTATTTTTCCATCTAAACCTCAAGGTTTTTTATAGCAGTTGTGGTGTTCCTTTGATTATTTCGTGTCTCTTCTTGGATTTGAATATTGTGAGCTGACATCTTTTCAATAGCTACTTCCCATTCTGCTTTTTGAGGAGCATGTTGCTGCTGTTCATATTGAGGTTGATTTTGATCTTTCCAGGAGAAGTTAGGATGATTCTTCCACCCTGGATTATAAGTCTGAGAATAGGAATTATTCTATTGTAGAAACTTTATCTCTTCAATTTATTTAGCAGTCGCAACTCAATATGCAGTAAAATGGGGTCCACTAAAAATCTCACAACTCACAGCTTGGACAGGTTGAACGTGAGCAACAGTCTGAGTACTTACATTCATTACTTTAAGCCTTCTTTCTACTTCAGCTGTGATTTGATCTTCCATTTTCACAACTTGATTAGCCAACTTCAAGTCAATTGTTCCTTCAAGTTTACTCACACTACGGTCATATAATTCCAAATGCTCATTTGCAACAATGGCTTCAATGATCTTCTTAATACCAGTGGCTATTGTAAAGTTTGATGGGCTACCGAATATCGTATCAAAGAGTTGCTTAGTCTTTATCTTGAGATCATTCACAAACATCTGCATCTGTTCAGTTTGATCCATGTTATAAGTAGGGCATGCAACCAATAACCGCTTGAACCTTTTATCAGCATCGCCCAATAATTCTTCCTCCTTCTGTTTAAAATTCATGATATCATATCTTTTAAGAATATACACAGAGGCAGGAAAATACTCATAACGAGTAGAACCACTCTTCAGCATCATCAAAAAGAGTGAACGAAAACATTCTTAATTTTTTCGCTTCATCAATGTGCCCATCAATCTTGAGAGTAGTGCTCATAGTCAAAAATCTTTGAAGATGTTTATTGGCATCTTCATTTACCTTTCTGGTGAAAGGTATCCTCTAAAGTTGGGTGATGGTGCTTAGATGCAACTGGAAATTTTCCATAGTCACCAGTTGGTTTACAATTGTTAACCTACCATCCGGTGCATTAGCTCCACCATAATCACCAAGAAGTCTCTCTACTGATGGAACTTCAGCCATAGTTATAGTATCTCTATCTGAGTCTGAACCTGAATCGAAATGCTCTGAATGAGCAGAGACTCTTTCATTTTCTGGTGTTGATGCTGAAGGCTTTGCTTCTGAAGTTGCCAGTCTTACTTGTGTACGCCTTGCGTGTAGAGTTCTTTCAATTTCTGAGCCAAAAGAAAAATTAGCTGAGGATTCTCCTCGCATAAAAATGTTAGACTCAGATTAGTAGTAATTGAACAAAAATCATAATAAAAAAGCTGAAAATAAAATTTTAGCTGACGAGTACCAAAATTTCAATTGAACAAAAATTAAAACTTATAATTTGGCAGTCCCCGGAAACAGCGCCAAAAACTTGATCAGAAAAATAGCAAGTGTACGATTTTTTCTGATTGTAGTTAAAATAAGGGTTTTATCCCCAGTATCGATGTCGAGGACTCCGTAGGCAATACAAGCTCTATAATAATTCAATTGAACAAAAATACTTGGGTTTTTGGATTTTAGTTGCAAATAATAAACTATAGAGAGAAAAAAAAAGAAAAAGAGTAAAATATGTTTCTGACAGATATGAGAAGCATGATAAGGATAATGTATGAATTGCCTTGTAACAACCTTAATCCTTATTTCAGAGACAAAGCTTAACATAATAATTTCTTGACTGTTCGTTGTTTACTCCTAAGTCCTTAGTGTTGTACCCCAAAATTTGACCCTTAGATCTTCATCATCATTCTAGAAGCATCATCATTTGCTTATCTAACCTTAACATGTTTCAAGTTTGTCTTTGTCAAGATGCAGATGAATTAGGGTTCCATACAATCAGGAATCGGGGCTTCGATGGTTTGATCAATCAATGTCTTGGATTGATTCTCCATGAAACAAGTCTCCATATCATCCAAGATACTATATTGGGTCAAGTATGAATCCAATTGGAGGCTGTCACCCAAAGAAGAGGAACAATACAGTCCAGAACCCCTGATTAGGGTTTCTGATCAGGAAAAGTCAACTGTGGTTTGACTTTTGATTTAAATGGCACTCCCAATGGTAGAATAATGGTCCATGAGGCTTATATGGATTAGTGAAGTCCACTAAAGAAGTTTCAAGACCTCAGAGGACCCAGAATATCAACAGTCGATTCGAAGCAATTCGATCGATCGGTTCGTCTGACTGAAAAGTCAACTCATTGACCAAAAGAGTTTTGACCATAAAATTAAAAGAAATAATGCTCCTAATGTTATATTACATCTAATCATGAAGTTTGATGACTATTGGATCAAGGATTGAGAAGTAGTCAAAAGTCGGGAAATTAGGGTTTGAAAGGGGCAAGACCATAACTTTTTAACCACACATCCAAATGGAGTGGTTCAAAGCTTGTTGGAAAGGTATTGACAAGTTCTACAAAAGTGAAAAGTGACCCATACGCAAAAATGAATAGATTTGGAGTTATGACCAAAATCAATGCAAGAGGGGAAAACACTTAGTGAAATTTCACAATTTTAGGACTTTTCAAGTCATGTTTTCAGCCAACTTCAAGGATGTTTTTGACCTAGTTCCACTTGGAATTTGAAAATTTCTAAAACATGAATGTTGTAGAGCTTGATGAGGGCTTTCCAAAAAGTACAATAACTCCTCCATAGAATTTGTTAGCTAGGAGTTTCGAAGGAGGCAAGTTGGGGTCCAAACACTTGAATGCACCATTTCAAATTTGTCACAAATCAACTTGCCAACCACCAAATTCATTCTCAATCATTTGATCAACTCTTGATATGATATTTAGAGAATATAATGATTAGAAATTCATAAAGAATGAAGGGCTTGAAGGGCATGACAAGATGGCAAAGCAAGTTGCAATATTATATTCAAAAAATCAAGAGGAAAGAGAAACTTTTTCATGAAGAAATCTGCAGCAGCAGTTCCCCTAGTCCCTAGCCACACTTCAGTCACTTCCATTACCCTCATACAACTTGCTTTGTGCATCACAATGAGTCAAGAGCATTGAATTTCAGTTCCACCAAGATCTTGGACATATTTTCTCCTATTTTCCCTCCAAGACCAAAACTCCAAATCTATCCTCACTTTTGATCATGGGTCTTTGCCTATAAATAGCACAACCTCTATGAATTAAAAACACACAATAGCAACCAAAAAACCAGCCACAAACACTCTCCATCATCAGTTGCTTACCTTCTTGCAAAACAAGTAATTGGTGCCAAGTTCACCAAATCTTCCATGGACAGAACTCACCACCAATCAATTTCCAACCATTCCATATCCCTACCAACACTCCACACAGGTTATGAATGATCTCCTAGAGCTGTCTAAACCACCATTTACACCAGAAACCATTCCCTTCTCAAAGTCAACCTCCAAAACCAAAAAAGTCAACATTTTGCATCTTTCAAGCCATAACTCATTACAGATCATTTCCAACTCTTTTGACACCTCTAACACTTCATAAATAGCATATAGAAGTTGTCCAAATAAATTTTTCACTTCTGTAACAAAGATTGGACCATGTTGCTTTGTAAAATCATGGATTTTTTTAGGTTCTCTTCCATTTTCAAGCCATGTTATGTGACAAGGGAGTTGTGGATCATTGAAGTTGTTTTTCATCACCCAAAGACCATTTTAAGACTATAGCAAGGTAGCAAGGACCACTAGTTTTCTTATTTGACAAGGTTGCTTCAAGAGGTAAGCCTAAATCCTTGAAACTTGAAATTTTGCTTTGCATTTCACATGCTATGTTGAGTTGTAATCATGTTTTTGTGCTAGACATTGTTTGAACATGTTATATGTGTGCTATATGTCATGTTTGAACCACCATTTTCACTAGAAATTGTTATTTCTTGACTATCCAAAATGTTGGTCAGAAACTAAGCCCAACTAGGTCATTATGTGCATGTTGATTCCAATCTGCCAAACTATGTGTGCATTTTCTGATTTCTCTTGAGCCAATCACTATAAATGATGTATGTGTAATGTTTTCATATTTGTTTCATCAAACCTTGCTCTTTTTTGGACTATCCATATGCTCATGCTTTTGGTTGTGACCAAATTTGCCTAAAAAAATGATGTTATCGAATTTTTCAGTGAGTGTGTTGTATGGAAAGACAAACTGTACCGTTGAATTCCTTTTTTAAAAACACACAATTTGAAATTTTGTTTCACTCCATTTATTTAAGAATTTATTGATTTCCATCCTTCATGCAAATGACCCTAAATTGGTGATCTTGCCTTGCCCTAGTTTTGCCCTCATTGGTGCACCAATTTTGAATGATCATAACTTGCTCTTTTTTATGCTATTGATGCCATTCTTTTTAGAACTACTCTTTATTATTTATAATTTCATTTAGTGAAGAAATAATTCAAGGATTATTATCCTAGAAAGACTCTGATTCATTTGAAAAGTATGTGTTTTTAGGGTTTTCACCTTGGTGTTTGTAAACTTTTTTAACTTGAAACTTGATTTTCCTTATGATTTTGATCTTGTATGATCCAAATATGTTTTTTAACGTGTTTAAATGCTCAAAGATGTTTGATTAACTTCCTTACCATGTCCATACTTGCTTTTGTGAATGCATATATGCGAAAATGGCCTGTTGAACTTCATCTGTGAACTTTGCCATGATTCTTGATGTTGTGACCTCTTGAATGTGTTTACCATGCCTAATTATACTTGCTTATGTGTCTTGTTAGAACCATAACATTTTTAGGGTTTGTCTCTTGCCTTTGTGAATGCTTGAATATGCATGGAATACTTTGAACTTCATCTATGAACTTTGCCATGATTCTTGATGTTGTGACCTCTAGAACATGTTTTCCATGCTTCATTCTTCTGGTGTATGTGCCTTGTTAGGACCATAACATGCTAGGGTTTATGTTTTGTCTTGGTTGTTACCATGAACATTGCTTTGTTTTCTCCTATGAAACCATGAACTTATGCTTTGTTGATTGTCATCTCTTTTCCTTTTCATGTTGTCACATGATCACTCTAATCTCCTTTAGCTGTTACCATACTTCATGCCTTCATCATAATAAATGTTGTCACATTTGGTCTTACTTGATTCATGCCCCATGTTTGGTTTAATTTGTAACTTATATGCTTGATCTTTACTTGTTCATGTTTATCTCTATGTGTTCCTCGATGTTCTAACCTCTTGAACATGATGCCATGCCCCTATCTTACTTGATATGATATCTTGTTAGCACCATAATATCCTTAGTATTGAACCTTGTTTTGAAAGTTATCTTTTGAACATGTATGACACCCATAAACTTTGAACTTCTTACTTGATATGTTGCAACACTTCTTGTATGCCTACTTGTACTTGATTTTCATCAATGCATGGTTGTTAGTCTTATGTTGTTACATTTGACATCCCTATAAATATATAACATGCTTGCCTCAAGTTGTTACTTGCTTGCATTAAACTAGTTTGAATTACTTGTTGTTGTTTGTCTTGGTGGTTGTTACCTCATTTCTCTTCATCTTTGTTAAGATTTTTCAAGTGGTTTTTACCCCTCATGCTAGGTCTTGTAAGAACCTCTACCACGTTCCCTCCCTAAAGTATTGTAATATCTTTGTGCATTATTGGTTGTAACCATTTGACTTAATTTTGATTGTAATCTTTGTTTAATGTTGTTACATGCTTGCATATTTCTTCCTTGGTTACCACCACACTCTTTTATATGTTCATCATGTTTGAATGAATGCTTACGTATGCTTTTAGCTTTGTTAAGTTATTCCCTAAGTTATGAAACTTGTTAGTTCTCATCCGGTTGCCTCATCTTTTCCCGTTCCAAAGGAAAGTCTCTCTATTGACCCTTGGGTCATAGATAGCTCATTACCCTCTCTCTGACTTTGTTAAGTCATGTTGAACCCTAACTTAGTTAAGCTAGAACCTATTAGCCATTAGACTCTGCTTTAAGTCTAAAAGACCTACCCCTTGTTAGGAGTATCTTTCAACTAGAACTTTAAGATAGAGTTGTTAACTCTATGTAAGAATCATTGTCATGATTAATTACTCCCCTCTTGGCTTTTGTAAAAGTCAATTCCTTTGAGTGTATAACTTAGAAATATAGAGTTTTATTAAACTCTATACAACCATTGTTATGTTTGTTCCTCTAGAGTCTTGGCCATAGTGTAAGTGCTCTTGATTGGCTGCATTTTGTGGCAAAATATTAGTATATGTATGAATGTCTTGTATGATGTTGTTACATTCATAATATAGACTGTGCAGGGTAAGTTAACTAAGCTAACTATAAGTTAAGCTGGACGTCATACTCAATGTTATGACATAGGTCGTATGACATCAAGCGGAAGTTTGTTATTCTGGTAGCTAGAACTCAACAAACAACTCAGAAGCTCAAGCTGGAATGCAGGAGACATTTTAGACGCCCTAGGGGAACTAATATGTACCTGATTAAAGTGGAAAACATGCAGAATACTAAAGAGAGGTTTTATGATGGATAAAACCTAATGTATGCGCCCAGGCCCAAGGACTGATCTGCTGCTATAAATAACATGAGAAGCAATCCTAAAAGGCAACGTTTAGAGATAGAGAAGCAGAGAAATCACCATAGTGGTTTAGAAGTGAAGAGGTTATTCTTCACAATTGTTTCTTAGGAACACTTGTAATCCAAGAAATTGTTGATTGCATTGGTTAGGTAGTTTCTAGGTTGTGTACCACTCGAAGCAGTTAAGCAAGAGTGTGTCACTTGATCAAAGCTTTGAAGCAAGATCAAGGTGTGTGTGTAGTTGAAGTGTCTCTTCAATCTACTGTTTAATTTTTAACTGTTTGTTATCACTGGTGTGTGATTGTAGGAAGTGAGTGGGTATACTCAGGTCTAGAGTGTCTCTAGGTTAAATTGTCATTGGGTAGGTTTTAAGTGAGGAGTGTAAACTGGAGGTTTGACTCTGAATTAATTCTACTGATAGTAAAATTTCTCCCTGGCTTGGTAGCCCCCAGATGTAAGTGTGTTGCACTGAACTTGGTCAATAACCAACTATGTTATTTACTGCTTTGTTATTGCTGCATAATAGTAGGTTTGTAGTGAATGTCACAGTGGATGTTATAACTTCTGTTAGAACATCCATCGTGGGCTGGCCAAAATTTTCAATTGGCATCAGAGCAGGCACCCTGCCTGTTTATTACTGGGTGAGATCTAGAGAAACAAAATTCTGGTACTATGGATAAAGATATTGGATTCACAAATAGACCTCCAATTCTGGATGGTTCTAATTATAACTATTGGAAGCCTAGGATGATTTCCTTCCTAAGATCCTTAGACAACAAGGCTTGGAGAGCTGCAAACTCTGGCTGGGAACATCGTGTGAAGATTGACAAGGATGGAGTATCTGTGCAAATTCTTGAAGAGGAATGGACCAAAAAGCAAGACGCATTGGCTCTTGGAAACTCTAAAGTATTGAATGCACTCTTCAATGGTATAGACAAAAACATCTTTAGACTGGTCCACCACTGTGAACTAGCAAAGGATGTCTGGGACACTCTCAGAACCACTCATGAAGGAACCTCCAAGGTCAAAATGTCAAGACTTCAAATGCTGACCACCAAATTTGAAAGTCTAAGAATGAAGGAAGATGCGACCTTTCATGACTTTTACATGAATGTTCTTGAACTAGCTAACACCTCAGGAGCTTTGGGAGAAAAGATGGCTGAAGAAAAGCTTGTAAGAAAGATACTAAGGTCACTACCTAAAAGGTTTACAATGAAGGTAATAGCCATTGAAGAAGCTCAAGACATATGCCACATGAAAGTGGATGAACTCATTGGTGTCGCTACTGCGAAAATCGGCGCCGGCTGACAGAAGAGTCGCCACCGTGCGTTATTTATCCCAACGGAGGGAAAGGAAACGCTCGAAGTAAACCTCGCAAAAAACGGGAAGGGTATGGTCATCGCAACCAAAACCTGGGTTCGGGAGTCGGTTACGCAAGGGGAAGGTATTAGCACCCCTCACGTCCATCGTACTCGATGGGATCCACGCTTGCTTGGTTTGTACGGATTACATTTCTATCTAAACTAAAGGATGAGGTCTGAAAAGAAAAGAAAATGACTCGGCAAAGCATCGCACTTTATGCCTACGTATTCCCGTCTGGAACGAGAAATCAGAGTCAACGTAGTTCGCCTAACTACGGGGGAAGATGGGTGAAGGTTGCTCGCTAGGATATCGCATCCTATGCCTACGTACTTCCACACTGCATGGAAGATCAGAGCAAACGTAGTTCGGGCTACGCACGACACAAGTTGTTCAAGTGTCTTTTATGAAAAATCTCACCTTAAACAAGGGTTTTCTTATTGCAAAAAGGTTGATGTTTGTTCAAATCTTTTGACGGAAGAAATGAATTAACTTCTGTTATAACCTTTATTAATGTTTTTCTGTTGTTTTGAAGAAAGAAGAGATGACACTCTACAAATCCTAAGGTTAAAAAGGGGATAAAAATCTACCCTAATGTTATCATGCATGGGTTAACACCTAGTGTCTATCATGCTCCTCTCTTGCGCAGAGAGAAACAGAGATCCTAAGGGAGTAGACGGAAACAGAAACAGCAGATATATACAATAAAGCAATAAAAATGCATGGATGCAACAATACAAGCGAGGCAAGGGAGTCCCACTCAACCTCGAACCTAGAAAACAATAGGCAAAAGTGAACAGGATTCACTTTCAACCCAACAAGTTAAACAGCAAGCAATACAGTCCGGGAAATTCACACAATACATCAAATTTAAAACAGCAAAAGCTAAACAGCAAAGCAGTCTTCATCAGCATCTGACTTCATCTTCAGGCTTCAAGCAGACATCAGTCTTTTATATTCAATCTCCCAATGGCTTTTCTTCAAGTCCTAACCTCCAATCTGAGGAATCAATCACAGGAATAAATTGGGTGTTAAGCAAGTAGTTGACCACCAAGGGTGGCAAACATACTGCTATCAACACAAAGAATATTTCTCTCAAGAGTTCTATCCCTTAGACATTAGCACCAAGCCTTCCAAAGGAAGGGGGTGAGTGTCTTAGAGAGACTCTGCATCACAGAGAAGAATGGAGGCAATCAAGACCTTCCATGTTTGAGAATCAAGTTTACTACTCTAGAGCTCTGCCTGACTCCTAGATCCTACAAACTTCAACAGCTGCTAGCAAGAGATACTCCTCATCAACTCTGGAAGTTGGTCTTCATCCTCTGATCTTCAAATGGGCTTCATCATCACAGGCTTCAGCTCTCCCCCAAATCCCAAACAAACACAATACCCCACACACAGACAAAACATAACCCTAAAGAGGGCACACCACACAATCAATCAATATAAGCAATATATCAATAGCAGTAGGGGAATCCTAATATTTTCTAAGGGATCTATCCTATACCCATAACCCCTATAGTCCCATACCCCAAAATCAACTCAAAAATTCCTAAAAGAATTAATCTATCTCACATATGCTCACCTGAAACCCTAATTTTCATCATGTTATTCACACCTAATCAAATCACCTAAGACTAAATTCTAAAAATATGAATTAAATCCTATATACAAGTTGGAGTCCTAAACTAATCAACCTAAAAAGAATGGAATAAAAATGCTAAAGCATCTATTCAAACTAAAATCACCAAATTTGAGTACTAAACTAAACTCATTAAAATGATATTTACAAGAAAAATGCATGAAAAATATTAAAACAAAATAAAATGCCAATTTTATTATTTAATATTTTTCTAGACAGAATTATTGACCTACCATAAAAAGAACCAATTAAAACTAAGCTATTTTCATTTTTTTTATGAATTTTTAAAGGTGTTAAAAATATAAAAGGATTAAAAAACACAAAATAGAAATAAAATGGGGAGGGGGTCTGAACAGCAAGCTCGCCCAATTCAAATCTGATGGGCCTCAAAAATGGGGGGCGCGAATATTAATTGCATTAGGCCCAATACGCCTCAGAAAATGAATTGAAAAAATAAAAATAAAAAGATGGAACCACGGTGCAAATAGCAGCTTATTTCAGTCAAAAATCAATTGGGCTCGCTGATGGGGGTGGGGATATGAATTTGGATCCAAGGCTCATGCTGATGTTTAAGTGAAACGGTGCGTTTCGCTTTGGGTCTCTCCCTCCGTTTTCAACTTCAATTGTCATCCACACGATGATTCTAAAAAGTCAAATAATTGAATGGATCCAACGGCCTGTGCATCGTCTTCTCCAACTCAACCTAGGGTTTGCAGAATTCTCCATCCATGCAACCATCTTCAAGCTCCTCGTTCTCCTTCCTCAGGCCATGAAATCAAGACTTATAAAAACCAAAATTAACCTACTACCTCCAAGGAATCCAGCCATACGAATATCACTCCCTGAAACCCCCTAGAATTCCAAACCCGATAGGTGGAAACCCCTGATTCACCAACTGCACACTGCAATGGAATCTCACCAAACTTGCAAATTCTTGTACTAATGTACTCTCCATATTGCACTGATTGTTCTGAACTAATACACCATGATTAACATCCCCTAAACTAAGTTTTTTTGATCATCAAAGTTTCATCACCCTGCTAACAAACTCCATGGAACTCTCTCTAATTCTCAGCAATCACACACCTAAGGTCTCTAATCATGATTACCCTAGCCATTTCATCTAATAATGCATAAATAGAGGGATTCGAATGCTTTTGCAAACCTGAAAAATGGTGATGGCAGATGTATCCACACTCCAATCCACTGCTTGAAACTGGTCACAAATGGTCTTCAATGGCTGAGAATCTTTCTGTTTGCAAGATCTTGGATGGACAATGCTTGAACTGTGAGATTGGATCCAACTTGCTTCACTTGCAATTTGGAAGCTACACCTTCAAACACTCATCAATGGCCACTTTAATCTATGTGCACTTGTTCAGTAGGATCCAAGGAATTGATTTGGTGAGAAAAATTCAATGGAAAGGAAGAAGAAAATGGAATTTGAGATTGATTTGCAAAAATGGAGAAAATGGTATATCCCTCTCTCTTCACACTCTTTTCACCAACCTCTTGCACCAATGGATTCAGTTCATTATATAGGTGATGATGGACAGATCTAGAAGGTTTTAGAATGATCTTAGAGGGTTCTAGAAAGTGGTGGAAAGTTCATGGAATTCTCATGTGATGATACTTTGAATCATCTCATATCATGCTTGCCTCCTTTGTATATTTGTGTCAAAATCTCCTCTCATGAGTTATTGACATGGTGTGTGTGAAAAAACCAATCTCCTTGCCTTGAAATTTCATTTATGCCAAGCTTTCCATACTTACCTTATTATGCAAGCAACAAAAATGCAAAGCAAGTCCAAAATTTAACCCTTAAATCAAAAAAGTGGCTGAACCAATGTCTCTAAAATGATGTTTGGAATCAATATGGTATATTGGATGACCCATTTTGGATTTGTAGATCTCTCAAACCAATTTTTTATTTCAACTTTTTCAACTTATATGCCTTTTTTAGGTCATTTTCCACCAACTTTGGTCAAGTCTCATTCCTTGTATTTCCAAACTTTCATGACTTATTTTCTAGACTTAAAATGGCATTTTGAGCAACTTTGATGTTGTGAAGTTTTTCATTTGAAGCTTCCTTGTATGAGGTTTAGGCATAGGCTAAGAATGACCTGTAATCCTCAGATGACCAAAATATCCTTTGCTTGCCAAGACCATACGTAGAGTTCCACAAATCATATGAAGGCATACCATACCATTATAGAAATCTAAGACAATAAGGAACAACTCTCATGTTGGCCAGAAATCCATTTGAAATATCCTTGAAGGTCAAAAGTTGCTTGGAAGACAAACAACTTTCACAGACAAACTTCAGTGCCCTCAGATGACCTATAACTTGCAAGAGCTATAACTTGAGTTCTATAAATCATATTGATGACTTTCACCACTCAAATTAAAGCTATGAAGATACTCTACAAGTTTCATGTAGACCAAGAATTCATATGAAGCTTGCATCTTGAGTTACACTGCTTGGAAGTTTGACCTAGATCAGGGGATTTTACACTGAAACCCTAATTTAGTAACTCCAGTTCTCCTTGACTCCTCTTGATTCTTCTTTAGAACAACATAATATCCATATCCATATAGCAAATGATGAATCCCACATTCTTCAAATGATTCTTGATGCCCTTCAAAACACTTCTTTGACTTAGAGTTGACCTGGTGTTGACTCTAGTTGACTGACTTCAACTGAGGCTCTTGCAATCATTCCCATGACTTGGTTCTTCTTCAAAATGATCACATAGACTATTCATAACATCCATACACACCTCATGCTCTTGGCTCATAGCTCCCACTTCCTCTGATGATCCCCAAACAACCTCAAGATAGGAGAGAATTCACTGATCAACCTGGCAGTTCTTCAGAGCTCAAATTCTTCCCTGATGACCTGAGTAGGCTTGAATATGAATGAAACCCTTGGATATACCTCTTGAGATAAGAATAGCACTTGATCCCCTAATTAAGATAGCTTGCCTATGCTATGTAATGCAGATGAATACACTATGCAAATGATGACAATGCAAATGATTATGCAATTGAAACATAAACCTAGGTTAGAAAAGGTTGGGAAAATTTTGGGGTGCAACAGCTGCCCCTATTCAAGCGGCTTGGACCCGACTGGGTGAAGAGCGCGCGGCCTTCAGACATTTGAGGTACGAGACGGTTGAATACGAAAGAACCCGGAAATTTGCCAACCGCAAAAATAAATTACGAAAACGACTACCGCTTGGGGAAAACCCTGGGAACTGGCTTCTGTTGTCACAGCAACAACTAGCCATCCACCTGTCAATCTGTTCTGATGTTGTCCGCAGACTACTCCATTCCGGAGAAATGAGCATACACCACACAACGAGAAATTGTTGACATCACTTATCAACCTCCGTTGATCTCACTTATCAACCTCTGTTGATCTCACTTATCAACCTCTGCACACGCTAACCAGCGGGAGAATACTGACTTCACTTGTCATGTTGATTTCACTGATCAACCTTTCGTATCTTGAAGAAACGATATGAACAACCAACTCTGCAGGGAAAGGAGAAACTTAACCAAGCAACTCTGAGGACAATTCTGACGACTGCCGTCAACCACCTGCTGGGGAAATCGGGAACTTAACCAAGTACCCTTGTTGCAAAATACGAGGAACTTAACCAAACAACTCCTGTAGCATGCTCCCTGCTGGGGACTATGAGGGACTTAACCAAGCGACTCATTGAAGTAACACCCTGCTGGGGACTATAACTCTGTTGGAGAATTGCGGGTAACCACCCGAAAATCTGTATTACCGCCTTCTGATACTGATACCACATCATCCTGAGAAAGGCTCAGCTGAGGAAATACAAGTGACTTAACCAAGCGACTTGTCGAAGACTACCTTGACGAGGACTACAAGGAACTTAACCAAGCATCTCGTTGAAGACCACTATGCTGGGGATTACATCTCTACTGGGGTAACTGTGGGTAACCACCCGAAATCTGTGTCATGCCATTCCCACAGCATTCTGAGAAAGGACTCGGCTGGGGAGAAAGAGAAATGCTTGACCAAGAAACTCTGCTAGGGGAACATGCCATAACCAACACGATCACTGCGTGTCGGGCACAACAATCCTCTGTAACAAGATGAACACGATCACTACGTATTCTACACTACAACCCGCTTGACAGAAGAAAATACGATCACTGCGCGCCTTGATGCCACAAACAAAATCACATAATGGGATAAACACGACGAACACGATCACTGCGTGCCAGACGGGATAAATTCACATAGAGGAGGCGAGCACGTTCACTGCGTACTTCAACCACCAATATGATAAACATGATCACTGCGTGTGCTGCAATAGGACGAATACGATCACTGCGCATCTCGACCAACAAACCCTCCAAATGATGTCAACACGATCACTGCGTGTGTCACCAACCCATGTAATAGGACGAATACAATTATTGTGTATGCCGACCAACAAAACCAACTGATACAATAGTCACGATCACTGCGTGCTCCGCATCACAAGTTCCCATGGTACTATCAACACGATCACTGCATGCTATATGAGTATGATCACTGTGTATCTTGAACACGATCACTGCGTGTTTGAACATGATCACTGCGCGTTCTGAGCCACGATCCTCTTGACTGGAGAAAACACGATCCCTGCATGTTGTGACACAACTTCAAACATGGGACGAATACGATCACTGCGTACTTGACCATACATAGGGTAAACGCGATCACTGCGCGCTTCATGTCACGGCCCTCTTGACTGGAGGAAACATGATCACTGCGTGTCGTGACACAACTTCAAACATGGGACGAATACGATCACTGCGTACTTCGGCCACCAACAACCAAATGAACACGTTCACTGCGTGTATAACGGCCAAATACGATCACTGCGTACTGACCAACGAAAACTAGATAAACACGATTACTGCGTGTCAATCTATAACCACTGTATAACGGACGAATACGATCACTGCATATATCGACCAACAACATCACATGATATGGTAAACACGATCCCTGCGTGTCCTGCCCGAATAATAGAGTGAACATGATCACCGCGCTTCCTGCTCAACAAACCCCGAAACGATGTCAATACGGTCACGGCGTGCCTTACAAAACAATCTTCTCAGATCGGGACAAATACGATCACTGCGCTATTCGACCACAGATACACATACCAAGATCAACACGATCACTGCGTGCCCTACAACATGAACCCCATAAAGGTCGGGACCAATACGATCACTGCGCACTTGGGCCACAAATCAACTTTCAAAATCAACACGATCACTGCGTGCCTGACAGCAAAATCCAGATCTTCCTGAAACCACGATTTCTCTTATCGGCAGGGAATAACTTATCTGAAACTGAAGAGGTAACCACCTGGTTTATGTTTCAACAATGCATGTTTGATAATGACGTAATGCTTCCATACCGCGTGGAAACGCTACGTGCTTTGGTAGAATGCAAATGCTCATGATGCATGTTTATGCAAAAAGTTGCTTCAGCAAAATAAATGCTGAAGACACACTGGATCCGCTGGGGATGACCGGAATACTACCGATACGTTTCCAACAAAATAAATGTTGGAAAGGTGAACTAACTCCGCTGAGGATAACCATCCTGCTAGGAAAGTAGCTCACGAACTCAAAGCTCCAAAATCCGCTGAGGACGATCTTCCTGACGAGGGAGAATGACTTGCTGGGGAAAGAAAGGACAATCCTGCTCGGGAAGACTCCTTTCAGCGTCTCCAACCACCTAATCACACTCTGTGGGAACCCCTCCTGCTGTCACTGAGCTGGGGAACTCATCCTGCTATCACTGAGCTGGGAAATTATCCTGCTATCACTGAGCTGGGGATTGAACTACACATTCTGATTTGCACTGCACAAAAACTCTCTGGGGAGTTAATCGCATCCATCTCGACCTTCACTGGTGAGAACTCTGCTCTGCTTGATAAGCCAATTCTGAACTACTGAAGATACATTGATCTTTTCCTTTGACGCAATCTCCGCTCTCCTGGGGAGATAACATTCAATCTTTCTTGGGGTGACTTCACTAGGGAAGACACAACATCCAACCTCTGGAAGGGATGCCAGCCTGCCATGGACTCTGGCGGGGAACTTTGCGAACTTTTGAATACCTTCAAAAATCAACAAGCAAACACAAGGCAATCTATCCAAAAAGAAACATCTTGGTAATCACCCACGACAACCATTCAGGTAATTTTTATTTTTTTTTGGTTTTAACGATCATCGGCTGAGGCCCGCCTGGTTACACGCATGTAAGTTTATCAAAAAACATCGGCGCTTTTTACAAACAAAACTGTAAAAAATTAAAACCAAAGTCACACACTTCGCTGAATAAACACTTTATTGATAAAGGCCTGAGAATAGGCAAGATTTGTACATCAGATGCAACTCCTGAAAAGAGGTAGTCACACATACACAAAAAGCATAAGTATACAAATATACAGAATAAAATTTGTACACATGTCGACAACGTGTTACAGACGAACACCATGAACCGATCCTCCTATGACTCGTAGGACTCTGAAACTTTCCCGATCTTTGTCTTCGGAAGAAATTGCTTTGGATAATTGACCCCCAGATGCTCCCGAACCACTAACAATCAAACTTGGACCGCAGTCATTTGCTTCTTAAATCCCTAACTTTTGCGTGAATCGCCCTTTGCGGGTTTTCGATTCACCGGGATACCCCTTTTTGCCGAAGCCGCCCAGTGTAGGTTTTCGACTTCGCGGGTGTACATTTTTTCAATTATATCCCTAACTTTTGCCCGAACCTCTTTATTCTGTTTTTTGGTTCGCCAGGATGCCCCATTTTTGCCTGGACTCTCTTTTTTCTGTCCAGCGGGTCAATTTTAAGCAAAGTATTTTTTAACTGCGTCCGAGTTCACAGGGGACGAAAAGTCTTCACCATCCATGGTGGATAACAATAAGGCTCCTCCGGAGAAGACCTTTCTCACGACGTATGGACCTTCGTAATTGGGAGTCCATTTTCCCCTGTGATCCGATTGCGGCGGGAGAATCTTCTTCAGCACAAGATCACCCGTCTGAAAGCTTCTAGGTCGAATCTTCTTGTCGAACGCTTTCTTCATCCGGCTCTGATACAGCCTACCATGTGCAATGGATGCCATTCTTTTCTCATCTATCAAGCTCAGCTGATTCAATCTACTTTTCACCCATTCTGCCTCGTCTAGCTTAACATCAAGCAAAAACCTCAAAGATGGTATCTCAACCTCCAATGGCAAGACAGCCTCCATGCCATATACTAGTGAGAACGGAGTTGCCCCGGTTGATGTACGCACTGTAGTACGATAACCGTGCAAAGCGAATGGCAACATCTCATGCCAATCCTTATACGTTACCACCATCTTCTGAACAATTTTCTTTATGTTCTTGTTGGCCGCTTCAACAGCGCCATTCATCTTGGGTCTGTAGGGAGATGAATTATGATGCTCAATCTTGAAATCCCAACACAAATCTTTCATCATCTTGTTGTTCAAATTCGAACCATTATCAGTAATGATTCGCTCAGGAATACCGTATCTGCAGATTATATCCTTCTTGATAAATCTGGCCACCACTTGCTTCGTCACATTGGCGTAAGATGCTGCTTCCACCCACTTGGTGAAGTAATCAATCGCGACCAGAATGAAGCGATGCCCATTAGAAGCAGTAGGCTCAATCTTGCCGATCATATCGATTCCCCACATGGAGAAAGGCCACGGAGATGCCATAACGTTCAGTGGACTGGGTGGCACATGGATCTTATCAGCATAGATCTGGCACTTGTGACACCGCTTGGCAAATTTGAAACAGTCAGTTTCCATCGTCAACCAATAATACCCCGCTCGCAACAACTTTCGAGTCATAGCATGCCCACCTGCATGTGTGCCAAAAGTTCCTTCATGGATCTCTTCCATGAGCATGTTGGCTTCCTTCTCATCCACACACCGGAGGAGTACTGAATCATGGTTCCTTCTATACAAGACGCTGTCGGGATTCAGATAGAAGTTGCCTGCCAATCTCCTTAGAGTCTTCTGATCACGACTGGATGCCCCAGCCGGATATTCCTTATTCTTCAGGAAATTCTGTATATCGAAATACCACGGTTTACCGTCAGATGCTTCATCGATTGCAAACACAAAGGCCGGCCTATCGAGGCGAGAGATGACAATGCTGGGAGCTTCATTCCAGCGGTTGACTTTATACATCGAGGATAACGTTGCGAGGGCGTCCGCCATTTGATTCTCCGCCCGAGGTACATGATGGAACTCCACCCTATCAAAGAAGGGTAGCAACCTTCTCGCATAATTCATGTATGGCACCATATTAGGTTGGCGTGTCTCCCACTCTCCCTTAATTTGATTCACAACCAATGTTGAATCCCCATATACGTCCAGATTCTTAATCCTCATATCAATAGCCTCCTCTAACCCCATAATGCAAGCTTCATACTCGGCTTCATTATTCGTCACTGAAAAAGTCAATCTGGCCGTGAACGGAATGTGCGACCCGTGGGGAGTTGTAATGATTGCCCCGATCCCGCTACCGTACGAATTGACAGCCCCATCAAAAATTAATTGCCACTGGGAACTCCGCTCAGGTCCTTCACCAGGCAACGGCTCATCACAATCTTTAGCCTTCAAATACATTATGTCCTCATCAGGAAACTCAAACTTCATAGGCTGATAATCCTCAATTGGCTGTTCGGCGAGATATTCGGACAGAACGCTTCCCTTAATGGCCTTCTGAGAAACATACTGGATATCGTATTCTGTCAATACCATCTGCCATCTAGCAATCCTTCCAGAGAGCGCTTATTTCTCAAACACATATTTGATCAGATCCATCTTCGATATCAGCATGGTTGTATGATTTAGCATGTATTGTCTTAGACGTTTGGAAGCCCACGCCAATGCACAACACGTCTTTTCGAGCATAGAGTATCGAGATTCACAATCCATGAACTTTTTACTCAGGTAGTAAATTGCATGCTCTTTCCGCCCTGTCTCGTCATGTTGACCGAGAACACAACCCATACTGTTCTCCAGAACCGTCAAATACATAATCAGTGGTCGTCCCGCTACTGGGGGTATCAACACCGGAGGTTCCTGCAAGTATTCTTTTATCTTCTCAAATGCCCTTTGGCAATTGTCGTTCCAGACCACCGCTTGATCTTTCTTTAACAGCTTGAATAATGGTTCACACGTGGTCGTTAGGTGAGAGATGAACCTAGCAATGTAATTCAACCTCCCTAAGAATCCACGGACTTCTTTTTCTGTTCTCGGTGCTGGCATTTCTTGTATTGCTTTTATTTTTGCAGGATCGACCTCGATTCCCTTCTTGCTCACAATGAACCCCAGTAGCTTCCCGGATCTCACTCCGAAGGTACATTTATTTGGATTCAGCCTCAGCCTGAATTTCCTCAGCCTCTTGAACAACTTCAACAGATTAACCAGATGTTCTTCTTCTGTTTGAGACTTGGCTATCATGTCATCAACATACACCTCGATCTCTCTGTGCATCATGTCGTGAAAAAGCGTTGTCATAGCCCGCTGATACGTTGCCCCAGCGTTCTTCAAACCAAAGGGCATCACCTTGTAACAGAAGGTTCCCCACGGGGTGATAAAGGTCGTTTTTTCCATATCCTCCGGAGCCATTTTGATCTGGTTGTACCCTGAAAATCCATCCATGAAGGAGAAAACCGAAAACTGAGCCGTGTTGTCAACTAACACGTCAATATGTGGCAGCGGGAAATCATCCTTCGGGCTCGCTTTGTTCAGATCTCTATAATCAACACACATTCGAACCTTGTCGTCTTTCTTTGGCACATGCACGATATTAGCGACCCAAGTGGGATAAGTGGTAACAGCCAGGAATCCAGCATCCCATTGCTTCTGCACTTCTTCCTTTATCTTTACGGCCATGTCAGGACGAGTCCTTCTGAGCTTCTGCTTCACGGGCGGGCAATCTTCTTTCAACGGCAGACGATGAACAACCATATCAGTGTCCAATCCCGGCATGTCCTCGTAGGACCAAGCAAATATATCACTGTATTCACGCAGCATCTCAATAAGCTCTCGCTTGATATCCTCTTGCAACGCAACCCCTATACGGATATTCCTGACGCATTCTTCAGACCCCAAGTTGACAATTTCGATCTCTTCTTGATGAGGCAGAATGACTCTCTCCTCTTGCTTCAATAACCGACTGAGCTCTTCGGGTAAGTCACTATCCTCCACAATCTCCTCCTCAGCTTGGAAGATCGGATGCTTGAAGTCTAAACGAGTCATAGGAAGTTTTTGGTCGGTGTCATCTGAAAATTCGTGAATCCTGCGAGGGAAACGGTTAAGTGCTTCAAAAATGATGTACAAGCAAAATGCATAACCGCGCTGCCATTTTATTGAAAAATAAAATAAAAACAGAAAGAAAAGGATCACAACATTTGAATGTAAAAAACGCCGTCATTTATTAATCATGCAAACATACAAGTAAACAGTTAGGCCCTAAGACAAGATCGTCGATGCCCGGGCAAGGCATGTGATCGTACAATGATTGAAAAACAATGCATTACTGTTTGGTGACTTGGATGACGTCCTGGATGGACCAGTTGCATAGGCTTTGCCCCGGCGTGCTGGGTCGAATCCATGAGTCCATGTCGCAATCGCTATCCGCTTCATCCGTATCAGACACAACATTAATCTTTTCAAAACTGACCCCTCCGGGCGTGAACACGATAGGTCCCTTGTACTTAGGCACACTCTGCGAGGAAGATGGGCGGTACCCCAAGCCATACTTGTCTTGCTTTATTGGGATGTCTAGAACCTGCCCCCACTTCTGAGTCTCTCCTGCTTGTACCAACGCCTTGGCTTCTTTATACGAGGAGACTGCCACCTCTAGCCCTTCACTCTTCCCTGGAGCTTCTTCTTTAACTTTCACCTCTTCGAACGCCTGACACAATGTTTCATGAATTTCTCCATCTACCTCCACGTACTTGAAGGAAGACAAATGACTGACTAAGATATCCTCTTCGCCACACACCGTCACAATACTCCCCTCAACCATATACTTCAGCTTCTGATGGAGCGTAGACGTTACTTCCCCAGCGGCATGAATCCAAGGTCTCCCGATCAAACAGCTATATGCGGGTTGTATGTCCATGATGTAAAATACTGTATCGAACACCTCCGGACCTACCTGAATGGGTAATGTTATCGACCCGAATACTGACCTCCTTGTTCCGTCAAAGGCCCTTACTACCAAATCACTAGGTGTGCACAACAACCCACGGGTGTCCAATTTCAACAGGGCTTTCTTCGGTAACACATTCAACGAGGACCCAGTGTCTACCAGCACATGGGATAAGATAGTGCCCCGACATTCGATAGAGATGTGCAAAGCATTGTTATGGTCGCGCCCTCTAGGCGTTAGGTCAAAATCCGTGAATCCCAGACCATGCCCAGCGTTAACATGTGCCATAACTCCCTCCAGCTGATTAACTGAAATCTCTTGCGGCACGAAAGATGTCTCAAGTACTTTCAACAGGGCATTTCTATGCGCTTCAGAACATAACAGCAGCGATAATATGGAGATCTTTGACGGGGTCTGCTGCAGGTGATCTACAATCTTGTAATCACTTTTGCGGATTATCCTCATGAATTCTTCCACATCTTTGGCTATCGGCTCTTTCTCTTTACTCCCCGAAGATTCCTCTTCAACAACCTTGTTCTTACCCCTGGCAAGCCTCTCTGCTTCAACCTCAGGTGAAGTGAAAATTCTCCCACTCCGGGTTATACCTCCCGCTCCCACTATGTTATCCACGGATCCCGCTGGCGGATCATTCAAGTCAATATTTTCCCCATTGCAATACACCTCAGCACCATAACTCCACGGGATTGCCTTTGTGCTTTCAAAAGGGACTGGCTTAGCGTTGGTAATAGTAATGGTCGACCTTTTTTATGATGCCGAAATGGTCACCGATTTGAACGGAATGGTGATCATAGCAATCTCCCTACGCTCTTCTTCTGATTCTTTCTCAACCGACTTCTCCCGCCCCGCAGCCCTGTTAAACTGCAAAGTTCCTTCATCAATCAAACTTTGAACTCCCCTTTTCAGATTCTCACAGCCCTCAGGTTGAATTAAACAGTCATCACACTCTTCGCCGCAGCCGGGATAGACTCCTCCTTCCAACAAGCGCTGCTTTACGAAACTCAAAGGGGTTTTCAGCTCACTCACTTCTGAAACCAAGTTCAACTCGTCATCTACCATGATGGCATTGGCCCCAGCCCCACCATGCTTGGGCATTGGCTACTGCGTGATATTGGGACCTTCCTTCCCGAAGTTAATAGTCGTACTATCAAGCAAATCCTGTACTTTATGCTTGAAAGCTAAGCAATTTTCAATATTGTGCCCTGGTGCACCCGAATGGAAGTCACAGTGCTCATTAACATCATACCCGACTGGTGGCTGGCCAGTTGGTGGTGCTAAGGTCCTCTTCTCGACTAGCTGTAATTTCAACAAAGTTTGAAGGAGTTCTGCATATGATACCGGTGGCACTTCGAATACTCTTCTCGGTCGTGGGTTCTGAAACCTGCGCTGATTATTATTAGGCTGCTGCTGAGCCTGCTGCTGTGGTTGTTGTCTCTGCTGCTGAGAAGGCCCTGGAATGGTTACACTTGCAACTTGTGACTGCTGACGCCAATTCTGACCCTTATTCTTTCGTCGAGCATTGAATACAGCATTGGTATCACCATGCCTTTTACCACCGAACGTCTTCTTATTACCACCTGCGGAACTGGACTCACCTGCTTGAATTTTACCAATCTTCACCCCGTTTTCAATGCGCTCCCCCATCAAGATCAACTCAGAGAAAGTACTCATCGAAAAATTGAGCAAACGGTCATAATACATTCCAGAGAAAGTTCCTATGAACATGTCCATCATTTCGCGCTCCACCATCGGAGGGTGTACCCTAGCAGCCAAATCTCGCCATCTCTGGGCGTATTCTTTAAAGCTCTCACTAGACTTTTGAGACATGCTCTACAACTGAACTCAGTTAGGGGAGAGATCGCTATTATATTGATAGTGCCGAACAAAAGCCTCTGCCAGCTCTTTCCAACTCCTGATCTGAGTCGGCTCCAAGCTCATGTACCACTCCAGCGATGGCCCTGACAGGCTATCCTGGAAAAAGTGCATTAGCATCTTTTCATCCTCAGAATATGCAGACATACGCCTGTAAAATGCGCGCACATGCACCCTAGGGCATGTATCCCCTTTGTACTTATCAAATGACGGTGCTTTGAATTTCAGCGGGACTCTCAACCCTGGGACTAATCCCATATTTGACATATCCAGCCCAAGAGCATTCTGGTTGGCCAACCCATTCACTTTCTCTTCCAGCAATCTCATCCGCTGGTTGCCATCCCTGGCTCTTTCATAGCCTTCATTCTGACCAGAGAACACATCCTCCTGGCGATCCTCCCAGCGAGGTACTGCTTCATATCCAACATAATCGGCATCACGGCCCGGACCTGCTTGAACGTACCTGGGGTCATACCTCAAATTACCCATCTCTTGAGTGTTGTATGCACCAGCTCCATATCCAAGATTACCATAACCACCAAATCCAGCCTTGGCACCAGCCATGCTGCCATATCCCATGTTCACACCATTGAAGCCCTGGTCACCATTAATACCATTCATTCCGACATTCTCAACACCCCCATTGAAACCCTGGTTGACATTGCCCACAAATACCCCAGCAGTATCTGTATTGACATTCATATTGCCGGTGTTTCCGCCTCCACCTACAGGACCAGTTTCTCCAGCATTCAAACCGGTTACGGGAACAACGTCAGCACTTTGACGATTCTCAACTCGGGGAGAAGCAGCAATGTTTTCACCCCGCGGTGTCCCGTTGTTTTCAGCCCGTGCGACTATCGGTTGAACCAGATTCTGCAGCTGCTCTTGCCCTTTGGCGATAGTCTCCATGGTTTGCATGAGCAGGGCCATCCTATCACGCATCTCTTGCATTTCACTCTGCACGTTGTCCATGATCTTCTTCTGGTTGATCCTTGTAGCGTAACGGTGGACCCGCTTTTCTGCAATCCTGAAAATACCTGAAAAATGCAGGAGATAAGATACACGAATCACAACCTGCAATGCAAATATGAGTATGTATGCAAAATGCAATGTGTCTGTGCATTAGGGATTATCATTCCCCGATTCTAGTGTGATTGTGCCAGTGCAGTGACAATGCTAGCAATACAGTGATTGGAGCCGAATCAAAGAAAACCTCGTATATTGCAGAGAAATCCAAGAATACAATATCACTGAGAGTATAATAAGAAGGCATGACCTCAACCAACAATCCTGGTGATGGTCAGCACAAATGCAAATAAAGCATACAAGCTAATACATGAAATGATCAAGTACTCCCATGAGCCTGGTACTCTTCTATTAACTTCTTGGTCTCTGGGTGGCCTGGTCGGGTAAGCAGCCCTTCGACAAGCTGGTTTCTTCTCTTGAGAACACGTTGCACGTCACTGGCGGTTTCCTCCCATGCCCCTTCTCCGAAGCGATCCTCTAGCTTCCGCTTCTGAGACACGGCTTCGTTCCTGCCTTCGATGGCCTTGCTCAGTGCTTTCTGGAGACTATATCTGGCCATTACCTCTTCTTCATGCTTCTCAATGCTAGCCTTCAACTGCTTCTCGAGGTCGAAAATTTGCTGCTTCAGCTTATCTTCCCTCTTCTTATTGTTGGTCAGCGTAGCATTCCATGTCTTATTACAAGAAGAGATCTCTCGGTGAGCGGCGTCGAGTGCCTTCTTTTTGGCCTCTAGTATGTCGTGGGAGCTTCTTAACTCTTGACCCAGACGTTCGCGCTTTTTCTTCTCCTCAGTCAACTCAGCACCTAGCCTGTCCACTAGTTCGATCTGTTGTTGGAAAGACCGCACGGCCTTGTTCTTCTCACTCCTCATCTGAGCTAGCTCCTTCTCTAACTCTTCATTAATCTTCAACAAGGCTTCCTTTTCCTTCACAACCTGCTCGTAGACCTCTATAGTGACAGTGGTTGGCTCTTCCACCGGAATATGGACGGGGACCGGAGCAGCTGGAAATGGCATCAATATCTGTCTGGCTCTCTCCTGAATCCAAACTTTGTAGGGTGCATATGCCTGGCAATCACTCTTCCCTAACAGTGGCTTCCCTTTTCTGTTAATGTGCATCCAGGCATGTCGAATCTTGGCTAGTAGCTCTCCACTCAAATCACCGGTGAAGTACAGAGATTCCTGTACTTCTTCTTCCTGAGGCGGGTTCTTCAGCGCATATCCAAACTGACGGACAAACAAAGATGGGTTGTAGTTGATGCACCCTTTTCTCCCTATCAACGGAACATTAGGATACCCAGCACAACTGCAAACAAGCTCGGACCCCAACAAGTCGCGGTCGAACCACTCAATATTTTCAGAAGACAACCTCATCATTCGCTTTGGCCAGTCAGATGTGGTCGCACTATCCACAAAAGGTCCCTTCTGGGGAAGATGGATCTTGAGCCACATGGACAGCAAAGGCACGCAACAAGAGACATTCTTGCCTCTCCTGTTCTCATTCCTGTAGTGCATCGAATGGTAAAAGTCCCCGATCAGCGTAGGCACTGGGTTGCCAGCAGCAAACAGATGAAATGCATCCATATCCACGAAGTTTGGGAAATTGGGAAACAGCACTATCCCATAAATGCATAGGGCCAAAATAGCGTTAAAGACCACCCAACACCCATTCTTGGCGTACTCTTGAGCCTTACCAACCAGAAACTGGAGAGAGAAACCCGGAACCCCTCGCCAAGAAGTCATCAACAACTCAGAAGCATTCATATGCAGGGTCTTAGCTAGATCCTCCAACTTGGGCTCAGCGGCAGAGTGAATAAAAGGGATTGCGTTCTGCACAGGTAGCTCAGTAAACTCTACATACTCCTCCATGGTAGGCCCCAAAATGAAGTCAGTGAAAGTGAAACATCTCAAAGTCGGGTCATAGAATTGCATCAGCGTGTACAGCCCATTCAACTCATCATCAGTGGATTTGCGAACCAAACCCAACAGCCGTCCGTAACTCTGCCTGAAGCTTCTACGGACGTCCTCATCAGCAAGAGCAATCAGACCCAAGAGTGGAGTAATATCAGGAATAGGTAGGTTATAGGAAACTGTCATCCTCAAACCATCCATGATCAAAACTCAGAAGTCCATACACTAGAACCGGGGGATATGCAAATGCACCTGCAGCACAGACACACGTTAATGGGATGCAATGATAATGACTATGCAAATAATGCAATGCAAGCAACATGCAACGGAGACCAAGTGCTATAGCTGAGAAGCCTGAACCATATGGAAAGTCTCAAGATAGACCCTCCAATACTCATCAACCCTGGTCTCAGATAGACCCAACACAAAGCTCCATCATTGGTCTCTGATAGACCCATAATATAACCCCAACTGGTCTCTGACAGACCTCAAACCATAACTCCAACTGGTCTCTGACAGACCTCAAATCTGGTCTCTGATAGACCTCACAACTATCCATAAATACCCAGGATCTCTGATCAAGAAATAACCGGTATCTGAAGGTCTAGTTACCTGCATACCCCAAACCCTCTCACAGGTGGATGTCCTAGTAACTGACAATGGTATGGCATCCTATGCGGTCGTCGGCGTCACATACTTTCAGGAGTGATGATACGATTCCCAGAAGGAGTGGCATCATCAAATCCTGAAGAGGCCTCACTTAGCCAACTCCCAAATGATCGGTCCCCAGAGTCGACAATCCAACTAACCAGCAACCCGAGCCACCCAAAGGGCAGGACAGGAGGCCAACCAGAAGAACCTCGTCTGAGTGTAGATTTCGCGGGACACTAGGACATGCAAAGCACGTGCGCGCCCACTAATCTCTACTCTAAGTCTAGGTGCACTCAAGCCCAGGTCTGGCTTATCTCTCAATCATGAAACACCCGTCACACCCCACAATGCAGCAATAATAATCAATAATATAATGCTGAAAGGTAAATACAGAAATGTAAATCCATACAAATTCCTCGACGGGCAAACAAGCGCTAGGATTGACTCTCTTAAGGGACGTTGGATCCCAAATGCGTAAGGACTATCGCAGTCCTTAGCAGCCAGGGGACGTTGGATCCCCAGCAGAGTCGCCAGCTGTCGCTACTGCGAAAATCGGCGCCGGCTGACAGAAGAGTCGCCACCGTGCGTTATTTATCCGAACGGAGGGAAAGGAAACGCTTGAAGTAAACCTCGCAAAAAACGGGAAGGGTATGGTCATCGCAACCAAAACCTGGGTTCGGGAGTCGGTTACGCAAGGGGAAGGTATTAACACCCCTCACGTCCATCGTACTCGATGGGATCCACGCTTGCTTGGTTTGTACGGATTACATTTCTATCTAAACTAAAGGATGAGGTTTGAAAAGAAAAGAAAATGACTCGGCAAAGCATCGCACTTTATGCCTACGTATTCCCGTCTGGAACGAGAAATCAGAGTCAACATAGTTCGCCTAACTACGGGGGAAGATGGGTGAAGGTTGCTCGCTAGGATATCGCATCCTATGCCTACGTACTTCCACACTGCATGGAAGATCAGAGCAAACGTAGTTCGGGCTACGCACGACACAAGTTGTTCAAGTGTCTTTTATGAAAAATCTCACCTTAAACAAGGGTTTTCTTATTGCAAAAAGGTTGATGTTTGTTCAAATCTTTTGACGGAAGAAATGAATTAACTTCTGTTATAACCTTTATTAATGTTTTTCTGTTGTTTTGAAGAAAGAAGAGATGACACTCTACAAATCCTAAGGTTAAAAAGGGGATAAAAATCTACCCTAATGTTATCATGCATGGGTTAACACCTAGTGTCTATCATGCTCCTCTCTTGCGCAGAGAGAAACAAAGATCCTAAGGGAGTAGACGGAAACAGAAACAGCAGATATATACAATAAAGCAATAAAAATGCATGGATGCAACAATACAAGCGAGGCAAGGGAGTCCCACTCAACCTCGAACCTAGAAAACAATAGGCAAAAGTGAACAGGATTCACTTTCAACCCAACAAGTTAAACAGCAAGCAATACAGTCCGGGAAATTCACACAATACATCAAATTTAAAACAGCAAAAGCTAAACAGCAAAGCAGTCTTCATCAGCATCTGACTTCATCTTCAGGCTTCAAGCAGACATCAGTCTTTAATATTCAATCTCCCAATGGCTTTTCTTCAAGTCCTAACCTCCAAGCTGAGGAATCAATCACAGGAATAAATTGGGTGTTAAGCAAGTAGTTGACCACCAAGGGTGGCAAACATACTGCTATCAACACAAAGAATATTTCTCTCAAGAGTTCTATCCCTTAGACATTAGCACCAAGCCTTCCAAAGGAAGGGGGTGAGTGTCTTAGAGAGACTCTGCATCACAGAGAAGAATGGAGGCAATCAAGACCTTCCATGTTTGAGAATCAAGTTTACTACTCTAGAGCTCTGCCTGACTCCTAGATCCTACAAACATCAACAGCTGCTAGCAAGAGATACTCCTCATCAACTCTGGAAGTTGGTCTTCATCCTCTGATCTTCAAATGGGCTTCATCATCACAGGCTTCAGCTCTCCCCCAAATCCCAAACAAACCCAATACCCCACACACAGACAAAACATAACCCTAAAGAGGGCACACCACACAATCAATCAATATAAGCAATATATCAATAGCAGTAGGGGAATCCTAATATTTTCTAAGGGATCTATCCTATACCCATAACCCCTATAGTCCCATACCCCAAAATCAACTCAAAAATTCCTAAAAGAATTAATCTATCTCACATATGCTCACCTGAAACCCTAATTTTCATCATGTTATTCACACCTAATCAAATCACCTAAGACTAAATTCTAAAAATATGAATTAAATCCTATATACAAGTTGGAGTCCTAAACTAATCAACCTAAAAATAATGGAATAAAAATGCTAAAGCATCTATTCAAACTAAAATCACCAAATTTGAGTACTAAACTAAACTCATTAAAATGCTATTTACAAGAAAAATGCATGAAAAATATTAAAACAAAATAAAATGCCAATTTTATTATTTAATATTTTTCTAGACAGAATTATTGACCTACCATAAAAAGAACCAATTAAAACTAAGCTATTTTCATTTTTTTATGAATTTTTAAAGGTGTTAAAAATATAAAAGGATTAAAAAACACAAAATAGAAATAAAATGGGGAGGGGGTCTGAACAGCAAGCTCGCCCAGTTCAAATCTGATGGGCCTCAAAAATGGGGGGCGCGAATATTAATTGCATTAGGCCCAATACGCCTCAGAAAATGAATTGAAAAAATAAAAAGAAAAAGATGGAACCACGGTGCAAATAGTAGCTTATTTCAGTCAAAAATCAATTGGGCTCGCTGATGGGGGTGGGGATATGAATTTGGATCCAAGGCCCATGCTGATGTTTAAGTGAAACGGTGCGTTTCGCTTTGGGTCCCTCCCTCCGTTTTCAACTTCAAATGTCAGCCACACGATGAGTCTAAAAAGTCAAATAATTGAATGGATCCAACGGCCTGTGCATCGTCTTCTCCAACTCAACCTAGGGTTTGCAGAATTCTCCATCCATGCAACCATCTTCAAGCTCCTCGTTCTCCTTCCTCAGGCCATGAAATCAAGACTTGTAAAAACCAAAATTAACCTACTACCTCCAAGGAATCCAGCCATACCAATATCACTCCCTGAAACCCCCTAGAATTCCAAACCCGATAGGTGGAAACCCCTGATTCACCAACTGCACACTGCAATGGAATCTCACCAAACTTGCAAATTCTTTTACTAATGTACTCTCCATATTGCACTGATTGTTCTGAACTAATACACCATGATTAACATCCCCTAAACTAAGTTTTCTTGATCATCAAAGTTTTATCACCCTGCTAACAAACTCCATGGAACTCTCTCTAATTCTCATCAATCACACACCTAAGGTCTCTAATCATGATTACCCTAGCCATTTCATCTAATAATGCATAAATAGAGGGATTCGAATGCTTTTGCAAACCTGAAAAATGGTGATGGCAGATGTATCCACACTCCAATCCACTGCTTGAAACTGGTCACAAATGGTCTTCAATGGCTGAGAATCTTTCTGTTTGCAAGATCTTGGATGGACAATGCTTGAACTGTGAGATTGGATCCAACTTGCTTCACTTGCAATTTGGAAGCTACACCTTCAAAAACTCATCAATGGCCACTTTAATCTATGTGCACTTGTTCAGTAGGATCCAAGGAATTGATTTGGTGAGAAAAATTCAATGGAAAGGAAGAAGAAAATGGAATTTGAGATTGATTTGCAAAAATGGAGAAAATGGTATATCCCTCTCTCTTCACACTCTTTTCACCAACCTCTTGCACCAATGGATTCAGTTCATTATATAGGTGATGATGGACAGATCTAGAAGGTTTTAGAATGATCTTAGAGGGTTCTAGAAAGTGGTGGAAAGTTCATGGAATTCTCATGTGATGATACTTTGAATCATCTCATATCATGCTTGCCTCCTTTGTATATTTGTGTCAAAATCTCCTCTCATGAGTTATTGACATGGTGTGTGTGAAAAAACCAATCTCCTTGCCTTGAAATTTCATTTATGCCAAGCTTTCCATACTTACCTTATTATGCAAGCAAAAAAAATGCAAAGCAAGTCCAAAATTTAACCCCTAACTCAAAAAAGTGGCTGAACCAATGTCTCTAAAATGATGTTTGGAATCAATTTGGTATATTGGATGACCCATTTTGGATTTTTAGATCTCTCAAACCAATTTTTTATTTCAACTTTTTCAACTTATATGCCTTTTTTAGGTCATTTTCCACCAACTTTAGTCAAGTCTCATTCCTTGTATTTCCAAACTTTCATGACTTCTTTTCTAGACTTAAAATGGCATTTTGAGCAACTTTTATGTTGTGAAGTTTTTCATTTGAAGCTTCCTTGTATGAGTTTTAGCCATAGGCTAAGAATGACCTGTAATCCTCAGATGACCAAAATACCCTTTGCTTGCCAAGACCATAAGTAGAGTTCCAAAAATCATATGAAGTCATACCATACCATTCTAGAAAGCTAAGACAATAAGTAACAACTCTCATGTTGGCCAGAAATCCATTTGAGATGTCCTTGAAGGTCAAAAGTTGCTTGCAAGAAAGACAACTTTCACAGACAAACTTCAGTGCCCTCAGATGACCTATAACTTGCAAGAGCTATAACTTGAGTTCTATAAATCATCTTTATGACCTCCACCACTCAAATTAAAGCTATGAAGATACTATACAAGTTTCATGTAGACCAAGAATTCATATGAAGCTTGCATCTTGAGTTACACTGCTTGGAAGTTTAACCTAGATCAGGGGATTTTACACTGAAACCCTAATTTAGTAACTCCAGTTCTCCTTGACTCCTCTTGATTATTCTTTAGCACAACATCATATCCATATCCATATAGCAAATGATGAATCCCACATTCTTCAAATGATTCTTGATGCCCTTCAAAACACTTCTTTGACTTAGAGTTGACCTGGTGTTGACTCTAGTTGACTGACTTCAACTGAGGCTCTTGCAATCATTCCCATGACTTGGTTCTTCTTCAAAATGATCACATAGACTCTTCATAACATCCATACACACCTCATGCTCTTAGCTCATAGCTCCCACTTCCTCTGATGATCCCCAAACAACCTCAAGATAGGAGAGAATTCACTTATCAACCTGGCAGTTCTTCAGAGCTTAAATTCTTCCCTGATGACCTGAGTAGGCTTGAATATGAATGAAACCCTTGGATATACCTCTTGAGATAAGAATAGCACTTGATCCCCTGATTAAGATGGCTTTCCTATGCTATGCAATGCAGATGAATACACTATGCAAATGATGACAATGCAAATGATTATGCAATTGAAACATAAACCTAGGTTAGAAAAGGTTGGGCAAATTTTGGGGTGCAACAATTGGATCTCTTCAAACTTTTGAGATGGGGATGTGTGATCAGGATGTGGAGAAAAAGAGTAAAAGTATAGCTCTTGTCTCAAACTCTGTAGAGGCTTCAGACCATAACAAGGAGGAAGATCTATTAGAGGCAATGGCCATGCTTGGAAGACAGTTCAACAAACTGGTCAAAAGGATAGATGCTAAGTCTAAACCTTATTTCAAAAGCTTGCCTGCTGACAAAGAAAAAACAGAAGATAAAGCCAACAAAAGCAGAGGAGTACATTACCATGAGTGTGAGGGATATGTACATGTTAGAAAGAAATGTCCCACATACCTCAAAAAGAAGGGAAAAGGTCTAACAGTCACTTGGTCAGGTGAAGAGTCTGACAGTGGATCAGAAGGAGAATTATCCAAACATGTTACTGTTCTCAACAGTGTGTGTGTATCAGATGGTGACTCAAGTGAAGAGGAGCTAACTTATGATGAACTAGCTGAATCATTTAAGAAGTTTTCCATCAGAAGCACAGAGTTGTACCAACAAGGAGAGCATCAGAAGAAGCTCATCAAAGAGCTAGAAGCTGAAAGGAGAGAGCATCTAGTTACTATAAACTCACTCCAAGGAGAGGTAAAGGAGTTGAAAGGAGAAAATGAGCAAATGACAAAATCCATAAGGATGCTCAACTCTGGAACTGACACCCTAGAGGAGATTCTTCAGAGTGGTCAGACTACATGAAATAGGTCTGGTCTAGGATTTGTTGAAAAACAAAATCCTGTCTTGAAACTCAAGAGGTTGCAGCCTGAAATTCAAAAGTTACAAAGGAGGTCACAGTCAAAGTTACAACATCCTCCATATAGAAATTGGAATCAAGTCAAGAAACAATTCCAAAGGCATAGATGCTACCACTGTGGAAAACTTGGGCATATTAGAGTTGTGTGCTTCTGGTTGCATGGATTTCCTAGACAAAGAAGTGATAACTAGGGTAAGCATGGAAAAAGACAGCATCATGGACAAAGGCAGCATCATGGACAAAGGCAGCATCATGTCAACCAGAGATGGAGGCAGCATCAAGCAAAACCCAAGAAGAAGGAAGTGCCTAAGAAGCAAGAACAATGGGCTGTCAAGACTGTAGCTCTAACAGCTAACATTTCCCTAAGAATGCCAACCAATAAGGATTGGCACTTTGACAGTGGTTGCTCCAGGCATATGACTGGAATTGAGA
This sequence comes from Lathyrus sativus, assembly GCA_963859935.3. Lineage (NCBI taxonomy): Eukaryota > Viridiplantae > Streptophyta > Magnoliopsida > Fabales > Fabaceae > Lathyrus > Lathyrus sativus. Next base: position 123,167,654 of record OZ012740.1, on the reverse strand, counting down.
ATCTGTTGATCAAACTCAAACCTCATTCATCTAGTCATGTAACCTTTGGGGATGGAGCTAGAGGAGAAATCATAGGTGCTGGACAACTTGACAGTCTTAAAGCTCCTGAATTGAAGGATGTCCTGTTAGATAAAGGACTAACTGTTAACCTAATAAGCATAAGTCAGCTATGTGATCAAGGTCTAAAAGTACACTTTTCCAAAGACAAGTGTGTGGTGATCAATGAAGAGGGTAAGGAAGAAATGAGGGGATCTAGATCCTAGAATAACTGTTACCTATGGGAACCCAGAAGTAACATAAAAGGATTGGTAAATGAAGAAAAGCAACACCTAGGGCTAGAGAAAAGAACCAGGTCCAAATCATCAGCAAAAGGATCCTCAAAATATGCTTCAGAAAGAAGGACAGGTTGTAAGAAAAGTCTGGTGGGAAGGCAAGACAAAAAGGGATACCCAAAGATTGGTCATCAGGTAAAGCTAGATATGCTATATTGGAACCTGATGGAGTCCATGGGAACTACCCTGCAGAAAAGAAGCAATGTCACTCCTGATGTCATGACCTTGTTCTGTGACATCCAGCGCACCATTCAAACAAGTCCTGGTGAGGCCAAAGGAGGCCCGTTCAGGGGTAACTCGTGTACAGGGCAAAGGATTGGTGCAATACCAGATAAGGAGGCCATGAATAGGACTGAACGTGGTGCATGTAGGGTCAAGGCCCATAAAAATGATTTACAGAAATTAAGGCCTTTAAGTAATGGTGAGTTATAGCAATTAATGGGAATAGGGAATTATAATTTAAAATTCAATCATTTACTGATTTGTCAAAACATTAAGTTCCTTCCTCATTTGCTACATCACCTAGTGAGCCCCTCTTTATCAACCTTCTACTCAACTTGGTCCACTATCGAACTGTTCATCTTCCCTACAGCCATCAACCAACGGAAACCCCTGTTTACACAATCAACGTCCTGTACAATGTCTCAACATTCACCAAAATCATCTCCCTCCAAGAACATACCCACAAATGAGTCTGAGATAGGAACTGAGTCAAGCAACCCTGACCCAGTGCTTGAAATAGCACCGCTGCGCATGATGACACCAGAAGGGGTTCTAGTAAAAAATCTAAGGAGCCAACATGCAAGAAGGTCCAAGGATGTCTCAGGTAAAACTCCTAATCCGGCAACCTCTGATGTTAATGATGATGGAGCCAAAACCATGCACAACATCATTGCTGGCATGGTAGCTAGGGCTCTGGACATCCCTATTTCAACCAGCAATGAGGGGTCTGGGCCAATTGTGCATGATCAAAGGGATGTTATGCCCAATACTGGAATCTTGAAAGATCATACTTCAGAAAAGAAAAACAAGGGTATAGGCTCGGATGGTGAAAGTGATGAAGTACAAGACACCAAGAAAGCTGAGTTGGTGGACCTTGATGAATACTCTGATAACGAGTTAATTGCAAACCTCAATCCAGGCATAGCTAAAAGGCTTATGACAAGGAAAGATAAGAAGATGGCTGAACAAGTTCTCCCCAAGAAAAAGGCAGTTGAACAGGCTTCTGAGCAAGACAACCTCACTGAGAAGAAGACAGCTAAACATGACACACCCTCAAGGAAGGTTAGAACTAAAAGAAGACCAGTTGGACCTCCCAAATCCTGGAGCAAAGTGGTCACCAAGAAAAGAAAGGATGACTCTGGTAGTGAATCAAAGACTGAGTCTGATGTTGCTGAAGATGTCACTGACATTCAAAACAAGAAGAAACCCTCCAAGAGCAAACTGGCTGAACAGGTCCCTGAAGTCCCAATTGACAATACTTCATTTCATTATCCCTCGTGTGTCAATAGGTGGAAGTATGTGGTTCAGAAGAGGCTGGCAGTGAAAGGGAGATGGGACAAAATGTGCTGGAAAGTAAAGAAATCATGAGACTCATTAATGATGCAGGACTAATTAAAAAAGTTAGTGACTTCTCTTCATACTATGAGCTACTTGTCAAGGAATTCATAGTTAATCTCTCAGAGGAATGTGCTGACAGAAAATCTAAAGAGTTTGGCAAAGTGCATGTAAGAGGGGAATGTGTTAGTTTCACTCCATCAACAATCATTAAATATCTGGGAAGATCAGATAGAGCTCGTCCTGATATAAATGGTTCAGAAAACACAATATGCCAAGTGATAACAGGCAACCAGGTACAAAGATGGTCATCCAAAAGAAAGCTAGTGGCCAACAAATTAAGTATCAAATATGCTATGTTACATAACATTGGAGCAGCAAATTGGGTGCCCACGAACCGTAAATTTACTGTGGCAACTGGACTTGGTAAAATCATCTATGTTATTGGGACCAAGGCCAAATTTGACTTTGGAACATATGTGTTTGGTCAAACTATGAAGCATGCGGGCAGCTATAACATCAAGGGTCCCATTGCATTCCCTTCCCTCATATGTGGCATCATTTTGAAACAGTTTCTCAACATTCTCAAAAGGACTGATGTTGCGAGCAAATGAGAAAACCCCTTGTCATTTCATCCCAAGCTGTTTCTTGGCAACCATGTCCCTGACCTTGTTGCAACATCAGCTGAGACATCACAATCCACATCAACAAAAGCTGAAGTGATTATCAAGCTAAAAGAAACATGTCAAGAGATGGATGCGAGGAAAAGAACTCTTGAAGCACTAATCAGGGACCTTGAGCAAAGTGACAAGGCTGAGTTCACTGATGAGGGCAGGCAAAACGACGATGCAGAAGAGAGTGATCATCAGGAAGATGACTCAGAGGAAGAAAGAGAGAACAGTGATGCAGATGAATCCCCTGAGGCTGAGGAGCCTAGTGATGGAGAATCTGACAAAGGCAGGTCCAGTTCTGCATCTGAAGAAGAAGGATGACATGTGCTGATAAAATGCTGTGAAGCTCGTGCTGATTGAACTGTTGTATTATGTTTTGAATTATGCTGGGCAGACCTCTTTGACAGCAAGAATTGCACTGGTTAAATTTGTAGGGCTCTCTATGAGCAGTTTTGTAATGTAACCTCATACTTGGGTATTGGTACAATTTATGGTCTATGCTATGTGTTAGTTGGATCTCAATTTATGGCTAAAAAGGGGGAGAGAGTGTTAGATAAAAACATGAGCAGGTACAACAGATGGAAGAATTGGTGGATAACCAATATGAGTACCACATGTTATGTGGTAGTGGTAGTAACAACAGGTGGAAGAACAAGACAATCGTGAACTGTACTTGAGCATATGCACCATAGTGCTTATGATATTAGTGTAACTACAAGTGCTGCTAATGAGATGCATGTGTGTGATAATAGCTGTTTGGGCTGCTACTGATATGATTGTATGCCATGTATGTTAGAACTAGGACTGACATGCTGTAGGTACTAACATGGGTGATCCTAACAAGATGCTTAGGAGTTCTGTGTATGTCTACAAGGAGCAGAATGCATCCCTTCAGGGGGAGTTGCACAACTTAGCATAATGCATCCCTTCAGGGGGAGTTGCACAACCATGTGACAGGATGTTATCCTGAATGTCATAACATTTAGAGCAGGCTGGATGAATATATGTGACTGCTGGCTGTTCACAAGTGAAGTGTACAACTGATGTGCATCAGTTGAGGGGGAGTAACTCTGTCACTCAACTAGCAAAGGGTGACATCTATAGTAGAAGTCTACAGAGGGTTAACAAAGTGAGTGTTAACAAGGCTGAAAGCCAACTGTGAGGATTCGGAGAGCTTGAGCAGCAAGTGACTTAACTGCATGACAGGACCTATGTTAAGTCTTTTGCTGTGTGGAAACCTCTGATGTAAGTACAGAGTGTTTTAGCCAAAAATTTGCCAAAGGGGGAGTTTGTAAGTGCTCTTGATTGGATGCATTTTATGGAAAAATATTAGTATATGTATGAATGTCTTGTCTGATGTTGTTACATTCATAATATAGACTGTGCAGGGTAAGTTAACTAAGCTAACTATAAGTTAAGCTGGATGTCATACTCAATGTTATGACATATGTCGTATGACATCAAGCGGAAGTTTGTTATTCTGGTAGCTAGAACTCAGGAAACAACTCAGAAGCTCAAGTTGGAATGCAGGAGACATTTTAGACGCCCTAGGGGAACTAATATGTACCTGATTAAAGTGGCAAACGTGCAGAATACTAAAGAGAGGTTTTATGATGGATAAAACCTAATGTATGCGCCCAGGCCCAAGGACTGATCTGCTGCTATAAATAACATGAGAAGAAATCCTAGAAGGCAGCGGTTAGAGATAGAGAAGCAGAGAAATCACCATAGTGATTTAGAAGTGAAGAGGTTGTTCTTCATAATTGTGTCTTAGGAACACTTGTAATCTAAGCAACTGTTGATTGCATTGGTTAGGTAGTTTCTAAGTTGTGTACCACTCGAAGCAGTTAAGCAAGAGTGTGTCACTTGATCAAAGCTTTGAAGCAAGATCAAGGTGTGTGTGTAGTTGAAGTGTCTCTTCAATCTACTGTTTAATTTGTAACTGTTTGTTATTACTGGTGTGTGATTGTAGGGAGTGAGTGGGTATACTCAGGTCTAGAGTGTCTCTAGGTTAAACTGTCATTGGGTAGGTTTTAAGTGAGGAGTGCAAACTGGAGGTTTGACTCTGAATTAATTCTACTGATAGTGAAATTTCTCCCTGGCTTGGTAGCCCTCAGATGTAAGTGTGTTGCACTGAACTGGGTCAACAACCAACTGTGTTATTTACTGCTTTGTTATTGCTGCATAATAGTAGGTCTGTAGTGAATGTCACAGTGGATGTTATAACTTATGTTAGAACATCCATCGTGGGCTGGCCAGAATTTTCACATAGTCAAGTATTTTTTAATTCTTAGTGAGGTGAACTACGGTTGCTCTGATTCTATCCTAGTTAGGATACGTAGGCAGAGGACGCGATATCTTTGCGAGCAAATTTAGAAACTATCCTTAGGTCTTTACCTACACCCTTAACCTTATACCCAATCCCAAACCATAGCAAACATTTAGCAAGTTTAGCATACAAATATACAAAAGGTTTCTATAGAATACTACAGATGTTTAGGATGTGAAATACCTACCCTAGGCATAACCAACCCCCGATCCCCGAATCTCTTAGCGTTGTTATTACATCGCGCAAAAGGGTTTTCTTTCTTTAACATTTCCTTTGGATAAATCAAAGTTCTGTTGTGAATTTAAGAATTAAGATTCAAGTTAATCAATAGCTTGGTATCATGATTCTCACTGCAACAGAAGGTACACTTGGTGTGAGTCCCTCATAGAAGCATGCGGATAGTCCATCGAGTAAGCTTGGGGCGAGTCCCTTAAGTAAGTTTGGGACCAGTTTAAAAAAATAAGGAATAAAATTATTGTTCCTTTTTGGATTGGCTGCACTATGAAAAATAACATGGTTTGTTCAAGCTGTTTTGGTGAAGAGAGGACGCACATGGGGCATTATGTTCTAGCAGGTGTGGCACATATGGCCCATGTTGTTGCTACTGTATTGGCATGTTTTCTGTTTGTATTTTTAGCGTATTATTGAATTTGTGTCTGATTGATATGTTGTTATATTTTATCAACCTTATTAATTAGATTTGTTTCATGCTTTATTAATATCAAATTTAAATATTTGGAAATTTAAATTTGAATTCAAATCAAATCAAATCTTGTTGTGGAGCTGTTTTGGAAAAACAAATCTTAACCAAGTCTTTATTTTATCTGTTCATCAAATCTTATTCCCATTGCAAGAAATCCTAGTAGAAGAATTCTATTTAAAGAGATTTAATTCCAACATTGAAGATGACGAGCAAGTATTGAAGATTCCTAGTGTTAGGGTTTATTTGAGTCATTTGTTTATTTTGCGTGTACACCATGCTAGTTCCCTCATTCATATCATAAGGCATAGTGTTGGTTTGTTTAGCTTAGTTGTAATTCAACATCTTTAAGTTTTTTATTGAAGTTACAATCACTTAGGATTAGTGATTGAGAGAAAGTGAGACGGGTTCTCATATTTAGGGGGATACCTAAATAGAAAGTCATTAAGATTAGAAAGATGCATTAAAAAACATGGAGTTGTTGTTCCTATAAGACTAAATGTACTAATTAAAAATAGTAAATTTCCTTTCTTGGATAGATTTCCCCCTATACGTAGGTTTGATTTCACCGAACTGGGTTAATAATTCTTTGTTTTCTTTTATTGCTTTCTGATTTGATCATATTGTTTATCAATGATTTGTTAATTATGGTGTAAGATGTTAAACACATTGGCTTAGGCATCTGGTCCAACACCTTCCCCTGTGAATTGAATTTTAAAACCCCGCCTTGAATGTGGGCTATTTGGTGATTATTAACAAAAACATTCAGACTTTATTGGGATTCCCTTTAGGATATTTGAATTGTCATTGTTTTCCCCTTAATTTTGAAGTTTATATTGCTTTGGTTGAACAAAATTATTGTTTGTGACGAGTTCCTCAAGATATTCTTCGGGCGAGTCCCTCAAGCATTACTTAGATTTTCCCTAGGAGAGGATCATGTAGTGGCAGTCCCACGGCAATATGTCGCATAGGGTTGCAAAGATCTTTTATTGGAGTTTAAGCATGTGATTTCCTCTTAAGGCGCCAAAGATACTTCATTCAACTTTTAACATTTGGTTAACCTAACATTTTCGACTTAGCTTTTTTTACATGAATGTGAGAAACGAGGTGGATACAAATACTAAGTGTAGGTACCTAAGTCATATTATCAACACCAACTTGAAAATGTGACAAATGGAAACATGAAGACATTGTTGACAAGTGGACATTTTTAACTGATATGGTTAGGTAATTTGAAGACGCTTTCGATAGTAGTAAAGGTTTAAAGAAATTCAAGAACCGAAGACACGTGGAAACACATCAGAAGACAAAAGCTCTTGTCACAAGATACGTTTTCAATTTTGGAAAGTTAACCATTGTTGACAATTATTGATATACCTAGTATATAAGTAGATTTCAATGTCGTAATGGGGGTTCGCATTTCATTTTATTTCCTATAGAATTCACACATTCAAGTCACAAAGATAAACAATTTGTGAGAATTGTATGAACTTGCATCCCACTTTTAAATTTAAGCATTTTTATCCAACTGCCTTACTATTTGTTCTTCGTTTACTTTATCCATTTTAAATACTTATGCATTTATTTCTTTAAACTTGTATCCGTTTACTCTAAATTTAAACATAAAACCTTACAACACTATTAAACTTACTCAAATATTTCACACAAAGTTTCCTTAGGATTTTTTCGAGTTTAGTCCTTTAAGTGAATTAAAACTCGTGAATTTTTACTAAAAATATCAGTAAATAAATTGGAACGCCCAATGGGACTCTTTTGTGCGGAAATGCATCTTTTTTTTTTTGCACAGAGTATATATGCTTTTATGGTTATTTTCATTCTTCACACATTTAAATGTTGTTAGCTCTTGAGTTTTTATGCATTGAGGAGTGGTAAAATTGTTAGTATGTATATACCATCAGGAAATTCACCCCCCAAGGAATTCCTCATCCCTATAATAATGCTTCAAATGTAGATGAACAACAAATCAAAATGACGGTTGGAGGTGCAAGAACTTCAACAACTGTTCGAATAACTGCTCCTGTCATGAGTTAAACATTAGCTTAGACTATGACACCACAAATTAGTTTTCTTGTTAATATCGTTGTTACATCAACCACTTTAAGAGATACTGGGTCTCCGTTCCTTCCAATTTGTATAGTTCCCCATAGTGGGAAGGAGTATCCTTATGGCATGCCAAAGACAATGATGGTAGGCTTACAAATGAATGTGTCGATGTACGTAGATAATGCAATGGATGTTGTCTCTCCTTTCAATACATATATGGCATCAGGATCTGCTATAAACAGTCCTAGTCAAATGGGTCAATCGCAGGGAGAATTAGAATACCTCCCTCAGGTTATGCCACCTTTAACCAATAATTCTCTTTTGGTTGTAAGGCAACAGATCGAATACAATAACCGTGATGTGGTTAACATGCTTACCTAACAAATTGGTATCTTATTCAATCCTTTGATCCAAAATACCAACCATAGTTACCAACAATTAGCACATTAAATGTGTCAAATTGCTGACTTTTTCGATGCTTCATCCAGTTCATAATAACCAAGTACAACAACAAGTTATGCCCCAACCAATTAAACAACCTAGACCATGGGTAGTTGAAAGTATGGTGTTGTTAAACATGAACAAAGTTGCAGATCAAGTAGTGGGAAGAGTCTAACAAAATAATTTTGGGGGGCAAATTAACATAACCAAAATGGTAGAACAAATCCTAACTCAAAATGGTCTTAATGTTAGTCTTCATAGGCCAAATATTGTTTCTGCATTATCTGAATATATGTTGCAAACCGAACTTCCTAAGGGTTGGAAGATTCCTAAGTTTACTAAATTTGTAGGTGACACTAGTGTGTTTACTGTCAAGCACATTGCTTGATACCAGACAAAAGCTGGTGATATGGCTAATAATGAAAATCTAAAGATGAAATGCTGACCTAATCATTTAACCAAGAATTCTTTCACATGGTTCACTACTTTTCCTCCAAACTCCATCCATAATTGGAATCAACTAGAGAGAGTGTTCCATAAGCAGTTTTATACGGGACAGTAAAAAATTAGCCTGAAAGAGTTAGGCAGTGTGAAACAAAAATCATCCAAACCGATAGATGATTATCTCAATAGGTTAAGACTAATGAAGTCAAGGTGTTTTACTTGTAACATCCTAAACCCCAAACACTTGGTTTATAGAACATGCAGATAACTTAATCAAAAATAGGGTGTCACATTCTCTCAGCATAGACATCTCTCTCAATTATCATATTATAATGGTAAAATAAGTAATAACAACTCAACTTTAATTATCTAGTAAATAAAAATCAACTTCATTTCAAATCATAAAAGAAATAGTTCTAATATCTCTCAGAACACAAAACAGAAAGGTAACCCGACACAATGTTACACTATCAGAGCGACATGTAAAAACTAAAATAAATTCAAAGAAATAAATGATATTGAAGGTCACTATTCCATCCTTCAAAAACACAACAACAACAACAACTAAGGCTTCTCTACCTGAGTATATGCATCACAAGTGTAAAGAATAACACAGACAAACAAACAGGGGTGAGAATACATTCACATATGTTAACGAACATTAAACAGCGAGGATGGTAAAATTAATGTCAATTATCAATCACATGAATCATCCAAAATAATAAAAAATCACAAATGCAATTATTTATGCAATGTATTCACATTATAAACTCCAATGCATGTGGTACCAAGGTTTTTGGATATCAGATGTATAATACTGATTAATCCACTCGCCAGTAGTTCCCCTATAAACTAGGTTCATCTATGAACCATTTAACTTGTCACTGGTTCCTCTATGAACTTAGTTTCTCTCTGAACCATTAAACTCATCACCAGTTCTTCTTTGAACCGGATATTTTCCATTGGAGCTAAGTCCTACCTATCTCCGATCTATGATGCATGAAGGAAAAAAAAATGTAGTACTCATCTCAAACCTCCAACTCCAATACTCATAATTGTTTCCTCTCTAAACCTACACTCAGCTTGAATATCGCCAATACATGAACACAATAGTGTTTCCTCTCTGAACCAAACATCTTAGCATAACTTAACACTTTTCATCATAACTCAGAATAATAATTAAATCATATAATTTCTCAATGTTACTCATAAGTACTCATCAATAACATCAAAACAACACCAAATAAACATCGAAAAAGGAATCCACTCAAAAAATCAAGTCAACGACCTATAATCAGTTAACCCATGCCCTGACTGTCAACCATAAGGCTGACAGTCATCACCCCACGTGTCACTTGAAGGTGAGAAAAACACAAGAAGGGGGTTGAATTGTGTTTTGTTTTCTCTAACTTTTTCTTCTTCTTCATCTGATTGATCTTAATCAGATCCAGAATCTTCAGTTCAGAGTCTGAATTAGAGTCACTCAGAGTATAAACTCTTGAATATCCTTATCAAATTCTGAAACAAAATCTGACTCAGAGGTAAAAAAATGATAACAATGGAATATAGTTCAGAAGCATGTAAAGTAAAGTAAGATACACAAGTAGTTATCCTGGTTCCTCTCATAACCTGAGAGTAGTACAAGCCCCTTATACTTCCAAGGGATTTCCACTATAAACAAGTTGATCATAAATTCTCAAGTACTAAGCAAGATGCTTTCAATTCTTAAACCCATAAGTAAAAAAAATTTATGCTCAATCACACAATCAAGAGACTTCTAATGCCCAAACCCATAAGTAAGAGATTGTTATGCTCAAACATACAAACAAGAGAATTCCAATGCTCAAACCCACAATTAAGATAATTTTATGCTCAAGCACACAAGAAAGAGACTTCAGATGCTCAAGCATTAAAGTAAAAGACTTATGACTCTGTAACAAATTGTTAAGAGATTTGCTTAACAACTACCCTTGATATACAATGAGAGGTGTAGATAGAATACAACTTAGAAAGAATTTAAGACTTAAGAAGTTCTAAAATATACAAAGTTTTAAGAGGTTCTAAGTATAACAAATTTGACAGAGTGATTTCTCTTTGAAATGTTAAGGTTTTGTGTCTTGTATAGAAGTGTGTTATATTGTATTAGTCTTCTTCTTTAGGTCTTCTGCACTTTATATAGAGAGGAATAAAAGAAACGTTGAAGACTTTTACCAAAAGGTTGGGTTAACTTTGTACTTAATTAGACGCATCAAGAAAGCACCTTTCTGCAAGAGGAATTATTCGTTGAAGCTCAAACAACAAAGAAGAGGTTGTTCCTTAAGTTTTCACGTAATCAAAAGGTCTTTGAGTCTGTCAGAGTTTTCTCGATTGAAGAAAATATGCTTTTAAAGGTTAACCTTCTTCAGAGTTTACTCTTTAGAGGTTGATCTCTTCAGAGTCTTCTTATTGGCTTCTAAAGCTTCAAAGTCTAGATCACCAGAGGGTCTTCTTCAGAGTTGACTTCTTCAGAGTCTGGATCTTCATCAGAGATAGAGTCTTCATAAGTGATCTTCAGAGCTAGAGTCTAAACTATAGATTAAGAATCCCCGAGCTTCTCTTCATATTTTTTTTATTTTTAAAATCTTGTAAACTTGAACAGATGTTAGAATACCCAATTGTTCTTTAAATACATTGTTATAAACAAAACCTAAGTGATATGGTATCACCCATTTTTGTTCCAACAATGTCCCTCTTTTTGATGATGACAAACATAAGCGTTTAAGAACAATGGTTGTTAATTTAATTAACATGTTGACTTTAGGGTCTGAGGTTTGTAAGCTCCCCTTGAGTCTGATAGTCTAGAGGGTAGGGTTTATAAGCTCCCACTAAGTCCTATCTAGTTTAATTAAAATCCTTTAAGAGCACAAGATTGTTAATCTGCAGAAATTAAACAACAAAAACAATCATGAGATTCAGGTGCTTAAATATTCTCTATCTCTCCCCTTGTTGTTAACAAAAATAATCATAAATTAAACAACAAAAAGATAAGAAAAAGAAAAGATGCTGAAGAAAAAAAAATACGGGAAACAATTAGATATGAGTAAAAACAATTAATAATAAGGTTTTGTTCTCCACTTGTCATCAGTTAAAAAAATGTACAAGTAAAAAATGTGACAACTTGGGTGGTTGGAAAAAGTTTTGCACTTCTCGAGATATTCCAACCTGTTTCTTGACCTATGAGATATCGCGGTCGAACCTTGGAAAGGGAGTCTGAAGACCAAAAATATATCTCTCTCTTGACTCCATTGGTGCGCATTAAACCAGACATATTTCAATTGTTTCCATTTTCTCTATAAAAGCCAGTTTAGAGCAAGTAGACAACCAATTCATGCTTCTTTCATTAAACTTCTCCCTTGATCAAAATGAGAAAATGAACTAAGAACAATAAGGGTGGTTCCTTAGAAGAAGTTAAGACGGTTGTGCTGATTCAGAAGGATGACCAAATCAATTCTTCCATAAGTGATGGAACTTCTGCTAGAGCATCAAGGGATGAAAGAACATCAGAGACAAAGATGAAAAACTCCAAGGGGAGCCTCTAGAAGGAAATCATTGACATATTTTATGATGAATGGGATGAGGACTGGAGGAACTTACTCATGTCAAAAGGGTGGAAAGGTCGTAAAGTTTGAGTACCCTTTTGTAATTAGAATCATGCAATTTGTTTCCATTGAATAAAAGGTAGATATTTGTCCCATAGTTTTTGTCTAAATTTCTATTCAACCACCAAAGTCATGTTTGTGTAGTGAATTTTTTATTAAAATGATTTGCACAAATTTAAACTAACTGATGTTCAAGAATATTGTTAAAACATGCTATTATCTTATTAGATAAATATTTTCCACAATTAATATAGCCGAAAGATAGATCATAATAGAAAAAAGAAATCTTAACAAATATAAGGCCAAGTCAGGGCTTTTCAAATTTGTAACACATAAGTGAATAAAAGATAATAAATACTTTAAATAGACAAGCTAATTATATACCATCATACCAACTAAGTTTAGAGCATCATAGGCTAAGATGCTTCAGAGGATACCGCACATCAAAAGCTGGTTCAGAGCTTCTAATCATCATCAGACTCTGATCCTTAATTCGAAAGCAAGCACAAATCTTTCACAAAATGCATGTAAGAATTCTTTTTAATGAAGTCAAATCTTTCTATAGTGAGAGGCTTGGTAAATATATCAGCCCATTGATGATATGTATCAATGAACTGAATATCTATTACACTTTTTTGAACATAATCTCTAATAAAATGATGTTTTATTTCTATGTGATTGGTTATAGAATGTCAAACTAGATTTTTTGTTAAACAAATAGCAGAAATATTATCACAGAAGATGAACATATTGCTTCCACAAATCTGATAGTCTTCCAATTGATATTTCATCCAGACGCGTTGTGTGTAATATTTAGCATTTGACATGTATTCTACTTCTGCTGTGGATAAATTAATAGTTGCTTGTCTTTTACTTTCCCAGGATATTATGTTTTCACCTATGAATTGGCAGTTTCCACTAGTGGATTTCCTCTCAATTCTACCCAAGCATAGTCAGCATCATAAAATCTAACTAGCTTGTAATCTAGGGATTTTTTATAAAGATACCCTAGATTAGTTGTTCCTTTCAGATACCTAAAGATCCTCTTAACAACAGTTGAGTGAGTTTCCCTAGGATCTAATTGGAATATTGCACACATACACACACTGAATAAAATATATGGCCTATAAGTTGTTAAGTAGAGTAAAGAACTAATCATACCTATATACGGCTTCTGACAGACTTTGGATATTTCTTCTTCATTGTTCAGATTCCATGTTGGATACATAGGAGTGTTCATGACTTTACATACTTCAAGCTTGAACGTTTTTAAAATCTCCTTTGTATACTTCGATTGATGAACATGGACTCCATCTTTAATTTGGTTAATTCAAATTCTAGGAAAGAACTTCAATTCCCCCATCATGCTTATCTTAAATTTATCCTGCATTGTCTTAGAAAACTCCTTGCACGATGTAGCATTAGTAGAACAAAAAATAATATCATCTACGTACACCTGAACAATTAAGATGTCATTTTCAATGTTTTTCTAAAGAGTGTTGTATCAACATGCCATTTTTGGAAAATATTTTCTAAAAGGAAGTAGTTACCCAATCTCTCACAACAGGCTCTAGGAGCCTATTTGTGTCCATAGAGTGACTTCTTAAGTTTGACAACATGTTTTGGATGGATTGAATCCTCAAATCCAGGTGGTTGTTTTACATATACCTCGTCAGAAATGACACCATTTAAAAATGCACTCTTAACATCCATTTCATATAGAATGATATCATAATTAATAGCATAGGAACAGAAGTAACTTGATTGCCTTTAACCTTACAAAAAGAGTAAAGGTTTCAAAGAAATATATACATTCTTGTTGACCGTAGCCTTGAGCTACTAGTCTGGCTTTGTTCCTTACCACTTCTCCTTGCTCATTAAGTTTGTTTATGAACACCCATTTTGTTCCAATGATGTTCTTCTAACGAGGTATGGGTATCAGATCCCATACATCATTCATTTGAAACTGGTTCAGTTCTTTTTACATGGCTATAATCCATCAATCATCAGATAAGGCTTCATCAATAGAAGTTGGTTCTATCATGGAGATAATTCCTAACATTGAATGCTTCTCTCTAAATGCAGATCTCATTTTTAGAGGAGTATTTATTTCAAATGATTAACTCTTTTAGATGAGAAGACTTATACTTGAAAGGATTTTTGGATTAAGTAGCTTCTTGATAATCATAAGGAGATTCTTAATAACTTGCTTCCTCTGGATGTGTTTCAAAACTTTGGTTTGGTTTTGAACCACCAGCTTCTGAACATCTAGCTTCTGAGCCTCTAGCTTTTGAACATTCAGCTTCTGAAGGAATTATGACTTCTCATCCATCAGCTTCTTGAGAGACTTCTGATACATGAAATTCTGAAAAGTTCTCAACCAGTTTTGACATTTCACTATTAGGCTCTTTGCCATCAAAATTGATATGTATAGACTCTTCAACCATTTTGGTTTTAGAGTTCTACACATAGCATGACTTAAAGCGTTCAAAGTATCCTAAAAAGATACCCTTTTGAGCTTTGGCATAAAATTTATTTAAGCATACTTTACCATTTAAGTTGTAACGTGTACATCCAAACTGGTAAAAATAAGAAATTTTAGGCTTTCTTCCTTTGAAAAGGTCACATTGCATTTTAGTTCAAAATAAAAATGATGTAGTTTTGTTCTGAACATAACATACTATGTTTGCAGCTTCTGACTACAAGTACTTATGAAGGTTATTTTCATGAATCATGGTTCTAGCCATTTCTTGTAAGGATTTGTGTTAGAACAAGATTTGGTTCTGCTGGTTATCTCTAAGTTTTGATAATAACAAGGTAGTATTTGTGTGAAATTGTTTTTGGTACTCTAACAGTTTGTTATTCTGAAGTTTTAACAAATAGGTTCTGACTCTAATAGAGACCATATGCAATGACATTTTGGTATGACAAAAGCTGCTTCTGCGCCAAAGACGCAAGTCTGCTTCTGTACCTACTCACATTCAGAAAGATTCTAAGAAGACAATATGTTGCTGCTGCAATGCTCTCTTGGATTCTGCCTCTGAGCATGACTCTGATGATTTACTTTTGAAGGCTTTCTAGCTTCTGAAGTTGTTCTCTTCTAAAGACTAAGTGCTAAAGACTCCGAAGACAAGGTTCTGCTGAACAAAGTTCTGAAGATATAAGTTTCTGAAGACTAAGTGCTAAAAACTTTGAAGACAAGGTTCTGTTAAACAAAGTTCTGAAGACTCTGAACACTTCAGTTTCTGAAGTATAAGGGTTTTGAAGACTAAGTGCTAAATATTATGAAGACAATGTTCTGGTGAACAAGTTTTGAAGACTTAATACTCTGAAGACCCAATGATCAACTCTTCTACTCATGCTTCAAACATCTCTATCCAAAAGCCTCTAATGTACAGAAGATAAGATCAAAAGTTTACAAGGGAAATAGTACATAGTACATATAAAAATGTTCCATTCCAATACCATTCCACTACCCTGGTTTTGTGGTGAAAAGGACAACTGTTGTATATGATTTTTATCCCTACGTAACGACATTCTGTCAAGTCTCCAGCTCACTCAAGGATATTCCTGATCTTCCCTCCAATAGATCTTTTACTGGCTATATAAGGACTTGATAACTTGAAGAAAATAGAGAAGAACAACAACGCAAGAACACAACAACGAAAAGTTTATACTGTATGCAAAATTTCTTTAAGTTTTTTTAAGATATTCATTGTGTTTATATCTGCTTGAGTAGAAGCATTTCATTGTAAACATTTATCTTTCACAAACTGTTATTTGTAATTCCTTAAGGGACCAGTTAGGTCAAAATCTTTAAGAAGACTTAAACAGTTAGTCTTTGTGGTTGTTAGTCACCAACAGTTGCTAGTGCAAATTGTAATTAGTTGATTATATTGGATTAAGTCCTTGGATATAAGGAAAAATCACCTTGGCGGGCAGACTGGATTAGCTTGATCGTTTTCAAGTGAACCAGGATATATCATGTGTCTTTCTCTCTTGTTTAGTTTCTTTTTGATTTCTGTTTGAGTTTCATAAAAAGATATCATTTTTGAAAACCCAATTCAAACCCCTCTTTCTTGTGTTTTTCTCACACCTTCAATTTTTTCTTTCTTTCTACAACTCCATTTTTCTGTGGAGTTCTAGGAAAAGAGAACTCATGGAGGATTCCATATTTTTCACAAAAGTTTTCAAAAGGTTCATTTTAAAATTCTCCTCCATCATCACTTCTTACTTTTAAATTTTTTAAATTCTTTTTATTTTTGTACTTGTATGCAGAAGACACTAAACATATCATATGACTCACCCTTGCTTCTAAGGAATTTGACCCAAGTCCATCTACTAAAGTCATTAACAATGACAAGTCCATATTTCTTCCCATTGATTGATACAATACTAAGAAGACCAAACAAATCAATGTGAAGTCGTTCTAATGGTTTGGAGGTAGTGACGAAGTTTTTTATTTTAAAAGAGGTTTTGTTAATTTTCCATATTTGGCATGCTCCACAGAGAGCATCTAAATGATAGTTAAGATCTAGTAGTCCCTTAACATGTTTTAACTTGCTAAGCTTAGATATTAATCTCCAGCTAGCATGACCTAACCTTTAGTGTCATACCCACTTTTCATCATTCATTAGTAGAAGGAAAAGTATCTTCTGATTATCCAATTCAAAAAAATTAATTTTGTAAACATTGCTTTTCCTCTTACCCTTAAGCACAAGAGATTTATCAGATTCATTCATAATTGAACAAATGTTCTTATTAAACACTACTTCATGACCATTATCACAAAATTGACTTATGCTAAATAGGTTATGTTTTAGTCATCTACTAACTAGACATTATTGATAGAGATATAGGAGTTACCAATAGTACTTCTACTAATGATCTTCCCATTTTGGTGTCCTCTAAACCCCACAGTTCATCTCTCTTTCGAAGTGAGGGTTTGGGACATAAGAATTTCTCTTGTCATATGTTATGAGCAACCACTGTCCAGGTACCATGAATGTTACTTTGCTTCTCCCTTGAAGGATTTATGTCGCAAAAATGATTTCAGATTTAGGTACCCATAGTCTTAGGGGTCCTTTAGGATTAGTTCTGACAGGCTTTCTCTTATTTTGTGCCTTTTCTCTCATATGGAAATGCTTAGAACATTCAAGAATTTTAATTTAGAAGTTCCTTGTCTTGAATAAGTATTGCCCTTAGGTTCTGAACCTTTCAGAACCTTATGACCTAGGTTCTGGTTTCTTTAAAACCTTTGACTTCAGAGTCTTAGGTTCTGATGACTTCAGAACCTTTGACTTTAGAGTCTTAGGTTCCGGTCTCTTAAAAACCCTTGACTCAATAGTTTTAGATTCTAATTGGTTCAAAACCTTTGCAATGTTAGAATTGGGTACGAATTAAAAATCTAACCCTTTTTTAGTAGATTTTGGAGAAGAAAGATCTGATGGTTTAATAAAGGTTTTCGTTCTTGAATTAAAAGGTTTTTGATAATAAATCAGACCTTCTCCTCTTCTTCTACTTACACCATAGATCATGGATGAAAGTTTTGTTCTTTTAAGGCCAGTTAAGATAAATTCTTGAAGAGCCATTTCATGTTCATCAAGAGTTTTATCAGACACATCTTTAACATGAGCAATATGATATATCTCAAGAGTTTCATTTTTTATTTGAATATATCTTAATTCTTCTTTCAAAAGATCATATTGCTTTATTAGAATTTTCATGTGTCTAGCCTTTTCCTGACATCCACTCATAAGATCTTGGATGAAGATAATCAAATTAGAATGAGATAGTTTAGAAAATACCTTATCCTTTTTAGATTATGAACCACAATCTGAGTTAGATTTTGCTTTAGAAGATGTAAGAGCTATCAAGGCTAGATTGGCTTGTTCTTCATCTTTCTCATAATCTTCTTCATTGTTAATTTCATTCTAAGTTGCCATGAGACTCTTCTTAAATCCATTTCTGAAGCTTTCCTTCTTTGATTCGTCCTTTTGTAGCTCTTGATATTTAACAGTAAAGTGACCAGATTTATTGCAGTTGAAATGACCCTTATGATCATCCTTCTTATCTCTTGAACTTGATCCACTAAACCCACTTCTTCTTCTAGAGAATCTTTTGTTCTTATTGGCCAAGTATTGAAATCTTTTAATAATAAAGGCCATTTCCTAATCTTCTAAGTCTCCTTCAGAATCATATAATTGATAAGCTTCTTCAGAGTTCTAGGCTTTAGGGAACTTTACGGACTTTGCAAAAGATTTCAAAGTTAGCGACATTGAATTCTTGACAGGTTCATCCTCATTGAGCTCTGTCTCATGACTCTGAAGATTGCTGATAAGATTTTCAAGACTTAATTAGTTTAAGTCTTTAGCCTCCTAGATAATTGTTACTTTGGGGTCTGTATTTGATATGAAGGCTCCTAAAAATATTCTCGACATAACCAGAGGTAGTGTAGCTTTTGTTCAGAACCTGAAATCCTCCTTTATTTTGAACATCTCATATTGATGAACCAGAAGGTTAGCCTTAGCTTCCTTAATTGTTGATTCCTTTATATGTAGCACATAGGGATTAAAAAATGGTCTTAGTAGTAGATTTATAAATGATTTTGATATACTCTAAATTAGGTAGAGCATCAACTAAGGTGCCTCTAAATCTATGATGTTTTTAGTAGATATTTTTATGTGCAGGAGTGAGAGATTTTTTTGTCAGACACCATTCCAACTCCATTGACTTGAACATCAGTGCCATATTCTAAAATATCTCACAAATCATCATTAAGACCTATGATATGAGTATACATCTTGCTCTTCCACCATTCAAACTTAGTAGAGTTTCCACTAAAGGTTGCAGGTCTAACTGTATAATTGTTTTTCTCAGAGGTAGTATAGTCACGATTAAATATACGAAAAAGATTGGGAGTGCTCCCACCAGAACTAGATACTCTAGAATAAGCAATGATAAAATATGTATTATACTCATGATCTTTTCTGCACCACTGTTAAGTGTTTAACATGGACCTTGTTCTAATGCTAACTAAAGGTGAGAAAAACAGAAGAAGTGGGGCGGGGGGGGGGGGGGGGGGGGGGGGGGGGGAGGTTAAATTGTGAACCCTTACTTTAGAGTCTGAATAAGGGGGGGCCATTATTTTTAAAATATTAAAAAAAAACCTAATTTTTTACATTGTAAGTAGCCACTTTTCTTTTCCTTTTCCTTCATATGCAAAAATGTCTTATGCTTTCTTTCGCACGACAGTTTTTATTTCCTTTACGCAATGAATTTTTCTTCTTTCTCCATTGCTCCGTCTTCATCTTTCACACAATAACAACTATTTCATAATTTCATCCTTCTTCTTTTTCCATTGCTTCGTGTTCTTCTTTCTGTTTTTTTTTTCTTTTTCTTAATGTTTTGTTGTTTTTCTTTTTGTCAACGTTTCTGTTTTTTTTCTTTTTCTCAATGTTTCTGTTTTTTTTCCTTTTCTCAATGTTTCTATTTTTTTCTTTCTTTTTCTCAATGTTTCTATTTTTTTCTTTGTCTCAGTGTTCTATATTATTTCTCCATAATATATTCATGTCAACTCCTCATGTGTTATGTTTTTTTTTCTAACAGTCATGACAACTCCAACTCTTCCTATGAATTATGTTCCACCATCATCATCATCTAATGATCAATCTGTTGCTTCTTCTACCAAGAAACATAAATTAACCGGTGATATAGGATGGAAATTTAACCATTTGAAAGAGTTGAATATTAAAAGGAGGGTTACAAGTAATTTTTGTAATGAAACTTTTATCGGAGGAATTTCTGGGGCTAAACATCATCAATTAGGAATAAAAGGAAATGTGAAGTCTTGCACTCAAACACCCGAAGATGTTAAGGCGATTTTACAGGAGCATGAAGATAAGAAATTTGTCGCAAAGAAATCTATGTCGGGTGAAATGCATGAAGATGATGATGAGGCATCACGGTTGCTAGACATATCTAGGACTCAAAGTGGAAAAAATCGGCTGAATAGGGGAGTATGTCGGTTGCCAAGAAGAACACAAAAGGTATCTTGGATGTACTTTACTATAGAAAACCAGAGGAAACTTTGAAAAAAGAAAAGCAAACAAGCTTGAATGATGCTTCTGATAAGAAATCAAGAGCAAGTTGTCA
Source organism: Lathyrus sativus (assembly GCA_963859935.3). Taxonomy (NCBI): domain Eukaryota; kingdom Viridiplantae; phylum Streptophyta; class Magnoliopsida; order Fabales; family Fabaceae; genus Lathyrus; species Lathyrus sativus. The sequence goes on along the minus strand of OZ012740.1, from coordinate 123,147,324 downwards.
CCAATAACGTAACTCGTTTCTTTTATCAGAATAGAGTTATGTTCAATGTTGCAAATTCAAAAAGTTTCAAATTGATGGTTAAAGCAATTGGTATGTATGGTGCACATTTGAAGCCTCCAAGCTATATGAGTTAAAGTTCCATTGCTTCAAGTTGATTTGAAACTTCACATGAGATGTTGAGTAATAATAAGTAAGAACAAGTAAAGTATGGCTGTTCCATAATGTCTGATGGTTAGACTAATACAAAAGGAAAGACATTGATTAATTTTTTGGTCAATTCTCCGGTGGGAACTATGTTTGTTAAAAGTGTTAATGCTTCTGCATGCATGAAAACTAGACAAACATTGTTTGAGCTTTTGGATAACTTTGTTGAAGATATCGGTGAAAGTAATATTATGCAACTAGTTACCGATAATGGAATTAATTATATCTTGGATGGTAAACATCTTCAAGTTTCAAGGCCAAAAATATTTTGGACTCCATGTGTTGCTCATTTTCTAGACTTGATGCTAGAAGATATCGGAAAAGTTCCTAGAGCTAAGAAGGTTATACAAAAAGAAATGACTTTCGTGGGCTTCATTTACAACCATTATTTGGTTTTAAACTTAATGATGGAGAAATTAGAAAGTGAGTTGGTTAGAAGTGGAGTCACAAGGTAAGCCACAAACTTTCTTACTTTCCATAGATTGCACACTTTAAAGGCAAAAGTTAGAACCATGTTGACTTCTCAAGAATGGTTGAACTTGAATGTAAGTAAGGAGGTGAAAGGAAAGAAGGCAGCTGCTATTGTACTTCAAGTTTCCTTTTGGAAGGATATTATGTACACTCTTAAAGCTATGAGACCTTTTGTAAAAGTACTTAGGCTTGTTGATAATGAAAAGAAGCCGACAACGGGTAACATCTATCTTGCAATGTTAGAAGCCAAGGAGTTAACTACAAAAACTTCGACGTTAATGAAAGCAAGTACAAAGATATCATTGATATTGTTGATAGAAGATGGAGTATTCAACTTCATCATTTATTACACACAGTTGAATATTATCTTATTTTGAGGTACTTTTATAGCAATCCAATGATTGAGAATGATGATAAGTTGTTGGATGGACTTTATGCATGAAGTGATCGGCTTTCTGCAAGTGTTGAAGTTGTTGATGCCATCCATGGAGAATTGTCAAAATATAAGATGGGTGTAAGCCACTTTGAATTGAAGGAAGCGATAAGGCAAAGAAATGATGTAGTTGTTGGTAAGTACCTAAGTATATTTGGCAATAATTTAATTGCATAACAAGTGGTGTTCCTGAGCCTACAATCAACATTAGGAGCCAAGCAGCATTGCAGAAGAAGGAAACTGCACCTCCACCACCTCCACCTTCTTTATCTAGATCTAAGCCAAAAGCAAAGGAAGTAGTAGTAGTAGTAGATGATGAATTTGAAGATCAAGAATATCTTGGAGAGGATGAAGAGATTGAAGAGGACGAAGAGGATGCTAGTGTCAGAGGAAGTGATAATGAGGACTTTGATTTTAATGATTGTTGAACTTTTATTAGAGTTTAGATGTTTAAGTTATTTTAAGATTTATATGTTAAGTGTTTGTTTTCTTGAATTTTGGAAGTATGTTGCAATGCTTTTTTTTGCTTAAGACTTATGCCTTTTAATGGTATTTAGAGTTGGAAGTAATGTATGCTATTATGAATTTGAAGTAATGTATGCTATTATAAAATTTGAGTTTTTTTATATTTACTAGTATGTTTTTAGCATGTAAGTGTCATTAAAAATGCGCCCGCCTCGCAAAAATAGCGCTTGCGCCACTCCCGTTTTAGGATTGACCGCGCCATGCCACTTTTCGAGATTAACAACACAGGTAACAACCACGCTTTATATACAATCAAAGGTCTAGAAAAAATACAACTTAGAAAGACTCCAAGACTTAAAAACTTCTAAAATATACAACGTGTTAATAGGTTCTATGTCTAGAAAATTTGACAGAGTGACTTTTCTTTGAAATGTCAAGGTTCTGAGTCTTGCATAGTTCTGTATTTCATTGTATTAGTCTTCTTTTTCAGGTCTTCTGATTCTTATATAGAGATGAAGAAAAGAGACGTTGAAGACTTTCACCAAAAGGTTAGGCTAAGTTGTTACTTGATTATACACGTCATGAAAGTACCTTTCTGCAAGAGGAATTATCTGTTGAAGCTTAGTCAACAAAGAAGATATTTTTTTCTTAAGTTTTCATGTGATTAGAAGGTCTCTGAGTCTGTCTAAGTTTCTTGATCGAAATGAAGATGCTTCAGAGGTTGAATTTCTTTAGAGTTTACTCTTCAGATGCTGATATCTTCAGAGCCTGCTTCTGGTTTTTAAAGCTTCAAAGTCTGGATCACCAGAGGCTGACTTTCTTTAGAGTTGACTTCTTTAGAGTCAGGATCTTCATAAGAGCTAGAGTGTTCAGAAGTTATCTTTAGAGCTAGAGTCTGAACTTCAGATTCTGAATCCTCAACCTTCTCTTCATTTGTTCTTAGTCTTAGAATCTTGTAAATTTGAACATATATTAGAATACCCAATTGTTCTTTAAATACTTTTTTATCATCAAAACCCAATGAATATGTTATCACCCATCTTTGTTCCAACATCAATATCCTTCCTCACTCGATCGTCAACGCTGACAATCTAGGGACACTACGTTCTTCTTAGGGTGTTAACGGTTAGACTACCATGAGTCTGACGTATGTCATCATTGATGTGTTGGCGTTTCTTCCCCGTAGTGGTGACGGTTGGCCCGTCATGCAAGTGACGCCCGTCAGCATTATGCAGAATGCGACAATCAACGTCTTTGCGAAGGGTTCACTTCCAGGCCTCCGATTTCAACATCAAATGACCTCACATGTACAACAGTTCATCAATCATGAATAATACAACATTCAATCACATCAAATATCATAGTTTTGACATATACCTCATCATTCAAACATGAAATCATCCTCACATTTCATCAAGTAATAACATAAATTCAAGAGCACCCCAAATCTGAATTTAACACACATAATCGTGCAATTAACAACAATTTTAGATCATAAAATAAAATCACATAAACACAATGCAAAGAGGTTTGCACAATCGTCTTAAGTTTCAAAAACCTCAACAATTGAGGAAAAATAAAAGAACAAGGAAAGAGGATGGAATCATCTATATCCTTCATGCTTAAAAACCCATATTATGAACAATCCTCCCCTTACTTCGAATCTACAACAAACCTAAATTTTCAATAATAAGATCTCTCTCTTCTCCTATTTTTTCTCTACTAGGACTCTCTCCGACTCGGTTGACAGTTTGTTCTCCCCTAAACCAGTCCTAACTCTAATTCCCTTCCCTATTTAAATAAAAGCATACTATCTATTATAATATATTAAATCAGAAGCACACACTCTAATATAGCAACTCAACATCATTTGTGCCACATCACCCGTATTCCTATGTGGCATCTGCTAAAATTCATCTTCACTTTTTAAAATGCAAAATTACATAGTATTAGAGGTCACAAGTTCGAATCCTAACAAATACAAAAATTATATTAAATTAATAATTTTTTATATACTTTGATCAATATTATTTTCATAACATTTATAGAACATTAATTCTATTTTTTTCTTTCAATTATGTTTGAATTATTGAAATTATAGAAAAAAATTTGATATATATTTTTCTTGATATTTCACTTATAAGATATAGAGTTTCCAAAATTTAATTTATAGTTTGCCCAATTTTTTTGACAGTGTTCATGAGTAAAATAAAAAATCGAGGCTATAATGGCGAAAATAACAACTCTCATTTTTCTACTTTTATAAACAAAAAAAATCACTTAAAAATATTACAATATCATTAATAACAAATTAAAATAATTCTTTTTAGAAAATAACATACAAAATATTAACCTATTAAATACTTGCAAACTTTGATTTATATTTTTTTCATTAAATTTTTTAAACATTTATCTATTATAATATATTAAATCAAAAAGAAATAAGTTCATATCATCAACAACTTAAAATTTAATATATAAAAAAAATAAGTATCAAACAAAAATATATAAGATTGAATTTTAAAAAAAAACAAGAGATGTCTTTTTGAATTATTTAATTTAATAAAATTATATTTTAGATATCATTCCACTTATAAGCATATAATTTTCTATTTCAAGTAAAATGTTGAATGTATTCTTAATTAATTAATATCATAGTCTATATTACAAATTCATAATAAATCATTAAAAATTATATAAAATTATCAATCATATTTATTATAAAAATAATTTTATATGTGAATAAAGTTTAATAAAAAATAAAAAAAAAATAATTTATATCCGCGCGAATTTTAATCTAATTTTTATTAATACACCAGTTCTCATAAATTCTCACTAATTCCACTTTTTTGCTTAATTTTAATTTTAATTCTAATTTTCTTTCCAAAGCTCAATTTCTTATTATTTGTATTACTTAAATAATTAAAATGAATTATAATTCTAATAAAATTCTATCCATTCTCAATAATAGCAATAAATTAAAAAGAACACTCAAATAAAATAATATAAACATCTATAATTCTAGATTTAACAGGTACTTCTCTATGTGGAAACATATCATGGTTCGAGTCTAGGAGGAGACTTATTAACTCTCATCAATTGGGTCTAAGTCTTTCTCTTAGTCCTCAGTACTCACTGGTTTCAATTCTCTTATTTCGAGTGGGGGTCTCAGTGAATAAAATAATTGATTCTCAAAAAATCTAAAGCATGAATTTGGTTATCCATGATTATATGCTATTTAATATTATTGTAATGGGAAGTCGTTCGTCTCACCATCATGTATCCGCACATTGGTCAATATCTCTTCATACATATTTTAGATAGTTCAAATATAGACAATTTTAATACATTTTTTCTTTATAACTCTCCACAAAATCTCTCTAAACAATCTATTATATGTCTTTTTCAAGTCAATAAAAGTTAAGTACAACTCTTTTTTATTCATCCAATATTACTTCATCACACGTCGTAGTAGATAGATCTTTCCATAGTCAATCTCCCAAACGTAAAATTAAATTAATTCTCAATAAGTTCAATCACATTTTTCCCATAATACAATAGTATGACTCATAAGTTTAATATTCTTATAATTTGCACAATTTTATATATTCGTATACATTAGAATTAAAGTGTTTGTTTTCCGTGCTTCATATATTTACTCATTCAAAAACACAAAGATGAAAGTTATTTTGGCCTATGTTCCATCGGTTGGTAATTTTGGTTGGCTAGTTGACTTGTAGATCAATAGATGTAACTTTAACTTTTGTACATATGCTCATTCTTTCTCGTAAAGTTATTTGATATCAAAATTTAAGTATTTATACTCAAAAGTGTTTTTCAACTCAATCATCGTACTATGCAAAATCTGACCAACAAAACAACATATATGTCGCATAAACAACTGTCAAACAAAATAAACAAAGAAAAACTACATAGTTCCAAAACAAAAACACAATGCATCCAAAGCACATACCAATAACTTATCTTATTCATTTGTTCTTAAAAATCAACACAGAAAATATAGAATCCAGTCAACAGTAAAACTTAAACCTTTTATTTTTCTCAAAACAACACCAAATTCATCACAGCAACAACACATATAAAATACATTCTCACATCATCTCAATCTGGCTACTGCTACCGCGCTTATTCTTCTTCGTCGCAGCAACTTCAACGTCTTCATACAAAGAACTTCCATATTTGGAATTCGAATTCTCAAGTTTATCACCTTGACCCCATATCGCATAAGCTTCTTCACCATGAGCAGCCTCATCACCAATCTCCATATCCTCTTCGGACATTCTCAACGGAACAAAGATTCGAATGACGAGACATATCAAACTTGTGCTAACAACATTAACAAAGATAACAAACAAGATTCCAAGGAATTGGATTCCTATTTGTCTGAGTCCAGTGCCGGCTATGTTCATTTGTATTCCATAAAATAAACCAACGTATTTGTTATAAGCTTCGTAGAACAAGTAGTTCAGTTTTGGTTCAGCAAATAGACCGGTGAGAATTCCTCCGAGACTTCCTGCGATTGCATGAGTGTGTAACACTGCCATTGTGTCGTCGACCTTTTGAAGTAGCTTTGATCTCTTGTGGATTACCATCATGGTAAACCATGGAATTGAGCCGGAGAATAGTCCCATTATAAGTGCTGCCCAACCTTGTACAACACCTGAGTAAGATAGATAAAATAAGATCAGTTATAACAGTACACAACTGCAGAGACTAATCACTCGAACTGAGTTGAACCACAATGAACAGTAATATTCTCATTCGAGAGTTTTAACGCTATTGTCTTGAATAGAAGTGGGAAAATGATATCTCATACTAAAAATGGTATCCGCATATATAGCTAGATTTAAAGAAAAAATAGTTTGAAGAATGATTTTAAATGCAACCACAATTGCGGCTGTAATATTTTTGATGCAATAGTTTTTGGAACTTGCAACCGTGATGTGATTCAAACCTGCAGCTGGAGTGATGCAAACCAAACCAGTAATCATGCCTTGAACAGCACCAATAACAGAAGGCTTTCTGAAGAAAATGACATCAAGGAAGACCCAAGTAAGCAAGCTAGTAGCAGTGCAAGCATGTGTGTTCAAGACAGCCAAGGAAGCATCTAATCCAACTGAGTAAGGATCTCCTCCATTGAAACCTGTCCATCCCATCCACAACAGTCCTGCTCCTGCTAACATAAGAAGCAGATTGTTTGGTGGAAACCTTTCCCTATCTTTGTTTAGACGCGGTCCAACCTAACCAAATCATCAAATACATACACATTCATCGTCAGATAGAGTCGTGCAACACAAGGACTTTTAAACATTTCTACTAATACTAGCCTCAGTGGTCTTTGAAGGCATGCTAATGCATAGGGTCTAAAATTTAACGGTAACTAAATAGAGTTTTATAAAATATTTATCACAGTTTTGCGACTAATCTGTACAGGATCTTAAAAAACATGAGACTGTTCTGACTAGTTGTGTAAGCATATAAAAATCATTATTGCTTACCCAATAAGCGGCGGTGAAACCAGCGACGCCGGAAGACAAATGAATAACATAACCACCAGAGTAATCAATAATCCCCATTTTGGAAAGAAATCCATTAGGACTCCAAATACTAAAAGCAGTAATAGTATATGAAAAAGTGAGCCATAAAGGAACAAACAACATCCAAGCATAGAAGTTCATTCTTCCAAGCAAAGCACCAGCAATCAAAATCAAAGTAATAGCAGCAAAAACACACTGAAAATAAACCATAGTAGCAGTAGGAAAAGCTCCCAAAAAAGCTTGTTTGAAAAGATACTTTTCATCCAGTGCAACTCCTGGTTTACCCCAAAATGGTAAAAGCCTATCACCAAATGACATTCTATAACCCCAAATAACCCAACAGAAAAACACACATGCAAATGCATACAGTGACATGAATGCTGAATTCACTGCCCATTTCTTTTTCACCGCGCCGCCGTATAAAATTATTAGCCCTGGAACACTTTGTAGTCCGACTAACGTCGCAGCCATTAGTTGCCACGCGTTGTCGGATTTGTTTAACCATTCAGGACTCCCGTCGTTCGGTAAAAGGTTCGACGGAAACGGAACTGCAGCCATTTTAGTTTGCTTCGAAAAACAAAACTTAGTGATAGTTAACCGAAAACTAAGAGATGAAGTATGTGATGCGGTGAGAGTTGAGATATATATTTGAAAGACAATGTTTTGATTCTCACGACTAGCTGTATATAATTAGTTTTTAATATTCATTGTAAAATTTTCTTAGGCTATGTCGCTCATAAGGTATGCAACATTGAATTGAATAAACTTTATAAGCGGATATTACAATATTTCTTTTAACCAATGTTAATAGATTCATGTACTGTCTGTGTCTCATGTGGTTATTTTATTTACAATGAATGTTATGAATGTATGTATGGGGCCATATAATGTTCATAATCATTTTGCTTTCGAAACTAAAGATTCATACTCATTATGTATATGCTGAAAACGGCTCATGTTGTTGTTGTTCTTAAAATGTCTTATTCTTGCATAAATGCAAAGAACGTTGCATGGGATACCATATATCCACTATTGTTTGAGCACAATAAGGATACCTAAAGGAGTTTTATGAAAGTTGAGTTTATTTTTTATTTTTTTCTCTATATTAAATAAATAAAATGCGAACTTCATTGTATTATGCTTAGTGAGTTAGTTCTTTTACAAAGTAATGACACTCATATTTATAGAAGCTTTAGTGCTATCATGCTATTCTCATGCATTGAGTGCTCATGTCACCATGCATCTCTACTATACACATGCATGGTGATATGCATTTGCTTTCTCTATACACACATACATACATTGTGCAATACACTTCATGTTTAACATAAAATGTCACATATTGTAGGTCCATAACCATGGATATATACTGATGAAGATCTAAGAGTGTAGAAAAACCATGCATGCTAAGTTTGCAATTACTCAGCACAGGAGTAGTGACCCCATTTGTTGGTCCCTTTTCTCATTCTTTTCTATAAAAAATTAAAGATGCCATTTTTAACTTCTTCTATTTCTCTTTCTTTTTGATCAATTTGTATAGTATCCAACTTCAAACTTAAATGTTGTAAATTTTTAAGAGTAACTCTAAATTTATTTTTTTGAATTATACAAGAAAATTAAAAATTTCTAACTAACTCCAAATAGGGTGTAAAGATTTAATCTTTCAAGTCTAAAAGCTTATATAACAGGCTACATCAACGGAAAAAAAAACTTAAGTTTAAAGTGGTTAGCAAATGATATATTTATATTAAAATATGGTGGCTTAAAGACTCAAAGTTTTTACAACTACAGACTCGGTGTGTATTTATCATACTAATAGATTTAAATTAGAAACAATTCAAATTCTAGAAAATGACTAATGTATGGATGCTCTCATAAAAAATAAAAGTGAATAGTGAAAATATTTGACTCAAACCATACAAGCTGAAGTATCTAGAGATTGAGTACAAGTAGTTGGTTTCCCTTTTCTTCATCAACTTTTAATGTGCATGGTGACTTCCATGATGATCACTTTGTTCATTCTTTTTCTTGTGACTTTTTCTTTTCTTTCTCCAACTATAACTAATAAGGTAGAAAATTAAAATTGAAAGAAACAATAAAAGCAGACAAGGTCATTAATTAAAGCCAAAGAAGTACAAATGAGGAAGAGCATTCTTGAAAGCTAGATAGTACTCTTCCTTTGATCATAGTACGAAAGGGAAATAAATAAAATATAACAAAAACTGAAAATAAAATAAAGGTAAATAACATTGATTTGTGGGTTGCCTCCCACACAACGCTTATTTAAGGTCCTTAGCTTGATCATTTGATTCTCTAATCAGGTTCTTGCTTAGACTTGTGCCAATGTATCTAATTGATTTGAAATCGAACATGCTCTTGTACATGCAGTTAGTTGGATATGTCCCCTTTAGACCACATCTGTTCCAGCCACATTTTTCTATATAATTTCTCAACACTCTGCTAGGTTTCTGCTTTTTCAAACTAGATAATGGACTTCAAATTCGATCAGATGGTTTCAGTTGTTTTCTCAAGAGAGCAAGCTTTAACCGTGGATGATTCTCATTTATTTCAAGGATCTTAGATTATTGAGCTTTTGTTGCCACTAAGGAATTTGATTCAGGAATACTCAAGGTCTCAATTTGTGATATGATATGCTTCCTTGAATTATTTATCTTGTCATCCCTTGATCGTGTCAATAGAATTCACCATAGACATTTCCCCGATTACCTCCCCCAACTACATCATCTCTATAACATTGAAGTTTTTCCTTTTTATGTTTCACAACTTTAAACACATTAAACACAACCTATTATTTGTTTAATATCAAAATCAACTATCCTATTTCCACTTTAATTAAGGCTCTACGGGTTGCTAAGAACGATCTTCCTAAGATTAGTGGTGTTTCAGACTTTTCTCGCATATCAAGAATAACAAAATTTGTTGGAAAAAACAATTCATCAACTATGATAAATACATCTTTGAGAACTCCATATGGGTATGTGAAAGATCGATCAACTAATGTCAGAGTCATATGAGTTGGTTTTGGTTCCCCATACTTTAACTTTTTCATCATGGATAGTGGCATTAGATTAATTCTAGCTCTAAAATCACACAAAGCATGACCAATAGTTAGTGAACCAATTTAACAAGGAATAATTAATATACCTAGATCCATGATTTTGGGTGGGAGCTTTCTCCAAATGATTGTGTTGCACTCTTTAGCCAAAGTGGTATTCTCATCATGCATCAACTTGCATTTTCCCGATAAGAACTTTTTCATGAATTTAGTATAAACAGACATCGGTTCTAATGCTTCACAAAATGGAATGTTAACCTCTATTTTTTTTAGTATATCCATAAAAAAAATTAATTGACGCACTTCAATTTCCTTATTTGGTTTCTTTTTCAAGATCAGATAAGGTGGTTTTATGTAATTTGGTAGCTTCAGATTGGGGTCATTTAGAATTTCCTTCTTAGTCCTTCTTCAAGGTGAGTTTTTGTCTGTGAATTGGTCAAGGGCAAGTCAACTAACTTCATCTCCATTATTTTCCTCACTTTTTATCTCCCTCGAAATTCTTCCTAACCTCTTTTTCAACTGCTACGTCTTTTCCAATCTTTTTCTCACCCTCACTTGTTTCTTTTCTCTCGTCACTAACCTTTGGATTTAAAGGTACCATCCTATTACTCAACTCAATGACCTTGCAACTTTCATTTTTTGGGTTATCTATAGTAGTACTAATAAATTACCCACTTGAAATAGATTGTGCTACCACTTGTTGAGATAATTTACCGATTTTCATATCCAAGTTTTGTATTGATGCTTGATGTTCTTGTTCATGAGCATATGATCAAGTTCCATGTCTCTCTCTCTCTCTCTCTCTCTCTATCTATCTATCTATCTATCTATCTATCTATCTATCTATCTATCTATCTATCTATATATATATATATATATATATATATATATATATATATATATATATATATATATATATATATATATATATATATATATATATATATATATATATATATATATATATATATATATATATATATATATATATATATATATATATATATATATATATATATATATATCTTTCTTTCTCTCTCTCTCTCTCTCTCTCTCTCTCTCTCTCTCTCTCTCTCTCTCTCTCTTTGAGCTTTATACATATTTTCTTGAGTGTTATTCATCTGCTCAAAACTTGATTGAGTTATTTTCATAAAACTATCTAGGTTTCCAATAAAGTTGAAGGTTTGCATTGAGGCGCTTGAGGTACTTGAGAAATTTCTTGGTCGTTACTCCATTTGACGTTTGAGTCATCATGACAACTTGCTCTATAAGTCTTAGAATAAGGGTTACCTACTTGTCGCATCGCTGCGAAGAAGGGGCCGGCAAAGACAGAAGAGTCGTCACCATTCGTTATTTATCCGAAAGAGAGGGAAAGGAAACGATCGAAGAAAACCTGACGAAGAGAGAAAAGACAAGGTCATCGCAACCAAATCTTGGGTTCGGGAGTCGGTTACGCAAGGGGAAGGTATGAGCACCCCTTACGTCCGCTGTACTCAACGGGATCCATGCTTGTTGTCTAATCTATGGGTGAAAACTATCTAAAAGGCTGCTGCTAAACGGGGGTGAACAGAAAGAACTGACTCAATAGGACATCGTTGCCCTATGCCTACGTATTCCCTCGTGCAATGGGAAAGTCAGAGTCAACGTAGTTCGGAAAACTACGGGTGAAGGGGGAAGGTTGCTCGCCAAGACATCTCCTTCTTGTGCCTACGTATCCTAATCTGGTATGAGAAATCAGAGCAAACATAGTTCGGGCTAACTATGGGAAAACGGGGTGTTCTCGATCGCACGGGGGTGAGATAAAAGGTTCGGGTAAACGATACTAGCGTACGCATTCTAACAATTAGGTGTATTGCTGCTCGACCATTGGAGACTTAGGCGTTACCTGTTTGCGGTAGAACGGACGTAGCATGTCCTTGGGTTAAAAGGTATGGTTGACTAAAGGGTGAGAAAGAAAGAAAAGTGCTCGTCAGGATCATCGCAATCTTGTGCCTACGTATTCTCAACGGGTATGAGAAATCAGCAGTCGTAGTTCGGCCAACTACAGAAAAAGGGGGTATTCTCGATCGCGCGAGAGCGATGGTGTTTCGAAATACGGTTCGAAAGAGTAAGTGAATCGAAATCGGGACCAATGTGACACAAAACCGTCGTAGCTCGAATAAGAGAAATCAAACTACAAGAGCTCACGTAATTGATATCCGTGCTATGGACAAGATAGAGAAATGATATTGAGGATCATTCTCCGATTTAATCGTGTCGCATGGACCAAAAATTGGGATCTCGTCTTAATCGCAAACATAATGTCGATTAATCGAAGGTAGCCTATCGCGATCTTAAAGTAAAGAAAATGACCCAAATGGTCATTTTCCATAGATTTGAAATCAGGAAGGTTATCAACTCCGACAAATCTGACGCTTACGGATACAAGACTTCATCGATCGAGGAAAGTTAAAAATAAAATCGAAAAGAAGAAGAAATGAGGAGAGAAAAGAGGGTGGTCTCGGATCCAACATTATTCATCAATAATTTGACTGGTAACGGATTACGGAAGTCTCTTCATAGACCAAAATGCGATAAAAAATGAAATAAGAATCGAAATAAAGTCGAAAATAGAAGGGAGAAAGAAAGTGGTCTGGATCTATCATTTCTCATCAATAATTTGACAGAAAAATAAGAGAGGTCTCGTCATCGACCAAAAAACGGTCAAAATGAAATAAAATGATCAATGATAAATAAGCAAAGGGTTAACATCTAGCTTCTAAGAAAATTAATTGAAATTCTAAAAGTTACAAAACTTAGAAAAACAAATATATACAAATCTAAATAATATAATAACAATTCTTAAACTGATTTATATAATATATATTACAATTATTAAAAACTATTTTTAAAAAAAAGTTAACAAACTCTTTAAAAAACTAAACTATATAACAATATATTACATTTTCTTTAAAAAGGGGGAAAATAGCAGCTGAAAACATGGGTGTAAGTATACATGAAGGATCATTTGGGCTTGGATAAGCCCATCACCTCTTGAATATCACACGGGCTTAATACCAATAACATCACTCTCTTTTGAGAACAAACTAATCAAAATAGAAACGCAGACTAATCAATAGAAACCAAATGAAAAGAAAAAAAACACACCATCTCCTCCAACAACACGCAAAAAAAATCAACATAAACTTGCTCAAACATTCTCTCTCACTCTCGTCTTCATCAACCTCTCTCCGTTTTCGTTTTTAATTTCGATCCTAACATCTCTCTGTTGCAGTGTGGGTTCGATGAAGGAGATGGTGAGGATGGATTTTTGCGGCTGTTTTCGTTGGATGTTTGGAGGAGATAAAGTTGGAGAAGGTTTTGATGGAGTTGTGAGAATCGCGGGTGAGTTTGATGTTATGGGTTTTGAAGGTCCGAAAATGGTGGATGAGTCTGGGTTTGAAGGGGTAGTTCGTGTTTTTTAATGGTGGAAAGTCGAGTGGTTTTGGCCGTTTGAAGGAGATGAAGTTGAAGAGAGGAGGGCTGCGTTCTGGGTTTGAAGTGAGGTGAAGGAGAAAGTGAGTAGAGCTTCGCGATTTTCGTTTGGTGAAGGAGGAAATGGAAGAAGATTGAGTACAATTTCGCGGGGGGTTTCGAAAATGATGGAGGGAAGAAGATTTCTGGAATGAGAATGATGAACAATGTTGAGATGGTGGATGTTCATCGAAGATGGTGATGAACAGTAGGGTAGGAGGCGCTAGGGTTCTTTGGTCTGAGGAGGAAGAAAGTGAATAGGGACCTCCCCTATATACCGGTGACACGTGGCCTGGCTATTGTTTTGTTAATCCCAATTAATGAACAAATTCAGGTTAAATGCACCGTTAATGACTAAACTGTACTAAACTCTTAATATTAATAATCTATACTAACTCTTCTAGTTAATAACTAATAATAATTAATCCTAGTAGTTAACTAACTCCTAATTAAATGACTAAAGCTAATTATTATTAATATAATTCTAATTAAAATCTAACCCTTAAATTCTAATTCTATTTTTAAACAAAACTAAATCTATACTATTTCTAACTAATCTTAATTAAATAAAATTCTAAATTAATTCTAATTTCTAATGACAAACCTAATTAGTTCTATTCCTAATAGTTAATTCTATTTCTAAAACAAATAAGATTCTATATCTAAATAAAACTCTATTTTTAATATATTAAAATAATTTTAAACTCTATTTAAATCTAGATTAAAACCTATTAAACTATTTCTAAAATCTAATTAAAAATCTAAATCTAAATAATAATAATAAAACTCTATTTCTAATTCTAAAACAAATTGCTAAATCTAAATTTTAAATCTATATCTATACAAATCAAATTAATAATAAACCACGAAAATAAAAACGAATGCAAAAAGGGGGGGTCGAACACCGAAACACAACAAAATTATCAGCACCGACTGAACCACCGGGAAGAGAACAAATTCCCTCGATCTGGACGTGGAACTCATCACTTGAACTGGTTAAAACATGAAGAAAGCGGCTGTAATCCCGATATATCTATCCTGGCTGATGACATGGACAGCATGCGAGAAATGATCGACCTAAATGATATGCAGATGAAATGTGAAACAAAAGTCAGGTTAAAAAGAAAAGGTTGGTCAAATTTTAGGGTGCAACAATTTCCCCTATTCAAATGACTTGGACCTAAAGGGATGAAAAGCGAACAACTTTCAGACATTCACGGTAAAAGATCGTTGAATACAAAAGAACCCAGAAATTTTCCAACCGCAAAAACAAACTGTAGAATGGTCCACCGGTGTGGAAAAAGAATCACTGGAGAAACTGTGTCTGATTGTTGTAAGAAAATGAGCTAACTCAACATCAATTAAAGAATAACGACACATATTCGGGAGAAACATTTGCTAATACGCAGACATCCGTTAATTAAAACAGGCATCGAACCCGAGGGCCGGCTCAACACGAAATTGAAAAGAGAATCCACCAAATCACAAGAAGAATTCCGCTGGGGAACACTTGAATAAGTAAACTCTGTTAGGGAGAATGTGACAAGATGAACACATCTGCTAAGGATTCTTGCTGGGGTCTGGATACCGCGCTAGCTCAAGAAGAACACCAATATTTGCTAGGGTCTGGATACCATACAGGCTTATGAAATACACCGATATTCGCCGGGGTCTGGATACCGCACAGGCTAAAATAATAAACCAACATTCGCCGGGGTCTGGATACTGCAAAGGCTCATGAAATAAACCAACATTCGTCGGGGTTTGGATACCGCACAGGCTAAAGAAATAAACCAACATTCGCCAGGGTCTAGATACCGCACAGGTTAAAGAAACAAACCGGTGTTAGCCGAGGTTCGGATACCGCACGAGCTAAAGAAATAAACAGGTGTTAGCTGGGGTATGGATACCGCACGGGCTAAAGAAATAAACTGGTGTTAGCTGGGGCCTGGATACCGCACAGGCTAAAGAAAAAAACTGGTGCTAGCCGGGGTTTGGATACCGCACAGGATAAAGAAATAAATCGGTGTTAGTCGGGGTCTGGATACCGCACGGGCTAAAGAAATAAACTGGTGTTAGCCAGGGTCTGGATACCGCACAGGCTAAAGAAAAATACCGATATCAGCCGAGATCTAGATACCGAACAGGCTCAAGAAAATACACTGATATCTGTCAGGGTCTGGATACAACACATGCTTGAAAGAATTTAACCAACAAACTCTTGTCGGGGTCTGGATACCACACAGGCTCGAGAGAATACGCCGTTAACTCTTGCTGGGGTCTGGATACCACATAGGCTCGAGAGAATACACCAATATAAATAAGATGAACACATTTGTCAATAACTCTTGCCGGGGTCTAGATACCACACATGCTTGAGAAAATTCACCGTTGTCTGCTGGAGATACATCTGAAAACAAAAGGTAACAACCTGGCTTATGCTTCGAATGAGTATGCTTGAAAATGGCGTAATGCTCCATACGAAATGGAAATGCTACGCGTTTGGGAGGATGCGATGCACAATGCAAATGAAAATAAACCACTCCAGAAAAATAAATGCTGAAGAGACGAAGCCAACTCCACTGGGGACGACCGGGTGCCAAGTATAATTGGACTTTTGCTGGGGAAAACAAGCCCTAGATAGCCTCTGAAAAAGAAATTCCCCGGGAAAAACTGCTCTGCTGAGAATAAAATCACTCCGCTGGGGATCAAACCAAACTCTGCTGAGGAAAATGCCTTGAACGACCTTCCAGAATACAACTCTTCTGGGGGAACAAAACACTCAACCGGGGAGAATAACCCTGGATGGCTTTCGAGAATACGACTCTACCGGGGACACCACTCTGCTGGGAATTACTCCACTCTGCCGAGGATTCTACTTTGCTGGAGATTAAGTCCGATCTGTTAGGGATAAAGGATAAGATTCATCAACATCAACCTCTGCTTAGGGAATTGAGTCAGTATCATAGACTCTATGGGGAAATAACACTAAACTCATCCCACTGCTGGGGTAATAATCCCAAATACCTGCTGGGGATAAGTGCATATTATCGCAGGTGGAATACTCCCGATCTGAGATCATCACCATGGGGAATACAAAATCTCTACTATGGAGAAGTGAGATCAATCGAGCCTCGTGTCGGGGAATGTGATAGCATGTGAGCCACTAGGCTTTTGGTTTAGGGATGGGACCATGTTTATGGTGATTGGATGTATCAGTTACCAATGAATGTGGATTTTAAAGGGGAATTACCAGACGAGAACTGATATTCAAAGGTGGACTACCAGATGAGAACTGGTGGCAAGAGGTTAAGTTGTCAGACGAGAACTGACTTCTAGTTTTGAATATCAGACGAGAACTGATTTCTGGTTTGGTATCAGACGGGAACTGATTTTATGGTTTTGCAGACGAGAACTGGACTTTGAAACTGTGTTTGCCAGACGAGAACTGGTTAAACAGTAGGCTAAAGAAAGGGTGACCAGATGGGAACTGGTTTTAAAGCTGCCATGTACCAGACGGGAACTGGTGTTTAGTGATGGGTTGACCAAGCGAGAACTGGTTTGAAGGTTTGCCAGACGAGAACTGGGCTTTGGAAGTGATTTTGGTTACACGGTTCAGGCTGTAGGATGACGATCCAATGACAGGAAGGCCTTTTCAGAAGGTTCATATTATTTGCTGAGGATGACACAATTCCCCGACACTCAACTTTTGCTGACGAAAATGCACTCGCTTGAGTAACTTGCCCCAGTGTGGTTCAACTTGCCCCGGTCTGATCTTTGGGAAAGTTCACCTTGAAAAGAAAATAGCTTGCCATGAGACAACCTTGAGATGGCTTGCCCCATAATCTGTACCATGAAAGGATTCATCCTTGATTAACTGACTCCCAGAGTAATTGGCTTCAATGTACTCTTAAAATGACTTGCCCCTGAATGAGCATTGAAGCGACTTAACTTGACCTGACTGAACACTGAAGGATCTTCCCTCAATCAACTAAATCTCCAGGTGACATGACCCTGATTGGCAGAGTCTCGAGATTACTCACTTCTGATCAAACGATTCTTGAATGATTTACCCCATAATAAACCAATGCTTAGGCATTTGTCTCAGACTGATTGATTCCAAACTCTTCATATGCCAATGCCCCAGATCCAGACTGCTGAATGATCTAGTCCTGTTTGATCGCTCCTTGTTGGAATTTCCTCCATGTCAACTACTGACCTGCAATTAAAATTGTTTGTTCACGAATGGTAATTTTAATGCGGTGTTCATGCAGATTTTGAAAGAAATGTCACTTATTAAGTGTCGTGATAGTGAGACGAGTGGACCATTTTGTCCAAACGTTGTGCTAACTTGATTGGTGTGAAAGACATAGCAAGGATAAAGACACCGATGCTGATGAGTAGCAAATATGTGAGGAGTCAGTTTACACAACCTTGCGATAGTATGCTTTCAGAATAAACCCTGCCTCAATTAGGTCTTTCGAGGGTTGAATCATGGTCTGGTTCACGGTTATTGAAACAAAGGATATTAGGCTCAAAGTATGATTTGTACCCACCCTTTCTCCGTGATGATATCCAATCCTACGTTCAGTTAACTAGGCACAAGCGCTCACCCTCAAAAGGTTTGTCGAATGGTAGAAGTGATGGTTAAGGAACCCACAAGGTTTTTGGAGTGACAGTTACCCCTTTTGTCTGTTGTGTCTATAGTCACACGACTTTGTTCTTGTTCGAGGATTTTCTTTTGAGATCCTTTCTTTATTCTTTTGTTCCCTAATTTTTGCATGGGCTGACTCTTTTTGAGTTATGTTTTTTTTTCAATTTTGAAGTCCAGCGGGATTCCCCAAATTTTCCTAAGTTTTTGCTTTCCAGCTTTTCTTTTTTAACTTAGCAGGCTTTTTCTTCTCTTTTTTTTTCTTTAAAACAGGTCGTGTGACACTGACTGTCTTGATTTCTCCGAAAGGGTTATGACTGTCTCACTCCGGATTGGTGAGGTTTAACCATTGTGATTGATGAGGGACGACCTCTTGAGAGGGATAAGACGTGATTGGTCCTCGAATGGGGACACTCCTCTATAAAATTTGAACGCTCGGTCAAACTAATTGACAACTACACTGCCCCAGGTTAAGATGTGAGGGTTTGAAAGTCCAAAATAAACTTCTACTTCTACGCTCGAAGTGTTTAACTAGGGACTAACTCCTTATCTCTCCGGTGTTTGGGGGATTTGAAACAATGCATGTACATCATCAGTAGGATTCTATCCGAAAGCATACGATCAGCAATTATGGGTATTTTGTTTTCGTCATCCTCCCCCCAATCTTTGCTAAGCAACAGTGATAAAGTGGAGTGGATAAAAGGTGCATGTGTCTGTGCTTTGTGATAAATGAGCGAATGCGACATGATTGATTTAGAAAATGCATAATCACTTCACTAATATTACCATAAAAAAAACAATGTTTAAAAGCAAGTAGCAATTAACAGGAAAGAAACTACAAATGCAAATGATAAAAAGCCCCAAGGGCTGTCAATGTTGAGGATGTCTGCCTGTCTGGACCACTGGATTTTTGAGATGACCCTCGGAATCTGCGAGCTTAAACAGCTGAGAGGTTGTCATGAACAACCAAACTTCCCTCTGGAAAAGATATGCACCATTTGTCAATCAATTGTTGTACCTTGGCTTGGAAGGCTTTGTAATCTTCGGTTGAGTGCCCCATGGATCCGCCATGATATCCACACTGAACATGGGGGTTGTACCCAAGAGGGTAAGGTTCTGACACAGTCTTAAGAGTCTTAGGCTCCACCAATGAGTTCTGAATCAGATGCGGCAGAAGCTGACTGTACGACATAGGGGCTGGATGAAGAGGAGCAATCCTTATTTCCACGTAAGAGCATTGTAGTTCAGGGAACCAGGGAAAATAAAATATGGGCGGACTAGAGAGACAGAAGAATGGAAGAAGGCGGAGGAAGGTGGCTCACCAAGATTTCACAATCTTGTGCCTACGTACCTTCATAATGCAATGAGGAAATCAGAGCCTACATAGTTCGGGGAACTAATGCAAAGAAAGAAAAACGAAAAAGAAAGAGTCAGCGTCAAAGCCAAGAGCAAAAGAGAAAGCAGGACCCACCAGGGGGATGTAAAAGGAATGGTATCAAAAGCAAGAAAGAAAGGCGAACTCAACTATGAGAATGTCGTGCATTACATGAGAAGTGTTCAAAACTTTAAACAAAGCTGATCTGTGTGCGGGAAAGCTCATGAGTAAGGATAATATTGAAATCCTTGAAGGAGCTCATCCTAGCTAATCCACAATCTTAAAATTGCTCTTTTTAATTATCTTGAGAAACTCTTGATCATGCATTACCTCCTTGCTTTTGGTAACATCCATAGATGGAGTGAATGGAACTAATGCAGCGGTAGATGCCCCTTCTTTCACAATAGGGGTTCTTGAAGCAAACTTCTCCTTGGGAGGAATAACAGTTGGAACTTGCATTGACTTAGATACGACTTTTGGAGCAAACACTCACCCGCTACAAGTCATCCCTATAGTCTGCTTCAACAACATAAGGATAAGGATAATACGACATATGAACCATGGGAACCTGATACTAAGGAGATGCCTTTGCCATCACAAGATTCGCTTCACCTTCCTTCTTCTTTGAATGACTGCTCTGAGGTTTCTTGGTTGGTTATTGACTAGCTGTACTAGCAATTCTACCAATTTTTTAGCCCATTCTCAATCCTTTCACCAATAGTCACAATATTAGCGACATTTGATGAAGATCTGCCAATCATTTTCTCATAGTACAACCCTTTTAAAGTGCCCATGAAAATGTCAACCAACTCATTGTCAAAAAGAGCAGGCCGCAAACAAGAAGCCATCTCACACCACCTTTGTGCATATTCCTTTAAACTTTCAGTCGTACACTGAGACTGATTTTGCAACTGCAATCTGGTAGGAGCCAAATCGATATTATACTTGTATTTCTTCCAGAATTCTTCTGACAAGTCTCTTCATGAGTGAATCTTGCTACGCTCTAAACCCATATACCAATCCAAATAAGCTCAAGACAAGCTATATTAGAAACAATGAACCAGCAATTCATTATTGTCAATGTAGGACGCCATCTTCCTACAGTACATGGTTACATGACTGCAAGGACAACTCAAATCTTTGTACTTAGGTAGCTCTGGGATTTTAAATTTCTGCGGCAACACGACATTGGGAACCAAACACAAGTCTTTGGTTTCCATGCCA
This sequence comes from Lathyrus sativus, assembly GCA_963859935.3. NCBI lineage: Eukaryota > Viridiplantae > Streptophyta > Magnoliopsida > Fabales > Fabaceae > Lathyrus > Lathyrus sativus. The sequence goes on along the minus strand of OZ012740.1, from coordinate 123,126,354 downwards.
AAAGTAGAATAACCTTCAATCGCTTGGATTCTTTCATCCAACAACTTATACTCAGCAGATCTATTATGATCAGTAGGCCTGGCAAGAGCCTGAGGATTTGGAAACTGTGATGCGGCTGGAGAAGGTATTTATGGAGAAGCAAACTAAAACAGATACACCAACCCATAATTCATCATCTGACCAACATTCTGACCCATCTGAAAACTATATATATAACCGGCAGGAAGTACCACAGCAGTAGAAGATGCCTTAGGGTAGGGCATTCCAGCATGAACATTCTGAACAACAGTTTGAGCTGGTTGAGACAAAACCAGAACATTAATAGGAGGACCCCTATACACATAGCCGTCTTCATCAAGAATCTCAATATCAACTGACACAGGAGTCTGACAAATCTACGCCTGAGGAATCCCGTTATCATCATGACTCACCACAAGAGGTGGAAGCGGAGTAGGCATGCCCCAAGGGCAGGCAACAAAATTACCATTGGGCATGGGTGCATCAAAAGGTTGATAAGGCTCAAAGGCACTACCACTAGCAATCTGTGGAGTGAAATTAAGAGGCATTTCCCTTGGAAAGGCAACATGCATTCTATTCAAACTAGACTAAGAACTTGGTAGGTTGATAATAAATTTAACAACAATCTCAACTAGTGATTCGACAAAAACAGGAGAAGAAGTGATAACAGAAGGAGGAATCACAACAGGAGTGACAGTAGTAACATCAATAACAGTTGCAAAAACAGAAGTAGCAACAACGACGTCCTTCTGAGCACGAAGGAACTTCATGATAACATCCATGTTAGTCTGAAATTGATCCATCCGACCTTGAAACTGAGCCAATGTGTCTTTGTAGGAAGCTTTCTCTTGTTCGATATCAACCATGATCTTGGACTTGCTTGAGCGAGTGAAATAGCGATGTCGAGTCGTCATCTTGGTACAAGGCGAAGACGGACAATGTAAGCATTTTGGTTTTATGGTGAAGGACATACATATGAATATGATTGAATACAACGTATGCAAAAATAAATTTTTAAATTCCAGGAATTTGTGAGCTTTATCTTTGTTAGCAATATTCATAAAGCATATAAGTAAAGGCACAAAGATAAATTGGCAAGAAAAAATCTTCATTCAAATAATGAGGTAAAGAAGTACAAGTTCAAATACAACTCAAATATTTACCTTCTAAGGTACAACAAGATGAACATGAATCCTATCAAAGGCAACCCTACAGACAGACAAGAAGTGAAAAACAACCCAAGGAGTCTTGTGCGGTAGCACATCAGCATATGCATCACTCAACAACCTTGGTAGATCCTCCAATGCATGCTCAGAAAATATGGCTAGACGACCATGCCTCTCACTCTAATACTTTGCATCGTTCATGAGGTTGCGTAATAAAGAATGATTAGGTCCATGAAGAAGATTCTGTAGAAATGCCTCTTTCTGATCCAAGAGGACTTATAGATGACGGCTCTGGTGCTTCCAATGAGTACTCTCCAAATGAGATTGATTGATCTCCTTGCGGCTCTAATGTACCTGATCCTACAGTTTCTGAATATCACTGAAGACTTTTTCGAGCTTGTCTTGATGTTGAGAAAGGTCTTTCATCAACTAGTCAGCACAATCCTATTCACTCTATAGCTTTGTCTTGTACTCTGATAATATTGCTCGAAGATCTATAAGTTACTTCTTATAGTTCAACTCATCCTTATGGGCTTGATATTGAGTATCAGCAAGTTGTCTCTTCTTTGAGGCAAGTCCGTCATAAGTACTCTTCAAAGCATCACCTATCTTCCTACGCTTGTTCTGTTCAAACTCCACCTCTTTGAACATGAGCTCCCTCTTCTGGCGAAGATCCCTCTGTAAGCTCTCCTTCTCGGATGTGACTTTAGCAAGGTTGAGACGAAGATCGACATTCTCCTTCTTCAACATCTCAATAGTCTACTTAAGTTGATCAACTTCTGAAGGAGGAACAATGGCAAGTTCAGGAAGCTTGACATTCATGGAAGGCTCAAAAGGAAATAGTAGCGAGATCACTTGGTCTCGTTCCTTAACCCATTGTGTGTAGTCTTCTTTCTCTATGCAATTCTTCTTGCCCAACTTATCTCTACCTTCACAGTGAATTTGTATCCATGCAGCACTAAATCTCTTCAGCAACCCCATGTCATCAACCCCTTCATGAAAGACGAATTCTTCCACTACCTCAGGATCTGGTTTGTCAAGCATCGGACACCCCGACTGACGGAAGGCAATCCTTAGGTTGTAGTTAGTTCCTCCCTTTGTACCCAAGAGATGTACATTAGAGAATTTACCACAATAAAGAATGACCTTGGTACCATCGTAGGCTCGAGAATACCAAGAGATATCATTAGCAGTAAGAGACATGATCCTTTGAGACCACTTGAGATTTCTACTACTCTCAATGAAAGGACCTTTTTGCGGAAGATGATACATGAACCATCGATACAACATAGGAGCACAACATACAATATTTCCTTTCTTCTTTTCATTCATCGAATGAATAGAAAAATAGGTATCAACAAGAAGTGTAGGAACAGGATTCTGGGACAAGAATATACTGATGGCAACTTGATCTACAAAATCCTCCATGTTTGGAAACAAGATGATCTCATATATCAGTAAAGAAAACACGGCTTTGAAAGCCTTCAGGCTTCCCACTTCAGCAAAAGAAATGGCCTTGTCGATTAGAAACTTCGAAGCAAACCCTCGAATACCTTTTCCTTTGGTCTTGAGATTGTCTTCCAAAACCTTCTTACTAAGGCCAAGAGCTTCAGCAATAAGAGAAAACTTTGGACAAATGCTGGTGTAGATGAAAGGAACCTGACTCTTGATCTCAAACAGCAAGATATGAGAGTACTCCTCAAGTGTAGGTGCTAACTGATAATCTTGGAATGTGAAACATCTAAGTGACAGGTCATAGAATTGAACAAGTGTATGAATAGGAGTAATTTTGACTTTAGTGTTAAGAATGGACAAAAGATTTCCATAGTTATCTCTGAAAATACCCTTGTTGTCTTCAACTAGAAAAGATGCCAAACCCCTCAAAGTCTTCAGCTTAGGCTCCATAAACTTATAACTAAAGATACCCTTGCAACCAGTACTCACCATCTATGAATATGCCAACAAAGAATAATCTTTTGAATAACCTGGAAAATGCACATGCAATTTTTTATAATGATTATGATGAAATGGTGTTGCACCCTAAAATTTGCCCAACCTTATTCACTTGGTTTATGTTTCAATATCATTAGCATTTGCATATAGAGTCATGTACATAGGTTACTCATCTGCATAGCATAAGCATAGCAAGTCATCCAACAGGGGACCAATCATTATTCTCATCTATAGAGACCTATCAAGAGGTTATTATCCAAATTCAATCTCATTCAAGTCATCAGAAAGAATTTGAAGGCTGGGAAGTCAATGGATCAAGCATTGCATCCATCTCCTATCTGAGGGTCTCTGAGTATCAACAAGAAATTGGGAGCTGTGGGCTGAGCATGGAGAGTATGTAGACATTATGGGAGCCTTAGAAAGTCATTTGGAGAAGGAGACAAGTCATTGGTGTAGTCACAAGAGTTGTGGAGGAAGACAGTCAACTAGGGTTTCATCTGGGTCAACCCTGGGTCAACCCTAGGTCAAAGGATTGATTGAAAGGCATTGAGGGCTATTGAAGAGATGTGGGGTTCATCATTCGACATGAAGAATAAGGATATGATGATATGCTAAGAAGAAATCAAGAGAAATCAAGGAGAAGAGGAGTTTCTAAATTAGGGTTTCTGTGTAAAATCCCCTAGTTTAGGTCAAATTTCCAAGCAAGATAAGTCAAAATGCAAGCTTCAAATGGATCCTTGGTCAACATGAAACTTGTAGAGGATCTCAAGACCTTTAATTTTAGTGGTGGAAGACATCAAGGAGATTTATGGAACTCAAGTTATGGTCCTTGCAAGTTACAGGTCATCTGAGGTATCTGAAATTTTGTCTGTGAAAGTGACTTGACTTCCAAGCAATTTTTACCCCTCAAGGAGACTTCAAATCAATTTCTGGTCAACATAAGAGTTGTTCCTAATTGTATTATCTTTCTAGAATGGTATATTATTCCTTCATATTATTTGTGGAACTCTACTTATGGTCTTGGCAAGCAAAGGGTATTTTGGTCATTTGAGAATTACAGGTCATTTCAACCTATGCCCAAAACTCATACAAGGATGCTTCAAATGGAAAAATCTACAACATCAAACTTGTTCCAAATGACATTTTGAGTCTAGGAAAGTGACCATGAGAGATTGGAAAGATTCATAGCACAAGGTTTCAAAATTGTTGGATTTAATGAATAAAAATGGACTTAAAAATGAGATTTTTCATATTTTGGCCAAATGAAGCAAAATTATAGGTCATTTTGAATGGAAAGATCATTTTAAAGACATTGGCTAAAGTAGAATTTTGAGCTCAGTTCACATTTTGGGAGTTATTCATGGTTACTTGTAATGGAAGATACATAAACCAAATCCAAAGGAAAGAATGCAAGGGAAGCTTCTCCAAGTTTCTAGGAGGTTCTAAGGACATTTATATATTGATATGAGATGGTTCATGCCATGGTTGGTGATCTCATTTTCTCAAAATCACAAGTTTCAATCACTTTTTCCAATTTGCAAAAGCATCACAAACTCTCTCAAATTCTCATCAATTTCCATCTCTCTTGATTTGATCATCATCATCATCATTCAAGGATCAGAATTCACATATTCATTTGGTGGAATTGAGCAAGAATCGTGCCATAGAACTTTAACATCCAAGGTGCAAGAACTTTGGGATTGCTGAATTCAGAAGGATTGGACAAGATTCTTTGCATACAGAATTCATAATCCAGTTCCTTGATCATTTTCCACTCATCACAAGCATCAAATCCAAGGATTTTAGCACCTGTTTTCAAGAATTTGCACCAGGTATGTTTTCCTTCGAATTAGCTAGCATAGTGATCATGGCATAGGATTGTTAGTGTATTAGAGACCTAGGTGGTTAGGTGATGATTTTCACAGAGTTTGGAGAAGTTTAATGGAGGTTGCTCATAGTGCACCAAATCTGTTAGGATTGATAACTCATAGTTGGTGGCAAGATAATCCTAGATGAATGGCTCAGGTTGATTAGCATGGCTTGTAGATCATTTTAGGGTAAAAATTATGGAGAATTGAAGCAGTTGATCTCAGGTGTTAAGGGTGGATTCTATCTGTTCTACCTATCGGGTTCCCTTATTGGCTGAGTTTTAGAAGGAGTTGATGCTATGGTTGTGTAGAGGGAAGAAAATGGATCGTTTTTGCTTTTTGTACCTTGTGATTTCATGGTGAGTGGAGAGAACACGAAGAGATGGAAGAAGCATGCATGAGACTGGTTTTTTCTGAAACCCTAGATGATAATTGGGGACGATGATGGATAGCCGTGAGATCTCTTGTTTGACCCTGACTTTCAATCTAATCCAACGGCCGTGGTTTGAAGTTGACAATGGAGGGAAACCCTGAAGGTGCTACGCACCGTTTCATTAAAGCCTTTCTGATGGGCTTTGGGATTTCATTGCTAATAACACCCTCCCAAGCGCAGGCCCAATGATTTTAAACTGAGGAAATTGCTATTTGCACCGTCTTGTGGTTTTTTTGATTTTTGTTTAATTTCTGAGCGCGTATGGGCCTAAGCCCTTTGATATTCGCACCTCCCAGCTGGTGGCCCACCTGGGTCACAACTTGAACGCCACTGATATTCCCACCTCCTCCTTCTATTTCTCTATATTTCAATTTTTAATTTCTTTTCATTTTCATGCATTTTATAAAAATCATAATAAATCATAAAAACCTTATTTTTTAATGATTCTTTTTGCATTAATTTCTTCAAGATGTCTAGAAAATTATAAAAAATAAAAATTGCATTTTATTTTTTATTTGATATTTTTCCCATATTTTCCAAATAAATGCCTATTTTAGGTGTTTCATTTCATACATGAATTTGTTGATTTTTGTTCTAATAGCTGCTTTAATATTTTTAGTCCATTATTTTTAGGTTGATTAATAGACATTTCTAGCTTGTACATACAATTTAGTTCTCATTTTTAAGACTTAATTTTAGGTGATTAGTTTAGGTGTGAACAACATGAATAAAATTAGGGTTTTAAGTGGCAACTTAGGTGAATAATTTCATTTCCCTTAGGACTTAGAGATTGAATACTTTAGCTATGGGACTATAGGGACTATGGGTAGTTATTAGACCCCTTAGAAAAAATCAGGATTCCCCTACTGCTATTAGTATATATTGTCTGTATTTGACTGATTGGTGTGGTGTGCCCTCTGGGGATTATTGTTTGTTTGTGTGGGTATTGGGATTGCTTGGGGATTGGGAGAGCTGAAGACTTGTGATGATGAAGCCATTGGAGATCCAGAAACTGAAGACCAACTTCTAGAGTTGGAGAGGAGATTCCTGCTAGCAGCTGTTGAGGAGATTAGGGTTTAGGAGCTAGGCAGAGCTCTAGATTAGAAAGCTTGTTTCTCAAACATGGAATGCCTTGTCTGCATCCATCCTTTCCCTATGATTCAAAGTCTCTTTCAAATATCCACCTCCTTCCTTTGGAAGGATCAGTGAATGTATTTGAAAGATAGAACTTTTGAGGGGAAACTTTCTGTTTAATGTTAACAGTTAATGAACCACCCTTGGTAGGTAATTGACTGTCTGACATTCCTTCATTTCATCTGGTTAACTGATATTCCTCCTGGAGTTTGGGACTTGAAGAAAAGCCATTGTAGACTGAAGATTGATGATCAAGACCTTGCTTGAAGGTTGTGGAGATGGTGAGTAATGCTTGCTGGAGCTTGTAGCTGATTGGAGATGACTTAAAGATAGGTGTTGATGCAGAGCTGTTGTGGCTGTTTATTTTTGTTGTATTTCATTCTTGATGTATTGATTGGTTTTCCTGACTGTATTGTTTGCTGTTTACCCTGTTGGGTGGAAAGTGAAGTCTGTTCACTTTTGCCTATTGTTTTTCAGGTTCGAGGTTGAGTGGGACTCCCTTGCCTCGCTTGTATTGTTGCATCCATGCATTTTACCGCTTTACTGTATATATGTCTGATATTGTTTCTGTTTCCGTCTATTCCCTTAGGATCTCTGTTTCTCTCTGCGCAAGAGAGGAGCATGATAGACTCTAGGTCTTAACCCATGCATGATAACATTAGGTTAGTTTGATTCCCTTCGCAACCGTAGGTTAGAGTTCTGTCTCTTCTTCCTCAAAACAAACAGAAAAATACAATAAAATTTCAAACATAATAAAAACACTTCTTCCGTAAAAGAATGTGAACTCATCAAAACGTCGTTTTGGTCCGCCGGGACTGTTAATCAGAAAAACCTTTTTCAGAAGGAATAAAATCAACCAAGACAGACTTGTGTCGTACGTAGCCCGAACTACGTTTGCTCTGATCTTTCATGCTGTATGAAAGTACGTAGGCATAGGATGCGATATCCTAGCGAGCAACCTTCCCCTCCTTTCCCGTAGGTAGGCGAACTACGTTGACTCTGATTTCTCGTTCCAGACGGGAATACGTAGGCATAAGGTGCGATACTTTGCCGAGTCATTTTATTTTCTTTCAACCCCAGACCTTTAGAGTAGATAGAATAACAATCCATACCCGAAGACAAGCGTGGATCCCGTCGAGTACGACGGACGTGAGGGGTGCTAATACCTTCCCCTTGCGTAACCGACTCCCGAATCCAGGTTTTGGTTGCGACGACCATACCTTTCCCGTGTTGTGCGAGGTTTACTCTGAGCGTTTCCTTTCCCTCCCTTGGGATAAATAACGTGCGGTGGCGACTCTTCTGTTCAGCCGGCCCCGATTTTCGCAGTAGCGACAACTGGCGACTCTGCTGGGGATCCAACGTCCCCTGGCTGCTAAGGATTGCGATAGTTCTTATGCATTTGGGATCCAACGTCCCTTAAGAGAGTCAATCCTAACGCTTGTTTTCCCGTCGAGGATTTTGTATGGATTTATATTTCTGACCTTTATTTTCAGTTTTATATTGATTATTATTGCTGTATTGGGGTGTGATGGGTGGTTCTATGATTGAGAGATAAGCCGGACCTGGGCTTGAGTGCACCTAGAATTAGAGTAGAAAGTAGTGGGCGCGTGCCGGCTTTGCTTGCATTAGTGTCTCATGAAATCTACACTCGGACGAGGTTCTTCTGGTTGACTTCTTTTTCTACCCTTTGGGTCGAAGGGGTTGTTGGTCAGCTGAATTGTCGACTCCGGGAACCGATCATTTGGAAGTTGGCTAAGTGAGGCCTCTTCAGGATTTGATGATGCCACTCCTTCTGGGAATCGTATCATCAACCCTGAAAGTCTGTGACGCCGACGACCGCATAGGATGCCATACCTTTGTCAGTTACTAGGACATCCACCTGTGAGAGGGTTTGGGGTTATGCAGGTAACTAGACCTTCAGACTACCGGTTTGTTCCTTGATCATAGATCCTGGATATTTATGGAGAGTTCTGAGGTCTGTCAGAGACCAGTTGGAGGGTTCTGAGGTCTGTCAGAGACCAGTTGGAGATGTGATTTGAGGTCTGCCAGAGACCAGTTGGAGTTATGGTTTGAGGTCTGTCAGAGACCATTGTCGGAGCTTTGTTTTAGGTATATCTGAGGCCAGGGTTTGAGGACTTCTATAGAGTCTATCTGAGACTTCTTGACATGGTCCAGGCTATTCAGCTACGGCATTTGGCCCCTGTTGCATGTTACTTGCATTGCATTGTTGCATACCCATTATCCTTGCATCCCATTAACGTGTGTCTGTGCTGCAGGTGCATTTGCATATCCTCCGATTCTAGTGCCCAGACTTCTGAGTATTGATTATGGCTGGTTTGAGGAAAACAATTGCGTATAAGCTGCCTTCACCTGATATTGCTCCTCTGCTTGGTCTGATATATCTTGCCGATGAGGAGGTTAGAAGAAGCTTCAGAATGAGTCATGGGAGATTACTGAGATTAGTCTGCAAGCCCACTGCTGATGAGATGAACGGGCTGTACACCTTGATGCAGTTCTATGACCCCGCATTGAGATGTTTTACGTTTGCTGACTTCATTCTAGGGCCCACCATTGAGGAGTATGTGGAGTTTACTGAGCTACCGGTGCAGAACAAGGTTCCCTTTATTCACTCTGCTGCTGAGCCCAAGTTGGAGGACTTAGCCAAAGCCTTGCATATGGACGCTGCAGAACTATTATTGACTTCTTGGCTTGGGGTTCCAGGTTTCTCTTTTGATTTCCTAGTTGGCAAAGCTCAGGAGTATGCCAAGAACGGATGTTGGGTGGTTTTCAACGCTATTTTGGCTCTATGCATTTATGGAATTGTGCTGTTCCCTAACTTGCCCAATTTCGTAGACTTGGACGCTTTCCATCTATTCGCTGCCGGCAATCCAGTGCCAACGTTGATCGGAGACTTCTACCACTCCTTGCACTACAAGAACGAAAACAGAAGGGGAAAGGTTGTTTACTGCTGTGCTCCTCTATTGAATATGTGGTTCAAAAGTCATCTTCCCATGAAGGGGTCTTTTGTGGAAAGTGCAACCACCGCTAGCTGGTCAGAGCGCTTGATGAGGCTATCTTCAGAAGACGTCGAATGGTTTGATAGATATCTGCTGGGATCTGAGCTTATCTTCAGTTGTTCTGGGTACCCTAATGTGCCGTTGATAGGAAGAAAAGGGTGTATCAACTACAACCCATCGCTGTTGGTCCGTCAGTTCGGATATGCGCTGAAGAACCCGCCAAAGGAGGAGGAAGTACAAGAATCTCTATACTTCACCGGTGAGTTGAAGGGGGAGCTACTAGCCAAGCTGCAGCATGCCTGGACGCGTATTAACCGAAGAGGGAAGCCGTTGCTAGGGAAGAACGACTGTCAGGCTTATGCACCTTACAGAGTTTGGATCCAGGAGAGAGCAAGTCAGTTGCGGATGCCATTCCCAGATGTACCAATCCTTGTTCCTATTCCGGTAGCAGAGCCAACTACTGTTTCCATGGAAGCCTACGAGCAAGTTGTGAAAGAAAAAGAAGCCTTGATGAAGATCAACGAAGGGTTAGAGCAAGAGCTAGCCCAGATACGCAGCGAGAAAAACAAGGCCGTCCATGCTTTCCAACAGCAGATTGAGCTAATGAATAGGCTAGGGGCTGAGTTGACTGAGGAGAGGAAGAAGCGCGAACGTCTGGGGCAAGAGTTCAGAAGCTCCCATGACATGCTTGAATCCAAGAAGAAAGCGCTTGACATTGCCCACCGAGAGATCTCTTCTTGCAATAAGACCTGGAATGCCACGCTCACCAACAATAAGAAGAGGGAAGATAAGTTGAAGCAGCAAATTTCCGACCTCGAAGAGCAATTGAAGTCCAGCATCAAGAAGTGCGAAGAAGAAGTGATGACCCGGTACAGTCTCCAGAATGCGCTAAACAAGGCCATCAAAGGCAGAGATGAAGCTGTGTCTCAGAAGCGTAAACTAGAGGATCGCTTCGGAGAGGGGGCATGGGAAGAAACTGCTGAAGACGTGCGGCGTGTTCTTAAGAAAAGAAACCAACTTGTTGAAGGGCTGCTGGATCGACCAAGCCATCCGAAGACCAAGAAGCTGCTAGAAGAGTACCAGACTTATGGGAGGATTTGATCATTTCATGTAGTAACTTGTATGCTTTATTTGCATAGTGCTGACCATCACCAGGATTGTTGGTTGAGGTCATGCTTTCTCTTTGTACTCTCAGTGACATTGTATTCTTGGCTCATTGGTTTCTCTGCAATATATGAGGCTTTCTGTGATTCAACTCCGATCTTTGTAATGCTTGCACCGGCACCTTCACACTAGAATCGGGGAATGAATTTCCCTAATGCACAGACACACATTGCATTGCATTCATATTCATATTGCATTACAGGTAATCTTTGGATGGTGTCTTATTTCCTGCTCTGTACCAGGTATTTCCAGGATTGCAGATCAGCACCCGCACCGCTATTCCACTCGCACCAACTGTCGAAGAATCATGGATCAAATGCAGAGCGAGATGCAAGATGTGCGCGAGAAGCTAGCTCTCTTTATGCAGACCATGGAAGCTATTGCAAAAGGTCAGGAGAATTTGCAAGCCATGGTACAACCGCTGTTGGCCCGAAATGCTGGTCACGGTAACGAGGATCATCAGTCTGTACGAGTCAATACTGTTCATGGAGACGGCACTCCCACGCCAGTGGCTCCACCTGTAGTCAATATACCTGCTGCTAATGTCAACAACGCTACCGCTGCTGGGAACGGTAACGTCGGAGTTGGGAACGAGACGGCTGTCCATAACGTTGGGCTTGGTGATGTCAACTTGGGTGATAATATGGGAGGCAACGGCTTTGGCAATGCTGGATTCGGGTTCAATGATCAGGGATTCGATAACGCTGGGAAATATGGTTTCAATGCTCAAGGCTCTGGGCAAGATGGTTGTGGTGTGGCCAATCAGGGTTACGGAGGTTTCGGAAATGGAAACGGCAATGGGTTAATGGCTTTTGGGCCTGGTGGAGGTGTTCAGGGATACGGCAACAGAGGCCGAGGTCCGGTGATGAATCAAATTAGAGCTGGCCGCAATAATGAATATGATGGGTATGGAGCTGGGAATGGTATGTGGCAAGAAGATCAGCAGGAGGACGCTTTTTCCGGCGGAGGCTTCGAAGGGCCGATGGATAACTCCCAGAAGATCAGAATGCTGGAAGAGCAGATGAGGGGGGTCCTGAACCAAAGTGCTGTAGGCTTGGACATGGCAACAATGGGTCTGGTACCTGGCTTGAGGGTGCCAATCAAATTCAAAGCTCCTACGTTTGATAAGTATAAAGGGGACACATGTCCGAAAGTGCACGTACGGGCTTATTACAGAAAGATGTCTGCGTACTCAACTGATGAGAGAATGCTAATGCATTTCTTTCAAGATAGTCTGTCAGGTCCTTCCTTAGAGTGGTACATGGGGTTGGAGCCAACTAATATCAAGACATGGAAGCAATTGGCAGAGGCATTTGTAGCTCACTACAAGTACAACAGCGACTTGGCGCCCAATCGGGTCCAATTGACAGGGTTGTCGTAGAAGAAGGGAGAGAGCTTTAAAGAGTACGCGCAAAGGTGGCGTGATATGGCTGCCAGGGTCCGCCCTCCTTTAGAAGACAAGGAAATGAATGACATGTTCATCGGCACCTTCACAGGCTTGTTTCATGACATGTTGTTTCATACATCTCTGGCCAGTTTTTCAGACCTAATTCTGATGGGAGAAAAGATTGAACGTAACATTAAGCAAGGAAAGTTCCAGGCTGAGGAATCAACTGCATCTGGCAGTAATAGGAAGGCTTTTGGTGGGCGCCGTCAGGGTGAGGCAAGCGCAGTGTTTGGAGGCCGAGGCCGAGGCCGAGGCAGGGGACGAAACCAATATCATCAGCCGCAGCAGGTGGCGAGTGTTACTATCCCGTATCAGCAACCACTTCAACAACAGCAACCGTTTCAGCAGCAGCCAATGCAACAACAGCAACAGCAGCAGCCACAGCAGGGGGCACAGCAGGCTCAGCGAAGATTCCAGGGTGGTAAACCAAGAAGAGTGTTTGAGAAGCCTCCCTCAACGTATGCTGATTTGTTGCAGACATTGTTGGGTTTGAACCTGGTAGAGAAGAGAACTCTGGCACCGATAACGGGAACGCCTCCGTATGGTTATGATGCAAGCAGGCACTGTGAGTTTCATTCTGGGGCTCCGGGCCACGATATAGAGGGTTGCCATGCTTTTAAGCACGTTGTGCAGGATCTCTTGGACAATAAGGCTATCAATTTTGGAACGGCAGGGCCGAATATAGTGCAGAAGCCCATGCCTAATCATGGGGCAAACGCCATTCTGACTGAGGAAGGGTTGGATCTGATTATGAATGTCGATGATTTGAATACGCCGCTGAGCGAGATAAAAAGCAGATTGTTGCAAGGGCTGTTTATCCAGGGTGTGACGAGTACTGCTTGGAATGCTGGACCCTAGCTGGGGGGTGTAATGACTTAAAGAAAGGTATCCAGGCTTTAATTGATGGAGGCACATTGCAGTTTGACAGATCAGCAATTGAAGAGCCTGCAGGGGCAGTAGCAGATAATCAGAGTGATGTGGCCACTGTAACGATTCCTCGAAAGATAATCACTATCGCAGCACCGGTCCAGCGACCACCGATCACCATAACTAGGGCCGAACCGATCCCGTACGAAAACACAAAAGCAGTCCCATGGTCCTATGGGTTGGAGGTATATTGTGACGGGATAAAGATTGATGTTAATAAGCAGCCAGCCAAGACTGTGGACAACGTTGTTGGTTCAGGGGGTATGACAAGGAGTGGTAGGATCTTTATATCACCTGAAGTGGAGGCCGAAAGACTAGCAAAAGGAAAGGGGAAGATGGTTGAGAATGTCCCAGTGCAAGCAAGCGAAAAAGAAGCGGCATCGAAAGAGGTAGAAGAGTTCATGCGCTTGATTCGAAAAAGTGATTATAAGATTGTGGAGCATCTGCAACAGACGCCGTCCAAGATATCTATCCTGTCGTTGCTACTATGTTCTGAAGCTCATAGAAATGCTTTGTTGAAAGTCCTGGATACTTCCTTCGTACCCCAAGACGTCTCCGTGAATCAGCTGGAAGGAGTGTTGGCACATGTGAATGCAGGCCACAACCTGGGCTTTACCGACTTCGATTTGACCCCAAAAGGGAGAGATCATAATATGGCGCTGCACATATCTGTCGAATGCAGGGGATCAGTAATGTCGCATGTATTGGTCGACACCGGATCGTCTTTGAATGTGATGCCCAAGAAAGCGATGATGAAGCTGGATGTCAGAGGAATCCTGTGCACGCCCAGTGACTTGGTAGTTAGAGCGTTTGACGGCACGCGAAGAACAGTCTTTGGATCGATAACATTGCCTCTGCAGGTGGGGCCGGAGGTGTTCGCCACGGAATTTTATATCATGGATATACAGCCTGCATATAGCTGCCTGCTCGGAAGACCCTGGATCCATGGGGCTGGGGCAGTCACGTCTACCCTGCATCAGAAGTTGAAATATATGGTCGGAGACAGCGTAGTCACCGTATGCGGAGAAGAGGACATCCTGGTCAGCCATCTGTCATCATTTAAATATGTGGAGGTCGACGGAGAGATCCACGAAACACCCTGCCAGGCATTTGAAGGGTTGCGTATCAAGGACAAAGGTCCCGAGCCGAGCAAAGTGTCAGAGATAGCCGTCTCGTCGTATAAAGAAGCTCAAGCTCTAGTGGAGGCAGGAGAAGCAAAGGGCTGGGGCAAAGTGCTGGATATTCCTGTGAAATTGGACTGGTTCGGGCTGGGATACCAACCGTCGTCGTCAACACCTGCTGTGGGGGCACCCCGTTTCAGAAGGCCAATTACCATCTCTGCCAGTGGAGTATGTCATGAAACCATTAATGCTGCTTCGGAGTCTGACGAAGGAGACAACGACTGTGATATGGATCCTGGATTCAGCCAAGCACGCCAGGACAAGGACTGTGCAACTGGTCTATTCAGGAGCTTGTTCCTGTGACTCTTAAACAGTAATGCTTTGCTTTATTAACTGTTGAATAATCTGATGTCTTGCCCGGGGCATCAGGATTTGCTTAGGCTGTGTTGTTATGAACATTGCGTGTTAATCATTAAATAAATGGCGTTTTTTCATGTGCAGATACAGTAATCTCTGTCTTTCTTATTTTTGTATTTTTCAATAAAATGGAAACATGGTTATTCTCTTTATACGCATTTTGAAGCACTTAACCATTCCTTTTGCAGGATAACATTTTCAGATGACATCCTTGAACCACCTATGACTCGTCCCGACTTTGAGCATCTGGTATTTCAGGCCGAAGAAGAGGTTGTCGAAGATAGCGACGTTCCTGAAGAACTGTCTTGGTTGGTGAAGCAAGAGGAAAGAGCCATTCTGCCTCACGACGAGGTCATCGAAATTATCAACTTAGGGTCGGAAGGGGTTGAGAAGAACATTCGTATCGGTGCCGCACTGCAGAGCGATATCAAGCGAAGACTGGTTGAAATGCTCCGAGAGTATAGTGATGTATTCGCTTGGTCGTATGAGGATATGCCAGGGCTCGATACAGACATGGTTGTGCACCGTCTACCACTGAAAGAAGAATGCCCGCCCGTCAAACAAAAGCTTCGCAGAACTAGACCAGACATGGCAGTAAAGATCAAAGAGGAAGTTCAAAAGCAGTGGGACGCTGGTTTCCTGGCTGTGACAAGATATCCCTCATGGGTTGCTAACATCGTACCAGTGCCGAAGAAAGACGGCAAGGTTCGAATGTGCGTGGATTATAGGGATTTGAATAAAGCAAGCCCAAAAGACGATTTTCCGCTTCCTCATATTGACGTGCTAGTTGATAATACTGCTCAATACTCCGTATTCTCCTTCATGGATGGCTTTTCAGGCTATAATCAGATTAAAATGGCGCCAGAGGATATGGAGAAGACTACTTTCATAACGCCTTGGGGAACATTTTGCTACAAAGTGATGCCCTTTGGTTTGAAAAATGCTGGGGCAACATATCAGCGTGCGATGACGACTCTTTTTCATGATATGATGCATAAAGAGATCGAAGTTTATGTTGACGATATGATTGCCAAATCCCAGACGGAGGAAGAGCATCTGGTGAATCTGCTGAAGTTGTTTAAAAGGCTTAGGAAGTTCAGGCTGAGGCTGAACCCTAACAAATGCACCTTCGGGGTGAGATCGGGTAAACTGCTGGGTTTATCGTAAGCGAAAGAGGAATAGAGGTCGATCCTGCTAAAATAAAAGTGATTCAAGAAATGCCGACGCCTAAAACAGAGAAAGAGGTACGCGGGTTTTTAGGGAGGTTGAACTACATCGCCCGGTTCATATCTCACCTAACGGCCACGTGTGAACCATTATTCAAGCTGTTGAAGAAAGATCAAGTTGTAACGTGGAACGAAAATTGTCAAAAGGCGTTCGATAAAATAAAGCAGTATTTGCAGGAGCCTCCTATTTTGATACCCCCAGTGGCAGGGAGACCTTTGATCATGTATTTGACGGTTCTTGAGGGAAGCATGGGTTGTGTTCTCGGTCAACATGACGAGACAGGAAGAAAAGAGCATGCGATCTACTACTTGAGCAAGAAATTTACAGATTGTGAATCTCGATACTCAATGCTGGAGAAAACTTGTTGCGCGCTAGCCTGGGCCGCCAAGCGTTTGAGGCAATACATGCTGAATCATACAACCATGCTCATCTCGAAGATGGATCCTATCAAATATGTATTCGAAAAGCAGGCGTTGTCAGGGAGAATTGCCCGTTGGCAGATGGTCTTGACTGAATATGACATCCAATACGTCTCGCAAAAGGCTATAAAAGGGAGTGTGCTGTCTGAGTATCTGGCGGAGCAGCCTATTGAAGATTACCAATCGATGAGGTTTGATTTTCCTGACGAGGATATCATGTACCTAAAGATGAAAGATTGTGAAGAGCCGTTGCCAGACGAAGGACCAGAGTTGGGTTCCAAATGGAAGATGATATTTGACGGAGCTGTGAATGCTTACGGTAGCGGAATAGGGGCAATCATCACTACGCCACACGGGTCGCACATCCCGTTTACTTCCTGATTGACCTTTGCCGTTACCAACAATGAGGCCGAATACGAAGCTTGTATAATGGGGCTTGAAGAAGCTATTGATTTGCGAATCAAGAACCTGGACGTATACGGAGACTCAGCTCTGGTGGTGAATCAAATCAAAGGGGAATGGGAGACGCGTCAGCCCAACTTGATACATTACATGAACTATGCAAGGAGATTGTTGCCTTTCTTCGACAAGGTCGAATTGCATCACGTACCGCGGGCAGAGAATCAAATGGCTGACGCCCTCGCCACTTTGTCTTCCATGTACAAAGTCAACTTCTGGAATGAGGCTCTCAGAATCATGATCTCTCAGTTGGACAGACCAGCTTACGTATTTGCTATTGATGAGGCATCCGATGACAAACCGTGGTATTTTGATATCCTTAATTTCCTGAAGAACAAAGAGTATCCGGCTGAGGCATCCAGTCAAGATCAGAAGACTCTCAGGAGATTAGCGGGTAATTTCTATTTGAATCCGGATGGCGTCTTATACAGAAGAAACCACGATTTGGTGCTGTTGCGTTGTGTAGACGAGAAAGAGGTGAAGCTACTCATGGAGGAAGTACATGAAGGTACCTTTGGTACGCATGCCGGTGGGCATGCTATGACAAGAAAGCTGCTGCGGGCAGGTTATTTTTGGCTGACTATGGAAACTGACTGTTTCAAGTTTGCGAGGAAGTGCCACCAGTGCCAAATCTATGCTGATAAGATCCATGTGCCGCCGAGTCCTCTGAATGTGATGCCATCTCCTTGGCCATTCTCGATGTGGGGAATCGATATGATTGGAAAGATCGAGCCGATAGCTTCTAATGGGCACCGGTTCATTTTAGTAGCAATCGATTATTTCACCAAGTGGGTAGAAGCGGCGTCTTACGCAAATGTAACGAAGCAAGTGGTGGCCAGATTCATCAAGAGAGATATCATTTGCCGATATGGGATTCCCGAGCGGATAATCACGGACAACGGTTCAAACCTGAACAACAAAATGATGAAGGAGCTCTGTCAGAATTTCAAGATCGAACATCACAACTCCTCCCCTTACCGACCCAAGATGAATGGCGCTGTCGAGGTGGCCAATCAGAATATCAAGAAGATCGTTCAGAAAATGGTGGTGACCTATAAGGATTGGCACGAGATGCTACCTTTTGCTTTGCACGGTTATCGTACGACGGTACGCACATCGACCGGGGCAACCCCGTTCTCGTTGGTATACGGAATGGAAGCGGTATTACCATTGGAAGTGGAGATCCCTTCTTTGAGGGTATTGCGAGACGTTCAGCTAGACGAGGCAGAATGGGTGAAAGACAGGTTGAACCAATTGAGTTTGATGGACGAGAAGAGGCTAGCTTCTCTAGCATACGGTCGTTTGTACCAGAGCCGAATGAAGAAAGCATATGACAAAAAGATACATCCGCGAAGCTTTCAGACGGGCGACCTTGTGCTGAAAAGGATTCTTCCGCCGCAGGCAGATCATAGGGGCAAGTGGACCCCTAACTACGAAGGGCCAAACGTTGTCAGGAAAGTCTTTTCAGGAGGAGCGTTGTTGTTGTCCACCATGGATGGTGAAGACTTTACGTCGCCTGTGAATTCGGACGCAGTTAAAAAATACTTTGCTTAAAATAGACCCGCTGGACAGAAAAAAGAGAGTCCAGGCAAAAATGGGGCATCCTGGCGAACCAAAAACAGAATGAAAGGTTCGGGCAAAAGTTAGGGATAAAATTGAAAAAATGTACACCCGCGAAGTTGAAAACCTACACTGGGCAGCTTCGGCAAAAAAGGGTATCCCGGTGAACTGAAAACCCGTAAAGGGCGGTTCACGCAAAAGTTAGGGATTTGAAAAGCAAATGACTGTGGTCCGAATTTGATACTGCGGTGAGCATCAGTGCGGGAGAATACCTGAGGGGTCGATTATCAGATACAACCGCTTCGGAAGTATGGATACCGGGAAAGCATTAGAGTCGGATGAGTCATAGGAGGATCAGTTCGTGGTGTTCGTCTGCACCCCGTTGCCAACATGTGTATAAAATTTAATTTGTCAAAATATTTATGCTTCCTGTGCATACTTGTATATCTGCTTTGCGTAGCTTCCTCTTTTCAGGAGTTACATCCCGTGTACAAAAAATTCCGCCTATTCAGGGGCCCAATCAATAAAATATGTTATTCAGTACTTGACGCCGGTTCTTTACTGTTTTGTGCATGATAAAATGCCTAAGTTTATTGAAACTAGCATGTGTATAACATCACTGGCCCTTGCCAATGATTGCTAAAGCTTTGAATTAACTGAAAATAACGTCACTAACCTGAATCGATTTGGTTGTATAGGCTGGTCTTGTCTTGTTTGTGTTGTTGCAGGTTTCATAGCCGTACGAGGAAGATGATCAAGAGACTGCAGTAATAAAAGACTCAACCCTCACGCAGGTCATGCATGTGCCTCCTGAAGAAGGATCGAATTCCCTAGCTAGTTGTAGCCTATCCGGAAGGCATGCTCCAGTAAAGCCATTTATCCGCAGCAGAGTTGGCGATTCTATGATTGTAGGTTGTATTCAGACAGTGTATCTCCAAACAGAGCGGTTTAGCCGTAGAAGATTAATATTTGTGAGCTGTATTCAGGCAGTTTACCTTTCCCCGCAGGGTCATTTACTCTCTCCCCCAGTGGAGTCAGTTAATTTTCCCCAAGAGAATCATCCCATCCCCATCGGAATTCTCTTTGCAAGTGTTTTCATTCCTTCCAGTGGAACTCGAAGATTAAGACTCTCCCCGACAGAGTTGGTGGTGCGCCCAGGCATTTATTTTGTCAAAATACCGTGTGATATCAGTTCACTATCCAGCAGAAGCCCAATCATACTTGACATATCTGCTAGTCTCCAGTAGAGTTATATCCCCCAACAGGGCGTTACTTCAACGAGGTGTTTGGTTTAAGTTCCCAATTTCCCAGCGGGGTTGACTTCACTCTTCCAGCATTTATTTTGCTGGAATAATTCTGTAGCACCCTGCTATCCCCAGCGGAGTTGGCATTATCTTCAGCATTTATTTTGGCTGAAGCAGTTTCTGTACCCAGCAGTTCGGGACTGCATTTGCATTGGCATATAGTGTCATATTGGCATCGGCATATAGTGTCGTACTTGCATCCACCAAATAAAAGCGTAGCATTTCCATGTCGAATGGAGCATTGCATCATTGTCGAACGCATGCATTTTGAAACATAAACTAGGTTGGATGACCTTTTGTTTCAAGTATTGTTTCTCTTGCAGGTAGAGAGAGCCCTTGCTCAGGTGAATCAATAAAACATTCAGGATCTCGACGTGAGACATTCGACGAAGTGTCAGCTTTGGCACTACTCACCACAGAGTCAGCAGGATAAATTTCTCTTTGTCCCTAAGCAGAGTTATTTATTTCCCCGCCAGGGTACTTGTTGAAGTTTCTCTAGTCCGACCAGCGGATTGTTTCCTTCAAGGTTGTTGTTACGTCCGCATTAAAAGGTTTCATGAACCAGAATTTCAGAGGCTACCGCCAGTTATCAGAACAGGCATCCGGTAGTTTGGTTTCCAAATATCCCCAGTAGAGTCAGCCTCAAAGTTGTTGTAACGTCAGTGATAAGAAGTTTGCGGACCAATGGAAGGATGAGTCCTAACGTGGACAATTTCTTGACAGGTTTTCTTCGTGCTAGAAAAGCGGAGTCCTAACGTGGACAGTTTTAATTCCCCGGGCTGATGGGAGGTGCTAGTCCTAACGTGGGCAAGTTCGATTTCTCAGGATTGATGGAATGTGGAGTCCTAACGTGGACACTTCTTCCAGTTTGACGGTATGTGTTAGTCCTAACGTGGACAGCCTCGGGTTCTCGGTATTGATTGAGTGTAGGGTCCTGACGTGGACAAGTTTATCCTTCTTCGTGTTGTGGGCAGAGTATGAGTCCTGACGTGGACACAGTCTTATTTCCCCAGCAAGTCAAAGACGCGCAAGTCCTGACGTGGACAAGTTTATTTCTTCAGCAGGTTGAGATATAGGTCCTAACATGGACAAGTTTTATCTTCTCAGTAAGTCAAGAGGCGAGTCCTGACGTGGACAAGTCAAGACGAAACGAGAGTCTTGACGTGGACAGGTCTATCCTTACGTGGAAGGAGATTGGTTTCCTTACGTGGAAAGAAGACGAATTCCTTACGTGGAAAGATGGGAGTCCTTACGTGGACAAATCAGAAAGAGTTTCCTTACGTGGAAAGATTGATTCCTTACGTGGAAAAATTTAGTCCTGACGTGGACAGATTAAGAATTTTATTCCTTACGTGGAAGAAGATTGGTTTCCTTACGTGGAAAGATGATATATTCCTTACGTGGAAAGATTGAGTCCTTACGTGGACACCTCAAGTGGGAGTCCTGACGTGGACAGATCAAAGTTTGATTCCTAACGTGGAAAGACTGAGTCCTTACGCGGACATATCAAGATTGATTCCTGACGTGGAAAGAAAGAGATTATTCTTGACGTGGAAGAGTGTAGTCCTGACGCGGACAGTTCAAAGAAGTTCATTCCTTACGTGGAGAGATTGGAGTCCTTACGTGGACAAGGCGAGGTGAGCGTTGGAGTCCTTACGTGGACGAATCAAAATGTGATTCCTTACGTGGAAGGGGAAAAAAAGAAGAAGAGGTGAGTCCTAACGCGGACAATGTTATTCTTGACGTGGAAGGGTCTATTCCTAACATGGACGATTTATTCCTGATGAAATGCAGACAAATAATCCCCAGCACGGTCGCACGAGATCAGTGGGTTGCCGTAACAGTCAGATTCAGCTGATGAATGTCGTGCCCCAAGGGGTGGCGCAGTTTATTTCTGCGGTTGGCAAATTTCCAGGTTCTTAGTATTCAACCGTCTCGTACCGCGAATGTCTGAAGGCTCCAGGCTCTTCACCCAATCGGGTCCAAGTCGCTTGAATAGGGGCAGCTGTTGCACCCTAAAATTTGCCCAACCTTATTCACTTGGTTTATGTTTCAATATCATTAGCATTTGCATATAGAGTCATGTACATAGGTTACTCATCTGCATAGCATAAGCATAGCAAGTCATCCAACAGGGGACCAATCATTATTCTCACCTCTAGAGATCTATCAAGAGGTTATTATCCAAATTCAATCTCATTCAAGTCATCATAAAGAATTTGAAGGCTGGGAAGTCAATGGATCAAGCATTGCATCCATCTCCTATCTGAGGGTCTCTGAGTATCAACAAGAAATTGGGAGCCGTGGGCTGAGCATGGAGAGTATGTAGACATTATGGGAGGCTTAGAAAGTCATTTGGAGAAGGAGACAAGTCATTGGTGTAGTCACAAGAGTTGTGGAGGAAGACAGTCAACTAGGGTTTCATCTGGGTCAACCCTGGGTCAACCCTAGGTCAAAGGATTGATTGAAAGGCATTCAGGGCTATTGAAGAGATGCGGGGTTCATCATTCGACATGAAGAATAAGGATATGATGATATGCTAAGAAGAAATCAAGAGAAATCAAGGAGAAGAGGAGTTTCTAAATTAGGGTTTCTGTGTAAAATCCCCTAGTTTAGGTCAAATTTCCAAGCAAGATAAGTCAAAATGAAAGCTTCAAATGGATCCTTGGTCAACATGAAACTTGTAGAGGATCTCAAGACCTTTAATTTGAGTGGTGGAAGACATCAAGGAGATTTATGGAACTCAAGTTATGGTCCTTGCAAGTTACAGGTCATCTGAGGTATCTGAAATTTTGTCTGTGAAAGTGACTTGACTTCCAAGCAATTTTTACCCCTCAAGGAGATTTCAAATGAATTTCTGGTCAACATAAGAGTTGTTCCTAATTGTATTATCTTTCTATAATGGTATAGTATTCCTTCATATGATTTGTGGAACTCTACTTATGGTCTTGGCAAGCAAAGGGTATTTTGGTCATTTGAGAATTACAGGTCATTTCAACCTATGCCCAAAACTCATACAAGGAAGCTTCAAATGGAAAAATCTACAACATCAAACTTGTTCCAAATGACATTTTGAGTCTAGGAAAGTGACCATGAGAGATTGGAAAGATTCATAGCACAAGGTTTCAAAATTGTTGGATTTAATGAATAAAAATGGACTTAAAAATGAGATTTTTCATATTTTGGCCAAATGAAGCAAAATTATAGGTCATTTTGAATGGAAAGATCATTTTAAAGACATTGGCTAAAGTAGAATTTTGAGCTCAGTTCACATTTTGGGAGTTATTCATGGTTACTTGTAATGGAAGATACATAAACCAAATCCAAAGGAAAGAATGCAAGGGAAGCTTCTCCAAGTTTCTAGGAGGTTCTAAGGACATGTATATATTGATATGAGATGGTTCATGCCATGGTTGGTGATCTCATTTTCTCAAAATCACAAGTTTCAATCACTTTTTCCAATTTGCAAAAGCATCACAAACTCTCTCAAATTCTCATCAATTTCCATCTCTCTTGATTTGATCATCATCATCATCATTCAAGGATCAGAATTCACATATTCATTTGGTGGAATTGAGCAAGAATCGTGCCATAGAACTTTAACATCCAAGGTGCAAGAACTTTGGGATTGCTGAATTCAGAAGGATTGGACAAGATTCTTTGCATACAGAATTCATAATCCAGTTCCTTGATCATTTTCCACTCATCACAAGCATCAAATCCAAGGATTTTAGCACCTGTTTTCAAGAATTTACACCAGGTATGTTTTCCTTCGAATTAGCTAGCATAGTGATCATGGCATAGGATTGTTAGTGTATTAGAGACCTAGGTGGTTAGGTGATGATTTTCACAGAGTTTGGAGAAGTTTAATGGAGGTTGCTCATAGTGCACCAAATCTGTTAGGATTGATAACTCATAGTTGGTGGCAAGATAATCCTAGATGAATGGCTCAGGTTGATTAGCATGGCTTGTAGATCATTTTAGGGTAAAAATTATGGAGAATTGAAGCAGTTAATCTCAGGTGTTAAGGGTGGATTCTATCTGTTCTACCTATCGGGTTCCCTTATTGGCTGAGTTTTAGAAGGAGTTGATGCTATGGTTGTGTAGAGGGAAGAAAATGGATCGTTTTTGCTTTTTGTACCTTGTTATTTCATGGTGAGTGGAGAGAACACGAAGAGATGGAAGAAGCATGCATGAGACTGGTTTTTTCTGAAACCCTAGATGATAATTGGGGACGATGATGGATAGCCGTGAGATCTCTTGTTTGACCCTGACTTTCAATCTAATCCAACGGCCGTGGTTTGAAGTTGACAATGGAGGGAAACCCTGAAGGTGCTACGCACCGTTTCATTAAAGCCTTTCTGATGGGCTTTGGGATTTCATTGCTAATAACACCCTCCCAAGCGCAGGCCCAATGATTTTAAACTGAGGAAATTGCTATCTGCACCGTCTTGTGGTTTTTTTGATTTTTGTTTAATTTCTGAGCGCGTATGGGCCTAAGCCCTTTGATATTCGCACCTCCCAGCTGGTGGCCCACCTGGGTCACAACTTGAACGCCACTGATATTCCCACCTCCTCCTTCTATTTCTCTATATTTCAATTTTTAATTTCTTTTCATTTTCATGCATTTTATAAAAATCATAATAAATCATAAAAACCTTATTTTTTTAATGATTCTTTTTGCATTAATTTCTTCAAGATGTCTAGAAAATTATAAAAAATAAAAATTGCATTTTATTTTTTATTTGATATTTTTCCCATATTTTCCAAATAAATGCCTATTTTAGGTGTTTCATTTCATACATGAATTTGTTGATTTTTGTTCTAATAGCTGCTTTAATATTTTTAGTCCATTATTTTTAGGTTGATTAATAGACATTGCTAGCTTGTACATACAATTTAGTTCTCATTTTTAAGACTTAATTTTAGGTGATTAGTTTAGGTGTGAACAACATGAATAAAATTAGGGTTTTAAGTGGCAACTTAGGTGAATAATTTCATTTCCCTTAGGACTTAGAGATTGAATACTTTAGCTATGGGACTATAGGGACTATGGGTAGTTATTAGACCCCTTAGAAAAAATCAGGATTCCCCTACTGCTATTAGTATATATTGTCTGTATTTGACTGATTGGTGTGGTGTGCCCTCTGGGGATTACTGTTTGTTTGTGTGGGTATTGGGATTGCTTGGGGATTGGGAGAGCTGAAGACTTGTGATGATGAAGCCACTGGAGATCCAGAAACTGAAGACCAACTTCTAGAGTTGGAGAGGAGATTCCTGCTAGCAGCTGTTGAGGAGATTAGGGTTTAGGAGCTAGGCAGAGCTCTAGATTAGAAAGCTTGTTTCTCAAACATGGAATGCCTTGTCTGCATCCATCCTTTCCCTATGATTCAAAGTCTCTTTCAAATATCCACCTCCTTCCTTTGGAAGGATCAGTGAATGTATTTGAAAGATAGAACTTTTGAGGGGAAACTTTCTGTTTAATGTTAACAGTTAATGAACCACCCTTGGTAGGTAATTGACTGTCTGACATTCCTTCATTTCATCTGGTTAACTGATATTCCTCCTGGAGTTTGGGACTTGAAGAAAAGCCATTGTAGACTGAAGATTGATGATCAAGACCTTGCTTGAAGGTTGTGGAGATGGTGAGTAATGCTTGCTGGAGCTTGTAGCTGATTGGAGATGACTTAAAGATAGGTGTTGATGCAGAGCTGCTGTGGCTGTTTATTTTTGTTGTATTTCATTCTTGATGTATTGATTGGTTTTCCTGACTGTATTGTTTGCTGTTTACCCTGTTGGGTGGAAAGTGAAGTCTGTTCACTTTTGCCTATTGTTTTTCAGGTTCGAGGTTGAGTGGGACTCCCTTGCCTCGCTTGTATTGTTGCATCCATGCATTTTACCGCTTTACTGTATATATGTCTGATATTGTTTCTGTTTCCGTCTATTCCCTTAGGATCTCTGTTTCTCTCTGCGCAAGAGAGGAGCATGATAGACTCTAGGTCTTAACCCATGCATGATAACATTAGGTTAGTTTGATTCCCTTCGCAACCGTAGGTTAGAGTTCTGTCTCTTCTTCCTCAAAACAAACAGAAAAATACAATAAAATTTCAAACATAATAAAAACACTTCTTCCGTAAAAGAATGTGAACTCATCAAAACGTCGTTTTGGTCCGCCGGGACTGTTAATCAGAAAAACCTTTTTTAGAAGGAATAAAATCAACCAAGACAGACTTGTGTCGTACGTAGCCCGAACTACGTTTGCTCTGATCTTTCATGCTGTATGAAAGTACGTAGGCATAGGATGCGATATCCTAGCGAGCAACCTTCCCCTCCTTTCCCGTAGGTAGGCGAACTACGTTGACTCTGATTTCTCGTTCCAGACGGGAATACGTAGGCATAAGGTGCGATACTTTGCCGAGTCATTTTATTTTCTTTCAACCCCAGACCTTTAGAGTAGATAGAATAACAATCCATACCCGAAGACAAGCGTGGATCCCGTCGAGTACGACGGACGTGAGGGGTGCTAATACCTTCCCCTTGCGTAACCGACTCCCGAATCCAGGTTTTGGTTGCGACGACCATACCTTTCCCGTGTTGTGCGAGGTTTACTCTGAGCGTTTCCTTTCCCTCCCGTGGGATAAATAACGCACGGTGGCGACTCTTCTGTTCAGCCGGCGCCGATTTTCGCAGTAGCGACAAATGACATGTAACAAAAGAATCATTAAGCCAAGCACAATCTGAACAATCAATGCTACACAATCTGAATATGTGCATACAATTTTGTGTTGGTGCAAAAATCTGACGTGCGTGAGAGAACAAAAAGGTATGAAGAGTCCTTGTTTCCTACAAAAACCTAATATCCTTCTCACAGGTATGATCTAGACACAACAAGGTGGTCCCTAGAAAGGTCTCCCAAACCATATGACTCAAGTGAAAACCCCCCTCCATAGCGAATTCTCGCAGAACGGAAGTATTCACAAGTGACAACCCAACGCACAAAATACAGGCATCACGACTATCCACGTTTTATCCTATGTGCATGCTCAGGCCGAGTGATATGACTTATCTCTCCAATAAAGCAAGCAAAACATAAAGATAAACACCCAAACAAAATCAAAAAGCAAACAAAACTAGGTGAGACCCCAACTTGCAAGCGCAAGGACTCCCCAGTAGAGTCGCCAACTGAAGCTAGCGGGATTATACCTGAGTGAATTGCACACTCAAAGATACAACAGAGTCACCACCAAACTTTATTTTTTCCCAAAGGATAGGGAAGATATCGATAAAACTCAAGGGAAGAGAAAATGGAAAGAGGGTCGGTTATGCGAAAGGAAGGTACTACCACCTTACGCATCCGTCGTACCTGACGAGAACCATTTTGCTTGCTTCTAGGATTGAATGGTTATCTATCTAAAGGCTTCCAGCTAAAAAAAGGAAAGAAAATAGATAGAAATAAATAAAGTGATCACAAAGGATTGAGGCCCTCGTGCCTACGTACCTTCATAGTGTAATGAAGAAGTCAGAGCACCGTAGTTCAGAGAACCAGGGAAAAGAAGATCTGGGCAGACTAGAGAGACAGAAGAATGGAAGAAGATGGAGGAAGGCGGCTTACCAAGATTTCACAATCTTGTGCCTACGTACCTTCATAGTGCAATGAGGAAATCAGAGCCTACGTAGTTTGGGGAACTAATGCAAAGAAAGAAAAAGGAAAAATAAATAGTCGGCGTCAAAGCCAAGAGCAAAAGAGAAAGTAGAACCCACCAGGGGGATGTAAAAGGAATGGTGTTAAAACCAAGAAAGAAAGGAGAACTCAACTCGGGAGCGCGAAAGCAAGGCCAAAAACTCTGCTGGGGAACACAAAAGAAAAGTGATAACTCTATTGGGGATTCGGTGCATTAACTGGCAGACAGTGATTAACTGAAGAAAGGTAAGAGCAAGACTTTGCAGGAAGAGTAAAAAAGGAATAGTGTCAATAGATAAACTTTGATAAACCCAGAGAAAGAGAGAGTATTGAACCAAATGAGGTGTTAACTCTAAGAGGATTGCAGTGTATTAATTGATAAACAGCGGTTAACCGAAAAGAGAAAGGAATTGGCTTTAAGCGGTAGATAGCGATCAATCAAAAGGACAGGTGTGGAACCAAACAAAGGTCGTGATCTAAAGAACGACACACTGACTGAACAAGCAGTACTCGACTGAAGGAGAAAGGTATTTGAACCGAACAAAGGTTACTAACCAAAAAGTGCAAGTATTTGAACCAAAGAAAGGTTGCTAACTGTAGAGGATTCAGTGTTTAATAGAAGGATTGTGGTTAACAAAAAAAAAGAGTAATTAACCAAGAGAAGGTGATTAACTCAAGAGAAACTCAGTACGTTAACAGACAGATTGTGGTTAACTGAGGAAAAAAAGGGTGATTGGTTCTAACAGGTGGACTATGATCGACCAAAGGATAGGGGATTAGCCGAGGATTGGTGATTAACCTAAATAAAGACTGGTTTTAATGTGCGGACCGTGATCAACCAAGGAAAAGGTAATTAACCCAAAGAAAACTCAGCATTAACAGGCGGACTGTGATCAACTGAGGAAAAGGAAAATAGTGTTTTAACTAATAGGAAATGATTAACCAAGAAAGAAGGAGAGAGAACCAAGAGAAGGCTGTGAACCCTGATGTGGACTAGGTTTTAACAGGAACACTATGTTTAACCGAAGAGAAAGGATTGACTTTTTTAGGAAGAAGAGAAATAGGTTTTAACTGAAGAACGGTTGATAAACCAAGTAAAGGGATTGTGTGTAAGTCTCCGGGGAAACCAAGGATGATAACTGGCCACAAGAGAAAAAAAACTATTGGATTGAAAGAAAGAAAGTACTTCCAAGAAAAAGGTTAGGGTACAAGTGATCAAGGATCGATTCGATTGGACAAACAGGGGAAACCACATTAAGGAGATAGAGACGTCAACTTCAATAATAATCTGACTTCGCCGTCATCTTCAATAATAATCTGACTTCGTCGTCATCTTCAATAATAATCTGACTTCGCCGTCAACTCTCAAAACAACCTGACTTCGCCGTCAACTTCAATAATAATCTGACTTCGCTGTCAACTCTCAAAGTAACCTGACTTCGCCGTTAACTTCAATAATAATCTGAATTCACCGTCAACTCTCAAAGCAACCTGACTTCGCCGTCCATTCCTAAAACAACTCGACTTTGCCGTCAATCCTCAAAATAATCTGACTTTGCCGTCAAAAACAAACATCCAACATCGCCGCTGAAAAAAACTGAATTACTTGACATTACCGCTGAACAAATCGAATTACTTGACATCGCCGCCAAACGAAATTAGGATCATCCATTGACGATAATCACAAAAGAAATCCGCTGGGGAAACAACATGAGCCAGAGTCTAGCCAACACACGGGCAAAGATACTAATCATCTGCACGATTCACCTGAAACAAAGAGATAATGACCTGGCTTATGTTTCAAATGCACATGTTTGAATATGGCGTAATGCTCCATACGAAATTGAAATGCTACGCGTTTGGGAGGATGCTATGCGCGATGCAAATGCAAAGGAACCACATCAACAAAACAAATGCTGAAGAGAGGGAAACAATTCTGCTGGGGGGAAAACTGGGCACGTCTAGTGCCTACGGGCTCATGCTGGGGAATACAAGCCTTAGATGGCCTCCGAGAGGACTTCCGAGTAAAACTGCTCTACTAAGCATAAATCCACTCCGCTGGGAATCAAAATCAAACTCTGCTGAGGATGGAGAATAAACAATCTCGGGGGAGAAAACCAACCCACTTACTTGGCTGGGGATTAGGTAAGGAGGGAATCGATATCGACCTCTGCTTGGGGAAAATGAGCACAATACTCAACAATATCGACCTCTTCTTAGGGAAATGAATCAACGTCCCGGACTCTGAGGGGACAGGAGCTAATTGTTCAGACTCTGCGGGGGAAACGAAATTCTGCGTTCACTACACTACTAGGGATAAATCCTCATCCACCTGTTGGAAACGATCCTGCTCTGCTGGAGATATCAATCTCAACCTGCTGAGGATAACCTTAAATGTATGAAGTTTTGAACTGCCAGGGATGTGAGCATGCTCAGCTTGCGCATTTCCTTTAGATGAGAGTCCTCTGGAAAAGTTTCGAGGATGAGTGTCCTGCAAATGACAACTAAGCAAATATGTTTTGTGCAGCAAGCGTCATCTTACTTATCACCTATGACATTATTCAAGCGAAAAAACATTGTTTTGATTATGGTTGGCAGAGCCCACAAAGTTATGTATGCAAAGTTTTATCAAATACATTAGGCGTCTTTTGCAAACAAAACGGTAAAAGCTGAATCAAAGACGAAGGTTTTTCTGAATAGTATGTTTTATTGATAAATAGCCTGTAAATAGGAAAATTTACAAGGGGACACAACTCCTGAAATGAGAAAGCTGCGTAAGCAAAATACAGAAATGTACAAGAATATAAAAATGTCGGTATTGTGGCACTGACAACCATCATAGAACGACGCAACTATGACTCGCGTGACTTCGACGCCTTTCCGATGCTTCGTCTTCTGAAGAGATCGATTTGGACAGATGATTCTCGAGTCTTCCCATAATCCACTATGCTTTGAGGATCTACGCGCGGACCCAGTCGTTTGCTTTTCAAATCCCTAACTTTTGCCTGAATCGCCCTTGTGGGTTTTCGATTCACCGGGATACCCATTTTTGCCAAAGTTGCCTTTTCAGGTTTTCAACTTTGCGGGTTTACATTTTTTCTTTTTATCCTTCATTTTTTCCCGAACCTATCTTTTTATGGTTCGCCGGGATGCCCCATTCTTGCCTGGATTTTCTTTTTCCAGCGGGTCTATTTATGCAAAGTATTTTTTGACTGCGTCCGCGTTCACGAGGGACATGAAATCTTCACCATCCATGGTTGAAAGTAGCAAGGCTCCTCCGAAGAAGACTTTGCTCACAACATACAGACCTTCATAATTGGGAGTCCATTTTCCCCTGTGATCATTCTGTGGTGGGAGAATCTGCTTCAACATCAAATCACCTGCCTGAAAGCTTCGAGGACGTATCTTCTTATCGAAGGCTTTCTTCATCCTGCTTTGGTATAGACGACCGTACGCGATAGACGCCAACCTTTTCTCATCCATCAAACTGAGCTGATTCAATCTATTCTTCACCCATTCTGCTTCATCTAGTTTGACGTCAGCCAGAACTCTCAAGGAAGGTATCTCGACCTCTAACGGTAGGACAACTTCCATACCATACACCAACGAGAAAGGAGTTGCCCCGGTTGAAGTACGCACCGAGGTACGATATCCATGTAAAGCAAAAGGCAATATCTCGTGCTAATCCTTGTAAGTCACCATCATCTTCTGCACTATCTTCTTTATGTTTTTGTTGGCCGCTTCCACAACACCATTCATCTTCGGACGATAAGGAGATGAGTTGTGATGCTCAATCTTAAAGTTCTGGCACAACTCCTTCATCATCTTGTTATTCAGATTGGAACCATTATAGGTGATGATCCTCTCAGGTATTCCATATCGGCAGATGATGTCCCTTTTGATGAATCGGGCCACCACTTGCTTGGTGACATTGGCATAAGAAGCTGCTTCGACCCATTTGGTGAAATAGTCAATGGCTACTAGGATGAAACGATGCCCATTGGATGCAGTCGGCTCGATCTTGCCAATCATATTGATGCCCCACATGGAGAAAGGCCATGGAGATGACATGACATTCAAAGGACACGGCGGTACATGAATCTTGTCGGCATAAATCTGACATTTGTGGCATTTCTTAGCGTACTTGAAGCAATCGGATTCCATAGTTAACCAATAATACCCTACTCTCAACAGCTTTCGAGACATGGCATGCCCCCCTGCATGTGCCCCAAAGGCTCCTTCGTGGACCGCTTCCATAAGCAAATTCTCTTTTTTTTCGTCCACACATCTTAGCAGCACTAAGTCAAAGTTCCTTCGATAGAGCACACCGTCTGGATTCAAGTAGAAGTTACAAGATAATCTCCTCAAAGTTTTCTTATCTCGGGCCGATGCCCCAGGCAGATACTCTTGATTCTTGAGAAAGTTCTGGATGTTGTAATACCATGGCTTGCCATCAGGAGCTTCTTCTATCACAAAAATGAATGTCGGCCTATCGAGGCGTGAGATAATGATTCTTGGTGCATCGTTCCAGAAGTTCACTTTATACATTGAAGATAAAGTAGCCAAGGCGTCTGCCATTTGATTTTCTGCTCTCGGCACATGGTGAAACTCTACATGATCGAAAAAAGGTAGCAACCTTCTTGCGTAGTTCATATAAGGGATCAGATTTGGTTGGCGCGTCTCCCACTCTCCTTTGATCTGGTTGACCACCAACGCTGAATCACCGTAGATATCAAGGTTCTTGATTCTCAAATCGATTGCTTCCTCGATACCCATGATACACGCTTCATATTCGGCTTCGTTGTTTGTACAGGGAAATGTCAACCTAGCAGTGAAGGGTATATGCGTCCCATGGGGGGTTGTAATGATTGCCCCAATTCCACTTCCGTAGGAGTTAACAACACCGTCAAAGATCAATTTCCACTGGGAGCCTAACTGAGGACCTTCATCTGGTAGTGGCTCATCACAATCTTTCATCTTCAAGTACATAATGTCTTCGTCGGGAAAATCAAACTTCATCGGCTGATAATCGTCAATTGGTTGTTCTGCGAGATACTCTGACAAAACACTCCCTTTAATAGCTTTCTGAGACACATACTGAATGTCGTATTCTGTCAGAACCATCTGCCATCTAGCAATCCTTCCTGACAGTGCCTGCTTTTCAAATACATACTTAATCAGATCCATCTTTGAAATTAACGTGGTTGTATGGTTTAGCATATACTGCCTTAGGCGTTTGGCGGCCCAAGCCAGTGCACAACAAGTTTTCTCCAACATTGAGTATCTGGACTCACAGTCTGTGAACTTTTTACTCAAGTAATAAATTGCATGCTCTTTTCTTCCAGTCTCGTCATGCTGACCGAGAACGCAATCTATGGAATTCGCAAGAACTGTTAAGTACATTATCAACGGTCTTCCAGCCACTGGGGGCATCAGTATTGGAGGTTCCTGCAGATACTCTTTTAGTTTCTCAAACGCTTTCTGACAATTCTCATTCCAAATGACCGCCTGATCTTTCTTTAGTAACTTAAATAATGGCTCACAAGTGGCTGTAAGGTGAGATATGAACCGAGCGATGTAGTTCAATCTACCTAAGAAACCACGAACTTGTTTCTCGATCTTTGGTGCTGGCATTTCTTGAATTGCTTTGATCTTTGCATGATCAACCTCTATACCTTTCACACTGACGATGAACCCCAATAACTTTCCTGACCGTACGCCGAAAGTACACTTGTTTAGATTCAGCTGAAGTTTGAACTTCCTCAATCTCTCAAACAGCTTTAGAAGATTCGCCAGATGCCCCTCCTCCGTTTGGGACTTTGCAATCACATCATCGACATATACTTCAATCTTTTGATGAATCATATCATGAAAGAGAGTCACCATAGCTCGTTGATAAGTTGCCCCTGCATTCTTCAAACCAAAAGGCATTACTTTGTAATAGAATGTCCCCCATGGCGTGATGAAAGTCGTTTTCTCCATGTCCTCCGGCGCCATCTTAATCTGATTGTAGCCCGAAAAACCATCCATGAAAGAAAACACCGAGAATTGTGCGGTGTTATCAACAAGTACATCAATATGAGGGAGCGGAAAATCATCCTTTGGGCTCGCTCTATTCAGGTCTCTATAATCAACACACATCCTGACTTTGCCATCCTTCCTAGGTACGGGCAAGATGTTTGCAACCCACGAAGGATAATTGGTTACAGCAAGAAATCCGGCGTCTAACTGCTTCTGGACTTCTTCTTTGATCTTCACTGCCATATCCGGCCTGGTTCTTCTCAATTTCTGTTTCACAGGATGACACTCTTCTCGAAGAGGTAGGCGATGAACTACAATATCTGTGTCGAGTCCAGGCATATCTTCATATGACCAAGCAAAAACATCATTGTACTCTTGGAGTAACTCAACTAGTCTTTGCTTGACATCACTTTGCAGCGCGGCCCCTATCCTGACTTCCTTCTTATCTTCCTCAGTTCCCAGATTGACGACTTCAACTTCCTCCTGATGAGGCAGGATGACCTTCTCCTCTTGTCTTAACAATCTGGCAAGCTCTTCGGGCAGGTCTTCGTCTTTATCAATCTCCTCTTCCGCTTGAAAGATCGGATTGTCAAAGTCACACCGAGTCATAGGCGAGTCTGAGTCGATGGTATCTGAAATGTGAAACCTGCAATGATGATGATTTTATGCTTAAATGATATGCAAACAAATACAAACCACATTGCCATTTTATTGTTAGAAAATAAAAACAAGAAAAATAAGGATCAAAAATTTTTGAATGAAAAGGCGCCTTTTTGATTGATAATGATAAAAGATTGTTTGTGCACATAACAGATAAGGCCCTACAAAATAAAGACCACTATGCTCTGGGTAGAACATAGGGCGATACATTAATCAAAGCAATTACTCTTCATAGGTCACAGAGATGACTTCCTCCACAGTCCAATTCTTCAAACCCTGGCCAGGGACACATGGCTTGATCCACGCATCCATGTTGCAGTCGTTATCTCCTTCCTCGTCAAATACGACATTGATTCTTTCGAATACCACCCACCACTGGTGAACTGAATAGGTCCTTTGTAATGTGGAGCGTTTTGTGAAGAAGATGCATACGGGCTGTATCCCAATCCAAACTTGTCTTGTTTGTTGGGGATGCTTACCACTTTCCGCCATCCTTGTGCGGCTCCAGATTCCACTACGGCTTGGGCTTCCTTGTGCGATGACATGGCAACTTCTGGAGTTTTGACCTTGATCGGCGCCTTTTCCTTAATTTGAACAATTTCAAAGGCCTGACACAATGTTTCATGAATCTCACCATCTACCTCCACATACTTGAATAAGGACAGATGGCTCACCATGATGTCTTCTTCTCCACAAACAGTCACAATATTCCCATCCACCATGTACTTCAACTTCTGGTGCAACGTCGATGTTACAGCCCCTGCTGAGTGTATCCAAGGCCGGCCCAAAAGGCAACTGTAGGCAGGCTAAATGTCCATGATGTAGAAAACTACTTCAAACACCTCCGGGCCTACTTGGATAGGCAGAGTTATCTCCCCAAAAACATATCTTCGGGTTCCATCAAAGGCTCGCACAATTAGATCACTAGGCATACAGTAAAGACCCTGATGATCTATCTTCATCAATGCTTTCTTTGGCAACGCATTCAAGGACGACCCTGTATCAACAAGGACGTGCGACATCACTGTCCCTCGGCACTCAAGTGAAATATGCAAACCCAAGTTGTGGTTTCTCCCTTTCGGTGTCCTATCACGATCAGTGAATCCCAACCCGTTACCTGCATTGACATGGGCCACCACTCCTTCCAACTGATTCACGGATATCTCTTGAGGTACATAAGCATTATTCAAAACCCTGAGCAAAGCATTCTTGTGAGCTTCAGAACATAATAGCAACGACAAGATGGAAATCTTTGAAGGAGTCTGTTGTAAGTGATCCACAATTTTGTAGTCACTCTTCCTTATCAAACGCATGAATTCCTCGGTGTCCTTTAGCAAAGATTCCTTTTCTCTAGTCTGAGAACTTTCTTCAACCACTACTTTCCCTTTTCCTCTGTCGGTTCTGTCTGCATTTGCTTC
Organism: Lathyrus sativus; assembly: GCA_963859935.3. NCBI lineage: Eukaryota > Viridiplantae > Streptophyta > Magnoliopsida > Fabales > Fabaceae > Lathyrus > Lathyrus sativus. The sequence continues at coordinate 123,090,940 of OZ012740.1, read as the reverse complement.
GGGAGGTGCAAACACTCTTCCATTTCGAGTCATTCCTCCAGTTCCCACCAAATTATCAACAGAATCCAATGGCGAACCCTTCAGTTCCTGCTTTTGACCATTGCAGTAGACCTCGGCCCCATAGTTCCAAGGGATCGTTTTAGAGCTTTCATAGGGTACAGGTCCTGCCTTTATGAATGTAATAGTTGGCCTTGCTGGAGGCGCAAAAATTTAATTGTTTTGTACGGGATGGAGATGGTGGCCACCTCGTCCTCATCTTCAATGACTACCTCTTCAACATTCTTCTCGCAGATTCTATCAAATTGCAATATACTGTCATCCATCATGCGTTGTATATGGTTCTTCAGATTCTAACATCCTTCGGGACAAATCAAACAGTCTTCACAATCCTCTCCGCAGCCCGGGAATACCCCTCCTTCTAATAACTTGCTCTTCACAAAACCTAACGGTGTCTTCAGATTCTCCATATTGGACACCAAGTTCAAGCCTTCTTCACTGTCAATAGCATTCACACCACCACCCCTACCATGGTTAGGCATGGGATTTTGATCCATGTTTGGCGCATCCTGATTGAAGTTGATAGCCTTACTATCAACAAGGTCTTGCACCTTGTGTTTGAAAGCTTTACGATTTTCGATGTTGTGGCCAGGGGCGCCAGAGTGGAATTCACATCTAGCGTTGGCGTCATACCCGGGAGGTGGTTGGCCAGTTAGAGGTGCCATTGTCCTTTTCTGGACCAACTGCAGTTGAATTAAGTGTTGCAATAACTGAGCGTAGGGCATCGGTGGTGTGTCAAAGTGCCTATCCATCATCCTTCTCCGATCTTGGAACTGTCTCGGTGCATAATTCTGTTGTTGAGGTCGTTGTTGTTGTTGTTGCTGACGTGGTTGTTATTGTTGAGGTTGTACCGCCGGAATGGCAATACTAGCCACTTGTGGAAGTTGCTGATAATACGGTCGCTGTTGATGCTGATTCGGATATCTGTTTCAATTGTCAAATCCGGACACTGCATTTGTCTCATTATCTCTCTTCTTCGCACCAAAAATCTTTCTCCCACCTCCAGATGAGGTCCCTTCTCCCACTTGTATCTTTCCCATCTTAATACTGTTTTCAACCCTCTCGCCAGTAATAATTAAGTCCGAAAGGCTCCCAGACATGCTGCTCACTAACTTATCATAGTAAATTCCTGGTAATGTGGCCACAAACAGATCAATTAGTTCTCTCTCCACCATGGGAGGTTGGACTCTAGCAGCAAGCTCTCTCCATCTCTGTGCGTATTCTTTAAAACACTCGTTACCTCTATGCGATAAATTCTGAAGTTGCACTCGGTTTGGTGCTAAATCACTGTTGTATTGGTAGTGCTTAACGAAGGCCTCTGCCAAATCTTTCCAAATTCTAACCTGAGTGGGATCCAGTCCCATGTACCACTCGAGTGATGGTCCAGACAAACTATCCTGGAAGAAGTGTATCAACATCTTTTCATCACTTGAATACACGGACATCCTTAGGTAGTAGGATCGCACATGAACCCTCAGGCAAGTATCCCCTTTGTATTTGTCAAACGTGGGAACTTTGAATTTAAGTGGCATCCTTAAGTCAGGAACCAACCCTAGATTGGCCATTTCCAGCCCCATAGAGTTCTGATTAGAAAGGTTCTTCATCTATTCTTCCAACAACTTAAATGTTCTATCAGCTTCAGCGGACATTTTATCTTTCACCGAGAAAAGGTCTTCTTGTCGATCTTCAAGCCATGGCTGATACAGATTACCCTGGTTGACTCCATTAACTTCATGCCCACCCCCATTTCCTTGACCGATATTTCCAGCGTTCCCTGCATTTTGGACTCCAGTATTACCAACTCTGGTGTTACCAATTCCTCCACCGATATTACCATTGGTTTCAAAGTTTCCATTATCATTCCCAGTGGCGTTTACATTTCTAACACCATTTCCGTTTCCATTCCCGCCAGCATTGGAGATAGTGTTATTAGCGTGCTGAGGCTCAACATGAGGTGGGTTGGTAATTGTCCCTCCATGTAATACCCCATTGTCATCGACCCGCACAATCAAAGGTTGCACCAAAGTCCTAAGTTGGTCTTTCCCACTGGCTACAGTCTGTATAACTTCCATGAATTGAGCCATTCTGTCTCTCATTTCCTGCATCTGCTCTTGCATTTGTTCCATGATTCTTCTCTGATTGCCTCTAGTTGCGTACTAGTGACCTGCTTTATCAGCAATCCTGAAACAAACTAAAAGTAGACAGGGATAAGAAAACAGTTTCGATGCATCTGCAATGCGAAAAAAGATGCTAAATGCAGACATGTATACATGCAGCAGGGAGATTTCCTCCTCAATTCTAGTTTCCAGGAGAAGAAACAAACGTGGAGAATCCCATAGACAAGTGAATAGAATCATAACTCCTCATATAATAATAGGCCAACGGACAGTGTGCATACATCAACTGAGTACAAAATAGACATGACCGCAATCAACAAGCCTGGTGATGGTCGATATATAAGCGAAACGAACAAGATACAAGGAAAAGGATAAGGACAGTCACACTGGACGGCGAGTCCAGAAATCCACAAGCAGCTTTATTGTCTCAGGATGATCAGGTCTGGCGAGTAGACCCTGTATGAGTTTCTCTCGCCGATCAATGGTGCGCTGTAGACAGTCAACATGGTCGTCCCAGGCTTATTTTCCAAAGCATGCCTCAAGTCTGCTTCTCTTGGTATCTGCCCTCAACCTACACTCCTTCCGGTCTGCGATAACTTGGCTTAATTTATGCTCACTGTGATATCTGAGAGCTTATTCCGCTGAGATCTTCTCGTCTTTTGCTCTGAGTTGATTCTTCAATTTGGTGATTTGTTGTTTCAGCTTATCCTCTCGTTCCTTGTTGTTAGTGAGCGTGGCATTCCATACTGATTCAAACTTGGAGATCCTCAAGTAAGCCTTGTCTAGATCCTATTTTTTGGTAGCAAGCACACCATAGACAGCGTTCAGGTCTCGGCCTGTGCGTTTTCTATCACTAGTCTCCTTTGTCAAATCCGTACCTAGCCTGTTAACAAGTTCAGTTTGTCTATTGAAGGCATGCACAACATCAATCTTCTCACTTCGGATTTGGATGATTTCTTTCTCTAATTCTTCGGTTGCTTTCTTCAGCTCTTCTTTTTCACGCAACAGTTGGTTGTACTTCTGAATATCCACGGTAGTAGTTTTTTCAGGCATGACGGGGTACAAGGGCGCAACTGAGGGAAATGGCATTAGAGACTTGGCAGCTCTATCCTTGATCCAAACTACGTAGGGGTCATACGCTCGATTGTTGCTCTTTCCCAACATTGCCTTACCTCATCTGTGAATGTTACTCCATGCATACTCCATTCTGACCAAAGTATCGGCTTCTAGCAATCCTGTGAGATACAAAGATTCCTGTATCTCTTCTTCCTTAGGAGGATTCTTCAAAGCATATCCAAATTGTCTAATAAACAAAGAGGGATTATAGTTAATAAAACCCTTTCTTCCGACCAATGGAACATTCGGAAAGCCACTGCAACTATATACGATTTCAGTGCCAAGTATGTCATGATCAAACTATACGATGTTTTCTGCAGATAAACTCATCAACCTAGAAGACCAATATGAGGTGCTAACAGTAGCAACAAACGGACCTTTCTTCGGAAGATGACTGAAGAACCACCTATACAGCAAGGGTACACAGCAAGACACATTTTTACCTCTTTGTTTTTCATTCTTGTAATGGATGGAATGGTAAACATCTCCTAACAACGTTGGCACTGGATTCCCTGAAGCAAGGATATAGAAAGCATCTGTATCCACAAAGTTTGGAAAGTTAGGAAACTGAATGATACCATATATACATAGAGAAAGAATGGCGTTGAACACAATCCAACAACCGTCTTTTGCGCACTGTAAAGCCTTGTCAACCAGAAAAGGTAGAGGGAACCCATACACCCCATTCAACTTGGTCAATTTTCCTGAGAACTCTGAAGCATCAAGACGAATAATTGCAGCAAGCTTAGCTAGGTCAGGCTCGATATCAACATGGTAAAAAGGAATCCGATCCAGTATTGTAACCCCTAGTAATGCAGCGTACTCTTCCAATGTCGGCGCCAGAACATAGTCAGGAAAAATAAAACATCTCAACTGAGGGTCGTAAAACTGGAACAGAGCATATAAGCTATTCAACTCGAACACTGAAGGCTTGCACACCAAACTGAGTAACTTCCCATAGGATTCCTTGAACTCTGCTTTCACCTTCTGATCTGCTAAAGCACCCAAACTCAACAAGGAATTGATGTCAGGAGAAGGGAGCTTGTAGGCAACTGTCTTCTTCAAGGTCTCCATGTCAGAAAAGGAACAAAGATCACTAGAATCGGGGAGGAAAAATACACCTGCAACACAGATACATGTTAATGATATGCAAATGAAAATACAAAATGCACATGCAAACAGGAGATCAAGATTGTTGTGCTGTAGTTTGAGACGATCGGCGCTTCACTTTAGTCATTAACCACACACTGAAATTAGGATCCCTTGATATCAAGAACATAAATCCAAGCTGTAAAGAACCGGGTAGTCTGAAGGCTAGAGTTTCCTGCACCCCCATCCATCTCACAGGTAAGGACCTATCCACTGACAGGGTTTGGTATCCTATGCGTTCATCAGTGTCACAGACTTTCTAGAAACGATGATGCGTTCACCATTTCTGGTTTGGCATCATCATCTCCTGAAGAGGCCTCACTTAGCTGACTCACAAGTGATCGGTTCCCAGAGTCGACAATCCTCAGATCAAAAATCCCTTCGAGCCCAAAGGGCCAGAAAGAAAATCGTCAAAGAGAATCTCGTCTGAGCGCGAATTTCATGGCTAGCTGGTGCATACAAGGCATACAGGCTCACCACTACTTTCCACTTCTAATGCTAAGTCTGTACTCAAGCCTGGGTATGGCTTATCTCTCAACAGAACAATCCCTTCCCACAGCATAGCAATAATGATATATGATGCGGAAAATAAAATGCGGAAAGCGAATAAAGATAAAGCACATATGTACACACCCAAAAAATGAACAAACAAGCGCTAGGATTGACTCGCATAGGGGATATTACTGTCCCCAGCAGAGTCGCCAGCTGTCGCTACTGCGAAAATCGAGGTCGGAAATAACAGAAGAGTCGCCACCGTGCGTTATTTATCCCAAGAGAGGGAAAGGAAACGCTCAGAGAAAACCTAACGAAAAGGGATAAGATCGGTCATCACAACCAAATCTCGGGTTCGGGAGTCGGTTACGCAAGGGGAAGGTATTAACACCCCTCTCGTCCGTCGTACTCGACAGGATCCACGCTTGTTGTCTATCTAAAAGGGTGATTGAAGCTATCTAGCTAAAGGCTTGAGGGCAAAAGAAAAAGAAATGACTCGGCAAAGCAACAGTGCTTTGTGCCTACGTATCTCATCTGAAATAAGAAGTCAGAGTCAACGTAGTTCGGCTAACTACGGGTGAAAGGTGGGAAGGTTGCTCGCTAAGACATCACGTCTTGTGCCTACGTACTTTCATCTGGTATGAAAGATCAGAGTAAGCGTAGTTCGGGCTAAAAGGACCACAGGCTGGTTCAAAAGTTTTTTAGGCCCGAGTAGGGTTAACAAATAGTTCTAGCAGTTGGTGTATGCAGCTCGAGCATGGGAGACTTAGGCATTACTGTTTGCGGAAGAACTAAGAGTTAACGACACTCTTGTTTATGAAAATGTTTTCCAAAGGTAAAGGCCCCAAAGGGCAAAAAGAAGTTTGAATGATTTTGTTTTTGTGTTTTTTAGAGGAGAAGTATTTTTTGAACGGTTTGAAATTTATATCGCACTAGAGACTATGACTTAGGAGTGAATGCGTCGCATATCACCCAAAGGGTGCTAGACTAAAAAATCAAGCCATTGAAATCAAACCCTTCAACAACCATTTCCCAAGTAGCTTAAGGCTCGTAACGTACAATATTCATTAGGAGATGAGAAGAGAAAGGCACAAACTAAAGGGGGCTAAACCAAACTTAAAGTTGTCATACAATGGTGATCCTAAGATTGAGACAAGGGAATTCTACCTAATGTTATCATACATGGTTAAGATCCTAATTTCTATCATAACCACTCTTGAACAAGAGAGATTAGAGGCCCTAAGGGAAAAGAGACAAAAAGAGGAAACAAGAACAACATAAACATGTAAGCATGTAAACATGGAATGAGGGAGGAAATTGGTGTGGGGCAGAGACCACCACAAGCTCATCTCAACCTCAAACAACAGTATGAAATATGCAAGAGAATAAATGACAAGAAAATGCACCAAAGGAAACTCACAAGTGCACTAAAATGGGATAAAATGGCCTAAACCAAGCAACATCAACCATAAGGCACAAAACCAAACACAAACGAAAGGTAAACAAAAACCTAAAACAAAGTGAGGATGGGAGATCATATGAGGACAGAAAGGAACTCATATAGACACTCAACCATGAGCATCAAAAGCAAAGTACAAAGAAGCACAAAGAAATCACCAAGAAATGTCCTCAAGGATTCCATCATTTTAGGCATGCTTCAAGTACCTCCAAAGGAGGGACCAAGCCACCTTAAATGACACTCCTAGGTCATTGGACATCAAGGGACATAAACTAAAAGCTCTCAAAAGCCAAAGCAAAACAAAGCACAAAGGAGTGCAAGTCAATTCCCAAAGGGAAGCACACATGTTTCACAAAGAAACCCTAATTGAAGGCTCAAAAGTAAGCAACTAAAAGAACAAGCTAAACACAATATAATGACCTAAAAATGAACAAGCATCATCCTCAAAATATTGGCAACATGAGCCAAAAGGCATTGAAGGTTCTAAGGATCCAAAAATGTCATACCCAAAGCAAACTAGGTCAATGTGTTTGTATGGACCTTCCTTTGAATAGCTTAACTTGCAAGCTACCCTAAAAATAGGAAAATGATCAAAAAATTATCAAATAAAATGCAAGAAGACCATAAATGTATTGGCAATCAGAGGCCAAAAGAACTCAATCAAATTCACTTCACAACATCACCATAGAAATTGATTAACAAGGGTGCTCCATTGTGAAGGAGGATTGTTTAGGGACAAATGAAAGGCAACAAAAGTCAACTCAAAAGTCAACCAACAGGGGCAAAATGGTCCTCAAAAATTCATCAACTCATCCTTGACATGAGGATTGAGTCTTACTCATTGGATCAACAAGGAATGGAAGAAACAAATTCAAGAACAAAACATGTTAAAAACTAGGTCAAGAAAGACACTTCCAAAGACAAATTCCTTTTTTAAATTAAAAATAACTTATAAAATAAAATAAAAATAACCTAAATTCAGAGGACATCTCAAGGAACCCAAAATATATTTTTGTGGAATATTATGGTCATTGGAAGTATTTTTTTTGATTTAATTTCTAAACAGATGCAAAATGAAAAATAAAAATAAAATACAAAGAAATAAATCAAAAGCGTGGTGCCAATAGCAGCCCAACATAGTTTAAAAAGCGCCTGGGCTCCAAAGAGGGGTGTGAAAAGCAGGCCCAAAATCCAATCAGCAAAAACCAAAGAAAAACGTGGTAATCCAGTGTGTAAGGTCAAACAAGGGTATATGGTGGAAACAAATCTGGCACGTCTGATCCAAAAGTCAACACATCCAAGGCCTCATATTGTGCCAACTCACTTAATGAGTTTTTAAAAGGGATTGTGTGTAGCAGGTCAACTGAAGAGCACCATGTTTCTTAATCATAGCCATCAAAACAAAAAGTATAAGGATCCAACGCATGAGGGCATCACACGTCATCATCTCCCCCAAGCCAAAAGAGAGGGAAATCAGACGGTGGCCGGAGCCACCTCTGGTCATCCCCTATCTCTCGTCCGACCACCCTAGAAAACGCAAGTCCCACGAAACCTAACCAAAAATGATAAAACCTATATCAAAATTGATCTACTCGTCATGAGGATCAAGAATACACTATTATTTTTCCATAAAAGTGCTTGAATAAAGAAAAACGAAGAGAAGAAGAAAACAAGCTAAAATGCAAAAGTTCATAAACGAACATCAAATGATACCAGAATCCATCTATGCAGCAAGAGGATCAATAATATGTAAAAATGGCGTGAAATAGATGGTTAAACAGTGAGAAAACTTGAAAGAAAGAAACCTAGAAAATAAGCTTCCTCAGAGCTCAATGTGCTATCAAAGCTTGCAAATAACCAACCAGACACGTTCAAGTAAGCTCAGAGAGTGTTTTAGGATACTTAGTTTGAGTTAAAACCCAGTGAAACTCAAAAAACGATTTTGACTTGCTCGCCACTTTTTTCAATGCTATATCACTCAAACCCTCTCCAAAAATCAGCTCTGAGGATTGGTAAATGATCCTGGGATTATGTATGTTGGATTCAGATCAAGAGAATGCCCAATGAAAGCTCCTTAAGCCCAAATCAAATTTTACTTTTTCACTTTTTGTCCACTTGCAAAGTACACGAATTTGTACTTGCAAAGGTGTCAAAATGACATGGCTGACTTGCATAATGTCAATGCTGATCCAAGGGCTGAGAATTGCCCCTTGGTTTGGTCCCATGGCAAGTTCTTGATATGTTGCTTATCATTGAAGTAATCTTGAAAATGGCCAACAAGATGCATTCAAACCTCTAATACAAGGATGTCATTGTATTTGAAATGTCATTGGTACTCAAAAAATGCACAAAGTTGATCCAAAATGTTTCCAAATGAATTAATTTTGAATTTCCCTTTTTAAAGCCTTTTTCATGGAAATTGCATTGGGGATTCTTCAATCCAAGCCAAATCTTTGACACCTTGATGTTTTAAAATGAAAATGACCCCATTTGGAGCAAGTTTGATGTTGGAAAGATTTCCATTTGAAATGTGCAAAGTGGTGAAAATGACCTATAATGAAAATGACCTATAATCCTGCTTTCCCAAAATACCCCAGCCTTGCAAGCCTCATAACTTGAGTTCTACAAATCAGATGAAGGACTTATAGTACTCTTTAGAAAGCTAAGATCATGCCCTAAAACATTCATTTTGGCCAAAAGTTGAGGAGAAACATCTTTCTAGGTCAAAATGGCTTGGAAGTTGGTTGACTTTTGTTGACCAAAATCACATTCATCTGAGGACCTGTAACTTGTCTGGATCATAACTTGAGTTCTATAAATCCAATCAAGGACTTCTAGTACTCAAAAGAAAGTTATGAACATGATATACAAGTTTCATGTTGGTCAAAAGTTGAGATGAGACTTGTATTTTGAGATAGGTGGTCTTGAAGTTAGGCACTGAACAAGGGATTTTACCCTAAGAACCCTAATTCAGTCACTCCTCATACTCTTGATTCTTGATAAATTGATCTTGAAATGATATCTTATGTATCTTAACACAACATTACTTGACCAAAAAGACTTGGAATTGAGTCTTAATCTCCTTTAATCTCACAGTTGACTTAGGGTTAACCAGATGAAAACCCTAATTGCACCAACTTCAACTATGGCCCTCCACACTTGTCATAAAAACTTGAATGAACTCCACAATGACCCTCAAGGCCTCCAATGAGCTTGAATGATCATTTCTCTTTATAACCATGGGCTTGTGATCCTCAAATGTCCTTCAAATGGCCTCCAAGACAGGAGGTAAACCACATACACTTATCTGCTTATCCAAAGGGCTTTGCCCTGTCTCTGATGATGATAACCTCCTTGTTGACTTGAATACAACCTATTGATTAGGTTTAGTACCTTTGGAACATCCCTCTTGTTGCACACACATATCTTGATCCCCTGTAAAAATGCAAAATGCTATGCAGTGCAATATGCTAGAACAAATGAAACATAAACCAAGTAAAGAAAAGGTTGGGCAAATTTTGGGGTACAACACAAGGGTCCAAGAATAGTTCAAGAGGTTCAAGGTCTAAGAATAGTCCAAGAGCATAACCATAAAGTTAAGAGCACCAAGTTTTTTAGAGGTTTAATCATTTATTAGTGTTTGAGCAAAATATGGTCCAAGTGGACAAAAGAAAAATGGCGGAAACATAAACAATAATATGATATGAGATGATAATAATGGAGCATAAAAAAAGAGAGAGATAGGGAGCGAGAAGGAAACATAAACAAAATTAGTACAATGATATTATTAGTGAGTTAGTGATTAGTTGTTAGAACAAATTGTCAACGATGGTTAACTCAGTCACTTAGGCCAAGGTTAATGAAGACTCATTAGAGGATTGATAAAATCAAATCCTCCTAACAACAAGTTTCATAAGTGATGGACCTAAGATAAATAATCAACCATACTTGGACTTTGAAACATAAGTTTGAACCACAAATGATCACTTTCCAATTATTGGACAATGTAGCACTATGTTAAGCAATGGTAATCGGGTTTATGTAGAAACCACGACTATTTGAGGCCGGTCAATAAAAATGTTAGTGCTAATGCATGCTAGAGAAGTGATATGTAGATCACTCTCTGAAAGCAATACCGCAGAAAAAGAAAATAGGCAACGATCTCATTTTCATCAAGAACATGAAATAATTTCAAACGATATCAGAGATTTTCATCGACCAAAAGAAAAAAAAAGAGAAGAGGAGAGGGAATGACAAATTGAATTAGAATTTTAAGGCCATTCCATCTTTAAGTTCGTTCAGTCATCTTGGTGGATTAAAGCACTAAACATATCATTATTTCAAAGTACCAAAAATAATCTGAACAATTCACTTTAAAGATAGATTTGAATTAGAGAATGTTTATCCAACTTCATCTACACCCTAAGTCCAATAAATTTGAAGAGGAAAAGTACCTTTAAAAGTGTATTCCAAGGAAAAAAACTAAAAGGAATTGGAAGAAGAAGAAGAAAGAACCAAACCAGTCCCAAAACAAAGCCAAAATCAACATTGTGTAATTGATTACCACTAGGAAGGAAATCGATTACCATTGCTAAAACAACAGCAAAAACTTGATCAATCATTTCTTCAAACATCTCATGATCAAGGATGCAATTGAGCACAAAAATTCAAGTAAAATAACTGCAAACAACACAAATAGAACACAATTTGCAAGATCCAAAGATCAAGTAACAAGAATCAACAATAGATCATATTTTGAAGGATGTATGAAGAGCAACAATGGTGGATCAAGAAATTACCACTCCAAATCTAAAAATTCTTCAAATCAACTCCACAAACCACACTTCAAATCCTTGATCTACTAAAATTGATGATGAAAAAGTGAATGGATGATGGTTTAGCTCAAATATTAGTAAGTTCTAATGATGAACTTACTAACTTTTAGAGGAAGAAAGAGCTTTGGTGAGTTTGGTAGTTGGAGAAAAAAGAAAGAGTCAAGAAAGAATTTGACAAGGTGAATTTGGCTATGAAAAGCTTGTGAAATGAGAGAAATAAGGCATCTATTTATAGGAGTTAGGCTTGGAAATTTTGGTGGATTGAAGTTTGGTTTGGAATCAAAATTAGGCTTGGAATTTGAATTTGAAGGGAAATTAATGATCAAGTGGTGATTAGTGAAGGTGCATGGTGGGAATTAATCATGATAAGGTAGGGGAATTAAAATGAAGGGATTTAGAATATTCTCATGATGAAATATTTGAATTTGATGCCAAAAATGTTGCAGAATTTGAATTTGGCCAATTTACATAAAATGCGCACAGGGTAGTCAATTACCCTAATACTGGTAATCGATTACCACAATAAAAAAATGTGAAAAATTGCTTTTTGATGTGCTGTCTTGGCTCTTGCTCGATTCTTTTTGCTTGTCAAACAAGGCATAGAAATAAACATATAAACCTTAGAGTCTCTTGAATAAAAATCAATCAAATCTTAGAAACCCTTGATCAGATGATTTTGAATTGTTTGTAGATTAACTTTGACTTTTTTTCAAATGAAATCCATTCGAGCTGAGGGACTGGTATTTGATATCTTTGATCCAAATTCTTCCTGAAAAGGTTAGTAAAGGAAGAAAACATTTTTTTTTGATTTTGAATAATGGTTAGTAAACATAAACATTAACATATATCAAACAAACAAGAAAATAAGGGTGACTGGTGATCTCTCAAGAACTAACCTGCAGAGAAAGACAAGGGAACCAAAGCATGAAATCTTGCTTGTGGAATGAGATGCAAATGATATGTGGGATCTTAGGGGTAAACATTAGGGTATTACAGTTGCCCCTATTTAAGTTTCTTCTATCCGGAGATATGAAGATTTACTTCTTTGTCTTAACCAAATAGAAGAGACTTAAATATAACAAATAAACCCAATTTTTTGCCCTAAGAGGCCATAAATGATATGATTATGCTAATGATATACAGACACAAAACCTCTGTGGGGAAAAGATACCAACTGCCGGTTACTAGGAAAAGATACTCAAACTGAAGAGAAGAGGTAACATACTTTCTACTGGTTACTGAGTAGAAAATAAGGGAAATAAACACAAAAGAATTGTCATCTACCGGTTACTGGGTAGACAAACAAAGAGATGTATTACTTATTACCATTTACTGGGTAAAAAGTAATCCACTTGCGAGAGAGTCAACTACTTGTTACTGAGTAGGAAAAGAAACAATGCCAACTACTGGTTACTGAGTAGTTTGGCGAGAGTAATAAACCTGAAGGAAAAGGTTACCAACTATTGGTTACTAGATAGGGTAAACTATATATCAGTTACTTGTTACTGGGTAGGAAAAGGAATATTACCAAGAGGAAACATTACCGAGTACCGGTTACTGTGTAGAAAAATGACAGTAACTAACCAAAAGAGAGACAAATGTTACCTGTTACCAGTTACTGGGTGTTATACCCCAAATTTTGCCCCTAGATTCCTTCATTATTCTTGGAGCATCAACATTGATTGTCTAACCTTAACCTATTTCAAGTTTGATCTTTGTCAAGATGCAGATGAATTAGGGTTTCACACAATCAGAAATCAAGATTTCAAGGGATTGATCAGTCAAAGTTTTGGATTGATCCTCCACATATCATGTTTCCATGTCATCAAGCATATCACATTGAATCAATAATGAATTCAATTTGAGGTTGTCACCCAAGAAAGAAGAAGCAGTGCAGTGCAAGAACCCTAATTAGGGTTTCTGATTGGAAAAGTTAATTGTAGTTTGAATTTTAATCTAAAGGGTGTTCCAAAGTTTTAATCATGGTCAATAAGGCTCATATGACCCAAGGAAGTCTAACCAAGAAGTTTCAAGCCCTCGGAGAGCCCAGAACACAACCAGTCGATTCAGAGGTTTTCGATCGTTCGGTTCATCTGACTGAAAAGTCAACCCATTGACCAACAACGTTTTAACCCAACTATGTTCCCAACATCATTTAATATCTAATAATGAAGATTTGTTACCAATTGATCAAGAATTGAGAAGTAATTGAAAAGTCGGGAAATTAGGGTTTTGAAAAGGGCCAAGCCATAACTTCTTAACAACACATCCAAATGGAGTGGTTCAAAACTTGTCAGAAAGGTCTCAATGAGTTCTTAAAAAGTGGTATAGGCACTCATAAGCATAAAATTCATGGATTTTGAGTTATGAGCAAAAACAAGGCAAGAGGGGGGAAATATACTTAGAAATTTCAAGATTTCTTGACTTGTAAGTCAAGTTTTCAGCATTATCACAAGGGTTTTTGACCCAATTTCAAGTGGAATGGGTTCCTACCTAAAGCATTAATGTTGTAGTACCTAATGAGGTCTTTATAAAAAGTAAAAGTGGGTTCCATCACTCTTCATGGTTAGAGAGAACCAAAGCTCGCAAGTTGGCAAAAACTCATTGTTGTAAAACCAATTCAGCATAGATGACTTGATTCCAAAGCTTCCTAAATCAACTCTGATCAAGGATTAAGCTTCATTTCTGATGTTTATATTGTTTGTTAACATGTTTAGCATCAACGCCCACGAAATTGGCTTGAGAAATGAAAAATATCATTGTTTAATGCAAGTTGCAAAAGTGAATAGTGTGGAAAGAGAAAAATGATGGCTACCATCATCAAACCACCAACTTGGCTGCAAACAGTCACCTCCTTTCCCCTCAAGCATTATGAAAATGACCTATAGAGTATGGAGAAACTTTTGTTAGGGTGGCTCAAGTTTAGAAATGAAGATTGCATTGGAAAACTCCAAGATTTTCAAAGTTACAAATGCTATACTTGGAATTTTACACCATTCTGCCTATGCCTCTTGTTTAAAGCACTTGCCTATAAATAGAAATCACCTCTTGCATCACAAACATACCAGTTACATGCTTAAAACTAGATGAAACTCTCTCCTTTCCACAGTTGCAAAGTTCTTGCAAAATCTCACTAAATGCTCAAAACCACAAAAACTTGTTTTTCAATTTTACCCCTAAAACACTTTGCAAATCATGTGTTAGAGTTGTCCAAACCCTCACCTTGGCCAAAAACACATCCAATAAAAAAGTCAACCCTCAAAAGCTCATTTATTGACTTTTCTGTATTTTGAAGGGCAACCACTGACCCATTGCATTTCCTTGAGCTTTAGGACCTCTAACACTTCATATTTGACATGTAGAAGCTGTCCAAGGTGGTTCCACACTTCTGTAACAAGGTTTGAGGGAGTTGGCTTTTAAAATCATTGGACTTTGGAGGTTTTTCTTCACTTACAAGGCATTCTGCCCAACAACTTGCTTGAAGTTCATTTGGAGAACTCATTCACTATCCTTGGAGTATTTATAGACCTTAGAGGATCACTCAAAGTCTCTGGTTTTCTTATTGCTCAAGCTTGCTTCAAGAGGTAAGCCTAAAACTCAAGACATGAAATTTTCACTTGCATTTCACATGCTATCATGACTTCTAGGTATGTTTTGGTGTTGTACATTGCTTGAACATTTTTTATGTATGTTATGTGTCATGTATGAACCATTTATTGCAGCAAAAGTTGTAACTTTTGGACAGGTCACAAACCAGGTCACAAACTAGGCCCAACTTAGTAATTTTTTGCATGATGCATCCAATCTGTCAAACCATGTGTGGATTTATTAATTTCTTTTGTTCTAACCTCGATAAATGATGTATATGTGATTTTTTTATACTTTTTTAACCAAACACACCACTACACAATGTTGTTCACATGTTCATGCTTTTGGTTATCACCAAACTTGCCTAAACTCACATGCTATCGGGTTTTATTGTGGGTGTATGGTATGGAAAAACAAATGGTACCATTGAATTCCTTGTTCAAAAATACATAATTTTCACTTTTGTTTCAACTCATTTGGTTAAAAGTTGATTGAGTTCCAATCCTTCATGCAAATGACCCTTAGGTTGTGACCTAGCCTTGCCCTAATTTTTGCCCTCTTGGTACACCAACTTTGAATGATCATAACTTGCTCATCTTTTGTGATATTGATGCCATTATTTTTTTTAAACTACTCCTTAATATTTATATTTCCATTGAGTGAATAATTAATTCAAGGATTGTTATCCTAGAAAGACTTTGATCCACTTGAAAAACATGTGTTTTTAGGGTTTTTACCTTGTTGTTCTTAAACGTTTTCAACTTGGAACTTGATTTTTCTTGTGATATTTATCTTGTATGATTCATATATGTTTGTTAACATGTTTAAATGCTCAAATATGTTTTATTAATTTCCTTACCATGTTCATACTTGCTTTTGTGAATGCATATATGTGAAAATGGCCTGTTGAACTTCATCTGTGAAATTTGCCATGATTCTTGATGTTGTAACCTCTTGAATGTGTTGACAATGTCTTATCTTAATTTCTTATGTGTCTTGTATAACCATAACATTTTTAGGGTTTGTTTCTTGCCTTTGTGAATGCTTGAATACGTAAGGTATACTTTGAACTTCATCTGTAAACTTTGCCATGATTCTTGATGTTGTAACCTGTTGAATATGCTTTTCATGGCTCTTCCTACTTGTTTATGTGTATTGTTAGAACCATAACATGCTAGGGTTTGATTATTGTCTTGGTTATTACCATGAAGCTTATTTACTTCTCCCCATGAAATCATGAATTCATACTTGAACTGTTGTAACATTTCTTGTATTCTTGCTTGTTTGATTGTCATCAACACATGTTTAGTTGGTATTATGTTGTTACATTTGGTCATATTGGATCTTTATACCATGCTTGCTTCAAGTTGTCACTTATTTGCATTAATCTTGTTTAAATGTTATAGATGAACTTGTTGTTGTTACACATGTTCTATACTTGCATTGATGGTTGTTACCTTCTTGCTTTTTGGTCATTGTTAAGATGTTAAATGTTGACCTTGATTATTGTTACATGTTCTTGCTTTATCTCTTTAACTTTTTCAAGTTATTCCCTAGTGATGGAACTTTCTAATTCACATCAAGTTGTCTGTGTCCCTGTTTCTAAAGGAAAGTCTCTTTGTTGGCCTTTGGGTCATAGATAGCTCATTACCCTCCCTCTGACTTTGTTAAGTCATCTTGAACCCCAAATTAGTTAAGTTATAACCTACTAGCCATTAGACTTTTCTTAAGTCTAAAAGACCCACCTTTACTATGAGTGTTCTTCAATTAAAGCCCTAGGATCGAGTTTGTCAAGTCTATGTAAGAATCGTGGTGATGATTACATACTTCCCCTTGGCTTTTGTCAAAGTCAATATTGAGTGAACAACTTAGAATAGAGAGTTTTGTTAAACTCTATACAAGCATTGTTATGTTTTTCCCCTTTGAACCTTGATCATAATCGAGTATTCATTCATCTATAGTGAGGTGAACTATGATTGCTCTGATTCTATCCTAGTTAGGATGTGTAGGCAGAAGATGCGATATCTTTGTGAGCAAAATTAGAAACATCAACCTTAGGTCTTTACCCTAACCCTAATCTCAAACTACAGCCTAACCATAGAAAGCTTATCATACACACATACAAAAGGTTCTTGTAGAGTACTATAGATGTTTAGGATGTGAAATACCTACCCTAGGCATAACCAACCCCCAATCCCCGAATCTCTTAGCATTGTTGTTACATCGCGCAAAAGGTATTTATATCTTTAACCTTTCCTTTGGATAAATTAATGTCCGGTTGTGAATTTAAAGAATTAAGATTCAAGTTAATCAATAGCTTGACATCCGACTCTCACCACAACAGAAATGGCGACTTCACTGGGGATATAAATTTGAGGTTTTAGCCTATTTTGTGTGATTGTATAAATACTTGCTTTCATGTATATTTATAAATAAATTTGTATTGTATTACTATGAATGTTGGGTATCATGAGTGGTGAGATATGTCCTAACCCAGACTTGAGTGACACATATGATAGGGTGTGATATGATCAATAGTAGACTGTTGGGAGTAGTCCTAAAAAGTTTGACATATGATATAATCACGCTCAGTTGAGACCTCCTTGAGATGATTGATGATGTATGAATATTCATGCATTTCATTAATTGTTTCAACCTGAGAGGCCGTGAAACTGAGGACCTTTAGTAACACTGTTACCCCACTAAGCCTTTTTAAGACGTAGTACGAAAACTATGAGGAAGTAGTCCCAAAATAGTTGTCACACGATGCTACACTCAGACGAGTTTATCCCGAGAATATTTTTGACCCACGTGAGTAGTCATGGTGGCCGATAATATCCAAAGTATTTACAATGACTCTGGGAACTTTGATAGAACCCGTTCGGCAGGTACAATTAACCTATAGTACAATTCCTTGGGGATGGGTAGACCTTGTGACCTCATGCTTTGACCTTGAACTTAGGGAAACCCTGTGTGTGCATGTGCATTGTATTTGTGAATACTTGTCTATATGTTATGTGTGCATCATCTCATCATGTCATCATAACATATCATGTTGCAACTGGTTTTGTAAAACTCAGTCGATTTCTTTGTGTGAAACCCTAGATATCATGGATATTAGGACAAGAAACACCAAGAAATACAATTTCAAGAAGCCTGATACATCCAAGTTAAGAAAACTAGGGACTATGATATCAGAAGACTTTGGGAAAAGATATGGGAAGATAACGAGTATAGTCAAGATTGGGGTAGAAGAAGGAGTTCTCAACACTTTGGTTCAATTCTATGACCCATTGTATCACTGCTTTACCTTCCCCGACTATCAGTTGATGCCAACCTTGGAAGAATATGCTCACTATGTAGGAGTTCCTGTGATGGACCAGAAACCTTATAGTGGTTTAGAAAGCTTACCCCGAAGGCAATAGCAAATGTTCTTCGTGTCGAAGTATTAGAGATTAAGGCTAACTGTGCCACCAAAAGCAGAGTCAAGGGGTTCCATTTTGATTTCTTAGTTAAAAGAGCTGCTTATCTTGTCAAAGAGGGTAGTATGGATGTGTCATACCTCTAAAAATACAATCCTCGCGATGGACGCGGAAAAACGTTCGAACAGAGTCGCCACCGAACTTTATTCATTCCAAGGAAGGAATAGGAAAATATCGATAAAACCTTTAAAGAGATAAGAACATGGTCATCGCAACCAATATTCTAGGTTCGGGAGTCGATTACATAAAGGGAAGGTATTAGCACCCTCTACGTCTATTGTACTCAACGAGAACCTCTTGATTCGATATGAGAGTATAGTTAGCTATGCTTGTTTATCTTCTAAAGGAATTGCTTGCTAAAGATAAAGGGTGGTTATTAACGATAGGGTGCTCGCCAAGGATTGGGGCCCTTGTGCCTACGTATTTTCACTTGTAAGAAGTGGAAAATCAGAGCAATCGTAGTTCGTGGGACTACTGGAAAAAGAGGGAAATGTGCTCACCAAGATCATCGCGATCTTGTGCCTATGTATCTTACATTTAAAGAAGAATGAAGAATCAGAGCAGCCGTAGTTCGGCTTACAACGGTTGAAGGTTTAGAAATGGTACGGATGACGATTACTCAAAGCTTAAGAAAGACTTCTCGGACCCAAGTAATCGGGAGAGTGAACCAAAGACTTGGAGCTCTCTCTTTTTCATCGTGAAAAGAAGGTTGTATTTGAATGGAACGAGTGCTTAGGTCGCACTCTAACTGCTAAACACTAGCTTGTATACTCGTTAGGGGAGGTTGAAGCACGAGTTTGTTATGCGCGAAAGAATGGACTAAACAACGTTCTTTGGTAAAGGTTGTTTGAAGATCGCACGGGGGCGAGAAAAGAAAGTTTAATGTATTGGATATTTAGCTAGAGATGACGATTACCTGAAGCTTAAGAAAGACTTCTCGGACCCAAGTAATCGGCAAAGTGAACCAAAGACTTGGAGCTCTCTCTTTTCATCTAGTTTTGAAGGAAATGGATATGGTTCGAGTGAGCGGATCTGATGATAATTACTTGAAGCTTAAGAAAGACTTCTCGAACCTAAGTAATCAGGAGAGTAAACCAAATACTTGGAGCTCTCTCTTTTTCATCCAAATCGTGAAAGAGTTGGATATGGTTCGAGTGAGTTGAACGGATGACGATTACTCGAAGCTTAAGAAAGACTTCTCGGACCCAATTAATCGGGAGAGTGAACCAAAGACTTGGAGCTCTCTCTTTTTCATCCAAATTGCGGAAGTGTTTGGAAGGCTTTGAACAATGGGATATGGTTAAATTATTTTAAACGGATGAGGATTACTCAAAGCTTAAGAAAGACTTCTCGGACCTTAAGTAATTGGAAGAGTGAACCAAAGACTTGGAGCTCTCTCCTTTTCTCATCTAATATTAAAATTGTGTTTAAGTAGTTACTAAGTGTTTTAATTTGATTTGGAAAAAAGCTCGATGTGCATCGAGGTTTAAGTTTGCGTATGGAGCAAATAAGATTGAACTAATGGATAAGAGATCCTATGGGTATAGGGTAAGGTCGACGGCAAGGCCAAAGCACTCGACTTACAAGGAGAAAATGAGGATTTGATACAATCATGTGTTTAAGGAAAGTTAAAGGTTAATTGCATTTGTTTCGAAGATACTTGACGTTGGATCAAGTTTGGAAAAGAATTTGATTTTAATTTTATATGTGAAGTGTGTGTCAAACATCGTTGTACAAAGCCCAAGAGGAGGCTATAAGGTTGATGGCGATTGTAAAAACAATCGGCTTACAATGGTATTTGAAAATGGGCTTGACATTAAGTCAAGATATTAGTTTGAAAGAAAATAGGTTTGAACAAGCAATGCAATGAATAACATAAATGCAATTGAGGCATGATAATAAAACACGTATAAACATCACAAGAAAAAATCGTAAACTAAATAAAATGGGTGATAGGCTAATCAAGACATGTTAACCTAATTATCTAAGGTTAATAAAAGAAAAGAATTCAAATTGAATTGTTTTAGATTATTTTTAAAAATTAAAGAAAAGATAGATTATTAAGATAATTATTAAATTAAAATAGAATTTTTAAAAATAAAATTAAGTATCTTTGTGTTGTTATTAAAAAAAGCTAATTTAAAACAATTAATCAAATTAAAATCAATTATTTAATAATATTAATCATTAAGTAAACTAATTATTATTAAATAAAAGATTTTAATTCAATTAATTAAATAATAATTTAAAACCTTCTTAAGAAAAACAGAAAATTACATAATGTTTTTTTGAAATTTTTGTTTTAGGAAATATTAAAATAAATAATAAAATATATAAATAGTAAGGAACTAATGGGCCAGGGTATTCAGAAACAAATGGGGTGCAATCAGAAATTCACCCAGGCCCACAAAGGTGATGGTCCGTATAGGGGGGAGGGTTCACGTGAACCCTCGGTCAACTTCCTACAGCAAGGGTGGATCTGAAGCATTGATCATATCAGAGTCAATCAAAGACTCATGATCTGATGGTTCATAATGCATGAGCATGGTAAGAAATGAGGATGAAGCGCATGGGAGCGCAAGAAGGGTCCAGGTCGGTGACACTTGTCACCGGCATATCCAGCCACCTAAAAAACGCAAGGAAAAATGGGAAATAAAAAGATTTGGTTTGCACTATCACTCTCGTCTCTCCTCTCTCACCCTTCACATGAAACCTAACCCGCTGGAGAAGACGGTGGTTGGCGGCGGCGGCGCCCCTCTTCTTCGGCCAAACCCCAAATCAAAACCTTAACCTCACACGGAAACACACCCTGAGTCCAAATTCGGACTCAGTTTATTCTAATTTGCCCTCAAAACATGAAATCCTAAAGCCAACTGAAACCCTAGATCTAACACAAATGTCAGAAACAACGCAAATCAAAGGGGAAATAAGTTTAAACCATACAAGGAGTTCAGATTAAGCATCAATAGATTAAAGAGGAGAAGAGAAATACCTGAATCAGAGAAAATTCGACCGGACGCTTTCCCGGTGAAGGTAATTTTATGACTCCTTCTGTGGCTCCTTCTTCTACTCGTGCTCAACGGTTGATAGCCTTAGCGTGAGGCCTCCAAAAAACTTCTAAGATGCACTCGAGTTAGGTTTTTTTGTCCTATTTTCTTTGTAGAATTTTAGGGTTTTTCCTTTCTCTTTGCCACCTTTTCTGGATGAACAGTGTATGTTATATAGAAATTTCATACGTGTGAGCTAGGGCAAAACTCAGAGAAAAATCGTGTGCAATTTGGGTGTGTCCTTATAAGGATTAGGTCGTTTTCTTTACAGTAGTGGGAGTAAGGACTGATGTTGTGGAATTGAAATTGTACGAACTCTGTCAGTAGCACTTTTTTTGGAATTATCTTCTTTTTACTCTATTTTTCACCGTGTGAATTCTTAGGATTTTTACTGTGTAAAATATGGTTTTTACTGATATGAAATTACTGATGCGCAATTCTTCATTTTTAACTGAAAACAATTGTTTGGCCTGCTGAAACTGATCTTCCTTCATATTATGACTTGTTCTTGTTTTTTGATTATGGATTAACCATAATTTTGTATTGGTTTTCATGTGCTCGCCTCTAGCATGATGATGACGCGAGTTATGGGCAATGGAGTTTTGACGACATTGGTAACTCGGAGCAGAAGTTTGTCGAAGTGATGGCGTCTGTGGCTTGTTGGGAAACTGGTTGTCTGAAGATTTGCATTTTGCACGAGTCCACCGATTTGTTGTTCATGAGTTATTTCCAAGTATCTCAAATTATGTCGTCGACAGCAAAACAATTGACATTAGATCACTTTTTTATGCTTCAGAAGTTCAATAATTTCAGAAGCATGACCGTGAAAATATCGACATTTATTTCCATGCCGACAATAGCCTTTAAATGAAATGGTGGCAGGTCCTGATCAAGAACTCAAACTGATCCGTTTTTTTTTAGAACCTTTCCGCAACTTCTCCACTGAAATTGACAACAGAAGAAATTGAAGTCGTGGTTGTAATTTTCGTGTAAAACATCTCTATGTCTGGTATTCTCTTAACACCTTTGCTTGCTTCTGAAGTTCCATCATAAAATCCAAATAAACTCACTCCTATAAATTCTTGATTCACATTTGTAGGCCGCGAGCTATGGATCATAATATGTGGATTAAAACCAAAAATTCCGTGGCGGCGACGATGGATGTATTTTGTATGGTGATGGATGGCGTTTGGAAGCTTTGGTATGAATTTTGGAGAGAACCTTAGCAACAAGGTAGGTATGAAGTTTTGGCATGAAAGTCGTTTTAAGTGGTGAAGAATAAACAAGGGGTATTTTGAAGCTTATTGATATGGCGTGGGGGTTCTTTTGCAAATAGGGTTATGACACCTTAAAATTGGGTCCCTTTGTACTTCCTTTGTAATTTCTAAACTCAAATCCACTTGCCTTGTAATTTGTAATGATTTTGCATTTGTGGCAACATCAAAAAATTATGTAAATTCATGTTCAAACATTGACTTGTGAACTTTGAATCTTAAACTCAACATATGATATTATTGAAATTAATTTCAGAATTATATGACCATGTGTCGTTATAAGTGAATTTTGGACACGGTTTGGAGACATATTCTAACCACAGTTCATGTTTTGGAGCCAATTGTACTTAGCTTGACAAAATGGATATAGCTCCAATGTAAACAGGGTTTGAGATTTAAGACAAGCTTAGGCATGATTTGAAAGCATCAATAAAAGAGTTCTGATTTGAAACCAATGCAACATGAGCTTGTAACATCTTTGCAATAAATTCTCGATTTAAACACATATCATGCCATGATCCAAGCCTGGACCATAGTAGGACGTTGGTTTGTGATTACAAAGGCTAAAACTATTTGAACACTCGTGCATGACTTTGAGAATTCTTATGAGACCAACTACGACTTAACCTTCCTTCACAATGCATTTCTTATATTTTAACCACGTTCTTGCTTGTGAAATAATGGTATCACAAACCCCTTTGATGAATTATCTTTCAAAACCAATTTGGACAAATATACCTTAAGATGCACACTCATTTCTTGAATCACTTGGAAACAAAGCTAAACAAGATTTAACTTTTTTTGCAAACCCTTGAGCCAAATTTGAAACATACCTTTTAATGGGACTATAATTACAATGAGTTCACACACAACTTCTATGACCTAAATCCTAAAGGATCATGGCCTAAGTCCAGATGAAGCAACACAAGTGCTTGGTATAAGAGAATGGGAGAGTAGGACAAATTTGGGGTATAACAGGATGCATTTGAAGCAGTTCTTGCTCTATTAATCTATGGATTTGTGTTGTTTCCAGAAGTCGAAGAATTTGTCAATTCACCTTCTATCACCATATTAATAAGTGGCAACCAGGTGCCTACCATGTTAGGAGACACTTACCATTCAATTCATCATCGGAAACTTCAAGAAAAAGGAACCATCCTTTGTTGTGCACCCCTATTGTACAAGTGGTTCGTCAACCATTTTCCAAGACTTGGCTCTTTCAAAGAACATCCCAATGGATGGAGATGGCCCCAAAGGATAATGCCTCTGACCCAAGCTGACATTCATTAATACGATCCTGCCTATGACAGAGGGGTCTACTTTGACCGGTGAGGTACTTTCCCATATATACCATTCATTGGAGTAAAGGGAGGAATCAGCTACAACCCTGCTTTGGTCCAACGGCAGTTTGGGTTTCCAATGAAGGACAAGCCCACAAATCTGCTGTTATTTGGATTTTTCTATCTCAACACCGAAGCGACGGAGAATGTGAGAAATAGCACAGTTGATGCTTGGGAGAATATTTAGAAAAATACTAAAGCCTATCTAGGAAAGAAGAATTGTGTGGCCTTCGAACCATTCACTTTATG
Organism: Lathyrus sativus; assembly: GCA_963859935.3. Taxonomy (NCBI): domain Eukaryota; kingdom Viridiplantae; phylum Streptophyta; class Magnoliopsida; order Fabales; family Fabaceae; genus Lathyrus; species Lathyrus sativus. The sequence goes on along the minus strand of OZ012740.1, from coordinate 123,066,735 downwards.
GGTACAATCTCGAGCCCGAGGTCTGAAGATGCCATATCTCCCGGAGAAGAATTCGCAGAACATTATTGCGTCATCATCTTCTGCCATCCCTATCAAAAAAATGGAAGAGTACCAAGAAGTTCTTGAAAAAACAAAGCTTGAGAGAGATATTTGGGAAGGGAAGTATCATACTCTGTTTTCCAAAACAACTGAACTCAAAAGAGAATTACAAGACAAAGACGAACTGACCGGTTGGCACGAACAACGTGTGATCGACAGTGATGTGACAAAAGAGAATTTATTTTTCTCTAGTGTCAAGCCTACTCAAAGCACTCACGAGTACTCAAACATCCCGCTTACATCCAGAGCTTGGAAGACCATAGTAGACAAGTTGGTAATGGAAAATACAATACTAAAGAAGTTTCCCGCGACTAAAGTTCTTGTCAGAAACTTAGACTATAAGACCTAGTTTTTTGATGTAAACTTAGGCTTCTTGTCTTGTATTTTAAAGTTGTAACTTTTCCCAACAAATAATGAAATAAGGGTTTGACCTAATTAATCTTCTGAGTTTCGTAAAACCAGTTGCATTTGCATTGCATTCTTGCATTTTTACTAACCATTCAAGGAATTCAAAATCTTATATTTTCAGACATTGTTATGGATCGCAGAAGTAGATTTTCATTCCTAAGCCTAAGGTTGGACAATCTTAGGATCTTGAGGGGCCTCTTCAGAAATCCCGCCGCATTCATTGCTAAATATGGAGATCTTCTATCTCTATTGGATGCAAGAGCCAATAAAGCCATGTTGTTAGCACTCGTCGAGTTCTACGACCCGGTGTACCATTGTTTCATTTTCCCGGATATCCAACTACTCCCAATCTTGGAAGAGTATTATGCTTATTTGAAGATTCCCTTGACCTTTACTCATCCCTACGGTAAACCAAGAAGAAAGGAGCTTCCCAAATCCTTGCATCTTGAACCCATAGAGTTGCCTGCTCGATTGGTCAGTGGAGAAGGATTCTTTAGAATGGAAGCAAGGCCATTCATGGAAAGAGCTGAATTCCACTATGATAATAGGGACTTAGGGATCTTTGAAGTAATCTTGGCTTTTCTGATCTATGGACTATACTTTTCCCAAGTTGCAATGAGTTTATCAGCGAAGAAGCCGTCAGACTTTTCATAATCAGGAACCCTGTTCCCACCCTGCTGGGTGACACCTAATATATTATCCACTGTCGAAAAATGTATGATTCGGGACTGTTCTTGTGCTGCACAACACTTATTAGCAAGTGGTTTATTTCTCACTTGCCCAAGACTCATGTCCTCTGGAATCTCCACGACAAAGATGCTTGGATCAAAAAGCTAGCATCACTTTCCCATTACAACGTTGTTGCACCCTAAAATTTGCTCAACCTTATTCCTTGGATTCATGTTTCATTATCATTAGCATTTGCATATAGAGTCATGTACATAGACTAACCATCTGCATAGCATAAGCATAGCAAGTCATTCAACAGGGGACCAATCATTATTTTCATCTCTTGAGGCCTATCAAGAGGTTATTATCCCAATTCAATCTCATTCAAGTCATCAGGAAAGAATTTGAAAGCAAAGAGTTCAGCAGATCAAGCCTTGAGTCTATCTCCTAGCTGAGGGTATCTGAGGATCAACAAGAGGGTTATGAGCTGTGAAATGAAAGCATGGAGAGCATCTAGACATCTTGAGAGACTTATAAAGTCATTTGGAGAAGAAAACAAGTCATTGATGAAGGCACAAGAGCTACAGTTGAAGACAGTCAACTAGGGTTTCATCTGGGTCAACCCTAGGTCAACCCTAGGTCAATTGACTGACTTAAGAGGGCATTCAAGTCTATTGGAGAGATGTGGGGATCAATATTGAACATATGAAGAAGGATATGGAGATATGACAAGGAGAATTCAAGAGAAATCAAGGAGAAGAGGAGTTACTAAATTAGGGTTTCTCTGTAAAATCCCCTAGTTTAGGTCAAATTTCCAAGCAAGATAAGTCAAAATGCTAACTTCAAATGGCTTCTTGGCCAACATGAAACTTGTAGAGGATCTCAAGACCTTTAATTTGAGTGGTGGAAGACCTCAAGGAGATTTATAGAACTCAAGTTATGGTCCTTACAAGTTACAGGTCATCTGGGGTATCTGAATTTTTGTCTGTGAAAGTGACTTGACTTCCAAGCTAGTTTTGCCCCTCAAGGAGATTTCAAATGAATTCTTGGTCAACATAAGAATTGTTCCTCATTGTCTTAGCTTTCTAGAATGGTATGGCAGGCCTTCATATGATGTGGAGAACTCAACTTATGGTCTTGGCAAGCAAAGGGTATTTTGGGCATTTGTGAATTACAGGTCATTTTAACCTATACCCAAAACTCATACAAGGAGGCCTCAAATGGAAAAACTTACAACATCAAACTTGCTCCAAATGGGATTTTAAGTCTAGAAAGAAGGTCACAAGTTATTGGAGAAGCTCATAGCATGGAGTTGCATAATAGGTCAAAATATGAACTAAAAAGGCTTATAAAGTGAATAATTTCAAGTTGGAAAATGGTTTGGGAGATTTACAAATCCAAATGGAGACTTCCAATATATGATTTTGAATGGAAAAACAATTCTAAGAACAATGGTTCACACACTTTTTTGAGTTTAGAAGGAAAAAATGAAGTTATCCATGGTTGCTTATCATTTAAGAAACATAATCAAAATGGATCAAAATTTGAAAACAAGGGAATGTGCAAGATGGATCTAGAATGTTCATTTGGGGTCTATATATTCATGAAATGTGCATTGATCAAGGGTTGGCCTCATTTGCACCAAGAATTCCACAAAATCTCTCATACTTTTCCATAAAAGTTTCATTACAATTCTCTCAAATTCCTCACCAACTTTCATCAAAATCAACTCAATCTGACTCCATCATCATCATAGATCATAATTGGAGCAAAATTTTGGTGTGAATCATCCATTTTCGAGCACTTTTTTCCAAGAGCATCAAGGTTGAAGTTCAAGTGGATTGCATGATTCAAGCAAGGAAACTCCAAGTTTGTGCATACAGAATCACATACATCAAGGATTGATCAAGATCCAGTACTTAGAAGCTTCAGATCCATATCTTCCATAGCTGTTTCTCAAGATTTCTTACAAGGTAAGTTTTCCTTCAAACAGCTCGATCTAGTTAGTTAGGCATGATTTTGTTAGTGTAGAATTGATCTAGGTGGTTAGGAGATTAAGTTAGAAGAATTTGGAGAGATTTAGTGATGGTTAGTGACAGGTGCCATAATCTGTTTGTGTTCGAATCTCTTGGATGAGTGTGTGATAATTGCAACTTGATAGCATGTGTTAATCTCCATTAGGTGTAGTTTAATTTAGGCTAAGTCTGAGGAAGAATGGTGAAGGTTTATACCAGTGCATTTCAATGGAGGCCGAAGGTTGATTCAATCGAATTTGTTGATGTGGTGAATTTCAAAGCAAATTGATGCCCTAAGCTTGTAGAGGGAGAGATTTGGAACAGGTTTCATGTTTACAGCATGTGGTTTAGTTGCGTGTGTGATGAGAACGAAGAGGTGGAAGGTAGGTCGTGCATGGCTGCCATGGAGAAGATAAAACCCTAGTTGCAGGTTATTTGGGGAAGATGCAATCGTGACCGCTCCCTATGTGTTGGACCTTTGACTATCAGGGCAATCCAATGGCCCTCATTTAATTTCAGAATTGGAGGGAATGACTTTGGCTCTAAACGCACCGTTTCATTAATTGAAACGGGCGGGCCTCAGTCTCATTTGCTATTTCCACCCCAGAGTTAGGCCCAAACCAATATTTGAACGTGTATCTGTTGCTTTTCTCACCCCCCCTGGCGCTTCTTTTGTTTTCCTTTGTTGCTGAGAATTCTGGGCCTTGTCCAAACGCTATCTGCACCCCCCAGTCTGAGGGCCCATCCAATAATGAACTGGGGCGAATTTCTCTTCTAACCCCCTCTCTCATTTTATTTTCAATTTTATTTTTCTTATTTCATTTTAATTTTTCACCAATTTTCATAAAATCATAATAAATTCATAAAAAATGTTTTTTAATCCCTTCTTTTTATCATGTTTTCATTAAAATGTCTAGAATATTATAGGAGAATAAAATTTCATTTTTAGTTTTATTTCATATTTTTTCCATATTTTCTAAATAAATGTCATAATAAATAGATTCATTTCATGCATTATTTTTGTGATTTTTGTTCTCTCACATGCTTTAATCTTTTTTGATCATTCTTTTCATATTGTTTAGATGAGATATTAGGCTTATAGAAATATTTTAGCTCCCATTTTTAGAGGTTAATTTTAGGTGATTAATAAATGCTTGAATATCATGATCAAAACTAGGGTTTTTAGGTGACAACTTAGGAAGTTCAATTTTCTCCCTTAGGACTTAGGGTTTGAATAGATTAGTTATGGGACTATATGGGTTATGGGTAACTATTAGATCCCTTAGAGAACAGTTAGGATTCCCCTACTGATATTATTACTATCTGTATATCTGCCGTCTGGTGTGGTGTGCCCTCTGGGGATTGTTGATTGTTTGATTGGGTATTGGGTTTGTCTGGGGCCCTGGGGAAGCTGAAGATTTGTGGAGATGAAGCTATTGGAGATTCAAAGACTGAAGATCAACTGTCAGAGTTGAGGATGAGTTTCTTGCTAGCAGATGCTGAGGAGATTAGGGTTTAGGAGCTAGGCAGAGCTCTAGATTAGAAAGATTGTTTCTCAAACATGGATTGCCTTGTCTGCATCCATTCTTCTCTGTGATTCAGAGTCTCTCTAAGGCACTCACCCCCTTCCTTTGGAAGGCTTGGTGATAGTGTCTGTGAGATAGAACTCTTGAGAGAAAATGTCTCTTTGTGTTAGAAGCAGTCTGTTCACCACCTTTGGTAGTCAGCTGATTGCTTAACACTCAATTCACTCTTGTGACTGATCCCTCATCCTGGAGGTTTGAGCTTGAAGAAAAGCCATTGTAGACTGAAGATTGATGTCAAAGCCCTTGCTTGAAGGCCATGAAGATGGAGATTGATGCTTGTTGAAGCCTGTAGCTGATTGGAGATTACTTGAAGCCAGATGTTGATTCAGAGCTGCTGAAGCTGTTTCTTTTGCTGTTGTATTTCTTTGCTGATGTATTGATTGGTTTTCTGGACTGTATTGTTTGCTGTTTACCCCGGTGGGTTGAAAGTGAAGCCTGTTCACTTTTACCTATTGTTTTCTAGGTTCGAGGTTGAGTGGGACTCCCTTGCCTCGCTTGTACTGTTGCATCCATGCATTTTACTGCTTTACTGTATATATCTGGTATTGTTTCTGTTTTTGCCTATCCCTTAGGATCTCTGTTTCTCTCTGTGCAAGAGAGGAGCATGATAGACACTAGGTCTTAACCCATGCATGATAACATTAGGTTAGTTTGTTTTCCTTTGCAACCGTAGGTTAGAGTTCTGTCTCTTTCTTTCTCAAAACAAACAGAAAAACACATAAAGATTTCAAACACAATAAAAGACACTTCTTCCGTAAAAGAATGTGAACTCATCAAAACGTCATTTTTGTCCGCTTGGACTATTAATCAGAAAAACCCTTTTTCAGAAGGTATAAAAACAATCAAGACAGACTTGTGTCGTACGTGGCCCGAACTACGTTTGCTCTGATCTTTCATGCTGTATGAAAGTACGTAGGCATAGGATGCGATATCCTAGCGAGCAACCTTCCCCTCCTTTCCCGTAGGTAGGCGAACTACGTTGACTCTGATTTCTCGTTCCAGACGGGAATACGTAGGCATAAAGTGCGATACTTTGCCGAGTCTTTTTTATTTTCATTTTATTTTCTTTTCAACCCTTGACCTATAGTTTAGATAGAATAACAATCCATACCCGAAAACAAGCGTGGATCCCGTCGAGTACGACGGACGTGAGGGGTGCTAATACCTTCCCCTTGCGTAACCGACTCCCGAATCCAGGTTTTGGTTGCGATGACCATACCTTTCCCGTGTTGTGCGAGGTTTACTCTGAGCGTTTCCTTTCCCTCCCGTGGGATAAATAACGCACGGTGGCGACTCTTCTGTTCAGCCGGCGCCGATTTTCGCAGTAGCGACAGCTGGCGACTCTGCTGGGGACCCAACGTCCCCTGGCTGCTAAGGACTGCGATGGTTCTTATGCATTTGGGATCCAACGTCCCTTAAGAGAGTCAATCCTAGCGCTTGTTTTCCCGTCGAGGATTTTGTATGGAGTTATTGTATATTTCTAACCTTGTATTTTTCAGCTTTATATATTGTTTATTATTGCTGTATCTGGGGTGTGACGGGTGTTCTGATATTGAGAGATAAGCCGGACCTGGGCTTGAGTGCACCTAGAATTAGAGTAGAAATTAGTGGGCGCCCGCTTGCTTTGCTTGCTTTGGTGTCCCATGAAATCTACACTCAGACGAGGTTCCTCTGGTTGGCCTCCTGCCCCTTCCTTTGGTTGGCGTGGGTTGCTGGTTAGTTGGATTGTCGACTCTGGGGACCGATCATTTGGAAGTTGGCTGAGTGAGGCCTCTTCAGGAATTGATGATGCCACTCCTTCTGGGAATCGTATCATCAACCCTGAAAGTCTGTGACGCCGACGACCGCATAGGATGCCGTACTTTGTGCCAGTTATAGGGCCACCCACCTGTGAGGGGATTCAGGGTTATGCAGGTAACTAGACCTCCAGACTACCGGTTATTTCTTGATCAGAGATCCGGGTTATTTATGGAGAGTTCTGAGGTCTGTCAGAGACCATGTGGAGATTTATTCTGAGGTCTGTCAGAGACCATGTGGAGATTTATTCTGAGGTCTGTCAGAGACCATGTGGAGATTTATTCTGAGGTCTGTCAGAGACCGTTTGGAGATGTATTCTGAGGTCTGTCAGAGACCATTTGGAGATGTATTCTGAGGTCTGTCAGAGACCAGTTATGGATGTGATTTGAGGTCTATCAGAGACCAGTGAGTTATGGTTTGAGGTCTGTCAGAGACCAGTGTTGGAGTTCTATTTTAGGTCTATCTGAGACCAGGGTTTGGTGACTTCTGGATGGTCTATCTGAGACCTTTCTTGATTGGGTTTAGGCTATTCAGCTGCAGCTTTGGTCCCTGTTGAATGTTACTTGCATTGCATCCTTGCATATCCATTATCATTTGCATTTCACTAACGTGTGTCTGTGCTGCAGGTGCATTTGCATTTCCCTAGTTCTAGTGCCCAGACTTCTGAGTATTTGATCATGACTAGCCTACGGAGAACGGTTGCTTACAAATTGCCTACGCCTGATATTGTTCCTTTGCTTGGGTTGATCTCTCTTGCTGATGAGGGTGTTCGTAGGAGTTTCCGGATGAGTTATGGTAGATTACTGAGATTGGTGTGCAAACCTACAGAGGTAGAGTTGGATGGGTTGTATGCTCTGATGCAATTCTACGACCCCGCTTTGAGGTGCTTTACGTTCTCTGACTTTATTATGGGACCAACCCTGGAGGAATACGCTGAGTATGTTGAGCTGCCCGTGCAGAACCAGGTTCCATTCATTCATTATGATGCCAAACCCAAGCCGGAGGAATTGGCAAAAGCCTTGCATGTTGATGCTTCTGAACTTGTGACTACTGTTTCCCGTGGAGTTCCAGGCTTCTCATTTCAGTTCTTAGTTGGTAAAGCCCAAGAGTACGCCAAGAGTGGGTGTTGGGTTGCTTTCAACGCTGTGTTGGCCTTGTGCATTTATGGCATAGTTTTATTCCCCAATATACCGGATTTTGTGGACTTCGATGCTTTCTACTTGTTTGCTGCTGGTAATCCTGTACCTACATTACTCGGAGATCTCTACCATTCACTGCATTACAAGAATGAGAAGGGAAGAGGGAAGAATGTTCATCTGTGTGTACCCTTGTTGAGTATGTGGTTTGAGAGTCACCTTCCTAAGAGAGGATCTGCTGCAGAGACTACAGTTCCAGTTGGTTGGCCGGAGCGTTTGATGAGGCTATCGTCGGAAGATATGGAGTGGTTTGATAGAGACCTGTTGGGATCTGAGCTCATCTTTAGCTGTGCTGGTTACCCTAATGTGCCATTGATAGGAAGAAAAGGGTGTATCAGTTACAACCCTTCTCTATTCATTCGCCAGTTCGGATATGCGCTGAAGAATCCACCTCAGAAGGAGGAAGTACAGGAATCTCTGTACTTCACTGGTGACGTGAAGGGGGAGTTATTAGCCAAGTTGCGACATGCTTGGACGCGTATTAACCGCAAAGGGAAGCCGTTGTTAGGAAAGAATGACTGTCAGGCCTATGCACCTTATAGAGTTTGGATTCAAGAGAGGGCTAGTCAGTTGAAGATGCCATTTCCAGATGCACCAATTCTTGATCCTATTCCGGTAGAAGAGCCGATCACTGTTTCTAGGGAAGTCTATGAACAGGTTGTGAAGGAGAAAGAAGCCCTGGTGAAGATTAACGAAGGGTTAGAGCAAGAGTTAGCCCAGGCACGCAGCGAGAAGAACAAAGCCGTATATGCTTTCCAACAACAGATTGAGCTGGTAAACAGGTTAGGAGCTGAGTTGACCGAGGAAAAGAAGAAGCGTGAACGTCTGGGGCAAGAGTTCAGAAGTTCCCATGACATGCTGGAAGCCAAAAAGAAAGCGCTCGACGCGGCACACCGAGAGATATCTTCTTGCAATAAGACTTGGAATGCTACACTCACTAACAACAAGAAGAGGGAAGATAAGCTGAAGCAGCAAATTTCCGACCTCGAAGAGAAGTTGAAGTCTAGCATCAAGAGGTGTGAGGAGGAAGTGATGAACCGGTATAGTGTCCAGCATGCACTGAACAAGGCAATCAAATCCAGAGATGAAGCGGTATCTCAGAAGCGAAAGCTAGAAGATTGCTTCGGAGAAGCAACATGGGAAGAAACTGCTGAAGACGTACGCCGTGTCCTTAAGAGGAGAAACCTGCTTGTTGAAGGGCTGCTTGATCGACCAAGCCATCCGGAGACCAAGAAGTTGATAGAGGAGTACCAGACTTTTGGGAGGATTTGATCATCCCATTATTTGTATGCTTTATTTGCATAGTGCTGACCATCGCCAGGATTGTTGGTTGAGGTCATGCCATCTTTGTACTCTCAGTGATATTGTACCCTGGGATTATTGATTCTCTCTGCTATATACGAGGCTTTCTATGATTCAGCTCCGGTATTCTTATTGTCGACACTGTCACTGCACCGGCACCTTCGCACTAGAACTGGGGGAATGAACTTCCCTAATGCACAGACACATTGCATTGCATTCATATTCATATTGCATAACAGGTAATCTATGAATGGTGTCTTATCTCTTGCTTTGATTCAGGTACTTAACAGGATTCCAGATCAACATCCGCACCGCTATTCTACACGATCCAACTGTCGGAAAGTCATGGACCAGATTCAGAACGAGATGCAGGATGTACGCGAGAAGCTCGCCCTCTTCATGCAGACCATGGAGGCTATAGCAAAAGGGCAAGAGAATTTGCAGGCCATGGTCCAGCCTCTGTTGGCTCGCAACGCTGGACATGGTAACGAAGATCATCAGTCCGTCCGGATTGATACTGCTCATGGAGATGGCACTCCAACGCCAGTGGCTCCGCCTGTCGTCAATGTGAATGCTGCTAACGTCAACAACGCTACCACTGCTGTGAATGGTAACGTCGGAGTTGGAAATGAAACTGCTGTCCACAACGCTGGGCTGGGTGATGTCAATGTGGGAGATAATCTCGGAGGCAATGGCTTTGTCAACGCTGGGTTCGGATTCAACGATCAGGGATTCGACAACACTGGCAAGTATGGCTTTAATGCTCAAGGCTTTGGGCAAGATGGTTATGGTATGGCCAATCAGGGCTACGGAGGTTTTGGAAACGGAAACGGTGCTGGATTTATGGCTGGTGGTCCTGCTGGAGGTGGTCAAGGGTATGGCAACAGAGGCCGAGTTCCGGGAATGAATCAGGTCAGAGCTGGACGTAATAATGTGTATGATGGATACGGGGCTGGAAACGGTATGTGGCAAGAGGATCAGCAGGAGGACGCCTTCTCTGGAGGGGGCTTTGAAGGGCCGATGGATGATTCTCAAAAGATTAGAATGCTGGAAGAGCAAATGAAAGGAGTCTTAAACCAGAGTGCTGTGGGTCTGGACATGGCAACAATGGGCTTGGTACCTGGGCTGAGGGTGCCAATCAAGTTCAAAGCGCCTGCGTTCGATAAGTACAAAGGAGACACATGTCCGAAGGTTCATGTACGAGCTTATTACAGAAAGATGTCAGCATACTCCACTGACGAAAGAATGCTCATGCATTTCTTTCAGGATAGCCTATCGGGTCCTTCCTTAGAGTGGTACATGGGGTTGGAGCCCACTGATATCAAGACTTGGAAGCAATTAGCAGAGGCGTTCGTAGCCCATTACAAATATAACAGTGACCTGGCGCCCAATCGGGTCCAGTTGGCCGGGCTTTCGCAGAAGAAGGGGGAGAGTTTTAAAGAATACGCGCAAAGGTGGCGCGATATGGCTGCCAGGGTCCGTCCTCCTGTGGAAGATAAAGAAATGAACGATATGTTTGTTGGTACATTCACCGGGCTGTTTCATGATATGTTGTTTCATACGTCTTTGGCTAGTTTTTCAGACCTGATCTTGATGGGGGAAAAGATTGAGCGGAACATTAAGCAAGGAAAGTTCCAAGTTGACGAGTCAGCTGCATCTGGCAGTAATAGGAAAGCTTATGGTGGGCGCCGTCAGGGCGAAGCTAGTGCGGTATTTGGAGGCCGAGGCCGAGGCCGAGGCAGGGGAAGAAATCAATATCGTCAGCAGCAGCAAGTGTCGAGTGTCACTATTCCTTATCAGCAACAACCAATCCAGCAACAACAACCGGTTCAGCAGCAGCCAATGCCACAGCAGCAGCAGCCTCAGCAGGGGGCACAGCAAGCTCAGAGAAGATTCCAGGGTAATAAGCCGAGAAGGGTGTTCGAGAAGCCTCCCTCTAACTATGCTGATTTATTGCAGACCTTGTTGGGATTGAATCTGGTGGAGAAGAGAACCTTGGCACCGATAACGGGAACTCCCCCGTTCGGCTATGATGCAAATAGGCGCTGCGAGTTTCATTCTGGGGCCCCGGGCCATGATATAGAAGGTTGTCATGCTTTTAAGCACGTTGTGCAGGATCTCTTGGACAACAAGTCTATCAACTTCGGAACGACCGGTGCGAATATAGTCCAGAAACCCATGCCTAATCATGGGGCGAACGCCGTGCTGACTGAGGAAGGTCTGAATCTGATTATGAATGTTGAGGATTTAAAGACGCCGCTGAGCGAAATAAAAAGCCGACTGTTGCAAGGAGGTGTTTACCCGGGTTGTAATGAGTACTGTTTAGACTGTTGGGCCCTGTCTGGGGGGTGTGAGGATCTGAAGAAAGGCATCCAGGCCTTAATTGATGATGGTATATTGCAGTTTGATAGAACAGCAACTGATGAGCCGGCAGGGGCAGTAGTGGATAATCGGAGTGATGTGGCCACGGTAACGATTCCGCGGAAGACGATCACCATTTCAGCACCAACTCAGCGACCACCGATTACTATAACTAAAGCCGGGCCAATCCCGTATGAGAACACGAAAGCGGTCCCATGGTCATATGGGCTAGAGGTGTATTGTGACGGGATTAAAATCGATGTTAACAAGCCGTCAGCGGAGATTGTGGATAATGTTGTGGGCTCAGGAGGCATGACGAGAAGCGGCAGGATCTTTATATCTCCTGAAGTAGAAGCCGAAAGGATAGCGAAGGGAAAAGGGAAAGCGGTGGAGAATGTTCCGGTTCAAGTAAATGAAAAAGAAGCAGCATCTAAGGATGTCGAAGAATTCATGCGCTTAATTCGGAAAAGCGATTATAAAATCGTGGAGCATCTGCAGCAAACACCGTCCAAAATATCTATTCTGTCATTGTTGTTGTGTTCGGAGGCCCACAGGAACGCTTTGCTGAAAGTCCTGGACACTTCTTTTGTACCACAGGATGTCTCCGTGAACCAGCTAGAAGGAGTATTGGCACACGTAAATGCAGGCCACAGTCTGGGCTTTACGGATTTCGACTTGACTCCGAAAGGAAGGGACCATAATATGGCATTGCATGTATCTGTTGAGTGCAGAGGGTCGACAATGTCGCACGTATTGGTTGACACCGGGTCGTCTTTGAATGTGCTGCCTAAGAAGGCTATGATGAAGCTGGATGTTCGAGGAATTTTGTGCACACCAAGTGATTTGGTAGTCAGAGCGTTTGACGGCACGCGGAGAACAGTCTTCGGATCAATTACATTGCCTCTGCAAGTGGGGCCGGAAGTGTTTGCAACGGAGTTTTATATCATGGATATACAGCCTGCGTACAGCTGCTTGCTGGGAAGACCTTGGATTCATGGGGCGGGGGCTGTCACGTCAACCCTGCATCAGAAGTTAAAGTATATGGTCGGAGACAGTGTAGTCACCGTGTGCGGAGAAGAAGACATCCTGGTCAGCCATCTTTCTTCGTTCAAATATGTGGAAGTCGACGGGGAGATCCACGAGACGCCGTGCCAAGCATTCGAAGGTTTGCGCATAAAGGACAAGAGTCCCGGGCCAAGCAAAGTGCCAGAGATAGCTGTTTCATCGTATAAAGAAGCCCAAGCGCTAGTGAAGGCAGGAGGAGCCACGGGCTGGGGCAAAGTATTGGACATTCCGGTGAAAATGGACCGGTTCGGACTGGGGTACCGACCGTCGTCATCAACTCCTTCTGTGGGGGCCCCTCATTTCAGAAAGTCAATCACCATCTCTGCCAGTGGAGTATGCCATGAATCTGTCAATGCTGCTTCAGAATCCGATGAAGGGGACAGCGACTGTGATATGGATGCCTGGATTCAGCCAAGCACGCCAGGACAAGGACTGTGCAACTGGTCTATTCAGGAGCTTGTTCCTGTGACTTTTAAACAGTAATGCTTTGCTTTATTAATTGTTGAATAATCTGATGTCTTGCCCGGGGCATCAGGATTTGCTTAGGGCTGTGTTGTTATAAACATTGCTTCGTTAATCATTAAATAAATGGCGTTTTTCATGTGTAGATACTGTAATCCTTGTTTTTCTTGTTTTGTATTTTTTCAATAAAATGGCAATGTGGTTATCCGCTTTATACGCATTTTGAAGCACTTAACCCTTCCTTTTGCAGGATAACATTTTCAGATGACATCCTTGAACCACCTATGACTCGTCCCGACTTCGAGCACCCGGTATTCCAGACCGAAGAAGAGGTTGTCGAAGATAGCGACGTTCCTGAAGAACTGTCTTGGTTGGTGAAGCAAGAGGAAAGAGCCATTCTGCCTCACGACGAGGTTATCGAGATTATCAATTTGGGGTCGGAAGGGGTTGAGAAGAACATTCGTATCGGAGCCGCACTGCAGAGTGATATCAAGCGAAAACTGGTTGAAATGCTCCGAGAGTATAATGATGTATTCGCTTGGTCGTATCAAGATATGCCAGGGCTCGATACTGATATGGTTGTGCATCGCCTGCCACTAAAAGAAGACTGCCCGCCTGTCAAACAAAAACTTCGCAGAACTCGACCAGATATGGCAATGAAGATCAAAGAGGAGGTTCAGAAACAGTGGGACGCTGGTTTCCTGGCTGTGACGAAGTATCCTTCATGGGTTGCTAACATCGTACCAGTGCCAAAGAAAGATGGCAAGGTTCGAATGTGTGTGGATTACAGAGATTTGAATAAAGCAAGCCCAAAAGACGATTTTCCACTTCCTCATATTGACGTATTAGTTGATAATACTGCTCAATACTCTGTATTCTCCTTCATGGATGGCTTTTCAGGCTATAATCAAATTAAAATGGCGCCAGAGGATATGGAGAAGACTACTTTCATAACGCCTTGGGGAACATTTTGCTATAAAGTGATGCCCTTTGGTTTGAAAAATGCTGGGGCAACGTATCAGCGTGCGATGACAACTCTCTTTCATGACATGATGCATAAAGAGATTGAAGTTTATGTTGACGATATGATTGCCAAATCCCAGACGGAGGAAGAGCATCTGGTGAATCTGTTGAAGTTGTTTAAAAGGCTTAGGAAGTTCAGGCTGAGGCTGAACCCTAACAAATGCACCTTCGGGGTGAGATCGGGTAAACTGCTGGGGTTTATCGTAAGCGAAAGAGGAATAGAGGTCGATCCTGCTAAAATAAAAGCGATTCAAGAAATGCCGACGCCTAAAACAGAGAAAGAGGTGCGCGGGTTTTTGGGGAGATTGAACTACATTGCCCGGTTCATATCTCACCTGACTGCTACGTGCGAACCATTATTCAAGTTGCTAAAGAAAGATCAAGCTGTAACGTGGAACGATAATTGTCAAAAGGCGTTCGACAAAATAAAGAAGTATCTGCAGGAGCCTCCTATTTTGATACCCCCAGTGGCAGGGAGACCCTTGATAATGTATTTGACGGTTCTTGAGGGAAGCATGGGTTGCATTCTCGGTCAACACGACGAGACGAGGAGAAAAGAGCATGCGATCTATTATTTGAGTAAGAAATTTACAGATTGTGAATCTCGATACTCAATGCTGGAGAAAACTTGTTGCGCGCTAGCCTGGGCCGCCAAGCGTTTGAGGCAGTACATGCTGAATCATACAACCATGCTCATCTCGAAGATGGATCCGATCAAATATATATTCGAAAAGCAGGCGTTGTCAGGTAGAATTGCCAGGTGGCAGATGATCTTGACCGAATATGATATTCAATATGTCTCGCAAAAGGCGATAAAAGGGAGTGTGTTGTCTGAGTATCTGGCGGAGCAGCCTATTGAAGAGTACCAATCAATGAGATTCGATTTTCCTGACGAGGATATCATGTATCTCAAGATGAAGGATTGCGAAGAGCCGTTACCAGACGAAGGACCAGAGCCGGGGTCCAAATGGCAGATGATATTTGATGGAGCTGTGAATGCTTACGGTAGCGGAATAGGGGCAATTATCACTACGCCGCACGGGTCGCACATCCCGTTTACTGCCCGATTGACCTTTGCCGTTACCAACAATGAGGCCGAATACGAAGCTTGTATAATGGGGCTTGAAGAAGCCATTGATTTGCGAATCAAACATCTAGACGTATACGGAGACTCAGCTCTGGTGGTGAATCAGATCAAAGGGGAATGGGAGACACGGCAGCCTAATTTGATACATTATATGAACTATGCAAGGAGATTGTTGCCTTTCTTCGACAAAGTTGAATTGCATCACGTGCCGCGGGCAGAAAATCAAATGACTGACGCCCTTGCCACCTTGTCATCCATGTACAAGGTCAATTTCTGGAACGAAGCTCCCCAGATCACTATCTCTCGGTTGGACAGGCCAGCTTATGTATTTGCTATTGATGAAGCATCTGATGACAAACCGTGGTATTTTGATATCCTTAATTTCCTGAAGAATAAAGAGTATCCGGCTGGGGCATCCAGTCAAGATCAGAAAACTCTCAGGAGATTAGCGGGTAATTTCTATTTGAACCCGGATGGCGTCTTATACAGAAGAAACCACGACTTGGTGTTGTTGCGTTGTGTAGACGAGAAAGAGGCAAAGCTTCTCATGGAGGAAATTCACGAAGGTGCCTTTGGTACGCATGCTGGTGGGCATGCTATGACGAGAAAACTGCTGCGGGCAGGTTATTTTTGGCTGACGATGGAAACTGATTGTTTCAAGTTCGCAAGGAAGTGCCACAAGTGCCAAATTTATGCTGACAAAATGCATGTACCTCCGAGTCCTCTAAATGTGATGTCATCTCCATGGCCATTCTCAATGTGGGGAATCGATATGATTGGAAAGATTGAGCCGACGGCTTCTAACGGGCATCGGTTCATCCTCGTAGCAATCGATTATTTCACCAAGTGGGTGGAAGCAGCGTCTTACGCAAATGTAACGAAGCAAGTGGTGGCTAGATTCATCAAGAGAGATATCATTTGCCGATACGGAATTCCCGAGCGGATAATCACGGATAATGGTTCTAATCTGAACAACAAAATGATGAAGGAGCTCTGTCAGAATTTCAAGATTGAACATCACAACTCCTCCCCTTACCGACCCAAGATGAATGGCGCTGTCGAAGCGGCCAATAAGAATATCAAGAAGATCGTCCAGAAAATGGTGGTGACGTATAAGGATTGGCACGAGATGCTACCTTTCGCTCTGCACGGTTATCGTACGACGGTACGCACATCAACCGGGGCAACTCCGTTCTCGTTGGTATACGGGATGGAAGCGGTATTACCATTGGAAGTTGAGATCCCTTCTCTAAGGGTATTGCGAGACGTTCAGCTGGACGAGGCAGAATGGGTAACGAATAGATTGAACCAACTGAGTTTGATGGATGAGAAGAGGCTAGCTTCTCTGGCATACGGTCGTTTGTATCAAAGACGAATGAAGAAAGCGTACGACAAGAAGATACTTCCGCGGAGCTTTCAGACGGGCGACCTTGTGCTGAAAAGGATTCTCCCGCCGCAAGCAGATCACAGGGGCAAGTGGATCCCCAACTACGAAGGGCCATACGTTGTCAGTAAGGTCTTTTCAGGAGGAGCTTTATTGTTGTCCACCATGGACGGGGAAGACTTTGCATCACCTGTGAATTCGGACGCAGTTAAAAAATACTTTGCTTAAAATAGACCCGCTGGACAGAAAAAAGAGAGTCCAGGCAAAAATGGGGCATCCTGGCGAACCAAAAACAGAATGAAAGGTTCGGGCAAAAGTTAGGGATAAAATTGAAAAAATGTACACCCGCGAAGTTGAAAACCTACACTGGGCGGCTTCGGCAAAAAGGGGTATCCCGGTGAACTGAAAACCCGTAAAGGGCGGTTCACGCAAAAGTTAGGGATGAGAAAAGCAAATGACTGCGGTCCGAATTTGATTATTCAATGAGCATCAATGCGGGAGAATATATTTGAGGAATTAGTTATCGGATACAACTTCTTCAGAAGACGGATACCGGGAAAGCATTAGAGTCGGACGGGTCATGGGAAGATCAGTTCGTGGTGTTCATCTGCATCCAGTTGCCGACATGTGTACAAAATTTAATTTGTCAATATTTACGCTTCTTGTGAATACTTGCATACTTGTGGATTTGCTTTGTGTAGCTTCCTCTTTTCAGGAGTTACATCCCGTGTACAAAAACTCCGCCCATTCAGGGGCCCAATCAATGAAAATGTGTTATTCAGTACTTGATGCCTGTTCTTTACTGTTTTTGCGCATGATAAAACGCCTAAGTTTATTGAAGCTAGCATGAGTATAACGTCACTGGCCCTTGCCAACAATTGTTAAAGCCTTGAATTAACTGAGTGTAACGTCACTAACCTGAATTGATTTGATTGCATAGGCTTGTCGTGTCTTGTTTGTGTTGTCGCAGGTTTCATAACCGTACGAGGAAGATGATCAAAAGATTGCAATAGTGAAAAGCTTGATCCCCACGCAGGTCATGCATGTTTTTCCTGAAGAAGGATGGAATTCCCCAGCTAGCCATAGCTTGTCCAAAGGACGTGCTCCAGAGAAGTTCCTCGTTCTCAGCAGAGTTTGGTGATTCCGGGATCGTAAGGCTGTATTCAGACAGGTTCGTCTCCCCCCGCAGGGTCATGCATTCTCCCCCGATGGAGTCAGTTAATTTTCCCCAAGAGAATCCAGTCATCCCCAGCGGAGTTCTCTTTTCAGTAAATGTTCTTTCCTTCCAGTGGAATTCGAAGATCTAAGACTCTCCCAGGCAGAGTCGATGGTGGTTCCTGTCACTTATTTTGTCAGAGATACTGGTGATATCGGTTCACATTCTAGCAGAAAGATCAATCATACCAGGCGCATCTGCCATTCCCCGGCAGAGTTATATTCCCCAGCAGGGGGTTACCTCCGCAAGGTATTTGGTTTGAATTATATTCCCCAGCAGGGGGGTTACTTCAATAAGACGTGTGGTTTGAGTTCCCAACTTCCCAGCAGGGTCGACTTCATCCTACCAGCATTTATTTTGCTGGAATAGTTTTGTAGCATCAGGCTATCCCCGGCGAGTTGACGTTATCCTTCCAGCATTTATTTTGCTGAAGCAGTTTCTGTACTCTAGTAGTTCAGGTGGAGAGAGCTCTTGCTCAAATAAATTACCAAACAATCAAGATCTCGGCAGGAGATATTCAATGACAATGTCAGTTTCGGCGGTATTCCCCACAGAGTTATCGTGATAAAACTCTCTTTGTCTCCAGCAGAGCCATTTATGCAAATGTATGTTATTTTCCCCAGCCAGAGTGGCCAGGATAAGAATCTCCTTATTCCCAAGCAGAGTTCGTTTGTCATCAACGAGTCGCATGAATCAGAATTTCGAAGCAGGTGTCCGATAGTTGGTTTTCAGACATCCCCAGTAGAGTTCATCTCGAAGTCGCTGTCACGTCAGTGCTAAGAAGTTTGTGGGAAAGGATCATTGAAGAACTAAGTCCTGACGTGGACAATTTATTCCTAGAATGACGGGATTTCTTCAGAAGTGGGCGTCCTAACGTGGACAGGTTTGTTTTACCGGATTGGTAAGGTGTGTTAATCCTGACGTGGATAGATTCGGTCTTTTGAAATTTGGAGAAAGCGAGGTCATGACGTTGATAAGAGATTGGTTGCTATTCGTGTTGGTATCCTGACGTGGATCATTTTGTTTTCGGCAGATATCTTTATTCGTAATGGTGAAGTGTGCGTCCTGACGTGGACAAGTTTGTAGTTCTTTGTGATGACAAGATACAAGAATCCTGACGTGGACAAATTTATCCTTCTTCGTGTTGTTGGCAAAGTATAAGTCCTAACGCGGATATTTCCCCAGCAAGTCGAAGACGTGTGATTCCTTACGTGGACAAGTCTTATTTCCTCGGTGAGTCGAAGACGCCTGAGTCCTAACGTGGACAAATCAAGACGAGATCAGTGTCCTAACGCGGACAGATCAAAGAGATTATTATTCCTAACGTGGAAAGATGTAGTCCTTACGCGGACCTATCAATAGAAGTGATTCCTAACGTGGAAATGACAGTATTCCTAACGTGGAAAGAGAAAGTCCTTACGTGGACAGATTAAGATGGTTTACTTACGTGGAAAGACGAGTTTATTCCTTACGGGGAAAGGTTGGGTCCTCACGCGGACATATCAAGATGTATTCCTTACGTGGAAAAGTTTAGTCCTTACGCGGACAAATCAGAAAGAAGTTGGTATTCCTTACGTGGAAAGATCAGAGTCCTCACGGGGACATATCAAGGGCATTCCTTACGTGGAAGAAAAATGGTTTCCTTACGTGGAAAGACGAGTTTATTCCTTACGTGGAAAGATCAGAGTCCTTACGTGGACATATCAAGATTTATTCCTTACGTGGAAAGATTGAGTCCTCACGCGGACATATCGAGATTGATTCCTGACGTGGAAAGATAGTTTAGTCCTGACGCGGACAGATCGAAGAAGATATTCCTAACGTGGAAGAAGAAGGAAATTAGTCCTAACGTGGACAGGTGCAAGAAAAGTTGAGTCCTTACGTGGACAAGTTCAGAAATAGTTGTATTCCTTACGTGGAAAGATTGGAGTCCTGACGCGGACATGTCAAATGGCATTGGAGTCCTTACGTGGACAGATTGATATAGTTTCCTAACGTGGAAAGAAGATTGCTTCCTAACGTGGAAAGATAAAAGCGTTACTCCTAACGTGGAAGAGTTTTATTCCTAACGTGGACGATGCGGTTTATGGAAATGCAGACGAATTATCCCCAGCAGAGTTGCCGAGATTTTTCTGGGATAACAGCAAGTGGAGTCCTAACGTGGACAGGTTTTAGTTGAGATTTCTTTGTATTGACGACAGACAGAGTCCTAGCGTGGACAAGCAAGCAATCTGTTATGACAAAATCCTCTTCAGGACGATGAAGACAACCCCCAGCATGGTCGCGCGAGATCAGTGGGTTACTCTAACAGTCAGATTCAGCTGATGAATGTCATTCCTCAAGCAGGAACGCAGTTTATTTCTGCGGTTGGCAAATTTCTGGTTTCACTAGTATTCAACCGTCTCGTACCGCGAATGTCTGAAGGCTCCGGGCTTCATCCAATCGGGTCCAAGTCGCTTGAATAGGGGCAGCTGTTGCACCCTAAAATTTGCTCAACCTTATTCCTTGGATTCATGTTTCATTATCATTAGCATTTGCATATAGAGTCATGTACATAGACTAACCATCTGCATAGCATAAGCATAGCAAGTCATTCAACAGGGGACCAATCATTATTTTCATCTCTTGAGGCCTATCAAGAGGTTATTATCCCAATTCAATCTCATTCAAGTCATCAGGAAAGAATTTGAAAGCAAAGAGTTCAGCAGATCAAGCCTTGAGTCTATCTCCTAGCTGAGGGTATCTGAGGATCAACAAGAGGGTTATGAGCTGTGAAATGAAAGCATGGAGAGCATCTAGACATCTTGAGAGACTTATAAAGTCATTTGGAGAAGAAAACAAGTCATTGATGAAGGCACAAGAGCTACAGTTGAAGACAGTCAACTAGGGTTTCATCTGGGTCAACCCTAGGTCAACCCTAGGTCAATTGACTGACTTAAGAGGGCATTCAAGTCTATTGGAGAGATGTGGGGATCAATATTGAACATATGAAGAAGGATATGGAGATATGACAAGGAGAATTCAAGAGAAATCAAGGAGAAGAGGAGTTACTAAATTAGGGTTTCTCTGTAAAATCCCCTAGTTTAGGTCAAATTTCCAAGCAAGATAAGTCAAAATGCTAACTTCAAATGGCTTCTTGGCCAACATGAAACTTGTAGAGGATCTCAAGACCTTTAATTTGAGTGGTGGAAGACCTCAAGGAGATTTATAGAACTCAAGTTATGGTCCTTACAAGTTACAGGTCATCTGGGGTATCTGAATTTTTGTCTGTGAAAGTGACTTGACTTCCAAGCTAGTTTTGCCCCTCAAGGAGATTTCAAATGAATTCTTGGTCAACATAAGAATTGTTCCTCATTGTCTTAGCTTTCTAGAATGGTATGGCAGGCCTTCATATGATGTGGAGAACTCAACTTATGGTCTTGGCAAGCAAAGGGTATTTTGGGCATTTGTGAATTACAGGTCATTTTAACCTATACCCAAAACTCATACAAGGAGGCCTCAAATGGAAAAACTTACAACATCAAACTTGCTCCAAATGGGATTTTAAGTCTAGAAAGAAGGTCACAAGTTATTGGAGAAGCTCATAGCATGGAGTTGCATAATAGGTCAAAATATGAACTAAAAAGGCTTATAAAGTGAATAATTTCAAGTTGGAAAATGGTTTGGGAGATTTACAAATCCAAATGGAGACTTCCAATATATGATTTTGAATGGAAAAACAATTCTAAGAACAATGGTTCACACACTTTTTTGAGTTTAGAAGGAAAAAATGAAGTTATCCATGGTTGCTTATCATTTAAGAAACATAATCAAAATGGATCAAAATTTGAAAACAAGGGAATGTGCAAGATGGATCTAGAATGTTCATTTGGGGTCTATATATTCATGAAATGTGCATTGATCAAGGGTTGGCCTCATTTGCACCAAGAATTCCACAAAATCTCTCATACTTTTCCATAAAAGTTTCATTACAATTCTCTCAAATTCCTCACCAACTTTCATCAAAATCAACTCAATCTGACTCCATCATCATCATAGATCATAATTGGAGCAAAATTTTGGTGTGAATCATCCATTTTCGAGCACTTTTTTCCAAGAGCATCAAGGTTGAAGTTCAAGTGGATTGCATGATTCAAGCAAGGAAACTCCAAGTTTGTGCATACAGAATCACATACATCAAGGATTGATCAAGATCCAGTACTTAGAAGCTTCAGATCCATATCTTCCATAGCTGTTTCTCAAGATTTCTTACAAGGTAAGTTTTCCTTCAAACAGCTCGATCTAGTTAGTTAGGCATGATTTTGTTAGTGTAGAATTGATCTAGGTGGTTAGGAGATTAAGTTAGAAGAATTTGGAGAGATTTAGTGATGGTTAGTGACAGGTGCCATAATCTGTTTGTGTTCGAATCTCTTGGATGAGTGTGTGATAATTGCAACTTGATAGCATGTGTTAATCTCCATTAGGTGTAGTTTAATTTAGGCTAAGTCTGAGGAAGAATGGTGAAGGTTTATACCAGTGCATTTCAATGGAGGCCGAAGGTTGATTCAATCGAATTTGTTGATGTGGTGAATTTCAAAGCAAATTGATGCCCTAAGCTTGTAGAGGGAGAGATTTGGAACAGGTTTCATGTTTACAGCATGTGGTTTAGTTGCGTGTGTGATGAGAACGAAGAGGTGGAAGGTAGGTCGTGCATGGCTGCCATGGAGAAGATAAAACCCTAGTTGCAGGTTATTTGGGGAAGATGCAATCGTGACCGCTCCCTATGTGTTGGACCTTTGACTATCAGGGCAATCCAATGGCCCTCATTTAATTTCAGAATTGGAGGGAATGACTTTGGCTCTAAACGCACCGTTTCATTAATTGAAACGGGCGGGCCTCAGTCTCATTTGCTATTTCCACCCCAGAGTTAGGCCCAAACCAATATTTGAACGTGTATCTGTTGCTTTTCTCACCCCCCCTGGCGCTTCTTTTGTTTTCCTTTGTTGCTGAGAATTCTGGGCCTTGTCCAAACGCTATCTGCACCCCCCAGTCTGAGGGCCCATCCAATAATGAACTGGGGCGAATTTCTCTTCTAACCCCCTCTCTCATTTTATTTTCAATTTTATTTTTCTTATTTCATTTTAATTTTTCACCAATTTTCATAAAATCATAATAAATTCATAAAAAATGTTTTTTAATCCCTTCTTTTTATCATGTTTTCATTAAAATGTCTAGAATATTATAGGAGAATAAAATTTCATTTTTAGTTTTATTTCATATTTTTTCCATATTTTCTAAATAAATGTCATAATAAATAGATTCATTTCATGCATTATTTTTGTGATTTTTGTTCTCTCACATGCTTTAATCTTTTTTGATCATTCTTTTCATATTGTTTAGATGAGATATTAGGCTTATAGAAATATTTTAGCTCCCATTTTTAGAGGTTAATTTTAGGTGATTAATAAATGCTTGAATATCATGATCAAAACTAGGGTTTTTAGGTGACAACTTAGGAAGTTCAATTTTCTCCCTTAGGACTTAGGGTTTGAATAGATTAGTTATGGGACTATATGGGTTATGGGTAACTATTAGATCCCTTAGAGAACAGTTAGGATTCCCCTACTGATATTATTACTATCTGTATATCTGCCGTCTGGTGTGGTGTGCCCTCTGGGGATTGTTGATTGTTTGATTGGGTATTGGGTTTGTCTGGGGCCCTGGGGAAGCTGAAGATTTGTGGAGATGAAGCTATTGGAGATTCAAAGACTGAAGATCAACTGTCAGAGTTGAGGATGAGTTTCTTGCTAGCAGATGCTGAGGAGATTAGGGTTTAGGAGCTAGGCAGAGCTCTAGATTAGAAAGATTGTTTCTCAAACATGGATTGCCTTGTCTGCATCCATTCTTCTCTGTGATTCAGAGTCTCTCTAAGGCACTCACCCCCTTCCTTTGGAAGGCTTGGTGATAGTGTCTGTGAGATAGAACTCTTGAGAGAAAATGTCTCTTTGTGTTAGAAGCAGTCTGTTCACCACCTTTGGTAGTCAGCTGATTGCTTAACACTCAATTCACTCTTGTGACTGATCCCTCATCCTGGAGGTTTGAGCTTGAAGAAAAGCCATTGTAGACTGAAGATTGATGTCAAAGCCCTTGCTTGAAGGCCATGAAGATGGAGATTGATGCTTGTTGAAGCCTGTAGCTGATTGGAGATTACTTGAAGCCAGATGTTGATTCAGAGCTGCTGAAGCTGTTTCTTTTGCTGTTGTATTTCTTTGCTGATGTATTGATTGGTTTTCTGGACTGTATTGTTTGCTGTTTACCCCGGTGGGTTGAAAGTGAAGCCTGTTCACTTTTACCTATTGTTTTCTAGGTTCGAGGTTGAGTGGGACTCCCTTGCCTCGCTTGTACTGTTGCATCCATGCATTTTACTGCTTTACTGTATATATCTGGTATTGTTTCTGTTTTTGCCTATCCCTTAGGATCTCTGTTTCTCTCTGTGCAAGAGAGGAGCATGATAGACACTAGGTCTTAACCCATGCATGATAACATTAGGTTAGTTTGTTTTCCTTTGCAACCGTAGGTTAGAGTTCTGTCTCTTTCTTTCTCAAAACAAACAGAAAAACACATAAAGATTTCAAACACAATAAAAGACACTTCTTCCGTAAAAGAATGTGAACTCATCAAAACGTCATTTTTGTCCGCTTGGACTATTAATCAGAAAAACCCTTTTTCAGAAGGTATAAAAACAATCAAGACAGACTTGTGTCGTACGTGGCCCGAACTACGTTTGCTCTGATCTTTCATGCTGTATGAAAGTACGTAGGCATAGGATGCGATATCCTAGCGAGCAACCTTCCCCTCCTTTCCCGTAGGTAGGCGAACTACGTTGACTCTGATTTCTCGTTCCAGACGGGAATACGTAGGCATAAAGTGCGATACTTTGCCGAGTCTTTTTTATTTTCATTTTATTTTCTTTTCAACCCTTGACCTATAGTTTAGATAGAATAACAATCCATACCCGAAAACAAGCGTGGATCCCGTCGAGTACGACGGACGTGAGGGGTGCTAATACCTTCCCCTTGCGTAACCGACTCCCGAATCCAGGTTTTGGTTGCGATGACCATACCTTTCCCGTGTTGTGCGAGGTTTACTCTGAGCGTTTCCTTTCCCTCCCGTGGGATAAATAACGCACGGTGGCGACTCTTCTGTTCAGCCGGCGCCGATTTTCGCAGTAGCGACAAACGTCAACTGGTACGACGTCAAGAATGGAGGAATCACCATGATTCACAGCTGTGGAGACTTTCCCAACATACCACTTATAGGCACAAAAGGAATCATCAGCTACAATCCGGTACTCGCTCGCTGTCAGCTAAGGTACCAAACATGACCAGAACCATATCAAGACTTGCTAAGGACTTGTTTTTGTGAAAAAGATAGTGACGAAAAATTTGAAGCTCAAGCCCGTTTAGCCTGGTATCGTCCACATTTGCAGGGAATGACTGCTGAAGAAAGCGTGAGCTTCCTGGCCATAAGAGCTTATCTCCTTTGGTCAAAAGAGATAGCCCTGAAAATGTTCTACAATCATACTTATGAAATCTCTCCAGAGCCATAAATACTCATGCCTAGAGATGAACTGAAGTTTGCTTTAGTCAAAGCAGAACGAGAAAATGCCGAGCTATGGGAGTTGATTCGTCAGAGTCAATACCATGCCAGACCTCAAGAAGAGGAGGGATCATCTTGTTAGAATGATTAAGGCCTCCCAAATTCCTGTTTACTCTAAGATTTTAATCTTAAGAGCTCATGAATGTAATCGTTACTTTTTGAAAATTATGTTGTAAGAAAGGTCTCGTTCATTAACGAGAACCATCTGTTATAACAGAATTTGTTTTATCAATGAAATTCTACTTTCCTTTTATATTATCAATCACGTTTTACGTGTGTTGATTGTTGCACCCCAAAATTTGACCAACAATTATTTATCCATCAAGTGTTTGCAGGTTGATACCTTCATCAGAAAGTTCAAGAGATCCTCAGAGGAATTGGTTGAAACCAAGGTTGTGTGTCTCATAACTTGAGAGTTGTGGGTGCCTCTCAGATGATTCTGAGACTTTGAGATTGAACTTGAAGCTTTGAGAAAGCCTATGAGATGTCTTGATAGTCATCATGGAGCCCAAAGAGGTCATTATGCAAGAATTCAGGAGATTCAACCATGAATGGTAGAATTAGGGTTTTGACTGGGTCAACCCTAGGATATCTGAAAATTTGGAGAAGGTTGAGACCTAATCCAAGGGCCATGAGATCATGGAATGATGCATGTACATGTTATAAAGATGATTCCTAGACCAACTCATCATGATTGAGGAGTTTGAGAAGTTTTGAGTTAGGGTTTCTGAGGATTGTCAGTGAAAAAACCCTAATTTGATCCCTATCTTCCAGGCAGTTTTAGCTCAAGATGTGATTGATATCTCATCTTCCCCACAACATGAATATTGTAGAGCTTGTTCTTAGATTTAATTTGAGTGGTGGAAGTCCTTGATAGGATTTGCAGAGCTCAAGTTATGGTTTTGACAAATTACAGGTCAGCTGAGGTGTGTGAATCTGGGTCCTTGAAAGTCACCCAACTTGCAGACAACTTTTGCCCTAGTAGGATGATTCCTATGATCTCTTGGTCAACATGAATGCTGAAGAGCACCTTCTTAGATTTAATTTTAGTGGTAGAAGTCCTTGATAGGATTTGTGGAACTCAACTTATGGTTTGAACAAGACAGGGGTATTTTGGTCATTTGGCAGTTATAGGTCATTTTAAGCAAAGGCCATATCTCCTATTTCCAAGCCTCAAATGAAAAAACTCAAGACATGAAAGTTGTTCAAAATGGAATTTTAAGCCTATAAAAGTGGTCATGAGTTATTGAAAAGGCTTAGAGCATGGATTTTTAAAAGTGGTGCAAATGGCTTGTAAATGGCTTATAAGTTGAAAAAGTTGAAATAGAATTTTGGTTTGAGAGATCTACAAATCCAAAATGGGTCATCCAATATGTCATTTTGACTCCAAACATCATTTTAAAAACAATGGTTGAAATATATTTTTGAGCTTAGGCTTAAAAATTGGAGTTGCTTTGTAATTTTCATTCTTGCATCTTAAGGCACCAAAAGGAAAAAGGAGAAAATGCTACATAAGGGTTTGTAAGGCCTTATTTTCATGTCATAATATCATATGGGGAGAATTTAAGTAGGATTGCATGGTTTATCATGAGATTGCATGAGATTCACTCAAGATGACAAATTCAAATTCTCATTGCGTGATACATTCTAGAAACTTCTTGGAAGGTTCTCAAAGCTTCCACACCTTTCCATTGGCACCTATATATGCCCTAGAGAGGATCCATACCCTGGTTGGTGATTCATTAAGCTTGCAATACCTATTTTGATCCCATCACTCCAAGTTGCATTTTGATTTCAAACTTCATCCAAACCTCATCTACTCCTAAATTTCTTGTTACCATCATCTTCCACCATCATCATGGAGTAAGAAGCATGCAAGAGTGATCAGATTTGGTGACTGGTACAGGTGATTCGAAGCTTCCATCCAAATTGCATGAAGGATTGACTAGAGTGAATCAAAGGGTTTGATCAAGAACCACTGCTCCCAGGAGTCTTGGCATCCATTGTAGAGCAAGCTTGGCAAGTGGCAAGAGCTGGATTGGAGTGTAACTACCCTTGCCATCATCAAGTGACAAGTTTGCAAAAGCACTTGTATCTCCTTAATTATTCAATATTAGAGCATGTGGTTAGGGTAGGCATGATTAGAGACCCTTAGGGATCAAGGCTGGGAAGTTTAGGATCATTCCATGAAGATTGAACATTGAGCATCAATTCTTTAATGAGCAAGAACTCGGGTTTTAGTGGATATTAACACAAGATTAATAGCTTAGAGTCATTAGGGCCATGAGTAGATTAATTTGATATCAAGAAACTGGAAAAATATTGAGCTGGAGGTTGGAGTGTTAATGGAGTTGGGGGTATCGGGTTTTATGTTTGAGGGAGTTTTGATAAAAACTATGACCATGGCTGTATTCTGCTTGGAAAGTAGAGCACTTTTGCTCTTTATGGATTTGGTTTTCGTTGAGAAACGAGAGAGCATGAGGCGAGGGAAGTTGCGCTGGGAGAAGCTTTCATGGCAGTTTTTTTCTTTTTCTGTAAACCCTAGGAAGGTTGAAGACGAGCAGCATGCGTTGGATGAAGCCAAGACCCTTGACCGGGGATGGAGATCTAACGACCCATGTTCAAACGAGTGAGGGAGGGAAGACTGAGTAATGAAACTCAGTCGTTTCATTAAACCTGAGACTTGGGCCCAGCGAATGTTTACTTTCCCCACCCCCCGTGTTCTGGCCCATCCAACAAATCAACTGAGCGCTGCTTCTATTCACACCCCCTCCCCTTTAATTAATTCCTTTTATTTTTTTTAATTCCTTTAATTTTCTTTCATTTTAATAAATTCATAGAAAATTGAAAAATTGATTTTTTTTAATTCTTGTTTTTTCTATAGGTTAATAAATTTGTCTAGAAAAATATAAATAAATAAAATTTCCAT
This sequence comes from Lathyrus sativus, assembly GCA_963859935.3. Lineage (NCBI taxonomy): Eukaryota > Viridiplantae > Streptophyta > Magnoliopsida > Fabales > Fabaceae > Lathyrus > Lathyrus sativus. The sequence goes on along the minus strand of OZ012740.1, from coordinate 123,038,498 downwards.
TTTATTTTCTTTTAATATTTTTAGAGTATTTTTCTTTTAAATAGCTTTTAAATAGGTTTAGTTTGATATCCAATTTTGTAGAACTTCTTTTAAGACTTTCCCTTAGGATTTTTTATTCATTCTTTTTGGTGTGATTAGATATTGAATCATAGTTACCCATAGGATTTAACTCTTGATTTTTAGATTAAAATTTGATTAGATTAATTAGGTTAGCATTAGGGTATCCTAATTAGGGTTTATGTTATGCATAGGTAAGGAAATTCATTTTCTTTAGAGAGTTTTGTTTTGATTTTTGGGTATGGGCATATAGGGATGTTATGGGTAGATGTTGTAGACCCTTGTGAATAATTGTTAGAATTTTCCCTCTTGTTTTAGTATTTTTTAGGTATTTTCTGAAGTTGACTGATGATTTTGTCTGTCCTGTGGTTATCTGTTTATCTCTGGGGTTTATTTTGGGGAATTTGTTGTGGGGCTTAGTTTGTTTTGAAGATCTTGTTGAAGAACATGATGGAGGAGAAGATTGAAGATCAAGACTCAGAGACCCAGAGCTTGGAGATTATTCCCTGTCTGTGAGGTTTGAGATCCTGAAGTTTGAGGGAAGTTCATGGTACTTTCCTGAGGAAGGCACTATGAATGACTTTCATTCTTTCTTCTCACCTCTTTCCTAAGTATCCAATGATGTTGGAGACAACTTGTGAGTTTAATTTCTCCTGAGGAGGAATGTAAACTTATCACATGTTGTTGAGCCACATGGGATACAATTCCTAAGTGGAAGCCTCCTAGTACTTTCCTGAGGAAGGTCCTATGGGTCTATTCACTTAGTTCCATTAGTTCATCTAGGATTTCTTAAGTATCCAATGATGTTGGAGCCAACTTGTGAGTTTAATTTCTCCTGAGGAGGAATGTAAACTGATCACATGTTGATTGAGCCACATAGGATACAATTCCTAAGTGGAAGCCTCCTAGTACTTTCCTGAGGAAGGTCCTATAGGTCTATTCACTTAGTTCCACTAGTTCAGATAGGATTTCCTAAGTATCCAGTGATGTTGGAGCCTGCTTGTGAGTTTAATTTCTCCTGAGGAGGAATGTAAACTGATCACAGCGGTTGAGCCACATAGGATATGATTCCTGAGTACACACCTCCTAGTGCTTTCCTGAGGAAGACACTATGAGTCTGCTTACTTAGCTCCCTTTCTTTGGTAAGCTTGTTTTGAAGCTTGGAGACTGGGATTGATTTCTCTTGTGTAGGGTTTTGCTTTAGGGCTTTGCTTTCTTCTGATTAGAGTTCTGTTTTAGGGTTAGGATTAGAGATCAGGTATAGATGATTTCTTTCTCAAGCATGTGGTTTGTCTTCCTGAGGGCACTTCATTTATTTGTATGATTGCAGTCTTCTGTATGTTGCTTGATAGCATGGTGTTCATTTTTCAGTATGATTACTGTTATTTCATGACTGGCTTGAGGTCGAGACGAGCTTGTGGAGGCTGAAGCCCCACACACATTTCCTCCCTCACTTGCATTGCATGCATTTTACTGTTAAGCTGATGCTTTGTATGTTTTGGTGTATCATTGACATGATCCCTTAGGACTCTCATTCCCTTTGATAAGGATTTGATGATAGACTTTTAGGTTGAAACCTATGCATGACAGCATCTAGGAGTTCCCTGTTCAAACCTCAACCATAGGATGAATCCATGGCATGACAACAGTAGGACTTGATAGTCTCCCTCCTAGTTGGGCCTGTTCTCTTCTCATCTCAAAGCAGTTTAAGATACAGTAATCATGAATGATTTCTTTCGTACGTTACGAGCCTTAAGCTATCTGAGAAAGGATTGTGGGAGAGTTTCTTTTCCTCAGTCTGGATGTTTAGTATGGTACCCTTTGGGTGACATGCGACGCATTCACTCTCAGGTCATAGTCTCTAGTGCGGTTGAAATCGCAAACACAATAAAAAACACTTCTTTCAAAACAGGAAACAAACCGTAGTTTCCCGAACTACGTGAGCTCTGATCTCTCATACCTGTTGAGAGTACGTAGGCACAAGATGGCGAAGTCTTGGCGAGCTACCTTCCCCCATAACCCTTCGTAGGCCGAACTACGTTGACTCTTATTTCTCATTCTCTGATGAGAATACGTAGGCATAAAGCGCGATGCTTTGCCGAGTCATTTTTCTTTTCTTTTTCAGCCAGCCTTGATAGGTAGATAGATTATAACCAACCCGTCCAAGTAAACAAACAAGCGAGGATCCCGTCGAGTACGACGGACGTGAGGGGTGATAATACCTTCCCCTTGCGTAACCGACTCCCGAACCCAGACAACGGTTGCGATGACCTTGTCTTACCTTTTTTCGTCAGGTTTTTCCGATCGTTTCCTTTCCCGCTCTGAGGGATAAATAACGAAAGGTGGCGACTCTTCTGTCATGCCAGCACCTTATTTTCGCGCAAGCGACAGCTGGCGACTCTGCTGGGGACCGAACCCAGAATCTCTGGTTCTCTGGTTCCCTATGAGAGTTAATCCTAGCGCTTGTATGTTTGCTTGTTGGGTTGCATTTGTTTATTGCATTTTTACTTCCCGCACTTTATTTCCCGCATTTTATTTCCAGTTTGATATGATTATCTGTGCTGCTGTGGGAGAGGGATGTTACTATGAGTGAGAAGCCGGACCTGGGCTTGAGTGTACACCTAGATATAGTTGCGGAGAAGTAGTAGACGAACCTGTCTGCTGAGCAGGCACAGTTCCCTACGAAAATCTGCGCTCAGACGAGATTCTTGCAGAGGTGCTCCTTTCCGGTCCTGAGGATCTGAGGGGAGTCCAGACGTGAGGATTGTCGACTCTGGGGACCGATCATTTGGAAGTCAGCTAAGTGAGGCCTCTTCATGACTTGATGATGCCACTCCTTCTAGGAATCGTATCGTCACTCATGAAAGTCTGTGACGCTGATGACCGCATAGGATGCCGTACCTTTGTCCGTGGATTAGGTCCATACCTGTGAATGGGGTTGGGATATTGCAGGAAACTTTGACCTCCAGACTACCTGGTTTTCTTGACAGTGAATCAGTTATGTTGGTATCAGGGTTCTCAGTCGCAGATTTGACTGTTCTTGACAGAGCAAGTTTTTGATCAGAGGATTTTGTCATCGGGTGTATGTTTGTTCCTGATAGAGTAGGTTCCGATCAGAGTATCGTCTTCAGAGGTTTGTCCTGGGGGGGGGGGCAGATTTTGAGTGGGGTCTGAAGATCTCATCAGCAGCTGTGCATTTGTTCTTGAGAGGGCAGATTTTTGATTTGGGGTCTGAAGACTTCATCAGCGGACGTTTTCTGATCATACATCCCGGGTCCTTATTACCAGACATTTGCTCTAGACAGAGCAGAGTTTTGATCTTATATATATGGTCCTGTCAGAAGGTCGTTCCTAGCAGACCAGATCAGTGGTCTTACACCGGGGTTTCCTTCTCATCAATGACTGTTGATACCGAATCTCCACAGCAGCCGCCTGGATATATTGTTGCATGCCTGCATTTTGCATTAGTTTGCATGATCATTCGCATTCCATTGACGTGTGTCTGTGACAGGTACCGTTTCCCCGATCCAGGATCTCTCGCCTCTTATTGTGTTACTACAGCCTCTCTCAGAAAGACTGTTGCGTATGAGTTCTCGATCCCTGATGCGTCAAAGTTGACTATCACTAATGCTATAGGCTTCCTGTGTATATGTGAGGTTGCTGTTTCCATGATTGGGCCCAGATTCCCCTCCTTATTATTGTCAGCACTGGTACTAAGGTGCCAGGATCGGGGGAAATCTCTCAAGCACACAGACACCCGCATACATCTGCATGAAGCATTTTGCATGACATACATTCTGTTGCTTTTCCTAACCTTTAATGTTGACAGGTTTTTCAGGTACACAGGTTCCGAGCTGCTTTCGATCTCCAGGATTGATCAAAAACTCATTCACCGTTACTCAACTCGCGCTAATCAGACAAGGATAATGGACCAGGTGCAGTCAGATGTTCAAGAGCTCCGTGAACGGATGGATCGTTTTATGGAACTGATGCAGGTAGTCGCTAATGGTCAAGACCAGCTTCGTACTTTGGTTCAACCTCTGATCTCCAGGGTTGACAGTAATGGCATACTTCACGGCGGGGCCGTGCCTACTCCTCCTCCAGTGGATGCTCCACAGAATGTTGTTCCTGTTGCCGGGGGCAACGGCAGCGCTAACGGCAATCTGATGACTAATATCGGGCTCAACGCGGCAGGCGTCGGCAATGGTAGTTTGGGAGCCAATGTTAACATAGGGCCGGTCAACGACAATGCTGGTGTGGGAAATCTGTTGGTGCCTCAACCGTGGCTTGAGGACCATCAGGATGATGTATTCTCTCAGAGAGGTGTAGAAGCAGAGTTGAATGCTGAAGCTCGACTCAAGTTCAAAGCGCTGGAGGACAAGATGAGAGACATTGAAAATCAGAACACATTGGGCGTTGATATGTCCAAGCTCGGGTTGATTGCTGATTTTAAGGTGCCTCATAAGTTCAAGGTGCCCGTCTTTGAGAAGTATAAGGGTACTACTTGCCCCCGCATCCACCTCCGATCTTATTATAGAAAGATGTCCGCCTATTCTGACGATGAGAAGTTGCTGATGCACTTCTTCCAGGATAGTCTTTCTGGTCCATCACTCGAATGGTATATGGGCCTGGAGCCCGCTACTGTGCGCACCTGGAAAGACCTCGCAGAAGCGTTCGTCCTCCACTATCAATACAATAGCGACTTGGCCCCCAACCGAGTTCAGCTTCAGAATCTCTCACAACGGAACAATGAAAGCTTCAAAGAGTACGCCCAGCGGTGGCGTGAATTGGCTGCTCGGGTTCAACCGCCGATGGTTGAGCGTGAGCTAGTGCAAATGTTCGTGGCTACCCTTCCTGGAATCTACTATGAAAAGTTGGTCAGTGGCATGTCCGGAACATTCTCGGCTCTCATCACTATGGGCGAGCATGTTGAGAACGGTATAAAGATCGGAAAAATTCAGGGCGAATCATCCTCAGCTGGAGGAGGTAGTAAGAAACCCTACGCTGGCAAGCGTCGAGAGGGGGATGCAAGTGCTGTCACTAATGCTCGGAGAAAGGGCAAGGGCCCTCAGCCTCAAATTGCTAGCATAAATATCCCAGCTGCTCCACCGCAGTCGCAGCAGCCTCAGCAGCAGAATCAGCAGGGGTATAGAAGATATCAGAATCGGGCTCCTCTGACAAATCGTCATTTTGAAACTCCACCTATGTCGTATGCACAGCTCTTACAAACATTGCTTCAGCTTCAGTTAGTGCAAAAGAGGACAATGGCTCCCTTAACAGGGGCACCACCACCGGGGTATGACGCCAATGCTACTTGTGATTTCCATACTGGGGCACCAGGCCATACGATTGAGAATTGTAAAGCTTTCAAGCACAAAGTGCAGGACTTGGTGGACGCCAAGGTTATTAACTTTTCTGATAGTGTGCCCAACGTTACCAAAAACCCTATGCCTCATCATAAGGGGGGCGGAGTGAATTCCGTTATCACTGAGGAGAGTGCGGACTTGCTGACTAAGGTCAAAGATTTGAAGACGCCGCTTAGTTTTGTCAAGGCTAAGTTGCTGAAGAAAGGCTTTTTCCCTGGATGTGGAGAGTTATGTATGACTTGTGTTACACTTCCTGATGGGTGTGAGCAGCTGGTAGAAGGTATCCAAAGTCTGATGTCTGAGGGTATTTTGCAGTTCAGTCGGAGCGTTGAAAGTGCATCAGGGGAGGTCGTACTGAAGCAGGCGGATGAAGTTGCTACCATTACTATTCCTCGTCACCCTATTACTATTTCTGCACCCCGACCGCCTACCATTACTATCACCAGGGTCGGGCCAATCCCATTCGAAAGCACTAACGCCGTTCCATGGCATTACGGCGCCGAGGTCTATTGCAACGGTCAGAAGATAGAGCTTGAGCCGTTCGGATCGACTGTGCAGAATCTTACCGGAGTCAGTGGCATTACTAGAAGCGGTAGAGTGTTTGCGCCAGCGGAGGTTGCAGCAGAGAAAGTGGTCAGGGCTGATGCTGCTGATAAGGGTAAAGGTAAAGCTGTCGAAGAGGTCCCTTCTGGGGCAGAAAAAGATTTGCTAGTTAAAGATGCTGAAGAGTTCATGCGACTAATCAAGAAGAGCGACTACAAGATTGTAGATCATCTTCATCAGACTCCGTCAAAGATCTCGATTCTTAACTTATTGTTGTGTTCTGAGGCGCACCGCAACGCCTTGCTGAAGGTATTAAACGCTGCATACATGCCGCAGGAGATATCAGTAAATCAGCTGGAGGAGGTGGTGGCCCATGTCAATGCTGGTAATGGGTTGGGATTCACAGATTTAGAGCTGACTCCTAAAGGAAGAGATCACAATAGCGCCTTGCACGTCTCGATAGAGTGTAGAGGCACTATTATGTCGCATGTCCCGGTGGATACGGGTTCGTTGCTTAATGTGCTTCCGAAGAAGGCACTGATGAAGTTAGATACCCGCGGATTGCTTTGCACGCCCAGTGATCTGGTAGTGAAAGCCTTTGACGGAACCAAGCGCCACGTCTTCGGAGAGTTGACCCTGCCGATTCAAGTTGGTCCAGAGACGTTCAATACGGTTTTCTATATCATGGACATCATGCCTGCCTACAGTTGTCTCTTAGGTCGGCCATGGATCCATGTTGCTGGTGCTGTGACGTCCACGCTGCATCAGAAGCTCAAATATGCTGTCGGGGGCAGCATAGTAACTGTCTGTGGTGAGGAGGACATTATGGTGAGCCACTTGTCGTCCTTTAAATATGTTGAAATGGATGGCGAAATCCATGAAACTCTATGCCAAGCATTTGAAACCGTCAAGTTGAAAGAGGTAGCTCCTGCCGTCGTAGAGAAGCAAGAGATGAGTCTCTCCTCGTTTAAGGAAGCTCGGGCCGTTGTCGAAGCCGGTTCCACCCCAGGCTGGGGGCATGTTTTGGATATACCAATCAAGCAGGATAAGTTTGGATTGGGATATTCTCCTGAAGCTGAAGCTTCATCTTCTTCTAGCAGTTCGTCTCGTGGGAAGGGGCCGATCCTATTCACCAAGGGCGGAGTGATTTTCGAAAGCATCAATGCAGCGTCTGAGGACAGCGGGGATAGTGATTGTGATCTTGACGCCTGGTTTCAAGCGAGCAAGCCGGACGAGCGCCTCCACAATTGGACCATCAAGGAGATTATCCAGCTGACAAGTGAAGAGTAATGATTTGCTTTTTATAATCTTTGTACAACCCTATGTCCTGCCCGGGGCATAGTGGTTTATTGTCAGGGCCTTGTTGGATTATGTACATGCATTTTGTTAATAAATAAAAGGCGTTTTCTTCGTACTCAAATGTTGTGTTCTCTGTTATTCCTGTTTATGTTTATTTTGAAAAACAATAAAATGGCAACGAGGTTTGTGCTAACCTGCATATTCTTGCTTTAAACTTAACCCTTGTTATTGCAGGATCCACATAACAGATGACATCGACTCTGGACCCTCTACGGCTCACTACGACTTTGATTGCCCGATCTATCAAGCCGAGGATGAGATTGATGAAGACGAAGACCTTCCGGAAGAGTTGGCCCGCTTGTTGAGACAAGAGGAAAAGGTTATTCTGCCTCACGAGGAAGATATTGAGATCGTAAACCTGGGTTCTGAGGAGCTCGTCAGGAATGTCAGAGTAGGGGCTGCGTTGCAAAATGATGTCAAGCATAGATTGGTCGAGATGCTTCGAGAGTATAGTGACGTGTTTGCTTGGTCATATGAGGATATGCCCGGACTTGACACAGACATCGTGGTTCATCGTTTGCCGTTGCGAGAAGATTACCCTCCAGTCAAGCAGAAGCTTAGGAGGACGAGACCAGACATGGCTGTAAAAATCAAAGAAGAAGTCCAGAAGCAGTTGGACGTAGGATTTCTAGCCGTTACCACTTACCCTCCGTGGGTCGCCAACATAGTGCCTGTACCGAAGAAGGATGGTAAGGTACGCATGTGCGTCGATTATCGGGATTTGAATAGGGCGAGCCCTAAGGATGATTTCCCGTTGCCTCATATCGATGTGTTGTCGACAACACAACCCAGTTTTCCATGTTTTCGTTCATGGATGGCTTCTCCGGTTACAATCAGATTAAGATGGCACCGGAGGACATGGAGAAAACGACGTTTATCACCCCCTGGGGAACATTCTGCTATAAGGTAATGCCCTTCGGTCTGAAGAACGCAGGGGCCACTTACCAGCGAGCAATGGTAACTTTGTTTCATGATATGATTCATCATGAGATCGAGGTCTATGTTGATGACATGATTGCAAAGTCCCAAACGGAGGAAGAGCATCTGGTCAACTTATTGAAGCTGTTTGAGAGGCTTAGGAAGTTCAGACTGAGGCTGAATCCTAACAAGTGCACTTTTGGAGTGCGATCCGGAAAGTTATTGGGGTTTATCGTTAGTGAACGAGGTATTGAAGTTGATCCTGCAAAAATAAAAGCTATTCAAGAAATGCCAGCGCCGAAAACAGAAAAAGAAGTTCGTGGTTTCTTGGGCCGAATAAACTACATTGCAAGGTTTATCTCTCAGCTCACGGCCACTTATGAACCGATGTTCAAGCTCTTAAAGAAAGATCAGGCGATTACTTGGAATGAGGATTGCCAGAAGGCATTCGACAAAATAAAGCAGTATCTTCAAGAACCTCCAATCTTGATACCCCCAGTGGCTGGACGACCATTAATCATGTACCTGACGGTTCTAGAGAATAGTATGGGGTGTGTTCTCGGTCAGCACGACGAGACGGGTAGAAAGGAGCATGCCATTTATTATTTGAGTAAAAAGTTCACTGAGTGTGAATCTCGATACTCGATGCTGGAGAAGACGTGTTGTGCATTAGCTTGGGCCGCCAAACGTCTACGACAGTACATGCTCAATCACACCACTATGCTAATTTCGAAGATGGATCCGATCAAGTACGTCTTCGAGAAGCAGGCTCTTTCGGGCAGGATTGCCAGATGGCAAATGGTGTTAACGGAATATGATATTCAGTACGTCTCTCAGAAAGCCATTAAGGGAAGCGTATTGTCTGATTACCTTGCCGAACAGCCAATCGAAGACTACCAGCCGATGAAGTTCGAATTCCCTGACGAGGATATTATGTTTCTCAAAGCGAAGGATTGCGATGAGCCATTGCCCGATGAGGGGCCAGATAGGAAGTCTCAGTGGAAGTTGATATTCGACGGAGCGGTTAATTCCTATGGAAGTGGTGTCGGGGCTATCATCACGACTCCTCACGGATCCCACATCCCGTTTACTGCGAGACTGACGTTTCCAGTTACCAACAATGAAGCCGAGTATGAAGCATGTATCATGGGTCTAGAAGAGGCAATTGATTTGAGAATCAAGAATCTAGACATATATGGTGACTCAGCACTTGTAATCAATCAGATTAAAGGGGAGTGGGAAACTCGTCAAGCGAATCTGGTGCCGTACATGAATTATGCCAGGAGGCTGCTTCCGTTCTTTGACCGAGTGGAACTTCATCATGTACCCAGGGTTGAAAATCAAATGGCTGATGCCTTAGCCACGTTGGCTTCAATGTATAAAGTCAATTATTGGAATGAGGCTCCAAGAATTGTGCTTTCGCGTCTTGATAGACCAGCATTTGTCTTTGCAACCGAGGATGCCACCGACGGCAAGCCATGGTTCCACGACATCCAGACCTTCCTTATGACTAAGGAGTATCCCGCGGGTGCGTCAACCCAGGATAAGAAGACTCTGAGGAGGCTGTCTGGAAACTTTTATCTCAATCCTGACGGAGTGTTGTATAAGAGAAACCACGATCTCGTGCTACTCAGATGTGTAGATGAGAAAGAGGCGAGTATGCTCATGGAAGAGGTCCATGAGGGCACATTTGGTACGCACGCCGGCGGGCATGCCATGACGAGAAAGATCCTGAGAGCAGGGTATTACTGGTTGACTATGGAGTCGGATTGCTTTAGATTCGCGAAGAAATGTCACAAATGCCAGATTTATGCTGACAAAGTTCATGTGCCGCCGTGCCCATTGAATGTCATGTCCTCCCCTTGGCCGTTCTCCATGTGGGGCATCGACATGATAGGCAAGATCGAGCCCACTGCATCCAATGGTCATCGTTTCATTCTGGTAGCCATCAACTACTTCACCAAATGGGTGGAAGCAGCCTCGTATGCTAATGTGACCAAGCAGGTGGTAGCTAAATTCATAAAGAGGGACATCATCTGTCGCTATGGAATTCCCAAGCGGATCATTACCGATAATGGTTCGAATTTGAATAACAAGATGATGAAGGAGCTGTGCCAGAGCTTCAAGATTGAACACCACAACTCATCTCCTTACCGGCCAAAGATGAACGGCGTTGTTGAAGCGGCCAACAAGAACATCAAGAAGATTGTTCAGAAGATGGTTGTGACGTACAAAGATTGGCACGAGATGTTGCCGTTTGCCTTGCACGGTTATCGTACAACGGTGCGTACGTCGACCGGGGCAACTCCTTTCTCCTTGGTGTACGGTATGGAAGCTGTCCTACCACTAGAAGTGGAGATTCCTTCTCTGCGAGTTTTGGTTGATGTGAAGCTCGACGAGGCAGAATGGATTACGAATCGTTTGAACCAACTCAGCCTGATGGACCAGAAGAGGTTAGCATCGATTGCATTTGGTCGCCTATACCAAAGCCGAATGAAGAAAGCTTATGATAAGAAGGTGTGTCCTAGAAGCTTTCAGACGGGTGATCTCGTCCTAAAGAAAATTCTTCCGCCACACTCCGATCACCGGGGCAAGTGGACTCCGAATTACGAAGGGCCGTACGTCGTCAGCAAGGTCTTCTCGGGAGGAGCTTTGTTGTTATCCACGATGGATGGTGAAGATTTTGCATCCCCGGTGAACGCGGACGCAGTTAAAAAATACTTTGCTTGAAAGAGACCCGCTGGACAAAAAAAAAAGAAAGAGTCCAGGCAAAAAAGGGGCATCCCGGCGAACCAAAAAACAGAATAAAAGGTTCGGGCAAAAATTAGGGATATATTGAAAAATGTACACCCGCGAAGTCGAAAACCTACACTGGGCGGCTTCGGCAAAAAAGAGTATCCCGGTGAGCTGAAAACCCGTAAAGGGCGGTTCACGCAAAAGTTAGGGATTTGAATAAGCAAATGACTGCGTTCCGCGTGCGGACTTTCATTGTTTCGTGGTTTGGAGGACCTGAGGGCCGTTTATCTGAATCAATCTCTTCCGAAGCTGAAGCGTCGGAGAAGTATCGAAGTCGAGTGGGTCTTAGAGGGATCAACTCATGGTGTTCGTCTGCGCCTCGTTGCCGACATTTGTATATACTGATGTATATTTGTGTTTTATTTTTGTGTGGCTTCCTCATTCCAAGAGCTTGCCTCTGTTGTAAAAACATTTTTGCCCATTCAGGGGTTTCACCATCAATAAAATGCACATTATTCAGCAATTCTGCGTGTCTGTTTAGCATTTATCTGTTTTGTTTGCGGATAAAAACGCCGATGTTTTTGATAAAATGCGCATACATAAACTTACGGGCCTAGGCCCATTGATTGTTGAAACAATTAATTAACTGAATATTGTCACGAGATAATAACCTGGATAGGCCCCTTTGAGGAGGGTATCTTGTCCGTTTGTTTGTGTTGTTGCAGGTGTAGCGCCTTCTAGAAGATGTACCGTGCGCATCCCCGAAGCAGGGCGAGTCCTCCTTCTCCAGCAGTGTTCAGAAGTCTCTCCACCGTAGAATCTGAACGCAAGAATAGTGAGCATTGATATGTCTCCCCATGCAGAGATGATTCTCTTCCCCAAGCAGACGCATCCTGAAGGAACGTCATCTTCTCAGCTGAGTCACGTACCGAAGCTCGTATCTCCCCCAGCACCGGGTCACAAGTGCAGATTTCATAAAAGTGTTCGGGTACCGAAGCTCGTATTTTCCCCAGTAAAGTCGCCGAAGCTCATGCCCCCAGCACCGGGTCACAAGTGCAGGTTTCGCAGGAAGCTATTCTCATGCCGAAGTATGCAGTAACTGATGGTGCCAGACTGAAGTCTCCAGCGGAATTGAGATTCCCCACCAGAGCCGTATTCTCTCCTGAAGTTGGATGATTCCCTCTCCCCCAGTAGAGTATTGGAACAACTGATGTTGTATTCCCCTGCAGAGTTGTACTCTCCCCCGAAGTCAGATGATTCTTTCTTCCCCAGCGGAATTGAAATTCCTCATCAGAGTCGTACTCTCCAGTGAAGTAGAATGATTTATCTCCCCGGCTAAGTCCGCAAAAAAGCAGAATCCTTGGAAGCAGTTGGGACCTTGAGTGGATGTTCCCTAGCAGAGTATCAAATAGCTGATGCTGTATTTCCCCAGAGTCGTACTCTTTCCAGCGAAGCAGAATGGTTTCTCCTTCCTCAGCCGAGTCTGCAGATATTCAAGAGAGGCGAATCCTTGGAAGCTGATCAGACCATGATCGGTCTCTTCCCCAGTGGAGTGTTGAGCAGCTGAAGTTGTTTCCCCACAGAGTTATTATTCCCAAAAGAGTAGCCATGACGGCCACGCAGTTTATCCTCGCTTTCATTTAGCAGGTCCAAGCTCTCGTAGAACTTCGTTCCCCTGCAGTGATCAACTGAAGTTGTTTCCCCTGCAGCAGTCAACGGAAGATCATTTCCCCAGGCGGAGTCCAATTGATATTGGCGTGTCCACGTTCTCCTCAGCAGGAGGATGCCTCTATCTGAGTGGTTTTTCTCCTTGACAGGAGAATTCCCCTTCGGCATTTATTTTGCTGACGGGATTGCATAGCATTGTGCATGATTGCATAGCATTGTGCATGATTGCATAGCATTTAGCATAAACGCATAGCATTTCCACCGTGTGGGGCATAAGCGCCGAAGCATATGCATCATAAGCATGATCTAGGTCATTATCATTCTTGCCTTACAGGTGTTCGGCCGAAGGATCGGTTGCTCAGGATGATTCCTGATATCCTCCTCAACGAGGTCGCTTCCTTAAGATGATTCTTAAAGACCCCGGTGTAATCCCCACAGTCGCTCGCTCAAGATGATTTTTGAGATCCCCAGCGAAGTCTTCAGTTCAAGACGACTCTTGAATTCCTCAGCAGGGCCGTTGGCTTAAGATGATTCTTAAGACCTCAGCGCAGTTTCCCGAGTTGTTTGCTTAGGATGATTCTTGAGCTCCCCGGTAGCGTCCCCAGCAAGGTTTGCCCAGGAAGATTCCAGGAATACCCAGCAGAATAAAGTCTCCAGAATGGTTATCGGGTCAGGATGATTCTTGGAGGTGCCCGACGGAGTTGTTTGGTCAAGATGATTCTTGAAGTCCTTAACAGCGTGATATGTCTGCTCCAACAGTGATGTCTAATCTGAAGATTGACTTTGTAAACGCCTGAAGGCGGTATCAGAAGGTTCCTGTGAGTTCAGATTTCCTTGTTGATGAATCAACGTGTGTCTGAAGACAGAGTTCAGAAGTTGGTAAGTCCAATTTTTGTATGCAAGATGATCCGTGTTGGCCTGAAGACCAAGTCAGTTGTCCTGAGGTGATTGATCGCGATCTAGTGAATAGTGTTTCTTCCGACTGAAGTCGAAGATGTTTCTCCAGCTGAAGCGGAGTTTGCCTGAAGGCAAAGTGTTTGAACCCCCGTAGAGTCATGAATGGCTCAGGATACCATTTCTCTGACTGAAGTCACAGATTTCCTAAGCTGAAGCAAAGGTGCCTAAGGTCAAGGTTATCCCCAAGGTCATGAATGACCTAGGATTCATTTTTCGGACTAAAGGCCGAAGTATATCCCTGACTGAAGTCACAGATGCTCTATAGCAGAGGTGGAGTTGCCTGAAGGCAGGTCCATGAAGGCCAAAGACCATTCCTTTAGACTGAAGTCGAAGATACCTCCTGCAGGGTCGCCATCCTTGAAAAAGATCTTTTCTAGCTGAAGCTGGAAGTGGCTAGGGGCCAGGGTTTCATATAGCTCTGATGTTGCATGTATGTTTGTGTTCGACGGCGAGGTCAGATCAGGTTTGTGTTCGACGGCGAGGTTGAATGTTTGTTTGACGGCGAGGTCAGATTATGATTGGTTCGACGGCGATGTTGAATGTGTTCGACGGCGAGGTTGGATGTTTGTTTTGACGGCGAGGTCAGATTAGGTTTGTTTCGACGGCGAGGTCAGATTATGTTGGTTTCCGGCGGCGATGTTGGAGGATTATGTTCGACGGTGATGTCAGACTCTTTAAATCCCCAGCAGAGATGATGTTTGTACGACGGCGATGTCGAGTGTCTCTCAGAGCGATGTTTGTTTCCGACGGCGATGTCAAATTCAGTTTTCCAGCGGCGATGTTGGGCATGTCAAGTTGATCCAGTCTTCTGACGGCGATGTTAGGTGATGCAGATCCTTTAGTTCTCCAGCGGCGATGCGGGGTATTTTGTCAGATTTAGTTCTCCAGCGGCGATGCGGGGTATTTTGACAGATTTAGTTCTCCAGCGGCGATGCGGGGTATTTTGACAGATTTAGTTCTCCAGCGGCGATGCGGGGTATTTTGTCAGATTTAGTTCTCCAGTGGCGATGCGGGGTATTTTGACAGATTTAGTTCTCCAGCGGCGATGCGGGGTATTTTGACAGATTTAGTTCTCCAGCGGCGATGCGGGGTATTTTGTCAGATTTAGTTCTCCAGCGGCGATGCGGGGTATGTTGATTGTCCGACGGCGATGTCAGATGTAGTTCTCCAGCGGCGATGCGGGGTATTTTGTTCAGTATTGTATTTTCTCCAGCAGTGATGCGGGGTATTTTGGGTTGATCGACGACGATGTCAGACTCAGTTTTCCAGCGGCGATGTTGAGTGTGTCAGTTAATTCGGTTCTCCAGCGGTGATGTTGGATGGTTCATTCTCCAGCGGCGATGTTGGGTATTTTGGTGATTCAGGTTCTTTAGTTCTCCAGCGGCGATGTTGGATGTATTGTTTGTTTCTGACGGCGATGTCAGATCAGTATTTCTCCAGATAGTTGTCGTGCAGCTATTATTCCAGTGTTCGACGAGTTGAGCAGTTGGCAAATTTTCGGGTTTACCGGTATTCAATCGTCTCGCACCTTGATTGGTTGAGAGCCGTTCGCTTCTCACCCAGTCAGGTTCAAGCCGTTTGAATAGGGGAAGCTGTTGCACCCCAAAATTTGACCAACAATTATTTATCCATCAAGTGTTTGCAGGTTGATACCTTCATCAGAAAGTTCAAGAGATCCTCAGAGGAATTGGTTGAAACCAAGGTTGTGTGTCTCATAACTTGAGAGTTGTGGGTGCCTCTCAGATGATTCTGAGACTTTGAGATTGAACTTGAAGCTTTGAGAAAGCCTATGAGATGTCTTGATAGTCATCATGGAGCCCAAAGAGGTCATTATGCAAGAATTCAGGAGATTCAACCATGAATGGTAGAATTAGGGTTTTGACTGGGTCAACCCTAGGATATCTGAAAATTTGGAGAAGGTTGAGACCTAATCCAAGGGCCATGAGATCATGGAATGATGCATGGACATGTTATAAAGATGATTCCTAGACCAACTCATCATGATTGAGGAGTTTGAGAAGTTTTGAGTTAGGGTTTCTGAGGATTGTCAGTGAAAAAACCCTAATTTGATCCCTATCTTCCAGGCAGTTTTATCTCAAGATGTGATTGATATATCATCTTCCCCATAACATGAATGTTGTAGAGCTTGTTCTTAGCTTTAATTTGAGTGGTGGAAGTCCTTGATAGGAGTTGCAGAGCTCAAGTTATGGTTTTGACAAATTACAGGTCAGCTGAGGTGTGTGAATCTGGGTCCTTGAAAGTCACCCAACTTGCAGACAACTTTTGCCCTAGTAGGATGATTCCTATGATCTCTTGGTCAACATGAATGTTGAAGAGAACCTTCTTAGCTTTAATTTGAGTGGTAGAAGTCCTTGATAGGATTTGTGGAACTCAACTTATGGTTTGAACAAGACAGGGGTATTTTGGTCATTTGGCAGTTATAGGTCATTTTAAGCAAAGGCCATATCTCCTATTTCCGAGCCTCAAATGAAAAAACTCAAAACATGAAAGTTGTTCAAAATGGCATTTTAAGCCTAGAAAAGTGGTCATGAGTTATTTAAAAGGCTTAGAGCATGGATTTTTAAAAGTGGTGCAAATGGCTTGTAAATGGCTTATAAGTTGAAAAAGTTGAAATGGAATTTTGGTTTGAGAGATCTACAAATCCAAAATGGGTCATCCAATATGTCATTTTGACTCCAAACATCATTTTAAAAACAATGGTTGAAATAGATTTTTGAGTTTAGGCTTAAAAATTGGAGTTGCTTTGTAATTTTCATTCTTGCATCTTAAGGCACCAAAAGGAAAAAGGAGAAAATGCTACATAAGGGTTTGTAAGGCCTTATTTTCATGTCATAATATCATATGGGGAGAATTTAAGTAGGATTTCATGGTTTATCATGAGATTGCATGAGATTCACTCAAGATGACAAATTCAAATTCTCATTGCGTGATACATTCTAGAAGCTTCTTGGAAGGTTCTCAAAGCTTCCACACCTTTCCATTGGCACCTATATATGCCCTAGAGAGGATCCATACCCTGGTTGGTGATTCATTAAGCTTGCAATACCTATTTTGATCCCATCACTCCAAGTTGCATTTTGATTTCAAACTTCATCCAAACCTCATCTACTCCTAAATTTCTTGTTACCATCATCTTCCACCATCATCATGGAGTAAGAAGCATGCAAGAGTGATCAGATTTGGTGACTGGTACAGGTGATTCGAAGCTTCCATCCAAATTGCATGAAGGATTGGCTAGAGTGAATCAAAGGGTTTGATCAAGAACCACTGCTCCCAGGAGTCTTGGCATCCATTGTAGAGCAAGCTTGGCAAGTGGCAAGAGCTGGATTGGAGTGTAACTACCCTTGCCATCATCAAGTGACAGGTTTGCAAAAGCACTTGTATCTCCTTAATTATTCAATATTAGAGCATGTGGTTAGGGTAGGCATGATTAGAGACCCTTAGGGATCGAGGCTGGGAAGTTTAGGATCATTCCATGAAGATTGAACATTGAGCATCAATTCTTTAATGAGCAAGAACTCGGGTTTTAGTGGATATTAACACAAGACTAATAGCTTAGAGTCATTAGGGCCATGAGTAGATTAATTTGATATCAAGAAACTGGAAAAATATTGAGCTGGAGGTTGGAGTGTTAATGGAGTTGGGGGTATCGGGTTTTATGTTTGAGGGAGTTTTGATAAAAACTATGACCATGGCTGTATTCTGCTTGGAAAGTAGAGCACTTTTGCTCTTTATGGATTTGGTTTTCGTTGAGAAACGAGAGAGCATGAGGCGAGGGAAGTTGCGCTGGGAGAAGCTTTCATGGCAGTTTTTTTCTTTTTCTGTAAACCCTAGGAAGGTTGAAGACGAGCAGCAGGCGTTGGATGAAGCCAAGACCCTTGACCGGGGATGCAGATCTAACGGCCCATGTTCAAACGAGTGAGGGAGGGAAGACTGAGTAATGAAACTCAGTCGTTTCATTAAACCTGAGACTTGGGCCCAGCGAATGTTTACTTTCCCCACCCCCCGTGTTCTGGCCCATCCAACAAATCAACTGAGCGCTGCTTCTATTCACACCCCCTCCCCTTTAATTAATTCCTTTTATTTTTTTAATTCCTTTTATTTTCTTGCATTTTAATAAATTCATAGAAAATTGAAAAATTGATTTTTTTTAATTCTTGTTTTTTCTATAGGTTAATAAATTTGTCTAGAAAAATATAAATAAATAAAATTTCCATTTTATTTTCTTTTAATATTTTTAGAGTATTTTTCTTTTAAATAGCTTTTAAATAGGTTTAGTTTGATATCCAATTTTGTAGAATTTCTTTTAAGACTTTCCCTTAGGATTTTTTATTCATTCTTTTTGGTGTGATTAGATATTGAATCATAGTTCCCCATAGGATTTAAATCTTGATTTTTAGATTAAAATTTGATTAGATTAATTAGGTTAGCATTAGGGTATCCTAATTAGGGTTTATGTTATGCATAGGTAAGGAAATTCATTTTCTTTAGAGAGTTTTGTTTTGATTTTTGGGTATGGGCATATAGGGATGTTATGGGTAGATGTTGTAGACCCTTGTGAATAATTGTTAGAATTTTCCCTCTTGTTTTAGTATTTTTTAGGTATTTTCTGAAGTTGACTGATGATTTTGTCTGTCTTGTGGTTATCTGTTTATCTCTGGGGTTTATTTTGGGGAATTTGTTGTGGGGCTTAGTTTGTTTTGAAGATCTTGTTGAAGAGCATGATGGAGGAGAAGATTGAAGATCAAGACTCAGAGACCCAGAGCTTGGAGATTATTCCCTGTCTGTGAGGTTTGAGATCCTGAAGTTTGAGGGAAGTTCATGGTACTTTCCTGAGGAAGGCACTATGAATGACTTTCATTCTTTCTTCTCACCTCTTTCCTAAGTATCCAATGATGTTGGAGCCAACTTGTGAGTTTAATTTCTCCTGAGGAGGAATGTAAACTGATCACATGTTGTTGAGCCACATGGGATACAATTCCTAAGTGGAAGCCTCCTAGTACTTTCCTGAGGAAGGTCCTATGGGTCTATTCACTTAGTTCCATTAGTTCATCTAGGATTTCTTAAGTATCCAATGATGTTGGAGCCAACTTGTGAGTTTAATTTCTCCTGAGGAGGAATGTAAACTGATCACATGTTGATTGAGCCACATAGGATACAATTCCTAAGTGGAAGCCTCCTAGTACTTTCCTGAGGAAGGTCCTATGGGTATATTCACTTAGTTCCACTAGTTCAGATAGGATTTCCTAAGTATCCAGTGATGTTGGAGCCTGCTTGTGAGTTTAATTTCTCCTGAGGAGGAATGTAAACTGATCACAGCGGTTGAGCCACATAGGATATGATTCCTGAGTACACACCTCCTAGTGCTTTCCTGAGGAAGACACTATGAGTCTGCTTACTTAGCTCCCTTTCTTTGGTAAGCTTGTTTTGAAGCTTGGAGACTGAGATTGATTTCTCTTGTGTAGGGTTTTGCTTTAGGGCTTTGCTTTCTTCTGATTAGAGTTCTGTTTTAAGGTTAGGATTAGAGATCAGGTATAGATGATTTCTTTCTCAAGCATGTGGTTTGTCTGCCTGAGGGCACTTCATTTATCTGTATGATTGCAGTCTTCTGTATGTTGCTTGATAGCATGGTGTTCATTTTTCAGTATGATTACTGTTATTTCATGACTGGCTTGAGGTCGAGACGAGCTTGTGGAGGCTGAAGCCCCACACACATTTCCTCCCTCACTTGCATTGCATGCATTTTACTGTTAAGCTGATGCTTTGTATGTTTTGGTGTATCATTGACATGATCCCTTAGGACTCTCATTTCCTTTGATAAGGATTTGATGATAGACTTTTAGGTTGAAACCTATGCATGACATCATCTAGGAGTTCCCTGTTCAAACCTCAACCATAGGATGAATCCATGGCATGACAACAGTAGGACTTGATAGTCTCCCTCCTAGTTGGGCCTGTTCTCTTCTCATCTCAAAGCAGTTTAAGATACAGTAATCATGAATGATTTCTTTCGTACGTTACGAGCCTTAAGCTATCTGAGAAAGGATTGTGGGAGAGTTTCTTTTCCTCAGTCTGGATGTTTAGTATGGTACCCTTTGGGTGACATGTGACGCATTCACTCTCAGGTCATAGTCTCTAGTGCGGTTGAAATCGCAAACACAATAAAAAACACTTCTTTCAAAACAGGAAACAAACCGTAGTTTCCCGAACTACGTGAGCTCTGATCTCTCATACCTGTTGAGAGTACGTAGGCACAAGATGGCGAAGTCTTGGCGAGCTACCTTCCCCCATAACCCTTCGTAGGCCGAACTACGTTGACTCTGATTTCTCATTCTCTGATGAGAATACGTAGGCATAAAGCGCGATGCTTTGCCGAGTCATTTTTCTTTTCTTTTTCAGCCAGCCTTGATAGGTAGATAGATTATAACCAACCCGTCCAAGTAAACAAACAAGCGAGGATCCCGTCGAGTACGACGGACGTGAGGGGTGCTAATACCTTCCCCTTGCGTAACCGACTCCCGAACCCAGACAACGGTTGCGATGACCTTGTCTTACCTTTTTTCGTCAGGTTTTTCCGATCGTTTCCTTTCCCGCTCTGAGGGATAAATAACGAAAGGTGGCGACTCTTCTGTCATGCCGGCACCTTATTTTCGCGCAAGCGACATTGATTTACTAACTTTGTTTGTAAACAAGATTATTGCTTTTCCTTGAATGAGTAGTATTGCATTTGCATTTGCATAACATATCACTTGCATAGTGTTGCATGGGTTCCGCAGCTCATTCGTTGTTCCTTTCCTCCAGAGAGGAGATCACATTGAGTCCTCACCACTACAACACCCGAGCCAATATTCAGAAGAGAATGGCAGATCAGCAAGAGAGAATTGATCCGGTTGACAATGAATTGGAAGGACTTCAGGGCGATGTCATCTAGATCCTGGATGTTATGCAAGTGATCAAGGCAAAAATGGATATGCAAGTCACGGTGGTATCTGAGGTTAACACAATTGCAGCAGTCCCTATGCCGGTAGTGGCTTCCACAATAGAGTTTCCATTTGGAATCTCTAATGATTTTGTATCTCCATTCCATGTCCAAGGCCAACGACACAAACATCAGGACTTATACATGAATTCTATAACCCTCTGTTTACTCAAGCTGGCGCTCAGATGAATATTTGACTAGTCTTCGATACTCAACAACAACAAGTTTATGAGATACCAGATGAATCTGAAGTTGAGGGTGAAAAACACGACAAGTTGAGGGTCGAGATGGAAATCATGGCAAGAAGAATGGAGGCTTTAGAAGGGAAAAGCGTCTTTGGTACCGATGCCAGAGATATGTGCTTGGTCTCAGGATTGGTGTTCCCCTCAAAATTCGTAATGCCATCCTTTGAAAAATATGATGGGGCAACTTGCCCAAAACTCCATTTGGTGATGTATTGCACACACATGGCTGCGCATTTCGACAATGACAAATTAATGATACATTGTTTCCAAGAAAGTTTGAAAGGAGGCTCTGTAAAATGGTATTTGGGACTAGACCAATCAAGGATTCAAAGTTTTCAAGATCTATCTGATGCCTTCATCCAACAATACAAATATAACATGGACCTTGCTCCAGACAGACGTCAGCTATTGAGCATGACTCAGAAGTCTTTAGAATCATTCAAGGAATATGCGCACAGATGGCGCAAGACAGTTGTGTAAGTTGATCCACGACTTACAGATAAGGAATTGGCAGATTGGTTTGTCGACACCTTCAAACTAATACATTATGAAAGAATGATAAGCAGTGTATCAGCTAACTTCACCGATATTGTAGTAGTGGGTGTCAAAGTGGAAACTGTATTGAAGAACAGAAAAGGGAGCAGAACCGAAGGATCAATCTTTAAGTTCAAGATCAACAACAACAGTATCATCAACCACAATACATAGCGGCGGTTACGCCAGTCTTCCAGACACAAAATCAACAAAATCAACAAAATCTTCAGCCAGGGGCACCGAATGCCTATCAAAAGTACAATCACCGACCTTATAACAATCAGCTGATGCAGCAACCCAGGGTTCAAACTCCCAGGCCGACCTATCAGAACAGGAGGCCCAGGATACATCCAATACCAGTGAGTTATACCGAACTATATCCTATGATGGTAGCTAGAGGACTTATTCAAACAAGAAAATTGGGTGCCCTACCCAATCCTTTGCCTCCATACTACAATCACGACGCACATGGGGACAAAAGAAAGAACTGACTCGATAGGACATCGTCGCCTTATGCCTACATATTCCCTCATGCAATGGGAAAGTCAGAGTCAACATAGTTCGGGAAACTACAAGGGAGGTTGCTCGCCAAGACAGCGCGTCTTGTGCCTACGTATCCTCACCTGGTATGAGAAATCAGAGCAAAACATAGTTCAAACTAACTACGGGTAAACGGGGTGTTCTTGATAGCATGAGGGCGAGAGAAAAGGTTTAGTTGGACGATGCTAGTGTACGCATTCTAGCAGTTAGGTGTATTGTTGCTCGACCATTAAAGAGTTAGGCGTTACCTGTTTGTTGTAGAACGAACGTAACATGTCCTGGGTTAAAAGGTATGGGAGCCTAAAGGGTAAGAAAAAAAGAAAAGTGCTCGCTAGGATTATCACAATCCTATGCCTACGTATTCTCAACAAGTATGAGAGATCATAGCAGCTGTAGTTTGGTTACTACGAAACAAAGGGGTCTCGATCGCACGGGTGCGAGAGAAAAGGAGTCTCGATCGCACGGGGGCGAGAGAAAAGGGTCCTAGGCCTAGAACGCATAAACGTAAAGAGTTGAATCGATTCGGGACACACACGCTAAATCCTAAGACGTACGAGCGAATGCGTCGCATATTGCCCAAAGGGCATACGCTAAACATTCTAAACGAGAAAGGAAAGGCTCCCTACTCATCATTTCCTACGTATCTAATGCTAACAGCTCACAACACTCATCGCGGTTATGGGTTAGAAAATGGTCCGAAAGGTGCTAAAGAACAGGCATACAAATAATTCAAATATTGCCTACAAAGTGTAGGACTTCAGATGCACTAAGAGTTTCAAGTTGGGAAAGTTTACCGAACGGGGTGGTTCCGTTGACCTTAGAAATTGCGTGCAAGCTTCATTTCTAAGCTTCTAATCTCCTCTTTGATCCTCGGTGATGATGTTTTGAAATCAAATCGGGACCAATGTGACGCTAAACCTCCGTAGCTCGACTTATGAGGGAAGTCAAACTATAGGAGGTCGCGTAATTGATATTCGTGCTATGGACAAGATAGAGAAATGATATTGAGGATCATTCTCCAATTTAATCGTGTTGCACGGACCAAGAAGAATGGGATCTCGTCTTAATCGCAAACATAATATTGTTAATCGAAGGTGGCCTATTGCGATCCCAAAGTAAAGAAAATGACCCAAATGGTCATCTTCCATAGATTTAAAATCGGGAAGGTTATCGACTTCGATAAATTCGACGCTTACGGATACAAGACTTCATCGATCAAGGAAAGTCAAAAATAAAATAAAAAAGAAGAGGAAATGAGGAGAGAAAGAAGGTGGTCTCGGATCTAACATTATTCATCAATAGTTTGACTGGTAACGGTTTACGAAAGTCTCGTCATAGAACAAAACGGTAAAAGTAATCAAAGATGAAATAAAGTCGAAAATAGAAGTGAAGAGAAAAGTCGGTCTCGGATCTATCGTTTCTCATCAATAATTTGACAGAAAAATAATAGAGGTCTCTCATCGACCAAAAAGAGGAAAGTGGAATAAAATGCCCAATGTTAAATGAGAAATAAAATATAATCTCTAAAAAAAAATATGAATTCTAAAAGAAATTTAAATATAAAAATATTATAAACTAAACTTAGAAAATAATATATTAACAACTAATTATATATATATATATATATATATATATATATATATATATATATATATATATATATATATATATATATATATATATATATATATATATATATATATATATATATATATATATATATATATATATATATATATATATATATATATATATATATATATATATATATATATATATATATATATATATATATATATATATATATATATATATATATAGACACACACACAAACTAAAAACTCACAAACTAAAAATTGTTGTTAGAAAAACTATATTAAAAAAAACTAATAAAAAACAGATTTAATGAAATATCAACAAACCTAAAAATATAATACATTCTAAAGAAATGTTTATAAAAATACATATTTACAAAAACTTAAAAACTAAATTTTACATTTTTTTAAAGAAACAGTAGGGCTCAGAATAATTAAAAAGCATATCTAGAATCATTATAGGCCATACGGCCCATTCATCTACCATTAACCCAAACATGAAATAAAAACACAATGCTTGATGTTCTAAACTTTAAAACAAAAAATGTAATAAAAAACAAAACCAGCAATAAACTACACGTGAAATGAAGCTTCCCCTTCCAATAATACCAAAATGATAACCCATTTGAGAGACTAGAGCAAGATATGAAACCTCCGCAAATCCGAACGCCTTCCACCTTCTTCACTTCTATTTCTCACTTCCATTCTGATTTGCGATTCATTTCTTTCCCGCAGATATGACTTTGGGATTGGAGTTACGTTGATGCTCACAGAAATGGCGGAAAAGATTGGTGGAGGAGGTTCGCATCTGATGATGATGAAAAGGGGTTTCGTGGGTTTCGGATGGTTTTGAAGGTGAATGGTTGTTGTTTCGATTGGGGTTGGATTTACAGCGGAAGCGGGTTTCTGTGGGGTCGCGTATGGGTTTCGTTAGGTTGGTCGACGGAGGTTCGTCGAGAATGGGTCTCAATGGTGATTTGAAAAAAGGATATGAGATGCTTCATTTGTTTGAAGGTGTTGTCTGACTCAGAGATGGTTGTTTTCGATTTTGGGTTTGCAAGTTGTTGGAATGGTGTTGCGGATGTTGGTTTCTGTTAGAGATAGGATTGATGTGTGAAGGAGAAAAGGTTTCAATGATGATTTTGAGTTGATGAAGGTTTGGTGGTGAACATTCCGGTTTCGAATGAAAGAGCTTGGATATGAAGATTGAATGTTAAAGAGTGGGGATTTTATTGGGTTGATGGTGTTCGGTTGAATGATGATGAAGTTGAGGGTGGTAAGAAAATGGTGAGTGAAAGGGAAATGGTGTTGCGTTCGTCGGAAATGGAGGGAGGAAGATGAAGTTTTCTGGGTATGATGATGATCATGAACAGTTCATCGTTGGCTACCATTAGGGTTTTCTTGGGATCTGAGGAGGAAGAGAATCAACAATGTATATATACTCCAGGAGCAGACACGTGGTGTGTTGGCTATGCTAATTTGCTGAATTTGATTAATTAAATAAAACTGGTTAATTAAAGCTGTCAGTTAATAAACGCTGCATTAAACAACTAAATGATAACTAACACTAATTCTAGTTCTAATTAAAACTAACCTAAACTAATTACTAATTAAGAAATAATTAATTATAATCTAACAATCAACTAATAATCCTGTATTAATTAAATGCTGATAAACACTAACTAATGATTCTAATTAAAATAATTTAAACTAATCTTAATTCTATTAACTCTAATTAAACTAATCTAATCCTAATACTATTAATACTTATTAATTAATCAATTCTAAACTAAAAATCTAAGTCTAATTCTAAAACTATTTAATTAACTCCTAAACCTATTAATTAGTCTAAATTAAAATCTATTTTCTAAAATAAAAACTTATATTTTAGAATTCTATCTTCTAATAAAACTAATTAAACTTAAAAAATCTATTCTAGCTAATTTCTAAATATTCTAAAACTTAATCTATTTTAAAAAATCTAATGAAAAACTAAATAAATTCTATTTAAAGTTCTATGCCAAATATTTAATAAAATCTATTCTAGAAAACTATTTTCTAACAAAAATATATTTTCTAAAATTAATACTTCCTAATTAGAATAAAAATCATTTCTAATTCTAATAAATTCTACAAAAACTATAAAAAAGAAAATAAAGCACGAAAAAGTAGCGAAATAAACGGAAAAAAGGGGTCGGACACCGAAATGCACCAAAAAATGTCAACATCGACTGCATCACCGGGATGAGAACAATTCCGCCTGATCTGGACATGGAACTCATCACTTGAACTGGTTTGAATCGTATAAAACTCGAAGGAAGCGTCTGTAATCCCGATAATCCACTCAAACTGCTAACATGGACAGTTTGCGACCTAAATGATATACAGATGCAAATGCGAAATGAAATGAAACATAAGCCAAGTACAAGAAATGGTTGGTCAAATTTTGGGGTACAACACTATGCAAAACCCTGATTAGGGTTTCTAGTTGGAAAAGTCAACTATAGTTTGACTTTTGGTCTGGATGGGTTTCCAAAGCTTGAACCATGGTCCATGATGTTTCTATGACCTATTGAAGTCCCCTCAAGAAGTATGAAAGGTTCAAAAACCCCAGAACACTGAGGATTGATCTTGAAGATTTCAACTGTTCGGTTCATTTGTCTGAAAAGTCAACTCTTTGACTTTTAGGGTTTTGACCCCAAATTGAAGCAATCAATGTTTCTAACATCATTTTATGCCTAACTAGTGAGTTTGGTGAAGTTTAATCAAGAATTGATGGATAACTTGTGAATCAAGAAATTAGGGTTTATGAAAAACTCTAATTACAAACTAAGTTGGAATGTTCATAACTTTCAAACCACACATTCTTGTTCAAGTTTGTTTTGATTGTTACCTCTACTTGATTTGTATCCATGCTTAAAGGTTGTCATGATTTGTGCATGTTGACTTTGAACCTTTGCCATGATAAGTAATGTCTTGACTTATGCATGATTCACTTAAGCTTGTAATCTTTGATCTTGTAAGAACCATATCATCATCCCCTTTAGATGTTGTTACATCTATTTTTACTTTTTTTTTATAACCATTTAGTTTAAATTCTAAAGCTTCTATGGATGTATACTTGGTTGTAACCTTGTTATCTGCTTGATGTTGTCACATACTTGCTTTACGTTATTGGTTGTCACCATGACTTTGTATCTTCATCATGTTTGAATGGATGCATATGTAGGTTTAGGCATTGTTAAGTTTTCTCAAGTGATGTAGCTTATTAGATCTCATCCAGTTGCCTTTTTATCCCGTGTTCCAAAGGAAATTCTCTTTGTTGACTTCACTGTCATAGATAACTCATTACCCCTCCCCTTGACTTGGTTAAGTCATTAGGTCCTTTAAATTAGTTAAGTTAGCACTTATATCCATTAGACTTTGCTTTAAGTCTAAAGACCTACCCCTTGTTAGGAGTATCCTTCAGCTAGAACTTTACGATAGAGTTTGTTAACTCTATGTGAGGATCATTGTCATGATTACTTACTCCCCTCTTGGCTTTTGTGAAAGTCAACCCCCTTGAGTATTAAACTTAGATCTAGAGAGTTTTGTCAAACTCTATACAAACATTGTTATGTTTGTTCCCCCTTGGAGTCTTCACCATAGTCAAGTATTCCTCAATCTTAGTGAGGAGAACTACAGTTGCTCTGGTTCCATCCTAGTAAGGATATGTAGGCATAAGATGCAATATCTTTGCGAGCAAACTTAGAAGCATCCTTAGGTCTTTACCTTAACCTTGATCCCATGACCCTAGAAAACAATAAATTAGATAACTTAGCATACACATACACAAAAGGTTCCTGTAGAGTACTACAGAAGTTTAAGATTTCAGAACTACCCTAGGCATAACCAACCCCCGATCCCTAAAACTCTAGCGTTGTTGTTACATTGCGCAAAAGGTTTTTCTTTCTTTAACCTTTTCTTTGGATAAATTAAAGCTCAGTGGTGAATTTCAATGAGTTAAGATTCAAGTTAATCAATAGCTTGATATCTGATTCTCACCGCAACAGTGATCAACCAAATTAAAGGATGGTGGGAAAATTGCCAAGATGGCTTGCTCCAATACAAAGATTATGCAAGAATATTTCTCCCCCTCTTCAACAAAATTGAGTTTCATCACATTCCTCGTGACGAGAATAGAATGGCGGATGCTTTGGCACCTTTGGCTTCCATGATTATGGTGAACCGTTGGAATGATTGTCTGAAGAGGTCAGTGATGATAAGCCTTGGTACAATGACATTGAGCTTTTCCTCCAAAAACAAGAATACCCATACAGGGAATCCAACAAAGATAAAAAAAAATTAAGAAGATTGGCTGGTAACTTATTCCTGAATTATGACGTCTTGTGCAAAAGAAACTTTAACAAGGTCTTGCTAAGATGAGTTAAAAAACGAGAAGCAGACATGTTAATGACTAAAATTGAAGAAGGTTGCTTTGGCACCCATGCCAATGGACATTCTATGGAGAAAAAACTCTTAAGAGCATGCTACTATTGGATGACGATGGAGTCTGATTTTTTTAAGTTTGTTAAGAAGTGCCACAAGTGCCAGATTTATGCAAAAAAAATTCATGTACCACCAACTCTTCTTAATTTCATCTCTTCTCTATGGTTGTTCTCTATATAGGGAGTTGGAATTATTGGCATGATTGAGTCAAAAGCTTCTAATGGACACCTCTTTATCTTGATGACAATTAATTACTCCACCAAATGGGTCGAAGCCGCTTTGTATGCAAATGTTACATGACAAGTGGTTGTCAGATTTATCAAGAACCAACTCATCTGCCATTATGGGGTGCTAAAAAAAATTATCACTGACAATGGGTCGAATCTGAACAATAGAATGATGAAGGAACCATACGAGGAATTCAAGATTGAACATCACAACTCTTCTCCATACAGACCAAAGATGAATGTCATTATTGAGGCTGCAAACAAGAATACTTTAGTGCACACATCAACAGGGGCAACCCCCTTTTTTCTTGTTTATGGTATGGAAGTTGTACTCCCAATAGAAGTTGAGATTCCTTCAATGCGAGTTCTGATGGAGACTAAACTCTTAGAGGCTGAATGGTGTCAAAGCAGATATGGCCAGTTGAGTTTAATTGAAGAAAAGAGGATGATGGCTCTATGCCATCGTCAACTCTACCAACAGAGAATGAAGAAAGCTTTTGTTAAAAAGGTTCGACCTCGTGAATTCAAGGAAAGAGACCTTGTGCTTAACAAGATTCAATCTTTCATCACTGATTCTAGGGGCAAGTGGACTCCTAACTATGATGGCCTATATATTTTCAAGAAAGTATCCTCCGGTGGTGCTTTATTTCTCGCAACTATGGATGGGGAGGATATCGCTCTTTATGTGAATGTTGATGTAGTAAAAAAGTATTATGCCTAAAAAATGAAAAGAACAGCTCGCTATGTTAAAAACCCGAAAGAGTGACTTAGGAAAAAATGAGCGTCTCAGTGGACTGAAAACCCTAAAGGGACGTCCAGGAAAAAATTAGAGACATAAAATAGAAAATAATATACCGATAGATTAAAAACCTAAAAAGGAAATCTAGGAAAAAGTTCGGGACATGACTAGTTGACTACATCAAATCAGATTAGATTGTCAAAATTCATTTCTATCAGAGACTCATCAGTCAGATCTTCATTAGCTCAAGAACGCATGGAATTCAAAGTTATTGGCATGGATAGTGATCATTATTTTTTATGTAACCTTTGCATTATGTACCATTTTCCAAAATTGTAATGATCCATGGAGTCATGCCATTTGCTGACTACCATTCAATAAATAAAATTTGAGCCTTATCCATTTGTTGAAACTCTTATATTTATTTCTATCTTGCAAAATGTCTTTTATTTTTTATAGTACTTTTTGAAACAAATTTAAAATTGCTTTTGAAGAAAATTTTGTTGTGTGTGTTTTACTTTGAATGATGAATGAAAGAAAAGACATTGACAGTTTCTTCAAGAATGGTAGACTGTGAAATGCAAAACTATGTTTGTTCTTTGCCATATTCCCTAGTAAGTATTAGCTTCAGTTGACTTTAGAAAATTCTCAGAGATCTTGGTAATTCCCCGGTAAGTTCCGACTTCAAGAGGTTATGACAAGTTTGGTGAACTAAGGATCCCCTAGTAAATTTCTTGTGGCTCTATTTCTTCCCCAACAAAGTTAATTCTTATTTCATTCCCCATGAAAACTCAATGGTATCATCTTTGTTTACCTCTCCAGTAAAGTAGATATTTATTTTATCCCCTGTGAAGTTTCAGCTCTCGCACTTTTCAACTCTAATGCGGACTTCCCCACTGAAGTGGATATTTATTTTATCCAGGTCAGACATCCCCAAATGATAACTCAAGTTTTTAAGTTATGATTGATTTCTCCTCTAGTGAATCTTGTTTCCCCTAACATGCCTCTTTTTCAATCATGAGTAATCCTTCCCCAATGGATCTTTCTATTCCTCAAGAAATCAAAGTCATTTTGACACTCCCCTAAGTGAATTCATGACGTTGTTATCCCCAAGCAGAGTACTTTACTTTTCTCCAGAGAAGTTCGAAGCCTTGAAGTAGGACTATGTTCCATCTATAGCTTTTAGTGCATCCCCAGTGATGCTCCTATTGGCGGAGTATATAGTTGAGATGTTTATTTCATCTCCAACTTACTTCTCTTGGTTAGTTTTGTCATCATAAGAATCACATGACATACAATCATTCATACAGATATACATGGCATATGTGCATTTTTCAATCTTGATATTATTTGATTCATTCACCTTGGTTGCATTTATCCCTGGATGGTTTATTCTGCTTTCTCTCCAATATAGTTGTCAGCCTTAAGTAGAAAGTGCACATCCTTTATAATACCCCACTGAGTTATCCCTCGTGGAAGATTTTTTGCTTTAGCTATCTTTTCCAACTTGGATAGGACAAATCCCCAGTTGAGTTCATTCCTCATTGGGTAAAGTCCTGTTTGGCCGTTTCTCTCTAGCTTGTTCCTAGATTGAACTTTGGTCTTTGACAATAATTTGATTTTAAATATCTCTAAGTTATTGAACCTAGATTGAGTGTGAATTTATTTTGCACTTTGTCTCTCCAATAAGATTTTGTTTATTGACCCCCAGCTGAAGAAAATCCTATTCTCCAACAGTGCTTTTGTGAGCACTCCCTTGGAATTTACGCCAGACAACAAGTGGCAACCTCTTTATTTGAGCAACTTGTTATGACTACCATACTTTAGATAACAAATGGAAGCATTGTTAGGATATTTTGTATATACCGATGAAGTCGTCAAATTATCAACTTTAGATGGAAAATGGCAGTTTCTTCTCTAGACAGTTTGTTTATCCCCAACAAAATTATCAT
This sequence comes from Lathyrus sativus, assembly GCA_963859935.3. NCBI lineage: Eukaryota > Viridiplantae > Streptophyta > Magnoliopsida > Fabales > Fabaceae > Lathyrus > Lathyrus sativus. The sequence goes on along the minus strand of OZ012740.1, from coordinate 123,007,574 downwards.
TTTACCACCTCTCTTTCAAGTAAATGGCATCTCTCTGGATGCTCCATCTGAGAAGTTTGTTAAAGACTTTCACAATTGGTTTTCTCTTTATTTGAGATATCATAATTATCAAGCTTTTGTTTGCTCCAATGCAATCTCAAATTAGAATTGGTGATGTTCTCCCCGGGGAGTTCACTTTTCAATTTTCTTCTATCAAATGTTGTCTCTTCGGGAAGTTTGGTGAAGATTCAGACAATCTTTCTTTTTATTTGAGAAGACATGTTTTACAAATGAACCGACTTGCATTTCTTCTAAAAACTCCCGGTAAAGTTTCCTGATCCCAGTAAAGTCATGGGTTCCCATTGAATTTAAATCTCCAATGGAACTTCTAACCCCAGTGAGGTGTTTATGCCCAATAAAGTTTTATTTCAAAATTGAATTTATTTTCCATCAAATGACATCTCTCTAAAAGTCACGAAGGGAAGTTTGGTGAAGTTCAAGTTTCCATCAAATGGCATCTCTCTGAAAGTATCGAAGGGAAGTTTGGTGAAGTCTATTCAACCTGCTCGCATCTTGTTGAAGATTCCCGGTAGGGTTGCTGATTCTTAATTCTTAACAAATAGCAGCCCCGTTGGTGGAAACAATTTGTATTGGGTCCTTTTTAAGTAGAAGACTTGATTATAGAAGAAACTGAGACATGCTCGTGGCATACAACCTCAAAGCATTGGGAAAGTTTATTACCTTTTCTAAATGGATCATTTAGTTAAAGAAGAAGTTGAATCATGTTTTTATCACAAAAGCTTATTTGTAGATCATACACCTTTGGCTTAGGCTACCGTGTTTGGTAGTAGGTGATCTTTTCTTTTGAGTTTATTACCTGGGGCTTAGGCTATCACATGTTTGGTAGTAGGAAATACTCGTCTCTTTTGGTCAGATACCTTTGGCTTAGGCTACCATGTTTGGTAGTAGATCATCTTTTCTTTCCAGGTTATTACCTTGGCTTAGGCTATCATGTGTTTGATAGTCGGTAATACACCGTATCTTTGGGTCTGTTACCTTTGCTTAGGTTACCAGGTTTGGTAGTAGGTAACCTTCTCCTTCAAATTAGACACCTTTTCTTAGGCTGTCATGTTTGGCAATATGTGATCTTGCTTTTGATATTACCTTTTGATTAGGCTATCAAATATTTAATAGTAAGTAATATTCATTTCTTTTGGTCAGATACCTTTGGCATAGACTACCATGTCTGGTAGTAGGTTATCTTTCCTTTCAAGTTTATTACTTTTGGCTTAGGCTATCATATGCTTGATAGTAGGTAATATTCATTTCTTTTGTCCGGATACCTTTTGCTTAGGCTACCATGTATTAGTAGTAGGTAATCTCTTATTTTAGTTTATTACCTTTGACTTAGGCTACCATAATTGGTAGTAGGTAATACACATCCTTTTTCTAGTAAAGATGCCCTGTGTAGTCTCATTCCCAATAGTAGTCAGTTAACTCTTCCCTGTGAAGTTGTCAATCTTCCCTTGTGGAGTTGTTTTTTCCCAATACATTTTTATCCCCTGTGACATCCTTTCCTCACATGATATTTGTCTTGTATATCATTTTGTTTCATATCATAAGCATCTGTGTGTTATCTTAGGGCCAAAATATTTTCCATGTTTGTATTTAAGTCTCTCCTATCTCGTCGAGACGAAGATTTCAATCTCCATATCTCCGAATAGAAGAAACTTAAATAGGGGCATTTGTCACACCCTAATTTTTAAAGTTAAGATCCCATCTCATTGAAGGTGAGAAAATACTTAGAAGGGGGGTTGAATAAGTATAAAGAAAATATTATGGCAATAAAAACACAATGATTTTTATCCTGGTTTGTTGAACTCAACTAATCCAGTCCACCCTATCAAGAGTGATTTTCCTTTCTCTACAAGGACTTAATCCACTATTAATCAAACTGATTACAATAGCTACCACTAAGAACAACTGTTCTTAGTCTTCTCAAGAACTACTGACCACAACTTGGTCTTCTCAAGGAACTTTTACAATCAAATGTAAAAACTAAACAAGTGTTTGAATGCTTCTAAGTAAGCTGTATCACAACTGTGATTTACACTTAAGTTTAAGAACTTATGAAAACTATTTAATAAAGAATAATAATTTGTATGAGAGCTTTGTGAGAGTTTTCAAAAGAATTGTTCAATAATTCGTCAACTTGAGAGAGATGTTGAAGTCTTGCTTTTATAGGCACAGAAGTCCAAGACGTTTGCAAGCTTGAAGACCGTGTCTGCAAAGTAGCTGTAACCTTTTTGTCTTCACATCACTTGACCTTTCCTAGAAGAAGAACGTTCAGAGAAATCCTTTTTGCATGTGTTCTTGTGTCTAGCATAAAAGAGGAAAGATTCGTTTGGCATAACCAACGGGTATATCTTCAAATAATCTTCTTCAACAAGTTTCTAATTCACAGCAATTATCATCAGAGCCTTGAGTGATCAGAGTCTTGATGTCTTCAGAGTTTGCTGTATCAGAGTGTTGCAGCAAGTGTGCTTTAGCGTGAGATTCATTAGAGCAGAGTTTAGGGATCAGATCCTCAGTACTTGCAGCGTACAGTACTATCAAAGTCTTCTGAAGAACTATGCTTGAAACTCTTCATACAAAGTCTTCAGTCTATGCTTCAGATGCTTCTGTAGCTTCTGCTTCAGATCCTTCTGTAGGCAGCGCTCAAAGTCTTCTATAGGCAGCGCTTAAATTCATCTAAGAGATGCTTCTGACGCTTCAGAGCCTTGCATAGTTCAATGTTCAGATCCATTTTTGCTTTCAGAAGAATATTAAATTTAATATCTGCAGCAAAAATACTTGAACAAAATTTAGAGTATATAATTTCTTAATACAAAATTTCGTAAGTGTTATCATCAAAACATAGAGATATAACTAAGAACCAATATGTGTTCTAACAATCTCCCCTTTTTTGATGATGACAAAAACATAAGAAATTTTGTTCAATAAAGATATAATTATAACTCCCCCTGAGATTATGAGTCTCCCCCTGAATTGAATACTTAGAAAGAATAGAAACTTCACTTTTTGCATGAGTATTCTTTTCAGAATCAGAGCCTGATTGGTTAAAACTTGATCTGGGGATCTCAGAGTTACTTTAAAGAATTTTTTCAGATTTTTCATTAGTTCTGAAATACTAAAAAATTCACGTTAGATATAATTTGATATGTTTGAATTCCATTCAGGTAAAGTTTATTTGAACAGTCAGAATTTCATTTTCTCCCCCTTTTTGTCATAATCAAAAAGAAAACGTTAACGACAAATAAAAGGAAACAGAGAGAAAAGATACATTCATGTAGAGAAAACATCAGAGTCATTCATTCAAATAAGTACTTAGATAGAGCAGACAAAAACATCAGATAAGAAATTCAAGTACAAGTGCACAAACATCAGATACAGAAAACATAAATCTAAGTTTGTTTGGAAAGAATCATCTTCAGAAGATGGGTGATCTCATATGAGGATTCTTCTTGCTTTGACATCCATTTCTCAATGTTCTCATTCTTCTGATCTTGCTTAGCCATCCAAGACTGGATCTCAGATTGGCCAACTTCCAGCACTGTGTCGCTACTGCGAAAATCGGCGTCGGCTAAACAGAAGAGTCTCCACCGTGCATTATTTATCCCACGAGAGGGAAAGGGAAATGCTCGAAGTAAACCTACCGCAAAGACGGGAAAGGAATGGTCATCGCAACCAAATCCTGGATTCAGGAGTCGGTTACGCAAGGGGAAGGTATTAGCACCCCTCACGTCCGTCGTACTCGACGGGATCCACGCTTGCTGGTTTGTCTACAGGATGCAAAAACAATCTATCTACGGCTTCTAAGTCTAAACGGAAGGAAACTGACTCGGTAGAGCATCGCACTCTATGCCTACGTATTCTCAAGAGAGAAAGTCAGAGTCAACGTGGTTCGGGAAATTACAGGGAATTGGCTCGCCAAGACATCACATCTCGTGCCTACGTACTTCCACACAGCGTGAAAGATCAGAGCTTACGTAGTTCAGGCTAACTACCGCTAGACAGGGTGTTCTCGATCACACAGGAATGAGAGATTAAGTTGGCTTGAAAGGTATGGGAACCTACAGAACTTAAAACTACGGTCTGGTCTCAAATGCACAAGGGCAAGAGAAAGGGATAACAGGCGTTAGCGGGAAAGTCTCGATCGCACGACAGTGAGAGAACAGAGAGGTTAGTTGTTAGTGTGCTCGCTAGGATATCGCATCCTATGCCTACATATTCTCGTCTGATACGAGAAATCAGAGCAGCTGTAGTTCAGCCTACTACAGCAAACGGGGAAACGGGAAGAAGGTAAAAGGGAGCTCGCTAGGATATCGCATCCTATGCCTACGTACTCTCGTCTGGTACGAGAGATCAGAGCAAACGTAGTTCGACGAGAAAACGAGTCTCGATTGCACGGGGGCAAGAGAAGAGGTCTCGATCGCTTGAACGCGAGAGAAAATGGTTTCGATCGCACGGGGAGAGAACAAAGAGGAAGCAGGCCTACGCCTAAACGGGAAGGAACTCGGGACACACACGCAAGAACCTAAGACGTAGGAGCGAATGCGTTGCATGTCACCCTAAGGGTACCATACTAGACATCCTAGACGATTGATAAGTAACTCCTCAACCGTCATTCCCTACGTATCTAACGATACAGCTCACAACACTCGACGGTTGCCTGAAGACTTGAATAAGATGATGATGAATGAAGCGGCTCCGTTGGCTCTTGACATGCGCGCAAGCTCCATTCCAATCTTCTCCTCTCTGGATCCTTGATGAGGACGCTCGAATCAGAACCAATGTAACGCTTAGACCATCATGGTTCGACTTATACGAGAAATCGAACTCTCAGAGGTAGCGTATTGATATCTGTGTCAAAGACAAGATAGAAAAATGATATCGAAAATCATTCTCCAATTGAATCATGTCACACGGCTAGCCAACAATAAAAAAATACAATCAAGTAAAATAAGAAACGAGGAAAGAAGAAAGGTCTTGGATCCTGCATTATTTGTCAACAAAATAGTTAACATCGCATTGCGAAAGTATTGTCCTTAACCTGCAAAATAACAAAGCGAGATAACAAGTCTAATAATAAAATGGATATTGCATCCTAAAATTGAAACTAAACTCCTAATAGCAAAGTCAAGAGAAATTACGTAATATCCTAAATGACTATTTCTATAATAAGGAAATAAACTCTCCTAAAAAATATCAAAACTATTTAACGGTTTAATATCCTAAAATCTAGAATTTAAATCTATGCTATTATTTCTATATTTAATATTTCCTTTAAAATCCTAAGAGAAAAATATGCAAAGAAATAAAAGCAATAAAATAAAAGGACAGCCAGAAAAGGGGGGGGGGATTTTAGGTTATTAGGGGTACAGGCAAAAAAATACAATGGGCCCAGCCCAGAAAAATAAAACAAAAACTGGGAGGGGGGCGAAAATGGAAAAGAGGAGTGCAACCCAGCAATTCGCTGGGCTTATTGCTCAGCCCAATAACCAACAACAAAAAAAGAAACTTCAGCAAAAAAAAGGGGTGCGCGAGAAGGATGGAGGGTGTACGGTCCAAAATTCGTTGGGCCTAAGGCCCAATACCCAACCCATTCCCTTCCTCTCTTCCCTCACTCTCTGAAACCCTAAGTCTCCTTCTCACTTCACCCGCCGCCGACACTGTTCACCTCTCCTTCTCCGACTCCTCTTACACTTCCTCCGTCTCAAACCTCTCATCTTCCATGGCTCAAAAAAAACTTCCACTTCAAACAAAGACTCGCCCCTTCATACACTTCTTCTGTCAACCAAACCTACAAAACTAAACAGACTCCACATCCCTTTTCCGTGACGGTAAAATCCAACAATGAACGAGATGAAGGTAGATGCATATTCTTGAGAAGGCGCGTTGACGGTGAGAAGATCTTGGAGAAATGTTAATGATGCACATTATGAATGTGACGAGAATCTTCTGGAAAACGGTGGAAGATCAAGAACGTGGATGAATCCGTGGTTAAGTTACGATGGATTGCGTGTTGAAGGAATGACGATCTGGAAACAAGATGGATGTGGATGAGGATTATTTGAAGGTTTTGATGAAGATCTCAGAAGATTCGTTGCGATTGGAGTTTGGTTTCTGGAAATCTTGTTCTTGATCCAAATCTGATGATGGTGAGGTTTGATGTGGACTTTCTGATGAATGCGAAGATCGATAACATGTACCTGGAAAAAATATGGATCTACAAAGATTGAAGATCTCGCATGCTTGATGAACATCATGTTGAAGTTTCTGAACGTTCTAAACGATGATGATCTGAAATTGCAACGGATGAACGTTGTTGGTGTGGAACGATGAAGATCGAGGGATTTGGATGAAGAACTGGAAAAAAAATTTGTTATGAACGTGGATGAAGATCTATGAAGATCTTTGAATGTTTCTGGGATTTCTGAACGATGATGAAGATGAATGTGACACAAACAGTTGCGCGATCTTGAATCTTGAAGGTTGAATCTGGAGACGATGATGAATGCATGAAGATCTGACGATGTTTACTGAAAAAATCTGGATGAACAATGGATGAGTGGATGAAGATTCCGACGAAAACAAACGGTTACCGGCGACCGTTGCGGTGGTACCGGCGGCGGCTGCATGGCTGGCCGGTGAGGGTGAACGTGGTGGGACACGTGTGGCTTCGCATGGAATGGGAGGAGGAGGTGAGGACACGTGGCCTGAGGGAGAGTGAGAGAGAGAGACAAGTGGGAGGGTGAGGTGGCGGTGAGTGCTGAGTGAGGTGGAGAGTGTGAGTTGCCACGCGTGAACCAGGTGGAAGGGAGAGAGAATGGAGACGTGGTGGCTTTATACTGATGCCAAGTAGCAGTGAGTTGGGCCCCCAAAAACGTGCCATCTGGCCCATTAAGGACAAAACCTGATTAAAAATCTGATTAACAACTAAGACTCAATTAAAATCACAATTAAGAGCTAATGATCATTAAAACTCCATTAAAACTCAGTTAACTCTAAAACGAAAATTAAATGCTAAATAATTAAAAGACACTAATCAATTCTCCTAATTAATCCTATTAAAAAATGATTAAACTCTAATTAATCTCTATTAATTCTAAAAGAAAATAAACTCTAATCAACTCTATTAATTCCTAACTCTATTAAAAATAGAAAAAGATCTATTAAACCTATTAAAAAACATTTAATCTACTTAATATCTAGAAAAAGAAATATCTATTAAAACTATTTAAAAAATAAATATCTATTTAAATTTCTAAAAAAAACTATTATATTCTATAAGAAAATATAAAAAAAAAACCTATTTAATATCTAGAAAAATTCAATTAAATCTATTCAAAACTATTAAAATCTATTAAAAATCTATTAAAAATCTATTAAAAATCTAGAAAATAAAAGGGAAAATTCTAAAAATGTCAGGAAGCCAATTAAATCGATGAGAGAACAACTGCGCAACTATAGCGAAATAAGCGGTAAAAACCGGACACTGAAATGTCCTCAAAAACAACAGCGAGAGCTGAAAACACCGAGACGGGCACAAAATTCTCAAAATACACTTATTTGAACTGGCCTGAACTGCCTGAAACGCCAGGGGAGGCTGTAATCCCGATAAAATCATTCTGACTGCAAAAATGCAATGGATGCGGTATGTGAATGCGAATGCAAAATGCGTCGAAACATAAACCAGATGTGGGAACCGGTTGGTCAAATTTTGGGGTGCAACAGCTTCCCCTATTCAAACGGCTTGGACCCGACTGGGTGAAGAGCGAACGACCTTCAAACAATCGAGGTACGAGACGGTTGAATACCAAAGAAACCTTGAAATTTACTAACCGTGGAGATAAACTGCAAAACTGCTTGAGAAGCAACATCCAATGAACTGAGTCTGGTTGTTACGACAACAACTGGTCAATTATCTGATAAAATCTTGATTTCAACATCAATCACCTGCGTGACACCACAGACACTGAGCTATTTTCACAAAAACACCTCCGTTCACAATTGGACTAACCTTGTCAACACAAGAAGAGAAACAAATTCGTCAACACGAATAGAGATTCTGTCGTCACAGGAGTAACCTTGTCCACATCTGGACCCAAATTTCGTCAAATCACGAATAAGTGCAAATCTGTCCACGTCAGGACTCACATTTCGTCAACCCGAAGAAATCTCAACAACACAGGAATGGAACTTTGTCCATGTTAGGACGCTTGTTTCGTCAACACGAAGAAATCTCATCATAAACTTGTCCACGTCAGGACTCCACCTGTCGTCAACACAGAAAAATCCCGGCGACTTCGCTGGGGATTACTCGTCTGTATTTCATCAGCACGAGGGGATCCTATCAACATAGAAATAAATTGTCCACGTCAGGAATAAATCGTCCACGTTAGGAATAAACTGTCCACGTTAGGAATAAACTGTCCATGTAAAGAATTCATTGTCCACGTTAGGACTCACACCTCGTCTTGATTTGTCCACGTCAGGACTCACATCTTCGACCCGCTGAGGAAATAAAACTTGTCCCCGTCAGGACTCACGCTTCGCCAACCCGAAGAAAGATAAATTTGTCCACAGCAGGACTCACACATCTTGTCATCACGAAGAACTATAAACTTGTCCACGTCATGACACACATTTTGCCGATACGAAGGAAGATATCTGCTGGGGATAAATGGTCCCTGAAGAGTAATCAATTTTGTCCACGTCAGGACTTCACGTTCCATCAATATGGAGAAATCGAATTTGTCCACTTCAGGACTAGCACATCTCGCCAACCTGAGGAAATAAATTTGTCCACGTTAGGACACCCACTTCACTAGCACGAAGAATTCCCGTCAATATAGGAATAAATTGTCCACGTCAGGACTCATATTTCGTCAACACGAGGAACTCCTATCGATATAGGCAATAAAATTTGACGATCTCCGGAGAAATACTCTTGTCAACCAGTAAGAAAATACATCTGTCTGTTCATACGGGAAGATACTCTGAATACCGTTTCTCTGCTTATCTCTGCAGTAGCTAACTCCATTGGTCCCAACCTACAAACCTTTTAGCGCTGTCGGGACGACGACTTTGAGGAGGACTATACAGGGGATATTTGGAAACCAAACTGCCGGACGCCTGTTTCGATACCCGACGGCAGCTTCTGAAATTTTGATTCATGAAACCCCTTTGATGCTGACGTAACAACAAATTTGAAGAACAATAATCCGCTGGCCGGATAAGAGAAACTTCAACAAGCAACTCTGTGGGGAAAATAGTAAGGTGAACTGTATCATCACACGTCTCACGGCGAGACCTCGAATACCTAGTAATAGATCTGAGCTAGAACTCCATACTCCTGTTGAGAAAACACTCCTGAAAGCAAAAGGTTAACCAATCTGATTTATGTTTCGAAATGCATATGTTTGAAAATGATGCAATGCCCCATACGGCATGGAGATGCTATGCGTTTGTATAGATGCAATGCCCCATACGGCATGGAGATGCTATGTGTTTGTATAGATGCAAATATGACGATATATGCAAGTGCAAATGCAAGCTCGAGCTGCCAGAGAACACCGGGTCTAAAGCCGCTTGGCAAAATAAATGCCGAAGGCAACGTCAACTCCACTGAGGGGTACCGGGTATCATAGAATCATCTCAGCAAAATAAATGCTGGAAAAGTGAGACCAACTTCCATGGGGAAGAAACAATCCTGCTGAGGGATGGCTCACAAATTCATCGTTACGAACTCTATAGAGGATGATCAACCTGACGGAGGAATGACAACCTGTTGGAGGAGGGGAGGACGACCCTGCACGAGGATGCTCTTTCTAAACCCTTGACAACCTGATTGTACTCTGTGGGGCTTAACCAAACTGGGGTTAATTGTGCACAGCTCACTGCTGAGAATGCCCCTGCTGTCGGGGATATCCATTCTGACCTGCTGAGGATACTCCTGATCCTATTCTGAGGAAGAATAACTGCGATCTCAACTATTTTGGGGACAATACGTGACTTCTATTTGCTGAGGAGAATAGTCCTGATTTAACATTAATCGGGAAACCGGTATCAATCGAGCTTTGTATTGGGGAACGCGACACCATGCGAGTCACTAGGAATTATCGTGTCGGGTATTTTTAGGCTTTTTCTAGTTTACGGATGAAAATAGGTTATTAACAAAATGGTTTTAAAGGGAAAATACTAGACGGGGCTAGCATTCAAAGATGGACTACCAGGCGAGAACTGATAGCAAAAATAGGTTAGGTTATCAGACGAGAATGGATTTACGGTTGGAACATCAGACGAGGCTGACCGGATGATAGGTTAAGGAAAGGATGACCAGATGGGGGTGGTTTGGAATCTGACATACACCAGACGAGAATTGATGCAACAAATAGGTTAAAGAGACGGTGACCAGCCGGGGCTGGTTGAAAGCTAACATACACCAGACGAGAACTAATGTTTACGGAAAGGCTGGCCAGACAATAACTGGTTGAAACATAACAGGTACCAGACGAGAACTGGTATTTACGGAAAGGTGGACCAGACGAGAACTGGTTACCGGTTTGCCAGGCGAGAACTGGGCTTTGGAAATGACAAGGTTACAAGGTTCTGTCAAGAAACAGGTTTAAACTGTAGGATAATGATCCAATGACGACAAGGTTTTTTTTCGAAGGTTCAGGTTTTTTGATGAGGGTAATGGCATGATTCCCCGATACTCAACTCTTGTTAGGGTGAACAAACTTGCTTAAACAACTTGCCCCAGTGTAACTCAACTTGCTCCAATCCAACTCTTGGGGAACTCACTCTGAACAGAAAGCAGCTTGCTATAATACGACCTTGAGATGGCTTGCCCCGGTATCTGCACGACAAAAGGATTCAACCTCAATTAAACAACTATCAACATAGTTGGTTTCACTATCTCTGAAGTGACTTGCCCCTTGAATGAGCGTAGAAGCGACTTAACCTGATCTGATCACACACTGGAAGGATCTATCCTCAAATCACAGCACTCTGGATAATTGCCCCTGATTGGCTCTCGAGAAGATTCACTTCTGATCAACTGCTTCTCAAGTAAACTATCCCATAATCAACCGATGCTTCGGGACTTGTCCTCAGACTGACTGATTCTGAACTCACTGGAAGTCAATGCCCCAGATTTACAGGGTTTCACAACATACACCATTCTGATCCAGACTGCTGAATTATTCAGTCCTGTTCGATTATTCCCTGTTGGAATTTCCTTCCTGTCAGCCACTGACCTGCAAATAAAATTGTTTATTCCCGAATGGTAATTTTAATGCAGTGTTCATGCAAATTTTGAAAAAATTGTGCTGTCACTCATTTACGTGTCATGATTGTGAGTGATGAATGAACCAGAGTTCAAACGTAGTGCTGATTTGATCAGTGAAAAAAATACAACAAGGATATGACTAGCAAATCAAGAAGGAGTCAAGTTACTCAACCTTATCGTAATGCGCTTTCAGAATAAACCCTACCTCAATTAGGTCTTTTAAGGGTTGTATCGTGGTCGGGTTCACGGTTCGTGAAACAAAGGATATTTGGCTTAAATTATGATTTGTACCCACCCTTTCTACGTGACGATCTCCGATCCTAAAGTTCAGTTAACTTGGCACAAGCGCTCTCCTCTCCGAGAGGTATGTTGAATAGTAGGAACTCACAAGGTTTTCGGAGTGACAGTTACTCCTTTTTCGTTTTCGGTGCCTGTATCTACACGACTTTGTCCTTGTTCGAGGATTTTTCTTTTTATATCCTTTCTTTTTCGTTCTTTTGATTCCCTAATTTTTGCCTGGACTGACTCCTTTTGAGTTCTTTTCGATTTTTCTTTCTTGAAGTCCAGCGGGATGCCCTAATTTTTGCCTAAGTATTAGCCTTCCAGCTTTTTCTTTTTCTTTTTACTTAGCGGGCTCTCTTATTTCTTTCTTGGAACAAGTCGCGGGACACTAATTGTCTTGATTGCTCCGAAAGGATTGCAACTGTCTCACTCCTGATTGGTGAGGTTTAACCATTATGGTGGACGAGGTGCGACCTCTGGGGAAAAATAAGATGCGATTGGTCCTCGAAAGGCAACACTCCTCTATAAGACTTGAACGCTCGATCAAGCTAACTGACAACTACCCTACCCCAGGTTAAGATGTGAGGGTTTTAAAAGTCCGAAAAACTTCTACTTCATGGCTCAAAGTGGTTAACAAGGGACTAACTCCTTATATCTCCAGTGTTTGGGGATTTGAAACAATGCCTTGTACGTCATCGGCAAGGTTTTATCTGAAAGCATACGATCATCAGTTATGAGTATTTAGTTTTGTCATCCTCCCTCCAATCTTTGTTAATCAAGTGACAAAGTGGAGTGAATAAAAATGCAAGTGTCGATGCAGTGCAATAAATGAGTGACAACGACATGATTAATTCAGAAAAATGCATAGTCACTTTATCAATATTACCATTCGAAACAAACAATGTTTAACAGCAAGTAGTAACTAATAGAAAAGGAACTACAAATGCAAATGATAAAAAGCCTGAGGACTGCCAATGCTAAGGACGTCTGCCTGTCTGGACCACTGGCTTCTTGCAAATAAACCTCTGCATCTATGAGCTTAGGCAGCTGAGAAGTTGTCATGAACCACCAGAATTCCTTCTCTAAAGGAAATGCACTCTTGGTCGATCAACTGTTGTACTTTTGCCTGAAAAGCTTTGCAATCTTCAGTTGAATGCCCCGAAGATCCACCATGGTAACCACACTAAGCGTGGGGATTGTACCCAAGAGGGTAAGGTTCTGGCACAGGCTTAAGAGCTTTAGGTTCCACCAGAGAATTCTGGATCAAAGATGGTAGAATATGGCTATACGGCACAGGCACTATATGAGAAGGAGCATTCCTTCGTTCCAAGTTGTTACGAGGCATGTTCTGATTTCGGCGCTGATTCTGATAACCTCGGCCACGAGTTCGCTGATTTGCAAGAGAAGCGACATAAAGTTCTGGATATGGTGCCCTAGGCGCAATTGTCTGTCCCGCATAACAAGACACAGAAGATGAAGAACCAACAGATTTCACCGATTCATCTCGAGGATACTCAATATCTGGCATGATTGCATTAATCACAACTCCTTCTTCAGTTTGGTAGCTACAGAGAGATTCAGTTTCACTAGCCTGACCGCCCAAAACAATATGAATTTTCCTAATTTTTACTGCATGCTCGATGCGTTCTCCTAATCTTACCAATTCAGAGAAATTTGGCGCATTTCCAAGCATTCTTTCGAAGTACAGGCTCTCCAGGGAGTCTACAAACATGCCCATTAACTCTCGGTTTAGGAGCGGTGGGTGCACTCTGGCAGCAAATTCTCTCCATCTCTGAACATACTTCCTGAAGGGTTCATTGTTCTCTTGAGACAATTCCGGCAACTGCATGCGACTAGGAGCCATGTCTAGGTTATAATCATACTGTTTCAGAAAAGCTCTGGCTAAATCCACCCATGATCGGATCTGATTACTCTCTAACTACATATATCAACTCAGAGATGCCCCAGTCAGACTATCCTGAAAGCAGTGAATCATCAACTTGTCGTTTTGCACAAACGAAGTAATTCTTCGGCAGAACATCACCAAATGTTGCTTCAGACAGCTATCTCCTCTGTACTTCTCAAATCTCGGCGCTCTGAACTTAGGAGGCAATACCAGGCTAGGAACCAAACACATGTCTGCAGCATTGAGGTTGACATCATCTTTAACTTTCAAGGATTCGACTCCTTCTTCCAACACTCGGAGCCTTTTAGCATACTCAAGAGCTCTTGGGTATTCAGTCCTGGCTACCGGGATCTCTCTTCGAATATTCGCCATAGGGAAAACAACACCTTGACTGTTAATAAGAGGAGGGCGTTCATTTTGGACAACAAACTGCTCACTTCGATCTCTGTCCCTAACCGGAGGTTGCACAAATTGGTCTGCAGTAACGTTGTTCACTTGCGGAAGGTCTTCCACAGACATAGAGCCATACAGAGGATTGGTCGTCATAGTGAAACCTGTCAAGGTGTTAAGAGACTGGAAGTGGTTCTTAGACATAGTTACCAATAACCTTCAACTGACTTCACTACTCGATTCTGCTCAAATATGCTTCAACCCCCTTTGGTCGTCTTCTAACAATCAACAATTGCTCAGGCCAAACACCGGATAATCACCTTCAGAATCAAAACAACGGCTGGATAAGACTCTGGCTAGCTGGAGAATGCTATGCAATATGATGCAAAGATGATTATGCAAATGCAATGCAAGATGCAGCAAACACGGGATCACAACCCCCACAAAGCTCTGATTACTGCTGCGCTGCTGACTGAGTACACTCGCTCTGAAGAGAAGACCAAAATACTGAGTAGGCTGGAAGTCAAGTTTCCTACAAAAACCCTCCCACTCACGGGTATGGACCTAAACTGACACAGGTTCGGCATCCTATGCAGTCATCAGCGTCACAGACTTTCAAGAACGATGATACGATACCCAGAAGGTGTGGCATCATCATCTCTTGAAGCGGCCTCACTCGGCTGAATCACAAATGATCGGTCCCCAGAGTCGACAATCCTCCAAACCAACAACCCCTCAAGCCCAAAGGGCTGGAAAAGAAGTCAACCGGGAGAACCTCGTCTGAGCGTGGATTTCATGAGACACTAGTACCTGCAAAGCAAGCACGCGCCCACTACTTTCCACAACTAATGCTAGGTACACTCAAGCCTGGGTCTGGCTTTTCACTCATCAGAGCTCCCCTCCCACAACAGCATAATAGCAATTGATAATAATATAGTGCGGGAAATGTAAATGCATCAGTAATATACAACATACAACGCACAAAAAATAAACACCCAAAGACAAGCAAACAAGCGCTAGGATTGACTCTCGCAGGGACGTTGGATCCCCAGATTGACTCGCATAGGAGACGTTGAATCCCCAGGAAACTATCGCAGTCCCCAGCAGAGTCGCCAGCTGTCGCTACTGCGAAAATCGGCACCGGCTAAACAGAAGGGTCTCCACTGTGCGTTATTTATCCCACAAGAGGGAAAGGGAAACGCTCGAAGTAAACCTACCGCAAAGACGGGAAAGGAATGGTCATCGCAACCAAATCCTGGATTCGGGAGTCGGTTACGCAAGGGGAAGGTATTAGCACCCCTCACGTCCTTCGTACTCGACGGGATCCACACTTGCTGGTTTGTCTACAGGATGCAAAAACAATCTATCTACGGCTTCTAAGTCTAAACGGAAGGAAACTGACTCGGTAGAGTGTCGCACTCTATGCCTACATATTCTTAAGAGAGAAAGTCAGAGTCAACGTAGTTCGGGAAACTACAGGGAATTGGCTCGCCGAGACATCGCATCTCGTGCCTACGTACTTCCACACAGCGTGAAAGATCAGAGCTTACGTAGTTCAGGCTAACTACGGCTAGACAGGGTGTTCTCGATCACACAGGAGTGAGAGATTAAGTTGGCTTGAAAGGTACGGGAACCTACGGAACTTAAAACTACGGTCTGGTCTCAAATGCACAAGGGCAAGAGAAAGGGATAACAGGCGTTAGCGGGAAAGTCTCGATCGCACGGCAGCGAGAGAACAGAGAGGTTAGTTGTTAGTGTGCTCGCTAGGATATCGCATCCTATGCCTACATATTCTCGTCTGATACGAGAAATCAGAGCAGCTGTAGTTCATCCTACTACAGCAAACGGGGAAACGGGAAGAAGGTAAAAGGGAGCTCGCTAGGATATCGCATCCTATGCCTACGTACTCTCGTCTGGTACGAGAGATCAGAGCAAACGTAGTTCGACGAGAAAACGAGTCTCAATTGCACGGGGGCAAGAGAAAGGGTCTCGATCGCCTGAACGCGAGAGAAAATGGTTTCGATCGCACGGGGCGAGAATAAAGAGGAAGCAGGCCTACGCCTAAACGGGAAGGAACTCGGGACACATACGCAAGAACCTAAGACGTAGGAGCGAATGCGTCGCATGTCACCCTAAGGGTACCATACTAGACATCCTAGACGATTGAGAAGTAACTCCTCAACCGTCATTCCCTACGTATCTAACGATACAGCTCACAACACTCGACGGTTGCCTGAAGACTTGAATAAGATGATGATGAATGAAGCGGCTCCGTTGGCTCTTGACATGCGCGCAAGCTCCATTCCAATCTTCTCCTCTCTGGATCCTTGATGAGGACGCTCGAATTAGAACCAATGTAACGCTTAGACCATCATGGTTCGACTTATACGAGAAATCGAACTCTCAGAAGTAGCGTATTGATATTCGTGTCAAAGACAAGATAGAGAAATGATATCGAAAATCATTCTCCAATTGAATCGTGTTACACGGCCAGCCAACAATAAAAAAATACAGTCAAGTAAAAGAAGAAACGAGGAAAGAAGAAAGGTCTTGGATCCTGCATTATTTGTCAACAAAATAGTTAACATCGCATTGCGAAAGTATTGTCATTAACCTGCAAAATAACAAAGCGAGATAACAAGTCTAATAATAAAATGGAAATTGCATCCTAAAATTGAAACTAAACTCCTAATAGCAAAGTCAAGAGAAATTACTTAATATCCTAAATGACTATTTCTATAATAAGGAAATAAACTCTCCTAAAAAATATCAAAACTATTTAACGGTTTAATATCCTAAAATCTAGAATTTAAATCTATGCTATTATTTTTATATTTAATATTTCCTTTAAAATCCTAAGAGAAAAATATGCAAAGAAATAAAAGCAATAAAATAAAAGTACAGCCAGAAAAGGGGGGATTTTAGTTCATTAGGAGTACAGGCAAAAAAATACAATGGGCCCAGCCCAGAAAAATAAAACAAAAACGGGGAGGGGGGCGAAAATAGAAAAGGGGGGTGCAAGCCAGCAATTCGATGGGCTTATTGCTCAGTCCAATAACCAACAACAAAAAAAGAAACGTCAGCAAAAAAAAGGGGTGCGCGAGCAGGATGGAGGGTGTACGGTCCAAAATTCGTTGGGCCTGAGGCCCAATACCCAACCCATTCCCTTCCTCTCTTCTCTCACTCTCTGAAACCCTAAGTCTCCTTCTCACTTCACCCGCCGCCGACACTGTTCACCTCTCCTTCTCCGACTCCTCTTACACTCCCTCCGTCTCAAACCTCTCATCTTCCATGGCTCAAAACATACTTCCACTTCAAATAAAGACTCGCCCCTCCATACACTTCTTCTGTCAACCAAACCTACAAAACTAAACAGACTCCACATCCCTTTTCCCTGACGTTAAAATCCAACAATGAACAAGATGAAGGTAGATGCAGATTCTTGAGAAGGCGCGTTGACGGTGAGAAGATCTTGGAGAAATGTTAATGATGTACATTACGAATGTGACGAGAATCTTCTGGAAAACGGTGGAAGATCAAGAACGTGGCTGAATCCGTGGTGAAGTTACGATGGATTGCATGTTGAAGGAATGACGATCTGGAAACAAGATGGATGTGGATGAGGATTATTTGAAGGTTTTGATGAAGATCTCAGAAGATTCATTGCGATTGGAGTTTGGTTTCTGGAAATCTTGTTCTTGATCCAAATCTGATGATGGTGAGGTTTGATGTGGACTTTTTGATGAATGCGAAGATCAATAACATGTACCTGGAAAAAAATCTAGATCTACAAAGATTTAAGATCTCGTATGCTTGATGAACATCATGTTGAAGTTTCTGAACGTTCTAAACGATGATGATCTGAAGTTGGAACGAATGAACGTTGTTGGTGTGGAACGATGAAGATCGAGGGATTTGGATGAAGAACTGGAAATTTTTTTGTTATGAACGTGGATGAAGATCTATGAAGATCTTTGAATGTTTCTGGGATTTCTGAACGATGATGAAGATGAATGTGACGGAAACAGTTGCGCGATCTTGAATCTTGAAGGTTGAATCTGGAGACGATGATGAATGCATGAAGATCTGACGATGTTTACTGGAAAAATCTGGATGAACAATGGATGAGTGGATGAAGATTCCGGCGAAAACGCAATTTCCGGGAAAAACAAACGGTTACCGGCGACCGTTGCGGTGGTACCGGTGGCGGCTGCATGGCCGGCCGGTGAGGGTGAACGTGGTAGGACACGTGTGGCTTCGTATGGAATGGGAGGAGGAGGTGAGGACATGTGGCCTGAGGGAGATTGAGAGAGACAAGTGGGAGGGTGAGGTGGCGGTGAGTGCTGAGTGAGGTGGAGAGTGTGAGTTGCCACGCGTGAACCAGGTGGAAGGGAGAGAGAATGGAGACGTGGTGGCTTTATACTGATGCCAAGTGGCAGTGAGTTGGGCCCCCAAAAACGTGCCATCTGGCCCATTAAGGACAAAACCTGATTAAAAATCTGATTAACAACTAAGACTCAATTAAAATCACAATTAAGAGCTAATGATCATTAAAACTCCATTAAAACTCAGTTAACTCTAAAACGAAAATTAAATGCTAAGTAATTAAAAGACACTAATCAATTCTCCTAATTAATCCTATTAAAAAATGATTAAACTCTAATTAATCTCTATTAATTCTAAAAGAAAATAAACTCTAATCAACTCTATTAATTCCTAACGCTATTAAAAATAGAAAAAGATCTATTAAACCTATTAAAAAACATTTAATCTACTTAATATCTAGAAAAAGAAATATCTATTAAAACTATTTAAAAAAGAAATATCTATTTAAATTTCTAAAAAAAACTATTAAATTCTATAAGAAAATATAAAAAATAACCTATTTAATATCTAGAAAAATTCAATTAAATCTATTAAAAACTATTAAAATCTATTAAAAATATATTAAAAATCTAGAAAATAAAAGGGAAAATTCTAAAAATGCCAGGAAGCCAATTAAATCGATTAGAGAACAACTGCGCAACTATAGCGAAATAAGGGGTAAAAATTGGACACCGAAATGTCCTCAAAAAGAATAGCGAGAGCTGAAAACACCGAGACGGGCACAAAATTCTAAAAATACACTTATTCGAACTGGCCTGAACTGCCTGAAACACCAGGGGAGGCTGTAATCCCGATAAAATCAGTCTGACTGCAAAAATGCAATGGATGTGGTATGTGAATGCGAATGCAAAATGCGTTGAAACATAAACCAGATGTGGGAACCGGTTGGTCATATTTTGGGGTGCAACACACTGCAATCTTATCTTCTAAGTCTGGGTTCTCTTTCTTGATCTCAGAAGAAGTAGATGGAGCAGATTATGATGCAGGAGCAGAGTCAATAACCATTGGAGTTGCAGAGTCTGGAGCCATAGATGCAGAGGGTTTGTCCACTATTGTCAGAGCCAAAGGGTTTTCTTCCAAATTGACTTTAGAGGCAGGTCCTTCAAGAGTTTCTATAATAGATACTCCAGAAGATGAAGGTACATCCTCAAGAAGCAAAGGTGCAGATCTTTTCATACTCCGTAGCATGGTTCTGGTAGTCTCAACAAATCTGATCTTCGCATTATCAGAACAGACATTCTTCAGATTTGAAGCAACAATATTGAATCTTGAGATGAAGCTATTCCAGATAGCATCAGATTCAGCTGAGTTCATGGTTGACAAGTATCTTTTCTTCACGGAGTCTAAATTCATCTTTATTTCATTCATAAAATTTGCAAATAGAATATCAATGTTTAGCCTTGGTTTGGGTTTAAGAAAGGCTTCCAGAGTGAATGGATTGGATTGAACTGGTGGAGGTGGTATGGTAAATTTTGGAATGATGAAATGAGGGATAGGATAAGCTGGTTTCTTTTGAGCAGGCATAATGCAAAAGAATGGTTTGATTCTCCGAATGGATGGGATGACAGCTCTTGGATTTTTAAAATAAGGAATAAACGCTGATGGTTTTGGTTTAGGTTCTGGAGATGTATCTGGTTGATTTGATTCATATCTTTTGAGAGAAGGGGGTGAGCTGACATCTGGATGAACATCAGATTCAGATGAATCAGATGAGGTAGATGAGGTACAAGATGTAAAAGATACATCAAACATAGTCTTGAGGGGTTGGACATCCAGAATTTTAGAATCAGATATGTATGATTCAATAGGTTGGGTTTGTTGTTGTTGTGGATTAGGTTGTGGATTAGAAGGTGTAGATTTTGGTGGTTCAGATACAACTGGTTCAGATGGTATTGATTCAGGTACAGAAGTTTGGTGAATTTCAGGTTGCTGAGGTGTTGGAGTTGGTTCTGCTTGGTTTGTTGTTTGTGGATTTGATTGAGGAATGTCAGATGATTGTAATGGTGTTGTGGGAACAGGATCAGAGGGAATTTGTGATTTAGAAATTGTAGGAGGTTCAGAGGTTTGAGATGGAAAATAAGTGGTTAGAGTTTGAGAAGGAGGGGGTTCAGGTATAGAACTAACTGTTGATAATTCTACTGCAATTTCAGAAATAGAAGGTAAAGATGGTTTAGTACCTTTTATCTTGATGCGTTTGAGAGGTGTAGAAGGAGCTTCTCCAGAAGCTTTTCTTTTCTTTTTCTTCTTCTGAGGCTCTTCAGAAGGTTCTTCCTTCTTTTGAGTCTCTTCAGAAGTTTTCTGCTTCTTCTGAGGTGAACCTGCAGCTTCTTCTTCTCCTAAATCTTGCTTCCTCTGTCTCTTATGTTCAACATAAAAATCTGGCATTGGTTTACGATTTAGAAATCCTTCTGGAAGAGGAATTCCTTGTTCTATACATGATCCAACAAATTTTATCAAAACCTCCTTTGGTTCTTCTGCATAAAACGTTGGAATGTTTTCTACCAGAATTCTTCTTTTGCTCACTTCTTCTGTATTTGGTTTGTTAGGAGCAGAAGCAAGTTCACCAATAACTTTCAGCCTTTGTAAACTTTTAGCGTTCAGAACTTTTCCTAGAACAGATGTAAGTTCCTCTTTTAATCCAGCCACATGCAGATACTCCACTAGACCATTCTCTGTCAGAATGTCTGAAATCAACCTTCCACAAGGGATCCAATTTCTTCCCTTAGTATGTTTTGTCTTCATATCTTCTCTAGATGCCTTGACATGATTCCAAAGATGAGAGAAGAGCAGATGAGGCAAGTTTATCTTTGTGCTCTTACTAAGGCAATATATGAAGTAAATTTGATCATTGTTCACATAATCTGGTGAATTTTTAGACTTTCTGTGGTGAATGCAACCCATTAAGATTTTAGCCCAGATCTTGTAATTGGGTTTCAAATCTTTAAACTTATTAGAGGGTTCTCCATAAACAATCACCTCTACATACACAGCATCCATGTTGACACGTCCAGTCATATGAGAAACTCCATCAGTTTCCTCATATCCAATGAGTTTCCTTATTAGATCTTCTGTAATCACTATTTCTTTTACTAGAACAGACGACACTATGAACTTGGGAAACGCATGAGCATGAATCCATAATTCCTTCGCTAAAACTGGATACACTGGCCCAAACAATCTATCAAAGTATTTTGTCCATCCTTGAGCATCAATGATGGAACACGAATTAAACCCATTTGCAGCCAGAGAAGCAAAATCCACCAATGATTCACACAACACTTCAACAGGTTCCTTGAAAGGAACAACACTCAGATTTGAAGAAGTAACTGCAGCCATTGTTGATTGAAACTATGCTGAGGTTGAAGATGAGGTAGCCATTGTTGAAGATGATGAAGGTTTAAGGTTTAGATGAAGACAGGAGAGTAAGCAGAAATGGATATACGTGTTTGTGAAAGTGAAAAGTGTGAAATGGTGAGATTTGTGGAATATATAGAAGAGATTTAGGGCAAACAAAAGGACACTCATTTAGCATGTTCTCAATTAGCAATTAATGGCATTTAATGAAAAGAATAATAATCATTTCAAAGCATTAATTGATTCTGACAATTGGGGGGGGGGGGGGGGGAACCAAGAAATTAACTATTCAAACAATACCTCAAATGTCTCTTCAGTATTGTGCACGCCATCTTTTCAGATTCAGAGTGACACATGTTTGCTTGCACGTGCTTCTGAATTCTCTTTGAGAAATGAAACGTTAGCCAATGTTCAGATCCTCTGAGATTGGTTAGTTCAGATACATACAGAAATAATAATTCAAGAAATTAAATAACTGACAGATGAAATACTTCAGAGTTTTAAACATTTTGCATCTGAGATGTTTGCTTCTGATAAATATTATTCTGGACAAAATTCCATACTAATATTTTTCAGAATAAACTTGAACCTATCTTCAGCAAGGGGTTTTATGAAAATATCAGCCCATTGATGATCTTTATCAACAAAGTCTAATTTTATAATACCCTTCTGAACATAGTCTCTGATGAAGTGATGTTTAATTTCTATATGTTTTGCCTTAGAGTGTAAAATGGGGTTTTTAGACAAACATATAGCAGAAGTATCATCACAGAATATAGAAACATTACTCTCAATGATCTGATAGTCTTCTAGCTGACTTTTCATCCAGAGCATCTGTGTGCTACATCCAACAGCAGCAATATATTCTGCCTCTGTAGTTGATAGCGCAATTGTAGGTTGTTTCTTGCTGTACCAGGAGATTAAATTTCTTCTTAGAAACTGACAACTTCCAGAAGTACTTTTTCTTTCCACTCTGTCTCCAGCGTAATCAGCGTCACAGAATCCAACTAGTTTAAATTCATTAGATCTTCTGTAACATAAACCCACATTAGAAGTACCTTTCAGATACCTTAGAATCCTCTTAACAACTATTAAGTGTGATTCTCTAGGATCTGATTGGAATCTTGCACACCAGCATACACTGAATAAAATGTCAGGTCTAGAAGCAGTTAAGTAGAGAAGAGATCTTATCATACCTCTGTAGAGTTTCTGATCTACTTTCTTACTTACCTCTTCCTTACCAAGAGTGGTTGTTGGATGCATAAGAGTCTTTGCCATCTTACTATCAGTCATGTTAAACTTCTTCAGAAGCTCTTTTAAACCATAAAGAGATTTCTTAAGTTTAAAAACATGTTCTGGAAATTTATCACTTTCAAAACCAGGAGTTTGGTGAACATAGACTTCTTCTTCTATAATTCCATTTAGAAAGGCACTCTTAACATCCATCTGATATAGAGTAATGTTATTTTGTGCAGCAAAAGAAATGAGTAAACGAATAGACTCTAACTTGGCTACAGGAGCATAAGTCTCTGTATAATCAATTCCTTCTTGTTGGCTATAACCTTGAGCAATAAGCCTTGCTCTGTTTCTTTCAACTTCTCCTTTCTCATTTAACTTGTTTCTGAAGACCCATTTAGTTCCAATTATGTTGAATCCTTTTGGTCTTGGAACCAAATCCCAAACGTCATTTCTTGTGAACTGATTGAGCTCATCTTGCATGGCAATTATCCAGTCATTGTCTTGCAGTGCTTCATCCACAGAAGTTGGTTCAATAACTGACAACAACCCAAATAATGACGTTTCAGATGATCTAAGATAGGATCTTGTTCTTATAGGGTCATCTTTCTTTCCAATGATCACATCCTCTGGGTGAGAGGCCTTGATTCTAGAAGATGATCCTCTAACAGTTGATTCTTCAGAAATATTCAAGTTGTTCATTTGAGAAACTAAAGGAATTGCATCTGGCGTTGCTTCTGGTTCCTTCACTTGAACTTTTTCTGCCTCTGAGCCTTCAGAGTCTGTGAGAATTACTTCTCTATCTGCAGAACTTTCAAACTGCTTTGGCTTTTGAATGCCAAGCTTATCATCAAATCTAACATGTATAGATTCCTCCACAATCTGTGTTTCAGTATTGTATACTCTGTAGCCTTTAGAGCGTTCAGAATACCTAAGCATGAAACACTTCTGTGCTTTAGAATCAAACTTGTTTAGATTCTCTTTAGTGTTCAACATATAACATATACATCCAAAAGGATGAAAATAAGAAATGTTGGGCTTTCTGTTCCTCCACAATTCATAGGGAGTCTTTTCAAGAAGAGGTCTTACAGACACTCTGTTCTGAATATAACAAGTTGTGTTTATTGCTTCTGCCCAAAAGTGTTTTGCCAGACTAGTCTCGTTGATCATGGTTCTGGCCATTTCTTGCAGAGTTCTATTTTTCCTCTCTACAACTCCATTCTGTTGTGGAGTTGTAGGGCAGGAGAAATCATGAGCAATGCCATTTTCATTAAAATATTTTTAAAAATATTTGTTTTCAAATTCGCCATCATGATCACTTCTGACTTTAACAATTTTAAAATCTTTTTCATTCTGGACTTGTTTGCAGAAGTCAAAGAACACAAAATGTGACTCATCCTTGTGTTTTAGGAATTTCACCCATGTCCATTTGCTATAGTCATCAACAATGACTATTCCATACTTCTTGCCTCTGATGGATGCAGTTTTCACTGGTCCAAACAAATCAATGTGAAGTAACTCTAATGGTCTTGAAGTTGAAACAACATTCTTAGTTTTAAAAGAAGATTTTGAAAATTTTCCTTTTTGACGTGCTTCACAAAGAGCATCTGAGTTGAACTTCAACTTAGGAAGTCCTCTGACCAAATTGAGTTTATTAATCTGAGATATATGTCTCATATTAATATGCCCCAATCTTCTGTGCCAGACCCATTGCTCATCATTAACAGACATAAGGCATTTAACATTTTGAACCTTAAGTTCTGAAAGATTGATTCTGTAAATGTTGTTCTTCCTCTTTCCATTAAATAGGATTGAGCCATCCTTCTGACTAACAGCTTTGCAACATTGTTGATTAAAGATTATGTCATAACCATTGTCACTTAATTGACTTATGGACAATAAATTATGCTTTAATCCTTCTACAAGTAAAACATTAGATATAGAGGGAAGGTTACCATTGCCAATATTACCAGAGCCAATAATCTTGCCCTTCTGATTCCCTCCAAACTTTACGTCTCCTCTAGATTTAAGCTCCAGGCTTTGGAACATAAACCTTTCTCCCGTCATGTGACATGAGCAGCCAGAGTCCAGGTACCATGACTGGCGTCTTGACTTTTCTGCTAAATACACCTGCAATAGGGATTATCTTATCCTTAGGTACCCAGATCTTTTTGGGTCCTTTTGGGTTAGTTACCTTAAAAGTTTATCTGAACTTCTGTCTTTTTACAACAGCTTTGTTCTGAATCACTTTTGGTTTAAACACAGGAACGTTCTGATCAGAACGTGTGTGCTTAATATCATTCAGATGACCAAACTTAAAATGAGAATATAAGGGAGTCTTCTTAATGATGAGTTTATCAACAGGCATTGAATTTAAATCCTTTCCAGACAAAGATTCATATCCAATTCCTTTCCTGTTGTTTCTGCTAACTCCATAGATCATTGAAGCCATCTTGCTTCTATCTATGCTTTTAGCCAGAAACTTCTGAAAGCTGAAGTCATATTCTTCTAAAATATTTTTGCGTTTTGACTTAGTTTCAGATTCAGAGTCTTGTTGAGCTTTTTCAAAATTGTTTTTCATTTTCAAATTGTTTTCTTTGAGCTCAACAACTTCTGACTTTAACAGATTATTCTCAGATTCAAGATTGCATTTAAGCTTCTTGCATTTGAGCTTAATTTGGTTATAATATTTCAGGACTTCTGATAAAAAATTAATAAGTTCCTCTCTAGAGAGATCAGAAAGTACCTCTTCTGAGTCAGATTCAGAATCAGATTCAGATTCAGATGATCCTTCATCCTGATCTTCTATTCCAGCCATTAGTGCCATGTTGGCGCATTCTTCTTCTGACTTTGATGAAGATTCAGATGCATCTAAATCATCCCATGTAGCCATCAGAACTTTCTTCTTATGCTCAGGCTTCCTTCTAGGCTTTTCTTTCTGAAGCTTTAGACATTCATTCTTGTAATGCCCAGGTTCCTTGCATTCATAGCAAACAACCTCCTTCTTTCCAGATCTTTTGTGTCCAGAGGACTCTTTGCGTTGATCTGACTTTTTGAAGTTCTTGAACTTCCTCTGTTTGTGCTTCCAGAATCTGTTGATTCTTATGGACAACAAGGACAGTTCATCTTCTTCTTCAGAAGAAGACTCTTCAGAACTTTATTCTAACACCTGCAATGCTTTAACAGATTTGTTAGATTTTAAGGCAATTGACTTACCTTTCTTTTGAGGCTCGTCTTCCTCAAGTACAATTTCATGGCTCCTTAGTGAGCTGATTAGTTCTTCCAACGTGATCTTGTTCAGATCCTTTGCTAGCTTCAGAGCAGTGACCATAGGTCTCCATCTGATAGGCAAGCTTTTGATGATCTTCTTCACATGATCAGCAGTTGAATAGCCTTTGTCCAACACTTTTAGACCAGCTGTGAGGATCTGGAATCTAGAGAACATAGTTTCTATAGATTCAGATTCTTCCATTTTAAACGCTTCATACTTCTGGATCAGCGCCAGAGCCTTGGTCTCTTTAACTTGTGAGTTCCCTTCGTGTGTCATCTTCAAAGACTCAAACAAATCAAATGCAGTTTCTCTGTTGGTGATCTTCTCATACTCAGTATGAGATATTGCATTTAATAATATTGTTCTAGCTTTGTGATGATTTCTAAACTCCTTCTTTTGGGCTTCAGTCATAGATTTTCTATCAATTTTCTTGCCATCCCCATCAATGGGGTGAACATACCCATCAATGACTAAGTCCCATTGTCACACCCTCATTTTTGCCTTTAGCCTTTATACCCTACATTCGTCATATCATACATCATTTTATTGCATATCGAGTATGCAGGTTCAAAAGGTATGGACTAGGTCGGTTTGTTATTTCAAATGAGACAACTTGTCTATCTTAGGCTACATGGAAGAAAAGGTTCATTATCTAAGGTTTGATCTAAATTGGAAAGTTTACTCATCTAGATTTCTTCAAGGATAAGTTACTTGAAAAAGTATTAGGATATTCAAGATATATTCCTAATGAACATGAAATTCAAGGCCTAAATTCAAGATTGCTTCATCCAATTTTGTTTCAAATTCTTGATCAAGTGGAGTCCAAATTTGCAAAGCATGAGTCAAGATCACAAGTCCATAATTCAAGACTTCATCCATTTCAAGTTTAATGGTTCTAGGGAAACCCATCATAAATTCATGAATTAGAGGCAAGAATATTACAAAGAGAAATTTTATGACATTAGAAGAATGTCATTTGTTGCAAGATTTCCAACTCTAAGTAATGTTTAGAAATTAAGCTACTTATAGTCTTAATCCAAGCTTCTAATCAAATTCATGTTATGGTAATGCCACACCAAGCCACATTATGCTTACAAACATCCAAGAAATATGCAAGAATTAAATCAAGATTGGAATGTTTTAAGACCAAGATTATGCATGTTTAATCATGGCAAAACAGTTCCATGCCAGAGATGACAAATTTCTTCATGTCACAAGATCACATGTCACAAGACCAAGGGAATAACATGTGACAATGCTTCTACATATCAGAATTTTCAAAATGTTGTCAAAGGTGGTAGCATTGACCACAAGAGCTGTCCAAGCACAAGCCAACAAAATGGGAGCAAGACACAAGGTGCTGCAGAAAAATAGCATAGGCAAGTAGTGCATAAAATGCAGCATAGCACCTTGCATGGAAATGGAAAGAAAGAGAGTGACATGAGAAAAGGTGGTAAGAGACATTACCCCATAAAAAAATCTGATATGTGGGAAGAAGAGAAAACCCTAGGAGCTGAGATAAGAAGGGGGGTTGTGAAGAAGAGTTCATTCATTCAACATCCATTATACATACATTGCAAACCAGAAAAATAGAGAGAGCAATAGAAACCCTAAAAAACCAGAAAAATAGAAAGGAAGAAAAACCAGAAAAAAAGAGAGTGACATAGAAACACAAGGGCATCCTTAGAGAGCAGAGCCTTCACAACATAGAGTGCAGAGTGAAGCACATTCAACCAAAACCAAGGAGGACTTACAAGAAGGATAGAAATCTCTTGGGTATTCATTCCTTCAAACCTTTCTCTCTTTACCTTTTTGCTTTTATATTCATTTCATTTACTCTCTTGTGTGTTGTTGTACTGTATATATCACGTAAGGTCCCAATAGGGACCAAGAAACCATTTTCAAGAAACCATAAATACAAAGGAGAATAAAGAAAAAAATTAGGTTTTTCACTCTGGTAGCCTGACACGGGCCATGTCACACGACACGGCCATCCGTGTCACACTTCTG
Organism: Lathyrus sativus; assembly: GCA_963859935.3. Taxonomy (NCBI): domain Eukaryota; kingdom Viridiplantae; phylum Streptophyta; class Magnoliopsida; order Fabales; family Fabaceae; genus Lathyrus; species Lathyrus sativus. Next base: position 122,979,404 of record OZ012740.1, on the reverse strand, counting down.
ATAGCTTTTTCATAGCACAAAAACCCCAGGCCTCACAACACGGGCCGTGTTACATAACACGGTCGACCGTGTTGCACCTCTGTTTGAGGTTTCAACCTACAAAATGCCCAGGACTTATGACACGGGCCGTGTCACACAACACGGCCACCCGTGTCACACCGCTGTTTGACCTCAAAAACATTTTTTCTCCCAGACCCTATGACACGGGCCGTGTCACACAACACAGCCACCCGTGTCACACCTCTGTCACACTTAAAAAACTCCTTGTTGCATGTACCTCATGACACGGGCCGTGTCACACAACACGGCACCCGTGTTACACCCCTGTTTTCTCACTTTTTTTTTTATATTTTACCTCCAAAAAAAATTTTCTCAAGGAGTTCGCCGTTTTTTTTTGCATGTCTCGATTATTTTTGGCTGATTAACCCCATATGTTTGCATGATTTTAATGTGAATATTGCTATTGTCCTTGTTGACTTTTGATTCCAAAAACTATTTTCAAAAACAAACTCTCGATATTGTCGAGCCATTTTTAACCTCGTAAGTCGGTTGCCTTGTGCACCGCCATCGACCTTGTCCGTATCGCTTCAAATGTATCTTTACAAACAATAAACCTTGATCCAACGCCAAGTGGTTCTCTTTTCTCATAAAAATCCAAAACACAATAAAATATACGATTAGAGTTATGCACCATGAGCTTTAAAGTGGTAGAGAAGGAATGAGAATGGAATCCTCCTACACTCGTTCCGAATGTTTTGAATACAAGGCGCTCGACTTGGTTATTCGAGACATTCATCTCTATCCAAAGTCTTTTGCATAATTCTAGTCAAGAATAGATTCTTCCCTAAGAAAACCTAAAAATAACATCAACTCATCAAACTATTTTTCGCCTTAGGGCATCAATCAAAAAACCCTTTTTCAAGGTATAAAATTAACCAACAAACAACTATTTCGTAAGCCTCCGAACTACGGAGCTCTGATTCTTCACTTCTTTTAAGTGAGGATACGTAGGCACAAGGGCCACAATCCTTGGCGAGCATTAAAATAAATAAACCAACCCCTCTTTTCCTTAAGCAAGCAAACTCTTATTAAAAACACCCATTCACACTAAATAACCTAGGAGGTTCCCATCGAGTACGATGGATGCGAGGGGGTTCTAACACCTTCCCCTCGCATAACCGACTCCCGAACCCTAAGACTTGGTTGCGATGACCACGCTCTTTCCTAAAGGTTTTATCGCTATTTCCCTTTCCCTCCTTGGGAAAAATAAAATTCGGTGGCGACTCTGTGTCATTTTTTCGCGTAGCGACAGCTGGCGACTCTGCTGGGGATTTTTTTCCTAAGCGAGTCAAGCCTAACCTAGGTTGTTTTTGCATGTTTGGGTTTTTTTCCCTTTTGCTTGTTTATTGCTTTCCTTGTTTTTTCAATTGTATCTCACCATGTTTGGTTTCATTGGTTCTTGGTATGGATTGGAAACTTTGGTTGTAAACTTGAGGGAAAGACTCTATACCTGAGTCTAGAGTGTTAAAATTGAGATATGAGAGGTTGAGTAGTATGGGCTTCCGAGATGCTCATCTCGTGATAGTCAATACGAGAACCTCGCTTATAGTAGATTCATTTGAGAATGATGAGAACCGTCAAGCTCTTGGTGTGTTTGATCAACATTTTCTCAAGAATCCATTACTCTAAGGACCTTTTAGAACCTTAAACCTTTGGCCAACTAAGATTAATGGTCACGTAGTATGGGTCCTCGAGAAGCTCTTCTTGTATGGATCAATATGAAGACCTCATTCAGAAGAGACTTTCTTGATGGAGTTGTTGCCTGGCAATGACTGACATACGTAACAAACAGTCAAGAAAGTCCATGACTCTGAAATCCTTGTCTAGAACCCAATGTCGATGTGTCTCGTAGTATGGGCCCCCGAGAAGTTCTTCTCATGTGGGTCGATACGAGGACCTCACTCAAAAGAGATTCATGTGATGGAGTCATCTTCCGACATATTCATGTCATGTATGATGAACAATCATGTGAACCCATGACTTTGGGATCCCTTTTAAACCTTAGATCACACCTTGTGAGAACCTTTTCCATAAAGCAGTCAATATCGACCATATCCATACCACGGACTTATGAACCCATATGCTCGAATTCTGCATCCGTTCATACATATATACTTCATAAAAATAAAGCTCTTAGTGTCTTGTTCTTGTTGCAGATATAAGCATTTTTCAGAAGCAGTCATGATGAATGTGAATTTAGGAACAATGAAGCTAAACAATAAGACCGATAGAAAGAGTACTTTCACTTTCAAATACAAAGATCCTTCAATTGACAGTTTGAAGGCGCTAAGTGCCAAGATCACTCCCATCAAGCACAACAAATTTCACTCTTCTTATGGGAGAATTTTGGATCTTTTGACAGAGAAAATAGAGTTTGAAGCTCTCACAGCCTTGGCTCAATACTATGACACGTCTTTTCGTTGTTTCACCTTCGCCGATTTTCAGATAGCTCCTACTTTGGAAGAATTTGAGAAGATTTTGAACCTCTACATCAAAGATCGCAATCCTTTTCCCAAGCTCGAAGAAGAGTTCACGTTGAAGAAAGTGGCTTCTGCCTTAGGGATTCCTACATCAGATGTGAGAGCCAATTGGGCACCCAAAGGAGCTAGGGGTTTCTCAAGGAAATTCTTGGAAGAACAAGCGTGGAAGTATGCCAAGGAAGAGAAATGGGAAATATGTGGTTTAGTTCTGGCACTCTTGGTCTATGGAATTGTGATGTTTCCAAATGGGGAAAATTTTGTGGACCAAGTAGCTGTGGAAATCTTCTTGACCAAAAACCATGTGCCTTTCCTCTTAGGTGACTTCTACCACACACTCCATACAAGACATACAAAAGGAGGTGGAATGTTCCTTTGTTGCACCCCGCTCCTGCATAAGTGGCTAAGGACCCACATGCCCGAAAAAGGTCCTTTTGCTTCCAAGGAACTCTCATGGACTCAAAGATTCGCTTCACTCACTGCTAGTTCCATCACATGGTGCAAGAGGGAATGGGAAACCAAAGATATTATCTTTTATTGTGGAGAATTTCCCAACGTGCCTCTTGTGGGGACACGAGGTTGCATCAATTACAACCCGGTGTTACTTAAGAGACAGTTTGGACACTCCATGGATGGCCCTCATAAAGAAGAAGATTTGGTGTCGTTCCTTGTTAATACGGCCGATCCAAGTGATCCATCTGTACGAAGGGAAAGAAGAGCATGGGTAAACATCCAAAGAGGCAATCCAGACAATGGGAGGAAGAACATCCTTGCTCGTGAACCTTATGTCAAATGGGTGAAAGAGAGAGTGAAAGAGGTCAGATTACCTTTTGTCTTTGATGCATCTGCTTTCCCATCGAATCCTGAGCCCGAGCCTATCTTGCCTGAAGATATGGAGAAACTTAAGGCTAAAATACAAGAACTTGAAGATGAGAACACTCAGCTCCGAATTCGACTCAACGAGACTAAGCAGAAAAGCGAAGCTTGGGAAGACAAAAGCAAAGAGTTGAAAGAAAAGTTCGAGGATAGCAAGAAAAGGGCTAGGGAAGAGAAAGGAAAGAAAGAATGGGTTGGTGGAGCTCTCAAAAACGCCAACGCCGACTTAGATCACCGAAATGAAAAATTGGACCAAGTGTGGCGAAAGGTCAGAGACTTAGAAAATGATGTGAGAATAGCCACCCAGATGAAGAAAGATGAAAGGGAAAAATTTCAAGCTCAGATTCACAAGTTAAAAGGCATTATGAAAGGCTGCGAAGATCAGTTAGCTTGTGAGCTATTGGAAAAGGAGAATGCGCAGCGAGTATTCGTGCAAGCAGAGTACCAGTGGGTAGAGCTATCGAAGAAATCCGAAGACTAAAAGATGGAATATATGATGAGCTATATCTAGAGTTGAAGGACAGCTGCCACTATTGGGAAGAAAGTTGTCGTCAGGCAGAAGCTGTGGTACTTCAGAGAGATGACATCATCCATGATCTCCAAATTCTCTATGAGGAGTGGAAGAACAAATTCATAAACTTGGCGGGATTCTCCAACTTTGTGCTTCAGCAGATCCCTAAAAAACTGAAGATAGCCGATCAAGTGATGACTCCTTAAAACACTCCTGTCCCTATGTTCGACTTTGTGAAGTTTTGCAAGGAAACAATGGGGGAACTTGTTACAGATTTAGAGGCGGTTCGCAGAGCCCAAGGAGTCACATTTAGAGTCGATTTGTAATTTGCTTAAGAAGTGTATCTTTTGTATTTTGTATTTGAACTTGGCTTCAAGCCTTAATGAAATGAGAGTTTGTTCTATTATGTCTCTTTTTATTAATTGCAATGGAAAATGTTTATATTCTCAACAATAACTAACAAGGTTACTAAGAGCTTTGCGCATAACATTATTCATATGCATTCCATACGCATCATGTCGCATTTCATACAAACAAAACCAAAACTTACAAAAACTTGACCTCCATTCGCAGTAAACAAGCTGACTTCCCGACATCCCTACTACACTCGTGGCAAGTGATCACACTAAAATTCACCGTATTTCTGACTCCGATTTCGCATGCATTCTTAGCTTTTATTGTTGTTTTGCTTTGTTATTGCTTTGTTTTCTTATGTTTTCAGGTTTTTATAAAAATCGGAGCTTGAATCGGGAAAAGGAGCGAAAAAGGAGTAAAAACGGACGAAAACCTAGAAATTCAGCATTTTGCACTTGCGGCACCCACCGTGGCGGGCGCCATGGGGTTAGCCATGACGTGGCCACGTCTCAAGACCACTCCTCAACCTCCAAGACCCACGATCCCCACTCCATCATCCCCTGTAGGGACCATGGCGGGCGCCATGACCTTGTGGCGGGCGCCACAAGGCAAAATTTCATAACCTCCACTTTTTAGTGGAGGGGCGTCCCGGTCATTTCATGCTTTCAGTTTCTCCTATAAATAGGACCTTAGATTTTCGTTTTTCTTCATCCAGAATTAGAATTCTCTAGGCATATATCAGTTATAAAGCAGTTGCCATTCCACATCGGGGTGCCTCTGCAATCGAGTGATCGAGTCTGTAATCTGTCTGTGGTTCGAGTTTTGGAGCACTCTGGAGGAAGTTAATCCTGCCGCCATTTTAATTCCAGTTAGTATTTTATTTTTCCGCATTGCTTTACTTTTATTTATTTTCTCGCACTTTACTTTGTTTATTTCCCGCACTCGCACATTTACTTTGTTTATTTCCCGCACTCGCACATTTACTTTGTTTATTTCCCGCACTCGCACATTTACTTTGTTTACTTCCCGCACTCGCTTTAAATTACTTATATGAAAAACTATAAAAAGAATATTTACTTTATCATGTCTAACTAATCCCATAAAGGTTAGCATGTAAGGATCGTAATTAAACCAGTAATCAGTATAATTGTTCGTGGAAACACCTAAGGGCTATTTTATCTTTCAATTCAAGTAATTGTTTTTAACTATTTCAAAAACAGCCAAAAGCGCTTTGTATAGTTCATTAGGAGTTTTTAGATTAAAAAGAAAAGAGATTTTAAAACGATTTTCGGACGCGTTATGAGATTTAGAGTCTGGTTCATAAGAACCTCTTTTTGCTAAGAAGTCCAGGTTAAAATACTTTTCAACTTTGTTAAGAAACTATATTTCTTAAAAATAGGTTTACTACTCTAACGCAGTACGCACCTTTTTATCCGTGACAATAGGAGGGGTTGATTAGAGAGTACAACTCGGTTCTGAATACGCGAAAGCGACAGTTCCTGTTAAATTAGTTCCTTTCAAAAGAGAAAACATTGCCCATAAGTAGTTCCATTAACAAGTACTGGATTATCATTGATTACGTGAATTACATTCGAGCCTGTCTTTTATTTATTATTTAAAATTATAATTTTATTTACCATTGCACCCTTACTAAAACCCTTAAAAATAGTTGCCTTAGATAAACACCATAACAACAGGTACGATAGATTGACACTTGGTCTCTGTGGATTCGATAATCTTTTATATTACTTTGACGTGATTCGTACACTTGCGAAAAACACGCATCAGCAAGCAAAGATTACTGATGGATCAGATTGAGCAGACTCAAGCCGCTTTCAGAGACGAGATGACCCACATGAAGACTCAGATGGGCCAGTTGATGGAAGTCATCCAGGCTATGGCTAAAGGACAAGAAGAGATGAAGCAAGCTATGGAGAGAAACGCTGCCAACACTCTAGTTCCTACTACTGTAGGCTCAACTCCCACTCCTGGAGAAGTCGTTCCAACTCCTACAAATGCAATCCCCATTACTGGTGGCACGATCCATACTCCTGCCAGCGCAGGCGCAATCCCTATTCCTCGTAGTGGTACGACTACCCCTCAAATCCACTTTGATGATCATGAAGGTTTCTACAACTCTCACAATGACTTGGCTGCAGACGGTTCTGGAGCACCAACTACTGACTTGGAAAAGAGGGTACTCGCCTTGCAAGAGACGGTCAAAGGACTACAAGGCCCAAGCACCTTTAGGTTAGAGGCTGCGGATATGTGTTTGGTACCCGGTGTTAAGATTCCACTCAAGTTCAAAGTCCCTGACTTTGAAAAATACAAAGGGACAAGCTGTCCCCGAACTCACATCTGATCTTATTGTAGGAAGATGGCTGCCTACTCTGATGATGAAAAACTACTAATGCATTTCTTTCAAGATAGCCTCAGTGGAGCTTCCCTTGAATGGTACATGCAGTTAGAAGGTACGCACATCAAGACTTGGAAAGAGTTAGCCGAGGCATTTCTAAAACACTACCAATACAACTCTGACATGGCGCCTAATCGCACACAACTCCAAGGCTTGACCCAGAAATCTGGTGAAGCGTTCAAGGACTATGCTTAAAGGTGGAGGGACTTAGCCGCTAGAGTCCAGCCTCCTCTTCTTGAAAGAGAATTGAACGATATGTTCATGGGGACTCTTCAAGGTCCTTTCCTAGAACGCTTGGCTGGATGCACGTCTTCTGTGTTCTCAGATTTAGTTATGGCTGGTGAGAGGATAGTGAATATGATAAAGATTGGAAAGATTCAAATTGCTGATGGAGCTTCTAAGAAGCCCTACCAAGGTTTTGCAAGGAAAATGGAAGGCGAAACAAGCGTTGCTTTGATGGATAAGGGGAAGGCCAAAGCATACCAAGGCTCTTATCATCATGTGGCCGCTGTTACTCCAAATCAACCTCTCTCCATACCCGCAAGTCAACCGGCTGTTCAAGCTCCCTATCAACAACAACGTCAAAAATATTATCAAGGTCCGCCAAGACAAAGGAGACCTGAGAAAAGATTCGATCCCATTCCGACAACATACGCTAGGTTGCTTCCACTCTTGCTTAGGGGTTCATTGGTGCAGCTGAGAGAAATGAAGGCTCCCCCAGCTGTTCTACCTCCCGGCTATGATGCAAATGCCTGTTGCGAATTCCATTCCGGAGCTCCCGGACATAACATTGAAAATTGCAAAACTTTGAAATACGTGGTACAAGATCTCATTGATTCAAAAGCCATCAATTTCACCAAGAACACTCCCAACGTGACTAAAAATCCAATGCCGCACCATGCCACAAACATGGTTGAAGAATCTAAAGGAGGGAAGTTGGTATCAGAAGTTGATAAAATGAAGACCCCCTTTGCTGTTGTTAAAGAACAATTGTTAATGAAGAATATTGTCCCAGGATGTACCGAGGATTGCCAACACTGTTTGAAAGATCCCAAAAACTGTCATGAATTGAAGATGGGCATCCAAAATTTGTTAGATCAAGGTGTCATATTGATAGAACAGATGTCCAGTGGTGAAGAAGTGGCCACTCTTGATATTCCCTATGATCCAATGGAGTTTACTTATGATGAAGAACTGTTGAACAATTTGTATGGTCAGAACCGTGTACCATTGATGATTCCGTATGGGCAACCTCGTGTGTCGTTAACGATTCAATGTGATGAAGATTGGTATCCTAACCAAGTTCCACTACAAATCCCGTATGATGTTGCACCGCTAACAATTCCATGTGATCAGCCTCGTGCGCCCTTGGAAATCCCATGTGATTATGATTGGCATTCTGTTCAGACCCCATACAATCAAGTTCGTGAACCATTGCAAATACCATATGATCAAGTAGAAATTCCATTGTCTCCACCTTCACTTGCTCCATTAGTGATATCTACACCTGTTCCTTTCTCTTTTGAGAGCACCAAGGCTGTCCCTTGGAAATATGAGCCAATTGTTTACATTAATGGGCAGAAGGTGGAAGAGGATGCTGTGAAAGTTGATAGTTCTGTAGAGAACATGGTTGGGACCGATGGAATAACTAGGAGTGGGAGGATTTTTGCGCCCGCACCACCACCAAACGGTACAAGTGAAAAGCAGCCAGCGATTGAGCAGGGGCAGACTTCTACTCAAAAAAGGAGTTCCAATAAAGATGTCAAAGAATTCCTACGAATCATTCGAAAAAGTGATTATAAGGTGGTTGACCAGCTCAACCAAACGCCTACAAAGATTTCCATGTTGTCACTGTTAATGTGCTCCCCTGCCCATCAGGAGTCATTGATCAAGTTTTTGAAGACTGCTCATGTTCCCCAAGAAATATCCGTTGTACAATTTGAAGGAGTGGTGTTGAACATTGCCTCCGCACATATTCTGAGCTTTAATGATGGAGAGTTGCCCCCCGAGGGGAAGAACCATAATAAAGCTTTGCACATCTCCATCGAATGTGTTGATGTTGTGTTGTCGAGAGTATTGGTAGATACTGGGTCATCCTTAAATGTTTTACCAAAGAATTCATTGGCCAAGCTGACCATTGAAGGATTGATGAAGAAACCCAGTTCAGTGATAGTGAAAGCTTTCGATGGGGCAAGAAGGACCGTGATAGGGGAAGTTGATCTCCCCATCAAAATAGAACCTCACACTTTCATTATCACATTCTATGTGATGAATATCTACCCGACGTACAGTTGTCTGCTAGGTCGTCCTTGGATTCATGCAGCCGGTGCTGTAACATCCACTCTTCACCAAAGGCTAAAGTTCATGGTTAATAACCAGGTTGTCATCATCGAGGGAGAGGAGGATATGCTAGTAAGCCATCTGTCTTCATTTCTCTATATTGAAGTGGGAGGGGAAGTTCATGAGACCCCTTTTCAAGCATTCGATGTGATACGTGTGGAAATGATCCCTGCTAAGAAGGAGGAAAAGAAATCAGAAAGGTCAGGATCCCCCATGGTTACTTGGAAGGACGCAAGGACCATAACTGAGGCCGGTCACCCCGAAGGTTGGGGAAGAGTGTTGGAGCTACCCATCAACAAAGACAGAACTGGTTTGGGTTACCCAGGCAATCACAAAGATCAGCAGAAGACAACCATTGACAAGGGCAAAAGGTTCATTTCTCCACTTGCCTTTATTAGTGGTGGACATATGGTGGATGACCAGGTGGCCGTTGTGGAAGCTGAAGATGATGCACTAAAGGAAGTCTGCATGGTGTACCCAAGGACACCGAATCAACAACTCAACAATTGGACTGTTACAGAGATACCGGAGGTCACCCTTGTCGAAGAGTAATTTTCCTTGTTTTGCTTTCAAATCCTATGCTCTGCCCAAGGCATAAGGATTATTTTTTAGGGCCCCCGTGTTTTCAAATAATGTTTATCATGAATGAAATGAACCTCTTTGCATTCAATTGTGTTCCCTGTCTTTCTTTTTTTACTTTTGCATAAATAAATGACAATGTTTTCTTGCATCTTTCTTTTTAATCTTCTCAAATTAAAGCATAAAATCACCAATCATGCTGATCAACCCCGGATTCCATTAATAACGATATTGCTATGGTTCCATATGACTTTGATAATCCAATCTACCACGCCGACGAGGATTGTGAAGAAGATTGTGAACTCCCCGAGGAGTTAGCCAGACTATTGAAGCAAGAATCAAAGATCATTCAGCCGCATCAAGAGTCATTGGAAGTTGTCAATCTTGGAACCGAAGAGGACAAGAAAGAGGTCAAGGTAGGTGCTGCCCTAGAAAAGAGTGTGACTATAGAGACCTAAATAGAGCCAGCCCAAAAGATGACTTTCCGCTGCCACATATTGATGTGTTAGTGGATAATACGGCCCAATTCTCTGTATTCTCTTTCATGGATGGTTTCTCCGGATACAACCAGATTAAAATGGATCCAGAGGATATGGAGAAGACTACCTTTATTACCCCTTGGGGAACCTTCTGCTATAAGGTTATGCCATTTGGTCTGAAGAATGCTGGTGCGACATATCAGCGAGCCATGGTGACTCTCTTTCATGACATGATATATAAAGAGATTGAATGCTATGTAGACGATATGATCGCAAAATCCCAAACTGAAGAGGAACATCTCATCCACTTGGAAAAGTTGTTTGCTATGCTAAGAAAGTTCAGGCTAAGGCTCAATTCGAATAAATGTACCTTTGGGGTAAGATCTGGTAAATTGCTAGGTTTCATCGTGAGCCAAAAAGGAATTGAAGTCGATCTTGACAAAGTAAAAGCTATCCAAGATATTCAAGCTCTAAGAACCGAGAAGGAGGTTTGTGGTTTCTTAGGGAGATTAAACTACATTGCCAGATTCATATCTCACCTAACAGCCACCTGTGAGCCAATATTCAAGCTGCTTCGCAAAGATCAAGCAATCGTGTGGAATAACAATTTCCAAAAAGCATTTGAGAAAATAAAAGAATATCTGCAAGAACCACCGATTTTGATGCCTCCCGTGCCAAGAAGACCTCTCATCATGTACTTGACCGTTCTGGAAGGATCCATGGGATGCGTGTTGGGGCAGCATGACGAAACAGGTAGAAAGGAGCATGTTATCTACTATCTAAGCAAAAAGTTTACTGACTGCGAAACGAGATACTCAGTGTTGGAGAAGACCTGTTGTGCACTCGCATGGGCTGCCAAACGCTTAAGGCAGTATATGTTGACCCATACCACATTGCTGATATCAAAGATGGATCCAGTCAAGTACATCTTCGAGAAGCCTGCTCTCACCGGACGAGTAGCCCGTTGGCAAATGGTACTGACAGAATATGACATCCAGTACGTCTCACAAAAAGCTATCAAAGGAAGTGTGTTATCTGAATATCTTGCCCACCAACCCGTGGAAGATTACCAGCCCATGCGTTTTGACTTCCCTGATGAAGATATCATGTTTATCAGAGACTATGAAACGTTAGGCCCAGACGAAGGACTCGAACCAGGATCGCGATGGACGCTCGTGTTCGATGGTGCCGCAAATGCGTAAGGCAATGGGATAGGGGAAATCCTCACCTCTCCTACCGGTTTCCACATTCCATTCACCGCAAGATTATGTTTTGAATGCACCAACAATATGGCAGAATATGTGTTGCACCCCAAAATTTGACCAACTTTTCTTTACCTAGCTTATGTTTCATTTCATTCACATTAGCATTATCATTTGCGTTTCATTGATATGTATGCAGGAGATCAAGAGGTATGATTACCAATTAAGAGCTACACAAGACTTTGAAGCTAGATAAGAAGGTTATTCAAGTGTTCAAGGGTTGATATCCTTGTCAGAGAAGTTGAAAGATCCTCAGAAAGAGTGGTTGAAGCCATGAGTGGTGCAGTTAGGGTTTGACTGGGTCAACCCTAGGTCAACTGATGATTTGGAGAAAGTTGAGACCTAATCCAAGAGCCATTTGATCATGTATTGATACATTGAGATGTTATAAGGATTATTCCAAGGTTAACTCATCATGATTGAAGAGTTTGAGAAGTTTCAAGCTAGGGTTTCTAAGGCTTGACAGTGTAAAATCCCCTAGCTTGACCCCTGACTTCCTGGCCATTTAGCTCAAGATGTGATTGTCATCTCATCTTGCCCCCAACATGATTGTTGTAGGTCATCCTCCTAGCGTTAATTTGAGTGCTAGAAGTCCTTGATAGGATTTGTAGAACTCAAGTTATGACTTTGACAAGTTACAGGTCATCTGAGGTATGTGAATTTGGAGCTTGAAAGTTGTCCAACTTGCATGAAGCTTTTTCCCTAGAAGGATGATTCCTATGAACTTTTGGTCAACATGAATGTTGTTCCTTATCCTCTTAGCTTTCTAGAGAGTACTATAAGTCAATGATAGGATTTATAGAACTCAAGTTATGGCTTTGACAAGTCAAGGGTATTTTGGTCATTTGGAGATTATAGGTCATTTCAATCATAAGGCCATAACTCCTATTTGCAAGCTTCAAATGGGAAAATGTTCAACATCAAAATTGTTCAAAATGATGTTTTAAGGCTAGACAAGAGGTCATGAGAGCTTGGAATAGCTTTCTTCACAAAATCACAAAAATGGCCTAAAATAAGGGTGATTTTCAAATGAACCAAAGTTGGAAATTGGGATTTTTGATCTACATGTCCAAACCAAGCCATATGACATACCAATTTGATTGTAAAACACATTTTAAGAGCATTGACATTGCTACAATTTTGACTTGAGGGTTAATTTAAGGACTTGCTTTGAAAAGTGGTTACTTACATCATAAGTAATAATTGCCAAACCAATATGCAAGGCATAACCAAGGCTCCTTTCAATCCAAACACTTTGACAATCTCATTTGGAGAGAATTTGGATGGAAATCATGAGGAATACAAGCTGATGCAAGGGCTGTTTTGAATATACCATGAGATTGGATTTTCAAGTGAAGTGAGATATTGAATTTCTCATTAGAGTGATCTAGAACTTTCTAGATCATTCATCCTTGTTCTATATATGATTTAGAAGTGGTTCAGAGGGAAGGTTGGTGAGAATTGAGAGAGGAGAGTGAGATTGCACTTTGAAATTTCTCATTGCAAATCAAAATCGGTTACAAGGTTTGAAGCCATTTCAATCCAAGATTTTGATCTTAGAAGCTTGCTCTAGCATTGGTGGATGATTCCAGATGGAGAATTGAGCAAGATTGGTGAAGAATCGTGTGATAGCCATTGACATTTTTCATCTGCAACTAAGAATTGGTTTCAAGAATCCATAGCATCTCAACTCTTTTCATTGCATACAGAAGGTTGATTAGAGGCTAGTGAAGGATTCTGCAAGTTCTTGAGGGTTGATTTGAAGATTCAACCACTCTGTTCACACGAGTTTACCAGGTATGCAGTTCTTATCCCATGGCTTGATTTAGGTAGAATCCAGAGGAATTAGGATGTTAGATGCATTGTAGATTGATGTAGGGAGGTTTTTGGATCATCAATTGTGAGATTAGTAACCAATTAAGGTTGTTCCAATTTTCGGTTGAGATTGTGTTCTTACAAATCTTGAGTTTTTAGAATGAATTAAGGGCATGAATGGATTCGTGAGGAAATTTAGGACAAGATTCATCAAGGAATCGTGGCCAATGGTGGATTCTATAGAGAGTTAGGGTTGTGGAATGTTGATCGGAAAAGTCACAGGCGGTGACTCTAGCGCGCAGGTGGCCTGAGTTCAGAGATTCAAATTGGAGAAGATGACTTGATAGCCGTAGGATCTTGGGTGGACTTTGACTGAAGACCTCATCCAACGGCCACGCGTGAAAGAAAGTTTGTGAAGGATTTCTGAACTAATATGAAACGCAGCGTTTCATTTAAATGCTGGTTTTGGGCTTAAGGCAATAGTTGATACTCCCACCCCCCCTTTTGGCCCAGTTTGGATATTGAACTGGATTCATTTGCTATTCACACCACGCGCCTTTTATTTTCTCATGATTTTTCATTTTATTTTTCATTTTATTCATGGTTATTGGAAAATTCATAAATAATTGAAAAATAACTCAATTAATCCCATTCTTTTTGCTATGGATTCATGATTGAATCTAGTATTTTTTAGTTAAAAAATATTAATATTCCATGCATTTTCTGATTTTATATGCATTTTTACATTTTAATTGAGATTAAAATCATTATGGTTGAGACCTTGTGTTGCTGAATTTTGTGTGATTAATTGGTGATGATTCTTGAGCTAAATTTTTGTATGTAGCTAGCATAGATATGCATGCTCCCCCTAGATGTTTCTCACATTTTTGTGATGAATGTAAGTGGTAGTTCTAGGTTGAAACCTTAAGGGCTCCATTTTTAGGGTTTATGGTTGATACCTTGTGGTTTAGATTTTATTTTTAGAACTTGGTGGATGATTCAACCTCTGATTTTTGTAGGGTAGATTCATGATTGAATTAGGATCCCTTAGGAATTTTTGTAGGAATTTACAATGTAGTTTGCTATTTTTGTTTGATTTTAGTTTAGGAGCTAACTTTGGATGATTCTAAAGCACTAATTCAACTAGAATGACTTCCTTAGTTCCCTTAGATTAGGGTTTTGTCTCCTTTGCCCTTGGATGATGTTGAAGACAAGCTTGGGGCTATCATGGAGTGCTTGAGGAAGCTTGGATGTGAAGATCTTCCCTTCTTTTGGTGTAGTGCTGATTAGGTGTTGAGATTAGGGTTTGTAGGCAGAGCTTCTAGATAGATTCTCTTCCTTCATAAACATGGAATATGTTGATCATTTCCATTCTTCCCTATGATGGAAGGTCCCCTTGTAAAGGCCTCATCCCTCCTTTGGTAGGATGTGTGGCTCTTTACAAGTTGGTAGAACCTTTGAGGGTTCCTTTCTCTGATGATGGAGTGCTTAGTGGTGACCTTTGGTCTTCACTCTGCTGTCCACTATCCAAACCTTGCTCTTGTTAGATGAATCTTTCTCCCTTGCTAGAGGATGGAGTTCCTTGTTAGAAGATTGAAGATGCTAGAAGTTGCTACTTCTCTGTGTTTGAAGACTACCTTTAGAGCTGAAGCTTGAAGATCCAGAAGAACAAGTTGATACTTGTGTGAAGAAGAAGATCAAATTGAGATTGAAGAAAGAGCTGAAGCTTGAGGAAGGAAGAAGCAAGTTGATACCTGTGAGTTTAATGCATTAAATCCCTGAAGGAACAAGTTGATACTTGATATTAGGAGTGAAGCCTGAAGGTGGGGTTTACTGTGGAGCTGTGGCCTGAAGAAGAAAGAATAAGTTGATACTTATGTTTGGTAGTTCAGAAGCTTGAAGAAGCAAGTTGACACTTGCTATTGAAGATGATAGCCTTGAAGAGCAGTTGCAGGCTGAGGACTGAACTGCTGTCAGAAGAGCTTTGCTGTGAAGTTGTGGGAGTTGTTGATCTGTTTCCTTTCCTGTCTGTTTTCTTTCTGTGCAAATGTATTGATATGACTTGTTTGATTTTCTTGATGCATTAGAATAAGTTCATGTTTAGACTGATTTAAGCTAGGAGCATGATTGCATAAGAGGTTGAGTTGCTCCCTCTGCTTGTATTTTTATTGTATGGCTTTGCTTGCGGGTATTCGGTAGAGCCCAGCTCCCTTGCCTATGTGGTTTGTGATTTGCTTGATGGCATTTTATTTTCCTTTATGATTGCAGTTATTCATATCTGGCTTGAGGTTGAGATGAGCTTGTGGAGGCTGATGCCCCACACACATTTCCTCCCTTGCATTGCATGCATCTTACAGTCGTTTACTGTTTACTGTTTAAGCTGATGCTTTATCTGTTTCTGTTCATCATTGACATGATCCCCTAGGAATCTCACTCCCTTAGATAAGGAAGTGATGTTTAGAACATTAGGTTGAAACCTATGCATGATAACTTCTAGGAGTTCCCTGTTTTAAACTTCAACCATAGGATGAATCCTTGGCATGA
Organism: Lathyrus sativus; assembly: GCA_963859935.3. Taxonomy (NCBI): domain Eukaryota; kingdom Viridiplantae; phylum Streptophyta; class Magnoliopsida; order Fabales; family Fabaceae; genus Lathyrus; species Lathyrus sativus. Next base: position 122,963,691 of record OZ012740.1, on the reverse strand, counting down.
CAACATTAGGACTTGATAGTCTCCCCTTAGTTAAGCCTGTTCTCTCTTCTCATCTCAAAACAAATCAAAATACAGTAATAAAGGTTAACTGATGTCGTACGTTACGAGCCTTAAGCTATCTGAGAAAGGGTTGTCGGAGAGTTTCTTTTCGACAGCTTGGACGTTTAGTATGGCACCCTTTGGGTGACATGCGACGCATTCACTCTCAGGTCATAGTCTCTAGTGCGATATTGGTTGCAAACATCCTAAAAAACAGTTCTTCCATAAAAGACAGAAAACGAACTTCAAACCTTTTTGCCCTGTGGGCTCATAATTCAAAGGAAGCTTTTCTGAAGAAAAGAGTGTCGTTAACTCTCAGTTCTACCGCAAACGGTAACGCCTAAGTCTCCAAGGGTCGAGCTGCGTACACCAAACTGCTGGAACTGTTTGTTAACCCTACTTGATAAAACAGATGAATCTGAATTCCCATATTCCGTATTATCCCGAACTACGTAAGCTCTGATCTCTCATACCTGTTGAGAGTACGTAGGCACAATACTGACGTATTGGCGAGCCACCTTCCCCGTAACCCATAGTTGGGCGAACTACATTGACTCTGATTTCTCATTCTCTGATGAGAATACGTAGGCATAAAGCGCGACGCTATGCCGAGTCATTTTCTTTTCTTTTTGAGCCATCCTTGATAGCTAGATAGTTAAATAACCCGTCAAATAAACACAACAAGCGTGGATCCCATCGAGTACGATGGACGTGAGGGGTGCTAATACCTTCCCCTTGCGTAACCGACTCCCGAACCCAGACAATGGTTGCGATGACCTTGTCTTATACCTATTCGTCAGGTTTTTCCGATCGTTTCCTTTCCTGTTCTGAGGGATAAATAACGAAAGGTGGCGACTCTTCTGTTTTGCCGGAACCTTATTTTCGCGGTAGCGACAGCTGGCGACTCTGTTGGGGACTTGATAGTTTCCTGGGATCCAACGTCCCTTATGCGAGTCTGTTTGGGGATCCAACGTCCCCTGTGAGAGTCAATCCTAGCGCTTGTATGATTACTTGTCGGGTTGTGTTTATTTATCGCATTTTATTTCCCGCATTTTATTTTTAGTATGATATGATTATCTGTGCTGTTGTGGGAGGGGCATTCTGATGAGTGAGAAGCCAGACCCAGGCTTGAGTGTACTTAGCATTAGTTGTGGAAATTAGTGGGCGCGTGCTTGCTTTGCAGGCACTAGTGTCTCATGAAATCCACGCTCAGACGAGGTTCTCCCGGTTGACTTCTTTTTCAACCCTTTGGGTTGAGGGGGTTATTGGTTTGGAGGATTGTCGACTCTGGGGACTGATCATTTGGAATTCAGCTGAGTGAGGCCGCTTCAGGAGATGGTGATGCCACACCTTCTGGGTATCGTATCACCCCTCTTGAATGTCTGTGACGCTGATGACCGCATAGGATGCCGAACTTGTGTCAGTATAGGTCCATACCTGTGAGCAGGGTTGGGTTTGTTGCAGGAAGCCTTAACCTTCAGACTACCTGGTTTTCTTGATAGTAAATCAGTCTTGTTAGTATCAGAGGTTCTCATTATCAGACATGTATTTGTTCTTGACAGAGAAGAGTTTTGGTCCTGTATCAGAGGTCCTTATTATCAGATGTGTGTTTGTTCTTGACAGAGCAGAATTTATGGTCCGATACCAGGGTTTTCTTCTTATCAGAGATAGTGGTTGTTCTTGACAGAGTAGAATTGTGGTTTTGTTGATACAGAACCTTCATCTCTTTAACAGCACAGTTGTCTTGATCTCCTGCTGCATGATTGCATTTTACATTAATTTGCATACTCATTTGCATTTCATTAACGTGTGTCTGTGTTTCAGGTACCGTTTCCCCCGATTCAGGTTTTCTTGCCTTCTATTGTGCTATCATGGGTTCTCTGAGGAAGACCATGGCTTACAAACTCCCCACACCTGATGTGGTTCAGCTGACTGGTTTGATTACTTTGGCAGATGATTCTGTGAGAGTAGAATTCAGAAAGTCTTACGGTAAACTGCTCAGTTTGGTTCGTAAACCCTCTGTGTTTGAGTTGAATGGGTTGCACGCCCTGCTGCAGTTCTACGATCCTCCGTTGAGATGCTTTACTTTCCGGGACTTCGTTCTCGCACCCACACTAGAGGAGTATGTTGATTTTTTAGGTGTGCCTATCAAGATTCAGATGCCTTTTGTTCATATGGATGTCGAGCCTGACCTGGCTAGTCTAGCTCCCTCACTTCATCTGGATGCCTCCGAGTTGATCTTGTCTAGTTGGAACAGGGTTCCCGGCTTCTCCTTGCAGTTCCTAGTGGGAAAAGCTCAGCAGTGCGCCAAAGACGGATGTTGGGTCGTGTTCAACGCCATCCTCGCTCTGTGCATATATGGCATCATTCTGTTCCCCAATATGCCCGACATTGTAGACTTCGACGCCTTCCACATCTTTGCATCAGTGAATCCAGTCCCTACCTTGATAGGAGATGTCTACCATTCCGTCCACTACAAAATCGAGAACAGAAGGGGTAAGAATGTCTCGTGCTGTGTGCCCCTGCTCTATAGATGGCTTGATAGTCATCTACCCAAGAAGGGTCCCTTTGCTTCGTCTGCAACCACAGCTGAGTGGTCCGAGCGTTTGATGAGTCTGTCAGCGGAGGATACTGACTGGTTTGATAGAGATAGGTTGGGTACTGAGATTATCTTCAGCTGCAGCGGGTTTCCGAACGTGCCTTTGATAGGCAGGAAGGGATGTATAAACTATAATCCATCTCTGCTGGTCCGACATTTTGCTTATTCTTTGAGATCTCTGCCGAGGGATGAAGAGGTGTAGGAATCTCTGTACCTCACTGGTCTTCTAGATGGGGATATGTTATCTAAGCTCCGGCACGCTTGGAATGGTATCAGTAAGCGAGGAAAGCCATTGCTAGGGAAAAGTGATAGCCAGGCCTACGCTCCATATGTGACTTAGATCAGAGCCAGAGCAGATACTATAGGGATGCCGTTTCCCCCTGCCAAGCCAGAAAGCCCTCCAGTGATTGAAGAGCCTACCACCGTGCCTATTCAGCAGCATAATCAGGTGTTAGCTGAGAGAGATAAGCTGAAGAAGGCAAATGAAGAACTGGAGAAAGAATTGGCTCAACTCAGAAGCGAGAGAAGCTAAGCCGTTCATTCCTTTAAGAGGCAGACAGAGCTGGTGAACCAGTTAGGGACGGATTTGACTAAGCAGATAGATGAGCACGAGCACATGGGTTGAGACTTCAAAGTTGTCAATGATGTACTGGCCACTAAGAAGCAGCATTTGAATGAAGCGTACCGGAGAATATCCAAGTTTAATCAGCATTGGAAGGCCACCCTAGCCAACGGCAAAGAACGGGAGGATAAGTTGAAGCAACAGATCTCCAAGCTGAAAGCCCAGGTGAAGGCTAGTGAGAAGAGGTTTGATGAGGAAACTGCTCACAAATATGCCGCTGAAGGCCAGCTTAACAAGGCTCTTGCTAACCTAAAGGAGCGCAAGCTGATGTTTGAATCCAAGAAGCGGAAGTTAGAAGATTGTTTCAGCGAAGGAGCATGGGAAGATTCGGTTGAAGGTCTTCAATACACCATTATGCAAAGGGAGCTACGCGTCGAAGGGTTGCTCACTCGGCCTGATCATCCAGAAATGAAGGGGTTGTTAGAAGAGTTTCGCGCCCATGGCCGTGCTTGACTATTTGTAATCCTTTTGTGTTGATCATTGTTGTATGCTGACCATCACCAGGCTTGTTGGTTGAGGTCATGCTATTGATTCATCTTGTATCCAGTGACGTCATGTACCGCCTTAATGGGCTTTCTTTATATATATGAGATGTTATTTCCATGATTGGACTCGGACTTCTTATTATCAGCACTGGAACTCAGGCACTAGGATCGGGGGAAATCTCCCTAACGCACAGACACACGTTTGCATTTGCATAACGAGCACTTTGTCGTCTTTCCTAACCCTTTTGTGTATACAGATTGTTTCAGGTTGTTCCAGGATTGATCAAAGACCTGTCCACCGCTATCCGACCAGAGCAAATCAAGCCAGAGTTATGGAGCAAGTACAAACTGATGTTCAAGAACTCCGAGAAAGGATGGACCGCTTCATGGGGCTCATGCAAGTGGTAGCCAATGGCCAGGGTCAGCTCAGAACCTTGGTTCAGCCTCTGATCTCAAGGGTTGATAGCAATGGTGTACTCCATGGTAGGACTGTTCCGACCCCTCCACCTGTTGAAACTCCTTAGAATGGCGTCCCCGTGCCCGGGGGGAATGGCAGTGCCAACGACAATGTGATAGCTAACATGGGGCTCAACGGTAATACGACTGGCGTCGGTAATGGGAATTTTGAAGCTAATGTCAATGTTGGACTGGGCAACGACAATGCGGGTGTTGGAAATCTTTATGGGCCTCAGCCATGGTTAGAAGACCGTCAAGACGATGTGTTCTCACAGAGAGGTGCTGAAGGGGAGCTGACTGCTGAAGCACGACTAAGGTTTAAGCCACTCGAGGACAAGATGCGGAATTTCGAGAACCAGAACACCATGGGTGTTGACATGTCCAAGTTGGGACTGATTGCTGATTTCAAGGTGCCTCCCAAGTTCAAGGTACCTGACTTTGAAAAGTACAACGGCACCACTTGCCCTCGCGTCCATTTGAGATCATACTACCGGAAAATGTCCGCTCACTCTGAGGACGAGAAGTTGCTGATGCACTTCTTTCAGGACAGTCTGTCCGGGCCCTCCCTGGAATGGTACATGAGTCTGGTACCTACCAGTGTGCGCACGTGGAAGGAACTTGCTGAAGCATTTGTGCACCATTACCAATATAACAGTGACTTGGCTCCGAACCGAGTCCAACTGCAGAATCTGTCATAGAGGAACAATGAAGGGTTCAAGGAATACGCCCAACGGTGGCGTGAATTAGTAGCTAGGGTTCAGCCGCCGATGGTTGAACGGGAGCTTGTTGAAATGTTTGTAGCCACCCTCCCAGGGGTTTATTACGAGAAATTGGGCGGCAATATGTCTGGAAGCTTCTCAGATCTCATTATCACGGGTGAGCACGTTGAAAACGGGATCAAACTGGGGAAAATTCAAGGTGATCTATCCTCAGCTGGAGGAGGAAAGAAACCCTATGGTGGAAAAAGGAGGGAAGGAGAGACGAGCGCCGTGTCCAACGCTCGAAGGAAGGGCAAAGGCCAGCACCAACAGGTGGCCAGTATAACCATCCCAGCGGTCCAGCCACAGCAGCAGCAGCAGCCGAACCAACAAGGGTACAAAAAGTATCAGAACAGGGCACCTCTGTCGAGCCGTCACCTTGAGACTCCGCCCATGTCTTATGCTCAGTTGTTACAGACTCTGCTTCAGTTACAGCTGATCCAGAAGAGAACCCTGGCTCCCTTGACAAGGGCACCTCCGCCAGGTTATGATGTGAATGCGACTTGTGAATTTCACTCAGGGGCACCAAGCCACACAACAGAAAATTGCAAAGCCTTCAAGCACAAGGTGCAGGACATGGTGGACGCTAAGATCATCAATTTCTCAGATAATGTGCCAAACGTCACGAAGAACCCTATGCCGAATCATAGGGGAGGTGGGGTAAACGCCATTATTGAAGACGAGGGCTTGGATTTGTTGACTGACGTCAAGGATCTGAAGACACCGCTTAGCTTCGTTAAAGCCAAGCTAATGAAAAGAGGTTACTTCCCGGGAAGTGGAGAACTATGTATGGGCTGTGCGACTAGTCCTGATGGATGTGAACAGTTGATAGAAGGGATTCAGAGTCTGATGACCGAAGGAATCCTGTTGTTTAGCCGAAGGGCCGAAAGCGGATCGGGAGAGGTAATGCTGAAGCAAGGTGATGAGGTTGCCACCATCACCATCCCTCGTCGGACGATATCCATTTCTGCACCCAGGCCGCCCACGATTACCATCACCAAAGCTGGGCCGATACCTTTTGAAAACACCAATGCTGTCCCGTGGCATTACGGGGCAGATGTCTACTACAATGGACAAAAGTTGGAATTGGAACCATCAGGGTCGTGTGTGGATAATCTAGGGGGAATTGGCGGAATCACGCGCAGCGGAAGAGTGTTCGCTCCACCTGAGGTTGTGACGGACAACGCGGACAAAGTGGATGTAGCTGATAAAGGAAAGAGTAAAGTCGTTGAAGAGACCCCTCGTGGGGTAGAGAAGGACTTACTTGTTAAAGACACCGAAGAGTTTATGAGATTGATTAAGAAGAGTGACTACAAGATCGTGGATCATCTCCATCAAACACCCTCGAAATTTCCATCCAGAATTTGTTGCTGTGTTCTGAGGCACATCGCAACGCACTGCTGAAGGTGTTGAATGCCACGTATGTACCGCAGGAAATATCGGTAAACCAGTTAGAGGGGGTCGTAGCCCACGTGAATGCTGGAAAAGGGTTAGGGTTCACTGACCTGGAGCTGACGCCGAAGGGAAGAAACCACAATAGTGCCCTGCACATCTCGATAGAGTGTAGGGGAACGATTATGTCGCATGTGTTGGTAGACACAGGGTCATCACTCAATGTTCTTCCGAAGAAAGCATTGATGAAGTTAGATACTCGAGGATTGATTTGCACACCCAGTGATCTGGTCGTGAAACCGTTCGATGGAACCAAACTACATGTTTTCGGGGAGGTGACCCTACCAATCCAAGTCGGGCCGGAAACGTTCGACGCAGTCTTCTACATTATGGACATCATGCCTGCCTACAGCTGTCTCTTAGGCCGACCATGGATCCATTCGGCTGGCGCCGTGACCTCCACGTTGCACCAGAAACTCAAGTATGCTGTCGGAGGCAGCATCGTGACTGTTTGTGGCGAGGAAGACATAATGGTGAGCCATTTGTCGTCCTTCAAGTATGTTGAGATGGATGGGGAAATACACGAAACCCTATGCCAGGCGTTCGAGGCTGTTAAAGTCAATAACGTAGCTCCTGTAATCACTGAGAAGCCAGAGATGACTCTCTCTTCCTTCAAGGAAGCCCGGGCCGTTGTTCAAGCCGGATCTACCCCGGGCTGGGGGAGAATTCTAGAGATACCTAACAAGCAGGACAAGTTTGGGTTGGGATACTCTCCTGCGGCTGAAGCCTCTTCTTCTCACAGTGCGTCGCGAGGTAAAGGGCCGATCCAGTTTACCAGTGGCGGGGTTATATTCGAAAGTGTCAATGCAGTGTCTGAAAACGGTGAGGACATCGACTGCGATCTGGACTCTTGGATCCAGCCAAGCAAACCAGGCGAGAGCCTCAACAACTGGTCTATCAGGGATATCATCCCAGTGACAGACAAAGAGTAATGATTTACTTTTCTCCAATTATTGTACAACCCTATGTCATACCCGGGGCATAGTGGTTTTATTGTCAGGGCCTTGTTTGATTATTTACATGCATTTTACCAATATATCAAAAGGCGTTTTTCTTCGTATTCAAATATTGTGATCTCTGTTATTCCTGTTTCATATTTGTTTTGAAAAACAATAAGATGGCAATGGGGTTTGTGCTAACCTGCATATCCTTGTTTTAAGCTTAACCCTTGTTATTGCAGGATCCACATAGCAGATGACATCGACTCTGGACCTTCTACGACTCACTTCGACTTCGATTGCCCGATCTATCAAGCCGAATAAGAGATTAATGAAGACGAAGACCTTCCCGAGGAGTTGGCCCGCTTGTTGAAACAAGAAGAGAAAGTTATTCTGCCTCACGAAGAGGAGATCGCGATTATGAATCTGGGTTCTGAAGAACTAGTCAGGAACGTCAGGATAGGGGCTGCATTGCAAGGTGATGTCAAGTAGAGATTGGTCGAGATGCTGCGAGAGTATAGTGACGTCTTTGCTTGGTCATACGAAGATATGCCCGGACTTGACACTAACATCGTGGTCCATCACTTGCCGCTGCGAGAAGATTGTCCTCCCGTTAAGCAGAAGCTTAGGCTGACGCGACCAGATATGGCCGTTAAGATCAAAGAAGAAGTGCAGAAACAGCTTGATGCTGGCTTCTTAGCGGTCACTACTTACCCTCCGTGGGTCGCCAACATAGTGTCTGTACCGAAGAAGGACGGTAAGGTGCGAATGTGCGTCGATTATCGGGATTTGAATAGGGCGAACCCTAAAGATGATTTCCCGCTCCCTCATATTGATGTGTTGGTCGACAATACAACCCAGTTCTCCGTGTTTTCGTTCATGGATGGCTTATCCGGCTACAATCAGATCAAGATGGCGCCGGAGGACATGGAAAAAACTACGTTTATTACGCCCTGGGGAACCTTCTGCTACAAGGTAATGCCTTTCGGTCTAAAGAACGCAGGGGACACTTACCAACGAGCAATGGTTACTTTGTTTCATGACATGATTCATCATGAGAATTGCGAAGTCCCAAACGGAGGAAGGACATCTGGTCAATTTGCTGAAGCTTTTTGAGAGGCTTAGGAAGTTCAGGTTGAGGCTGAATCCTAACAAGTGTACTTTCGGAGTACGATCCGGAAAACTACTGGGGTTTATCGTGAGTGAAAGAGGCATCGAGGTTGATCCTGCGAAGATATAAGCGATACAAGAAATGCCAGCGCCAAGAACAGAAAAAGAAGTTCGTGGTTTCTTGGGCAGAATAAACTACATTGCAAGGTTTATTTCTCAGCTCACAGCCACGTGTGAACCGATGTTCAAACTGTTAAAGAAAGATCAGGCGATTATCTGGAACGAGGATTGCCAGAAGGCATTTGATAAGATAAAACAGTATCTGCAGGAACCTCCGATCTTGATACCCCCAGTGGCCGGATGACCCTTAATTATGTACTTGACAGTTCTTGAGAATAGTATGGGGTGTGTTCTCGGTCAGCACGACGAGACGGGCAGAAAGGAGCATGCCATTTACTACTTGAGTAAAAAATTCACAAACTGTGAATCTCGTTACTCGATGCTGGAGAAAACGTGTTGTGCACTAGCCTGAGCTGCCAAACGTTTACGACAGTACATGCTCAACCACACCACCATGCTAATTTCGAAGATGGATCCGATCAAGTACGTCTTCGAGAAGCAAGCGCTTTCGGGCAGGATTGCCAGATGGCAAATGGTGTTGACGGAATATGACATTCAGTACGTTTCCCAGAAGGCCATCAAGGGAAGCGTATTGTCTGAATACCTGGCCGAACAGCCGATCGAGGATTATCAGCCGATGAAATTTGAATTCCCTGATGAGGATATCATGTTTCTTAAAGAGAAAGATTGCGATGAACCGTTGCCCGACGAGGGGCCAGATAGGAAATCCCAGTGGAAATTGATATTTGACGGGGCGGTTAATTCTTATGGAAGTGGTATCGGAGCGATCATCACGACTCCCCACGGATCCCACATCCCGTTCACTGCGAGACTGACGTTTCCGGTCACCAATAACGAAGCGGAGTACGAAGCATGCATCATGGGTTTAGAAGAAGCAATTGATTTGAGAATCAAGAACCTAGATGTATATGGTGACTCGGCACTTGTGATCAACCAGATTAAAGGGGAGTGGGAGATTCGTCAATCGAATTTGGTGCCGTATATGAATTATGCCAGAAGGCTACTTCCGTTCTTTGATCGAGTGGAACTCCATCATGTGCCCAAAGCAGAAAATCAGATGGCTGATGCCTTAGCCACGTTGGCTTCGATGTATAAAGTCAATTTTTGGAATGAAGCTCCAAGAATTGTCCTTTCTCGTCTTGATAGACCTGCATTCGTCTTTGCGATCGAGGAAGCCTCCGACGGCAAACCATGGTTCCATGATGTCCAGACCTTCCTTATGACTAAGGAGTATCCTGCGGGAGCGTCAACCCATGATAAGAAGACTCTGAGGAGGCTGTCTGGAAATTTTTATCTCAATCCTGATGGAGTTTTGTATAAAAGAAACCACGATCTCGTGCTACTCAGATGTATAAATGAGAAAGAAGCGAGTATGCTCATGGAAGAAGTCCATGAAGGCACATTTGGCACGCACGCCGGCGGGCATGCTATGACAAGAAAGATCCTGAGAGCAGGATATTACTGGCTGACGATGGAATCAGATTGCTTTAAATTCGCGAAGAGATGTCATAAATGCTAGATTTATGCTGATAAGATTCACGTGTCGCCGTGCCCGTTAAATGTCATGTCCTCTCCATGGTCGTTCTCCATGTGGGGCATCGACATGATAGGCAAGATCGAGCCCACTGCTTCTAACGGTCATCGCTTCATTCTAGTAGCCATCGACTACTTCACCAAGTGGGTGGAGGCAGCCTCATATGCTAATGTGACCAAGCAGGTGGTGGCTAAATTCATAAAGAGGGACATCATATGTCGTTACGGAATTCCCGAGCGGATCATTACTGATAATGGTTCGAATCTGAATAACAAGATGATGAAGGAGCTGTGCCAGAGTTTCAAGATCGAACACCACAACTCATCTCCTTACCGGCCGAAGATGAATGGCGCTGTTGAAGCGGCCAATAAAAATATCAAGAAGATTGTCCAGAAGATGGTTGTGACCTATAAAGACTGGCACGAGATGTTGCCATTTGCATTGCACGGTTATCGTACAACGGTATGGACATCAACCGGGGCAACTCCATTCTCACTAGTGTACGGTATGGAAGTTGTCCTACCGTTAGAAGTTGAGATTCCTTCTTTACGAGTTTTGGTTGACGTGAAACTCGATGAGGCGGAATGGATTAAGAACCGACTAAACCAACTCAGCCTGATGGACGAGAAGAGATTAGCATCGATTGCGTATGGTCGTCTGTACCAAAGCCGAATGAAGAAAGTCTATGATAAGAAGGTGCGTCCTAGAAGCTTTCAGACGGGTGATCTCGTCCTGAAGAAGATTCTTCCTCCACACTCTAATCACCGGGGCAAGTGGACTCCCAATTACAAAGGTCCGTACGTCGTCAGCAAGGTCTTCTCGGGGGGAGCCTTGTTGTTATCCACGATGGATGGCGAAGATTTTGCATCCCCGGTGAACGCGGACGCAGTTAAAAAATACTTTGCTTAATGTCGCTACTGCGAAAATCGGCGCCGGCAATACAGAAGAGTCGCCACCGTGCGTTATTTATCCCAAAGGAGGGAAAGGAAACGCTCAGAGTAAACCTAACGCAAAGACGGGAAAAGGTATGGTCATCGCAACCAAAACCTGGATTCGGGAGTCGGTTACGCAAGGGGAAGGTATTAGCACCCCTCACGTCCATCGTACTCGATGGGATCCACGCTTGCTTGTTTGTACGGACTACACTTCTATCTAAACTAAAGGATGAGGTCTGAAAAGAAAATAAAACATGACTCGGCAAAGCATCGCACTTTATGCCTACGTATTCCCGTCTGGAACGAGAAATCAGAGTCAACGTAGTTCGCCTAACTACGGGTGAAGGTGGGAAAGGTTGCTCGCTAGGATATCGCATCCTATGCCTACGTACTTCCACACAGCATGGAAGATCAGAGCAAACGTAGTTCGGGCTACGCACGACACAAGCTGTTCAAGTGTCTTTTATGAAAAATATCACCTCAAACAAGGGTTTTCTTATTGCAAAAAGTTAGACGTTTGTTCAAATCTTTTGACGGAAGAAATGAATTGATTTCTGTTATAACCTTTATTAATGTTTTTCTGTTGTTTGAAGAAAGAAGAGATGACACTCTACAAATCCTAGGGTTGAAAAGGGAATAAAATCTACCCTAATATTATCATACATGGGTTAGCTCCTAATGTCTATCACATCCTCCCTTGAACAAGGAAGAATGGAAGTCCTACGGGAAAGGAAAACAAAAGGAAGAAACGGAAATACAAGTAATAACCGCATATAAATGAACATGAATATAGCAATGATAAATGCGATGCAAAGGAGGGAGGAAGGTTCATCTCAAGTGAATATTGCAAGATATCTCATGTATACCAAAGGAAAGATTAAAGTGGAGCATGTTAAAGAAAGCATCCAAAACCAATTAAAGTGGTACAATAAAATTCCCACAAAAATATATCACAATACCTCAACGTGTGTATGAGATCCCTGCAAAAGGATTGACATTTAAATTGTGTTTTGATAGGTCAAAGAAATTCAACAAAATGATAGCACCAGCATTGGCCTTTTTATGACGACCCAAATGTAAAAAATCCAAAGAAAATGTAAAAAAATGGTAAAATTATAATTCCAGTTTTATTAAATCCTAGACATCTTAAAGATTCAGCACAAAAAAATAGGGATCAAAAAGACTAGTTTTCCTATTTTTTATGATTATTTGAAGTCAGCATATAAAACAGAAAAAATAAAAGAAACATGGCAATAGGAAAATAAAAGAAAATAACATGAATAAATAAAAGTGGCATGAGGCTTATGTGGCCGATTGCTTGGCGCAGTGAGAGGCGTTGGATGAATGGAAGAAACCTTGACTTGGAAATGCATCCGACGGTGTTAACACCTTCTTCTCCAAATCAAATTTTTCAACTTTGTGAATAGTAACCCGCAGCTCCATGAACATGAGTTTTTTGCTACTTTGAAGCACCATAACTCCATCAATAATTATCCGTTTCGCATAAAATTTTGGTCAAACTTGAAGGAAAAAAAATCAAGGAATCCAAATATGGTCTTATATTTTCTTGAAACTCTCTCTAACTCCCAAAACGTGGCACCTCAAGAAAAACTCAAGAACCAAAAATTGTCATAAAACCCATCTTTTTTATACTAGAATCCATGTAGGAGATGAGGGCAATGTAATGCAACAACAATAATGCAAGAAAGACTCATAAATCATGAGTTATGTCGAATTCTTTATACCTCCGAAAAATGGCTTATGGAGCTTCACTCGATCACCAATTCTTTGAGAAAATGATGTGGACACGTCTTATAATTGATGAGGAAGGTGTTTGGATGGAAAGAAAGGAGTGAATTGATGGAAAACAAAAAATCAATTTTTCACTTGGAGCTCACTTTAATGGAGTTGTGTAGCTTGGTTCATGCATCAATTATGGCCAAAAAAGTGTTGAATCAATTGTAAGAATGATAAGGAATGTATTTGCAATGGTGGAATGAACCAAAAGTGGGAGAAAAATGGAATTGAAAATTTGAGTTTTCAAGTGTAGAAAAATGTGGGGAAAATGGAAAAATGGTGAAGAGAAAAATGAAAAATGAAGATTCAATATGATTTGCAAATGTAGAAAATGGATTCAACATCAACTATCACCAACCTTTACTCTTAATGATCTCAATCCAATATATAGGAGAGCATGGAAAGATCTAGAGTCTTCTAGATCAATCTAGGATGATTCTAGAAACCTCATGAATTTCTCATGATATGGTATTTTGATGTCTCATGATATCTCACTTCAATCCACTAACAGCCCCTTAACCACCTTTTAAAATCTCTTTTCATGACAAATTGGAGTGATATGAGTGAAAAACAAGGGATTCCTTTGCCTTATGTTGAGTTTCTCACATGTATCTTATTATGCAAGTAATGGAATTACAAAGCAAGTCCATTTTTTAACCCTCAAATCAAAATTGTGGCTGAACCAAAGTCTTTAAAATGTTGTTTAGACTCAACTTGATATACCATATGCCCCATTTTGGATTTATAGATTGCCCAAACCAATTTTCAACTTGAACTTTTTCAACTTATGTCCATTTTTAAGTCATTTTCACCAACTTTTATCAATCTGAGTTCTATGCATTTCCAAACTTCCATGACCTCTTTTATAGACTCAAAATGCCATTTTGAGCAACTTTTATGTTGTGAAGTTTTTCATTTGAAGCTTCCTTGTATGATTTTTAGGCATACGCTAAGAATGACATATAATTCCACTTTCCCAAAATACCCCTGACTTGCACAAGCTATAACTTGAGCTTCACATATCAGATGAAGGCATACCGTACCTTTTTGGAAAGGGGAAATCATGAAGAACAACCCTTATGTTTGCCAAGAATTCATTTGAAAACTCCTTGAAGGTCAAAAGTTGCTTGGAAGACAGACAACTTTCACAGACAAATTTCAGTGTTCTCAGATGACCTGCAACTTGCAAGGACCATAACTTGAGCTCTGTAAGTCATCTTGATGACTTCCACTACTAAAATTAAAGCTATGAAGATACTCTACAAGTTTCATATGGACCAGAAATTCATATGAAGCTTGCATCTTGAGTTACACTGCTTGGAAGTTTGACTTGAATCAGGGGATTTTACACTGAAACCCTAATTTGGTAACTTCACTTCTCCTTGACTTCTTTTGATTTTTCTTGGGCACAACACCACATCCATATTCATGTAGCAAATAATGAATCCCACATTATTTAAGCGACTTGGACCCGACGGGATGAAGGGCGCGCAACCTTCAGACATTCGAGGTACGAGACGGTTGAATACGAAAGAACCCGGAAATTTGCCATCCGCAAAATAAATCGCATATACGACTACTGCTTGGGGAAAATATCATTCAGAAAACCGAATCCGGTTGTCACAGCAACAACTGATCAATTATCTGATAAGAACTGACTTGATTTCGTCCTCAACCACCTGCGTGACGCCACAGGCCTTGAATCCACAAATAATTCCAAATTTTGCTACAATAAGCATGCATCGAGCCAAAGGACCATGTCGAAAACACAAAAGTCTTGACCTTCGTTTGTAGAGAAACAAACAAAATGCTACGTAAAGCGCGAATCAGGCATCTGGTCACTTGAACAAGTTACTCTGTGGGATACATCTCCGACGACACAGATACTTGAACAAATAATTCCGCAGGGAGCCACTCCGTTAGCACGGGTAATGATTCTGCCAACACCGATAATAATTCCTTTGACAAAAGGTAACAACTCCATCGACCAGGATAACAAACTGCCTCAAACAAGGCATAATAACTCCTCAAACCAGGGTGTAACTCCATCACCCAGGGTGACAACTCCCTCAACCAGGGTAATGACTCCTTCAACCAGGGTATAACTCCTTCAACCAGGGTATAACTCCTTCAACCAGGGTATAACTCCTTCAACCAGGGTAATAACTCCTTCAACCAGGGTATAACTCCTTCAACCAGGGTATAACTCCTTCAACCAGGGTATAACTCCTTCAACCGGGGTAATAACTCCTTCAACCGGGGTATAACTCCTTCAACCAGGGTATAACTCCTTCAACCAGGGTAGTAACTCCTTCAACCAGGGTATAACTCCTTCAACCAGGGTATAACTCCTTCAACCAGGGTATAACTCCTTCAACCAGGGTACAACTCCTTCAACCAGGGTAATAACTCCTTCAACCAGGGTATAACTCCTTCAACCAGGGTATAACTCCTTCAACCAGGGTATAACTCCTTCAACCAGGGTATAACTCCTTCAACCAGGGTATAACTCCTTCAACCAGGGTATAACTCCTTCAACCAGGTGTCGCTACTGCGAAAATCGGCGCCGACTGACAGAAGAGTCGCCACCGTGCGTTATTTATCCCACGGGAGGGAAAGGAAACGCTCAGAGTAAACCTACTGCAAAGACGGGAAAGGTATGGTCATCGCAACCAAAACCTGGGTTCGGGAGTCGGTTACGCAAGGGGCAGGTATTAGCACCCCTCACGTCCATCGTACTCGATGGGAACCACGCTTGCTTGGGTTGTACAGATTACACTTCTATCTAAACTAGAGGATGAGGTCTGAAAAGAAAATAAAATGACTCGACAAAGCATCGCACTTTATGCCTAAGTATTCCCGTCTGGAACGAGAAATCAGAGTCAACGTAGTTCGCCTAACTACGGGGAAAGGTGGGTGAAGGTTGCTCGCTAGGATATCGCATCCTATGCCTACGTACTTCCACATTGCATGGAAGATCAGAGCAAACGTAGTTCGGGCTACGCACGACACAAGCTGTTCAAGTGTCTTTTATGAAAAATCTCACCTTAAACAAGGGTTTTCTTATTGCAAAAAGGTTGATGTTTGTTCAAATCTTTTGACGGAAGAAATGAATTCATCTCTGTTATAACCTTTATTAGTATTTTTCTGTTGTTTTGAAGGAAGAAGAGATGACACTCTACAAATCCTAGGGTTGAAAAGGGGAATAAAATCTACCCTAATGTTATCATGCATTGGTTAAGACCTAATGTATATCATGCTCCTCTCTTGTGCAGAGAGAAACAGAGATCCTAAGGGAATAGACGGAAACAGAAACAACAGATATATACAATAAAGCGGTAAAATGCATGGATGCAACAATACAAGCGAGGCAAGGGAGTCCCACTCAACCTCGAACCTAGAAAACAATAGGCAAAAGTGAACAGGATTCGCTTTCCACCCAGCAAGCTAAACAGCAAACAATACAATCCGGGAAATCACACAATACATCAAAAATTAAACAGCAAAAGCTAAACAGCAAAGCAATCTTCATCAGCATCAGCAACTATCTTCAAGTCAATATCAGCTATCCACAGGCTTCAAGCAAGCATCAGACTTTATCTCCAATCTCCCAATGGCTTTTCTTCAAGTCCTAACCTCCAAGTTGAGAAAATCAATCACAAGAGTATACTGGGTGTTAAGCAATTAGTTGACCACCAAGGGCGGCAAACATACTGCTATCAACACAAAGAATATTTCTCTCAAGAGTTCTATCCCTCAGACATTAGCACCAAGCCTTCCGAAGGAAGGGGGTGAGTGTCTTAGAGAGACTCTGTATCACAGAGAAGAATGGAGGCAGTCAAGACCTTCCATGTTTGAAAATCAAGTTGGCTACTCTAGAGCTCTGCCTAACTCCTACGTCCTACAAACTTCAACAGTCACCAGCAAGAGATACTCCTCATTAGCTCAGGAAATTGGTCTTCATTCTCTGATCTTCCACTGGGCTTCCTCATCACAGGTCTCCAGCTCCCCCCAAATCCCAAACAAACCCAATACCCCATACAGGCAAAAAGATAACCCTGAAGAGGGCACACCACACAGTTAACCAATTATAAGCAATATACTAATAGCAGTAGGGGAATCTTAGTATTTTCTAAGGGGATCTATCCTATACCCATAACCCCTATAGTCCATACCCCAAAAATCAAATGAAAATCTCCTAAAAGAATTAATCTATCTCACCTAAGTTGATTTAAAACCCTAATTTTGAACACCTAAATGCCACATAAGAAAATTACTAAAAATAAACTTCTAAAAATCCTAGTACAAAATCCAGAGAGTCTACACATTCATATTTGATGGCACAAAAAAGAATGGGATCAAAATCAATTAGAAAGTGCATGAACAAAAATTGACAAATTCATGTATGAAATGAAACACCTAAAATAGGCATTTATTTGGAAAATATGGGAAAAATATCAAATAAAAAATAAAATGCAATTTTTATTTTTTATAATTTTCTTGACTCTTTAAAGAAAATTATGCAAAAAGAATTATCAAAAACTAATGTTTTTTCAATTTTATATGATTTTTAGAAAATGAATGAAAATGAAAAGAAATTAAAAAATGAAATATAAATAAATAGAGGGAGGGGGTGTGAAAAGCAGGGCCATTAGTTAAAATCATTGGGCTTTCACGCGCGTGGGGGTGGGATTAGAAACTGAGCCCAATGTTGGTTCATTAATCAAAACGGGGCGTTTTGATTTTTTAAATTCTCCCTCCAATTTTTAAACGAATCTGAGCCATACGATTTGATTAAAATGTCAACATATCCAACGGTATGTGTTCATCTTCTTCCTTGGTTAGCTAGGGTTTCTGAAAACCCAGTTCATGCGCAAATCTTCTACTCCCTCTATCTCTCTCCTCACTCAACCAAAATGAAAACTCCAAAGACCAAAAGTGATCCTCTTTCCTCCCTCTACACGACTGTAGCCTTGGTTTCTTCTAACACTCAATCTACAGAGGAACCCGATAGAAGAAAGTTCTGGGCACACTTTAATTGCACTGATATGCATGATCACCATCCTTGTTGAAACTATGCCAGCATGATCTAGAGGCTATGGTGAACATTCTAAACATGATAGCTAGTATTAATACGCCCTAACATGTGAGTTCTTGATCGATGAACAGAAACTGCCATGGAACCAACCTTCAAGAACAACCCTTAAACTACTCATGAATCATCCCCTAATGGTCTCTATCACATATATCCTAACCACATGATCTAACAATGGATAAATAGTGGGATTCGAATGAAGTTGCATACCTTGCAAGTGATGATGGCAATGGTGGTTCCTCTTCAATTCAAGCCTTGATGCTTGCTTCAAATGATCTTCAATGGCTGTAGATTCTTCTGTTTGCACTGGTTCTTGTTCAAACCTCTTGAATCACTCTATCCACACCTTCATGCAAATTGGGGGGAAGCTTTGGATCACACGAGCCAGCCACTAATTCCTCTGGTTCTTGCTTGCCAATTGCTCTATGATGATGGTAGAAGATGATGATAACAAGAATTATGATGATTGATGAAGTTTTAATGGAGTTTGAAATCAAAATGCACAATGGAGTTATGGAATCAAACTATGGTATGCAAGCACAATCAGTCACCAACCAGGGCATGGATCATCTCTAGGGCATATATAGGTGTCAATGGAAATGTCTAGAAGCTTTGAGAACCTTCCAAGAAGTTTCTAGAATGTATCATGCAATGAGAATTTGAATTTTCCATACTTAGTAAATCTCATGCAATCTCATGATAAACCATGCAATCTAACTTAATTTCTCCTCACATGATATTATGATATGAGAACAAGGCCTTACAAACCCTTATGTAGCATTTCCTTACTTTTCCTTTTGGTGCCTTAAGATGCAAGAAACACATTTACAAAGGAAGTCCAATTTTTAAGCCTAAACTCAAAAATGTGGCTAAACCATTGTCTTTAGAATGATGTTGGGAATCAATTTGGTATATTGGATGACCCATATTGGATTTGTAGATCTCTCAAACCAATTTTTCATGTCAACTTTTTTAACTTATAAGCCATTTTCAAGTCATTTGCACCACTTTTAAAATTCCATGCTCTAAGCTTTTCCAAACTTTCACACCTTCTTTTCTAGCCTTAAAATCCCATTTTGAACAACTTTGATGTTGTGAAGTTTTTCATTTGAAGCTTCCTTGTATGAGTTTTAGGCATAGGCTAAGAATGACCTATAATCCTCAAATGACCAAAATACCCTTTGCTTGCCAAGACCATAAGTAGAGTTCCACAAATCATATGAAGGCATAACATACCATTATAGAAAGCTAAGACAATAAGGAACAATTCTTATGCTGGCCAAGAACCCATTTGAAGTACCCTTGAAAGTCAAAAGTTGCTTGGAAGACAGACAATTTTCACAGACAAATTTCAGTGCCCTCAGATGACCTGTAACTTGCAAGAGCCATAACTTGAGTTCTACAAATCATCTTGATGACTTCCACCACTCAAATTAAAGCTATGAAGATACTCTACAAGTTTCATGTGGACCATAAATTCACATGAAGCTTGCATCTTGAGTTACACTGCTTTGAAGTTTGACCTAAATCAGGGGATTTTACAATGAAACCCTAATTTAGTAACTCCAGTTCTCCTTGACTCCTCTTGCTTTTTTTTTATCACAACATCATATCCATTTCCATATAGAAAATAATGAATCCCACATCCTTCAAATGATCCTTGATGCCCTTCAAAACACTTCTTTGACCTAGAATTGACCTAGTGTTGACCATAGTTGACTGACTTCAACTGAGGCTCTTGCAATCATTCCACTGACTTGGTTCTCCTCAAAAATGATTCTCTAGACTCTTCATAACATACATACACACCTCATACTCTTGGCACATAACTCACATTTCCTCTGATGATCCCCAACTAGCCTCAAGATAGGAGAGAACTCACTGATTAACCTGGCAGCTCTTCAAAGCTCAAATTCTCCTCTGATGACCTGAGTAGCCTTGACTATGAATGAAACCCTTGGATATACCTCTTGAGATAAGAATAGCACTTGATTCCCTGATTAAGATAGCTTGCTCATGCTATGCAATGCAGATGAATACACTATACACATGATGACAATGCAAATGACTATGCAATTGAAACATAAACCTAGGTTAAAAAGGTTGGGCAAATTTTGGGGTGCAACAGCTGCCCCTATTCAAGCGACTTGGACCCGACTGGATGAAAAGCGCGCAGCTTTCAGACATTCGAGGTACGAGACAGTTGAATACGAAAGAACCCGGAAATTTGCCAACCGCAAAAATAAATTGCAAATACGATTGCTGCTTGGGAAAGCCCTGGGAACTAACTCCTGTTGTCACAGCAACAACTAGCCATCCATTTGTCAAATGATCTGATGTTGACCGCAGACCACTCTATTCCGAAGAAATGAGCATACACCACATGACGATAAATTGTTGATATCACTTATCAACCTCTGTTGATCTCGCTTATCAACCTCTGTTGATCTCACTTATCAACCAAACACACGCTAACCAGCGGGAGAATACTGACTTCACTTGTCATGTTGACCGCACTGATCAACCTTTCGTATCCTGAAGAAATGAGCGAACGCTTTGACCAAACGGGACAATGTTTGAAGACATAAACAACCGACCCTGCGGGGAATTGAGAAACTTAACCAAGCAACTCTGAGGGGGAAATTTTGACGACTACCGTCAAACACCTGCTGGGGGGTTGGGAACTTAACCAAGCGCCCTTGTTTCAAAATACGAGGAATTTAGCCAAACAACTCCTGTGGCAAGCTCCCTGCTGGGGACAATGAGGGACTTAACCAAGCAACTCACTAATATAACACCCTGCTGGAGCACCTAACTCTGTTGGGGAATTGCGGGTAACCACCCGAAAATCTGTATTACCACCTTCTAACACTGACACCACATCATCCTGAGAAAGACTCAGATGGGGGAATACAAGCGACTTAACCAAGCGACTTGTCAACGAATACTCTGACGGGGACTACGAGGAACTTAACCAAGCGTCTCGTTGAAGAACAAACCGCTGGGGATTATATCTCTATTGGGGAAACTGTGGGTAACCACCCAGAAATTTCATTATGCCATCTCTACAGCAGTCTGAGAAAGGACTCGGCTGGGGAGAAAGAGAAGTGCTTGACCAAGCAACTCGGCTAGGGGGAACATGACATGACGAACACGATCACTGCATGTCCGGCGCAATCCTCTGTAACAAGGTGAACACGATCACTGCGTATTCTACACCAACATCCTCTTGACAGAAGAAAACACGATCACTGCGCGTCCTGGCGTTGCAAACAAAATCACATAATGGGACAAACACGATCACCGCGTGTTGCGCTACCACCGAAATCATATCGACCACAAATCCAACCGGATGAGATAAACACGATCACTGCGTGCCAGACGAAATGAATCCACAAAGAAGAGGCGAACACGTTCACTGCGTACTTCAACCACCCATATGATGAACACGATCACTGCGTGTGCTGTAATAGGACGAATACGATCACTGCATATCCTGACCATCAAACCACCCAAACTAACGTCAACACGATCACTGCGTGCTACAAAACCAACCCATGTAATAGGACGAATACGATTATTGCGTATGCCGACCAACAAAACCAACTGATACAATAGCCACGATCATTGCGTGCTCCGCATCGTAAGTTTCTATGGTACTATCAACACGATCACTGCATGCTGTACAAATACGATCACTGCGTATCTCGAACACGATCCCTGCGCGTTCGAACACGATCACTGCGTGTTCTGAGCCACGATCCTCTTGACTGGAGAAAAACACGATCCCTGCGTGTTGCGTGTCTCAACTAACCCACCTAACTGGACGAATACGATCACTGCATATTCCAATCATACGTAGGGTAAACGCGATCACTGCGCGCTTCATGTCACGGCCCTCCCGACTGGAGGAAACACGATCACTGCGTGCCTTGGGACACAACTTCAAACATGGGATGAATACGATCACTGCGCACTTCGGCCACCAACAACCTGATGAACACGTTCACTGCGTGCCTCACCCTATAACCAAATTGTAACGGACGAATACGATCACTGTGTACACAGACCAATAAAATCTGGATGAACACGATCACTGTGTGTCAATCTATAATCACTGTAGAACGGACGAATACGATCACTGCATATCGACCAACGAAATCACATGATATGGTAACACGATCACTGCGTGCCTTGCTCAATAAACCCCGAGACGAAACCAACACGATCACTGTGCGTCTTACAAAACAATCTTCTTAGATCGGGACGAACACGATCACTGCGCCCTTCGACCACAGATATACATAACACGATCGACACGATCACTGCGTGTCCTATAACATGAACCCCATAAAAGAGACAAGATACGATCACTGCGTACTTCGGCCATAAATCAACATCTTAAAATTGACACGATCACTGCGTGCCTTACAACATGAACCCCTTAGATGGTACAAATACGATCACGGCGTGCTTTGACCATAAAACCGCATCTTCCTGAATCACGACTTCTCTTATCGGCAGGGAACAACACATCAGAAACCGAAGAGGTAACCACCTGGCTTATGTTTCAAAAATGCGCGCTTGATAATGACATAATGCTTCCACACTGCATGGAAATGCCAAAAATGCAAATGCTCATGATGCATGCTTATGCAAAGAGTTACTTCAGCAAAATAAATGCCGAAGACACACTGGATCCGCCGGGGATGACCGGAATACTACCGATACGCTTCCAACAAAATAAATGTTGGGAAGACGATTTAACTCCGCTGGGGATAACCATCCTGCTGGGAAAGTAGCTTACGAACTCAAAACTTCAACCTCTGCTGAGGAAGGTCTTCCTGACGAGGAAGAGCGACTTGCTGGGAAAAGGAAGAACAATCCTGCTTGGGGAAAACTCCTTTCAGCAGCTCCAACCACCTGATCATACTCTGTGGGGAACCTCTCCTGCCATCACTGAGCTGAAGAACTCATCCTGCCACCACTGAGCTGGGGAACTCATCCCGCTACCACCGAGCTGGGGATTGAACTACACATTCTGATTTGCACTGCACAAGAACTCTCTGGGAGTTAATCACATTTGTCCTGACCCTCGCTGAGGAAGGCTCTACTCTGCTTGACTGAAGATACATTGATCTCAACTCTCCTGGGGAAATAGCATTCAGTTTTGCCTGGGGCGACTTCACTGGGGAAGACACAACATACACTCTCTGAAGAGGGTACCAGCCTGCCATGGACTCTGGCGGGGAACTTTGTGAACTTTTGAATACCTGCAAAAGTCGACAAGCAAACACAAGGCAATCTATGCAAGCAGAAACATCTTGGTAATCACCCACGACAACCATTCAGGTAATTTTTGGTTTTAACAATCATAGGCCGAGGCCCGCCTATTTACACGCATGTAAGTTTATCAGAAAACATCGGCGCTTTTTACAAACAAAACTGTAAAAAATTAAAACCAAAGTCACACACTTCATTGAATAGACACTTTATTGATAACAGCCTGAGAATAGGCAAAATTTGTACATAGGATGCAACTCCTGAAAAGAGGTAGTCACACATAAACAAAATGCAGAAGTATACAAATATACAGAATAAAATTTGTACACATGTCGGCAACGTGTTACAGACGAACACCATGAACCGATCCTCCTATGACTCGTCGGACTCCGACGCTTTCCCGATTCCTGTCTTCGGAAGAAACTGCTTTGGATAATAGACCCTGGATGCTCCCAAACCGCTAAACAATCAAACTTGGACCGCAGTCATTTGCTTCTTAAATCCCTAACTTTTGCGTGAATCGCCCTTTGTGGGTTTTCGATTCACCGGGATACCCTTTTTTGCCGAAGCCGCCCAGTGTAGGTTTTCGACTTCGCGGGTGTACACTTTTTTCATTTTATCCCTAACTTTTGCCCGAACCTTTTTATTCTGTTTTTTGGTTCGCCAGGATGCCCCATTTTTGCCTGGACTCTCTTTTTACTGTCCAGCGGGTCAATTTTAAGCAAAGTATTTTTTAACTGCGTCCGAGTTCACAGGGGACGAAAAGTCCTCACCATCCATGGTGGATAACAATAAGGCTCCTCCGGAGAAGACCTTTCTTACGACGTATGGACCTTCGTAATTGGGAGTCCATTTGCCCCTGTGATCCGATTGCGGTGGGAGAATCTTCTTCAGCACAAGATCACCCGTCTGAAAGCTTCGAGGTCGAATCTTCTTGTCGAATGCTTTCTTCATCCGGCTCTGATACAGCCTACCGTGTGCAATGGATGCCAATCTCTTCTCATCTATCAAGCTCAGCTGATTCAATCTACTTCTCGCCCATTCTGCCTCATCAAGATGAACATCAAGCAAAACCCTCAAAGATGGTATCTCAACCTCCAATGGCAGGACAGCCTCCATGCCATATACTAGCGAGAATGGTGTTGCCCCAGTTGATGTACGCACCGTAGTACGATAACCGTGCAAAGCGAATGGCAACATCTCATGCCAATCCTTATACGTTACCACCATCCCGACAAAGATCCCTCATCATCTTGTTGTTTAAATTCGAACCATTATCAGTAATGATCCGTTCAGGAACACTGTATCTGCAAATTATATCCTTCTTGATAAATCTGGCCACCACCTATTTCGTCACATTGGCGTAAGATGCTGCTTCCACCCACTTGGTGAAGTAATCGATCGCAACCAGAATGAAGCGATGCCCATTAGAAGCAGTAGGCTCAATCTTTCCAATCATATCAATTCCCCACATGGAGAAAGGCCATGGAGATGCCATGACATTCAGTGGACTGGGTGGCACATGGATCTTATCAGCATAGATCTGGCACTTGTGACACCGCTTGGCAAATTTGAAACAGTCAGTTTCCATCGTTAACCAGTAATACCCTGCTCGCAACAACTTTCGAGTCATAGCATATGTGCCAAAAGTTCCTTCATGGATCTCTTCCATGAGTAAGTTTGCCTCCTTCTCATCCACACACCGGAGGAGTACCGAATCGTGGTTCCTTCTATACAACACGCCGTCGGGATTCAGATAGAAGTTGCCTGTTAATCTCCTTAGAGTCTTCTGATCACGACTGGATGCCCCAGCCGGATATTCCTTATTCTTCAGGAAATTCTGTATGTCGAAATACCAAGGTTTGCCGTCAGATGCTTCATCAATTGCAAACACAAAAGCCGGCCTATCAAGGCGAGAGATGACAATGTTGGGAGCCTCATTCCAGCGGTTGACTTTATACATCGAGGATAACGTTGCGAGGGCGTCCGCCATTTGATTCTCCGCCCGAGGTACATGGTGGAACTCCACCCTATCAAAGAAAGGTAGCAACCTTCTCGCATAATTCATGTACGGCACCAGATTGGGTTGGCGCGTCTCCCACTCTCCCTTAATCTGATTCACCACCAACGCTGAATCCCCATATACATCCAGATTCTTAATCCTCATATCGATAGCCTCCTCTAACCCCATAATACAAGCTTCATACTCGGCTTCATTATTCGTCACTGAGAAAGTCAATCTGGCTGTGAACGGGATGTGCGACCCGTAGGGAGTCGTAATGATTGCCCCGATCCCACTACCGTACGAATTGACGGCCCCATCAAAAATCAACTGCCACTGGGAACTCCGCTCAGGACCTTCCCCAGGCAATGGCTCATCACAATCTTTAGCTTTCAAGTACATTATGTCCTCATCAGGAAACTCAAACTTCATAGGCTGATAATCCTCAATTGGCTGTTCGGCGAGATATTCGGACAGAACACTTCCCTTAATGGCCTTCTGGGAAACATACTGGATATCGTATTCTGTCAATACCATCTGCCATCTAGCAATCCTTCCAGAGAGCGCTTGTTTCTCAAACACATATTTGATCGGATCCATCTTCGATATCAGCATGGTTGTATGATTTAGCATGTACTGTCTTAGACGTTTGGCAGCCCACGCCAATGCACAACACGTCTTTTCAAGCATAGAGTATCGAGATTCACAGTCCGTGAACTTTTTACTCAAGTAATAAATTGCATGCTCTTTTCTTCCTGTCTCGTCATGTTGACCGAGAACACAACCCATACTGTTCTCCAGAACCGTCAGGTACATAATCAGTGGTCGTCCCGCTACTGGGGGTATCAACACCGGAGGTTCCTGCAAGTATTCTTTTATCTTTTCAAATGCCCTTTGGCAATTTTCATTCCAGACAACCGCCTGATCTTTCTTTAACAACTTGAACAATGGTTCACACGTGGTCTTTAGGTGAGAGATGAACCTAGCAATGTAGTTCAACCTCCCTAAAAATCCACGGACTTCTTTTTCTGTTCTCGGTGCTGGCATTTCTTGTATTGCTTTTATTTTTGCAGGATCGACCTCGATTCCTTTCTCGCTCACAATGAACCCCAGTAGCTTCCCGGATCTCACTCCGAAGGTGCATTTGTTAGGATTCAGCCTCAGCCTATATTTCCTCAGCCTTTTGAACAACTTCACCAAATTAACCAGATGTTCTTCCTCTGTTTGAGACTTGGCGATCATGTCATCGACATACACCTCAATCTCTCTATGCATCATGTCGTGAAAAAGCGTTGTCATGGCTCGCTGGTACGTTGCCCCAGCATTTTTCAAACCAAAGAGCATCACCTTATAACAGAAGGTTCCCCACGGGGTGATAAAGGTCGTTTTTTCCATATCCTCCGGAGCCATTTTGATCTGGTTGTATCCTGAAAATCCATCCATGAAGGAGAATACCGAAAACTGAGTCGTGTTGTCAACTAACACGTCAATATGCGGCAGCGGGAAATCATCCTTGGGGTCGCTTTGTTTAAATCCCTATAATCAACACACATCCGAACCTTGCCATCTTTCTTTGGAACAGGCACGATATTAGCGACCCAAGTGGGATAAGTGGTAACAGCCAGGAACCCAGCATCCCATTGCTTCTGCACCTCCTCCTTTATCTTTACAGCCATGTCAGGACGAGTCCTCCAGAGTTTTTGCTTCACAGGCGGGCAATCTTCCTTCAATGGCAGACGATGAACAACCATATCAGTATCCAAACCCGGCATGTCTTTGTAAGACCAAGCAAATATATCGCTGTATTCGCGCAGCATCTCGATAAGCTCTCGCTTGATATCCTCTTGCAACGCAGCCCCTATACGAATATTCCTGACGCATTCTTCAGACCCTAAGTTGACAATATCAATCTCTTCCTGGTGAGGCAGGATGACTCTCTCCTCTTGCTTCAATAACCGACTAAGCTCTTCTGGTAAGTCACTATCCTCCACAATCTCTTCCTCGGCTTGGAAGATCGGATGCTCGAAGTCTAAACGAGTCATAGGAAGTTTTTGGTCGGTGTCATCTGAAAATTCATGAATCCTGCGAGGGAAATGGTTAAGTGCTTCAAAAATGATGTACAAGCAAAATGCATAACCACGCTGCCATTTTATTGAAAAATAAAAACAGAAAGAAAAGGATCGCAACACTTGAATGTAAAACACGCCGTCATTTATTGATCATGCAAACATACAGGTAAACAGTTAGGCCCTAAGACAAGATCATCGATGCCCGGGCAAGGCATGAGATCATACAACTGATTGAAAAAACAATGTATTACTGTTTGGTGACTTGGATGACATCCTGGATGGACCAGTTGCATAGGCTTTGCCCTGGCGTGCCGGGTAGAATCCATGAGTCCATGTCGCAATCGCTATCCGCTTCTTCCGTATCAGACACGGCATTGACCCTTTCAAAGCTAACCCCTCCGGGTGTGAACACGACAGGTCCCCTGTACTTAGGCGCACTGTGCGAGGTAGATGGATGGTACCCCAAGCCATACTTGTCTTGTTTTACCGGAATGTCCAGAACCTGCCCCCACTTTTGAGTCTCTCCTGCCTGAACCAGCGCCTTGGCCTCTTTATACGAGGAGACGGCCGCCTCTAGTCCTTCACTCTTTACCGGAACTTCCTCTTTAACTTTCACCTCCTTGAACGCTTGACACAACGTTTCATGAATCTCTCCATCCACCTCCACGTACTTGAAAGAAGATAAATGGCTGACTAGGATGTCCTCTTCGCCACACACCGTCACAATACTCCCTTCAACCATATATTTCAACTTCTGATGGAGCGTCGAAGTTACTGCCCCAACGGCGTGAATCCAGGGTCTCCCAATTAAACAGCTGTATGCGGGCTGTATATCCATGATGTAAAACACCGTGTCAAATACCTCAGGTCCCACTTGAATAGGCAATGTGATTGATCCAAACACTGACCTCCTGGTTCCATCAAATGCGCGCACCACCAAATCACTTGGCGTGCATAACAACCCACGGGTATCTAACTTCAACAGAGCTTTCTTTGGTAACACATTCAACGAGGACCCAGTGTCTACCAGCACATGGGATAAAACAGTGCCCCGACATTCGATAGAGATGTGCAACGCACTATTGTGATCGCGCCCTCGAGGTGTTAAGTCAAAATCTATGAACCCCAATCCATGCCTAGCGTTGACATGTGCCATAACTCCCTCCAGTTGATTAACTGAGATCTCTTGCGGCACGAAAGATGTCTCAAGTACCTTCAACAGGGCATTTCTATGCGCCTCAGAGCACAACAGCAGCGATAATATGGAGATCTTAGACGGGGTTTGCTGCAGGTGATCTACAATCTTGTAATCACTTTTGCGGATTAACCTCATGAATTCTTCCACATCTTTGGTTATCGGCTCTTTCTCTTTACCCCCTGAAGATTCCCCTTCAACAGCCTTATTCTTACCTTTGGCGAGCCTCTCTGCTTCGACCTCAGGTGAAGCGAAAATTCTCCCGCTCCGGGTTATACCACCTGCTCCCACTATGTTATCAACGGATCCTGCTGGCGGATCATTCAAGTCAATCTTTTCCCCATTGCAATACGCCTCAGCAC
The DNA here is from genome assembly GCA_963859935.3 of Lathyrus sativus. Classification (NCBI taxonomy): domain Eukaryota; kingdom Viridiplantae; phylum Streptophyta; class Magnoliopsida; order Fabales; family Fabaceae; genus Lathyrus; species Lathyrus sativus. Next base: position 122,934,819 of record OZ012740.1, on the reverse strand, counting down.
TGTAGCACCACGGGACTGCCTTTGTGCTTTCAAAAGGGACAGACTTAGCGTTGGTAATAGTAATGGTCGGCCTTTTTGATGATGCCGAAATTGTCACCGATTTGAACGGAATGGTAATCGTAGCAATCTCCCTACGCTCTTCTACAGATTCTGTCTCAACAGACCTCTCTTGCCCCACAGCCCTGTCGAACTGCAAAGTTCCTTCATCAATCAAACTTTGAACTCCCCTCTTCAACTTCTCACAGCCCTCTGGTTGGATCAAGCAATCAACACACTCATTACTGCAACCGGGATAGACGCCTCCTTCCAACAAACGCTGCTTTACGAAACTCAAAGGGGTTTTCAGCTCGCTCACTTCTGAAACTAAGTTCAACTCATCATCTGACATGATTGCATTGGCCCCGGCTCCACCGTGCTTGGGCATCGGCTGCTGTGTGATATTGGGACCTTCCTTCCCGAAGTTGATAGCCGTACTATCAAGCAAGTCCTGCACTTTATGCTTGAAAGCCAAGCAATTCTCAATATTGTGCCCCGGCGCCACCGAATGGAAGTCACAGTGCTCATTAGCATCATATCCGGCTGGCAACTGGCCAGTTGGTGGTGCTAGGGTCCTCTTCTCGACTAGCTGCAATTTCAACAAGGTCTGAAGGAGTTCTGCATATGACACTGGCGGTACCTCGAACACTCTCCTTGGTCGGGGGTTCTGAAATCTACGCTGATTATTAGGCTGCTGCTGAGCCTGCTGCGGTGGTTGTTGTCTCTGCTGCTGAGAAGGCCCTGGAATGGTTACACTTGCAACTTGCGGCTGCTGACGCCAATTCTGACCTTTGTTCTTTCGTCGAGCACCGAATACAACATTGGCGTCGCCTTGCCGTTTACCACCGAACGTCTTCTTATTACCTCCTGCGGAACTGGACTCACCTGCTTGAATTTTACCAATCTTCACCCCGTTTTCAATTCGCTCCCCCATCAAAATCAGCTCAGAGAAAGTACTCATCGAAAAGTTGAGCAGACGGTCGTAGTACATTCCAGAGAAAGTTCCTATGAACATATCCATCATTTCGCGCTCCACCATTGGAGGTTGTACTCTGGCAGCCAAATCTCGCCATCTCTGGGCGTATTCTTTAAAGCTCTCACTAGACTTCTGAGACATGCTTTGCAACTGAACTCGGTTAGGGGCGAGATCACTATTATATTGGTAATGCTTCACGAAAGCTTCCGCTAGCTCTTTCCAACTCCTGATCTGAGTAGGTTCCAAGCTCATGTACCACTCCAGCGATGGCCCTGACAGGCTATCCTGGAAGAAGTGCAATAGCATCTTCTCATCCTCAGAATACGCAGACATACGCTTGTAAAATGCGCGCACATGCACCCTAGGGCAGGTATCCCCTTTGTATTTATCGAACGACGGTGCTTTGAATTTCAGCGGGACCCTCAACCCTGGGACTAACCCCATGTTTGACATATCCAACCCGAGAGCATTCTGATTGGCCAACCCGTTCACCTTCTCTTCTAGCAACCTCATCCGACGGTTGTCACCCCTGGCTCTGTCATAGCCTTCATTCTGACCAGAGAACACATCCTCCTGGCGATCCTCCCAGCGAGGCACTGCTTCGTATCCAACATAATCTGCATCGCGACCCGGACCTATTTGAATGCACCTGGGGTCATACCTCAGATTACCCATCTCTTGAGTGTTGTATGCGCCAGCTCCATATCCAAGATTCCCATAGCCACCAAACCCAGCCTTGGCGCCAGCCATGCTGCCATACCCCATATTCACACCGTTGAAGCCCTGATTACCGCTAACACCATTCATTCCGACATTCTCAACGCCCCCATTGAAACCCTGGTTAACATTACCCACAAATACCCCAGCAGTATCTGTATTGACATTCATGTTACCGGTGTTCCCACCTCCACCTACAAGACCAGTCTCTCCAGCATTCAACCCGGTTACGGGGACAGCGTCAGCACCTTGACGATTCTCAACTCGGGGAGAAGCAACAATGTTTTCACCATGCGGTGTCCCGTTGTTTACAGCCCGCGCGACTATCGGTTGAACCAGATTCTGCAGCTGCTCTTGCCCTTTGGCGATAGTCTCCATGGTTTGCATGAGCAGGGCCATCCTGTCACGCATCTCTTGCATTTCGCTCTGCACGTTGTCCATGATCTTCTTCTGATTAATTCTGGTAGAGTAACGGTGGAGCCGCTTTTCTGCAATCCTGAAAATACCTGCTTTAAAGATGCAAGAGATAAGATACCTGGATCACAGACCTGTAATGCAAATATGAGTATGCAAAATGCAATGTGTCTGTGCTTTAGGGATTGTCGTTCCCCGATTCTAGTGCAAGTGCCAGTGCAGCGACAGTGCTAGCAAGACAGTGATTGGAGCCGAATCAAAGAAAACCTCATATATTGAAGAGAAATCCAAGAATACAATAATACTGAGAGTATAATGAGAAGGCGTGACCTTAACCAACAATCCTGGCGATGGTCAGCACAAATGCAAATAAAGCATACAAATACATGAAATAATCAAGTACTCCCATGAGCCCGGTACTCTTCTATTAACTTCTTGGTCTCTGGATGACCTAGTCGGGTACGCAGACCTTTGACAAGCCGGTTTCTTCTCTTGAGAACATGTCGCGCGTCACCAGCGGTTTCTTCCCCTGCTCCATCTCCGAAGCGATCTTCTAGCTTCCGCTTCTGAGACACTGCTTCGTTTCTGCCTTCAATGGCTTTGTTCAATGCCTTCTAGAGACTGTATCTGGTCATCACTTCTTCTTCGCACTTCTCAATGCTATCCTTCAACTGCTTCTCGAGGTCAAAAATTTGCTGCTTCAACTTATCTTCCCTCTTCTTATTATTGGTCAGCGTCGCATTCCAAGTCTTGTTGCAAGAAGAGATCTCTCGGTGAGCGGCGTCAAGGGCTTTCTTTTTGGCCTCTAGCATGTTGTGGGAGCTTCTGAACTCCTGACCCAGACGTTCACGCTTTTTCTTCTCTTCAGTCAACTCAGCGTCCAGCCTGTTCACTAGTTCGATCTGCTGTTGGAAAGAACGGACGACCTTATTCTTCTCACTCCTCATCTGAGCTAGCTCCTTCTCTAACTCTTCATTAATCTTCAGCAAGGCTTCCTTTTCCTTCACCACATGCTCGTAGACCTCCCTTGTGACAGTGGTTGGCTCTTCTACCGGAATGTGAACGGGGACCGGAGCAGCTGGAAATGGCATCAATATCTGTCTGGCTCTCTCCTGAATCCAAACTTTGTAGGGTGCATATGCCTGGCAATCACTTTTCCCCAACAGTGGCTTCCCTTTCCTGTTAATACGCGTCCAGGCATGCCGAAGCTTGGCTAGCAAATCTCTGCTCAAATCGCCTGTGAAGTACAGAGATTCCTGTACTTCATCCTCCTGAGGTGGGCTCTTCAGCGCATATCCAAACTGACGGACGAGCAAAGATGGGTTGTAGTTAATGCACCCTTTTCTCCCTATCAACGGAACATTAGGATACCCAGCACAACTGCAAATAAGCTCGGACCCCAGCAGGTCTCGATCAAACCACTCAATATCTGTAAAAGACAGCCTCATCATACGCTCTGGCCAGTCAGATGTGGTCGCATCATCCACAAAAGGTCCCTTCGAAGGAAGATGGCTCTTGAACCACATGGATAGCAAAGGCACGCAACAAGAGACGTTCTTGCCTCTCCTGTTCTCATTCCTGTAGTGCATTGAATGGTAGAAGTCTCCGATCAGTGTTGGCACCGGGTTACCAGTAGCAAATAGATGAAATGCATCCATGTCCACGAAGTTTGGGAAGTTAGGAAACAACACGATCCCATAAATGCATAGAGCCAGAATAGCGTTAAAGACCACCCAACACCCATTCTTGGCGTACTCTTGAGCCTTACCAACCAGAAACTGGAGAGAAAAACCCGGAACCCCTCGCCAAGAAGTTATCAACAACTCAGAAGCATTCATATGCAAGGCTTTAGCTAGATCCTCCAACTTAGGTTCAGCGGCAGAGTGAATAAAGGGAACTGCATTCTGCACTGGCAGCTCAGTAAACTCTACATACTCCTCCATGGTAGGTCCCAAAATGAAGTCTGCAAATGTGAAACATCTCAAAGCCGGGTCATAGAACTGCATCAGCATGTACAGCCCGTTCAACTCATCATCAGTGGATCTGCGAACCAAACTCAACAGCCGTCCATAACTCTGCCTGAAGCTTCTACGGACATCATCATCTGCCAGAGAAATCAGACCCAGGAGTGGAGTAATATCAGGAATAGGTAGCTTGTAGGCAACTGTCATCCTCAATCCAGCCATAATCAATACCCAGAAGTCCAGACACTAGAACCCGGGGATATGCAAATGCACCTGCAGCACAGACACACGTTAAAGGGATGCAATGATAATGAGTATGCAAAACAATGCAATGCAAGCAACATGCAACAAGGACCAAGGGCTATAGTTGAGAAGCCTGGACCATATCAAGAGTCTCAGATAGACCCTCCAATACTCATCAACCCCTGGTCTCAGACGGACCTAATACAAAGCTCCAACATCGGTCTCTGATAGAACCATAATATAACCCGAACTGGTCTCTGACAGACCTCAAACCATAACTCGGACTGGTCTCTGATAGACCTCATAATACAACTCCAACCGGTCTCTGACAGACCTCAGAACCATCCATAAATACCCAGGATCTCTGATAAAGAAATAACCGGTATCTGAAGGTCTAGTTACCTGCATAACCCCAAACCCTCTCACAGGTGGATGTCCTAGTAACTGACAAAGGTATGGCATCCTATGCGGTCTTCGGCGTCACAGACTTTCAGGGTTGATGATACGATTCCCAGAAGGAGTGGCGTCATCAAATCCTGAAGAGGCCTCACTTAGCCGACTTCCAAATGATCGGTCCCCAGAGTCGACAATCCAACTAACCAGCAACCCGAGCCACCCAAAGGGCAGGACAGGAGGCCAACCAGAAGAACCTCGTCTGAGTGTAGATTTCGCGGGACACTAGGACATGCAAAGCACGTGCGCGCCCACTAATCTCTACTCTAAATCTAGGTGCACTCAAGCCCAGGTCTGGCTTATCTCTCAATCATAGAACACCCGTCACACCCCACAATACAGCAATAATAATAATAAAATGCTGAAATGTAAATACAGAAATGTAAATCCATACAAATTCCTCGACGGGCAAACAAGCGCTAGGATCAACTCTCTAAAGGGACGTTGGATCCCAAATGCATAAGAACTATCGCAGTCCTTAGCAGCCAGGGGACGTTGGATCCCCAGCAGAGTCGCCAGCTGTCGCTACTGCGAAAATCGGCGCCGGCTGACAGAAGAGTCGCCACCGTGCGTTATTTATCCCACGGGAGGGAAAGGAAACGCTCAGAGTAAACCTACCGCAAAGACGGGAAAGGTATGGTCATCGCAACCAAAACCTGGGTTCGGGAGTCGGTTACGCAAGGGGAAGGTATTAACACCCCTCACGTCCATCGTACTCGATGGGATCCACGCTTGCTTGGGTTGTACGGATTACACTTCTATCTAAACTAGAGGATGAGGTCTGAAAAGAAAATAAAATGACTCGGCAAAGCATCGCACTTTATGCCTACGTATTCCCGTCTGGAACGAGAAATCAGAGTCAACGTAGTTCGCCTAACTACGGGGAAAGGTGGGTGAAGGTTGCTCGCTAGGATATCGCATCCTATGCCTACGTACTTCCACACTGCATGGAAGATCAGAGTAAACGTAGTTCGGGCTACGCACGACAAAAGCTGTTCAAGTGTCTTTTATGAAAAATCTCACCTTAAACAAGGGTTTTCTTATTGCAAAAAGGTTGATGTTTGTTCAAATCTTTTGACGGAAGAAATGAATTCATCTCTGTTATAACCTTTATTAGTATTTTTCTGTTGTTTTGAAGGAAGAAGAGATGACACTCTACAAATCCTAGGGTTGAAAAGGGGAATAAAATCTACCCTAATGTTATCATGCATGGGTTAAGACCTAATGTCTATCATGCTCCTCTCTTGTGCAGAGAGAAACAGAGATCCTAAGGGAATAGACGGAAACAGAAACAACAGATATATACAATAAAGCGGTAAAATGCATGGATGCAACAATACAAGCGAGGCAAGGGAGTCCCACTCAACCTCGAACCTAGAAAACAATAGGCAAAAGTGAACAGGATTCGCTTTCCACCCAGCAAGCTAAACAGCAAACAATACAATCCGGGAAATCACACAATACATCAAAAATTAAACAGCAAAAGCTAAACAGCAAAGCAATCTTCATCAGCATCAACAACTATCTTCAAGTCAATATCAGCTATCCACAGGCTTCAAGCAAGCATCAGACTTTATCTCCAATCTCCCAATGGCTTTTCTTCAAGTCCTAACCTCCAAGCTGAGAAAATCAATCACAAGAGTATACTGGGTGTTAAGCAATTAGTTGACCACCAAGGGCGGCAAACATACTGCTATCAACACAAAGAATATTTCTCTCAAGAGTTCTATCCCTCAGACATTAGCACCAAGCCTTCCAAAGGAAGGGGGTGAGTGTCTTAGAGAGACTCTGTATCACAGAGAAGAATGGAGGCAGTCAAGACCTTCCATGTTTGAAAATCAAGTTGGCTACTCTAGAGCTCTGCCTAACTCCTACGTCCTATAAACTTCAGCAGTCACCAGCAAGAGATACTCCTCATTAGCTCAGGAAATTGGTCTTCATTCTCTGATCTTCCACTGGGCTTCCTCATCACAGGTCTCCAGCTCCCCCCAAATCCCAAACAAACCCAATACCCCATACAGGCAAAAAGATAACCCTGAAGAGGGCACACCACACAGTTAACCAATTATAAGCAATATACTAATAGCAGTAGGGGAATCTTAGTATTTTCTAAGGGGATCTATCCTATACCCATAACCCCTATAGTCCATACCCCAAAAATCAAATGAAAATCTCCTAAAAGAATTAATCTATCTCACCTAAGTTGATTTAAAACCCTAATTTTGAACACCTAAATGCCACATAAGCAAATTACTAAAAATAAACTTCTAAAAATCCTAGTACAAAATCCATAGAGTCTACACATTCATATTTGATGGCACAAAAAAGAATGGGATCAAAATCAATTAGAAAGTGCATGAACAAAAATTGACAAATTCATGTATGAAATGAAACACCTAAAATAGGCATTTATTTGGAAAATATGGGAAAAATATCAAATAAAAAATAAAATGCAATTTTTATTTTTTATAATTTTCTTGACTCTTTAAATAAAATTATGCAAAAAGAATTATCAAAAAATAATGTTTTTTCAATTTTATATGATTTTTAGAAAATGAATGAAAATGAAAAGAAATTAAAAAATGAAATATAAATAAATAGAGGGAGGGGGTGTGAAAAGCAGGGCCATTAGTTAAAATCATTGGGCTTTCACGCGCGTGGGGTGGGATTAGAAACTGAGCCCAATGCTGGTTCATTAATCAAAACGGGGCATTTTGATTTTTTAAATTCTCCCTCCAATTTTTAAACGAATCTGAGCCATACGATTTGATTAAAATGTCAACATATCCAACGGTACGTGTTCATCTTCTTCCTTGGTTAGCTAGGGTTTCTGAAAACCCAGTTCATGCGCAAATCTTCTACTCCCTCTATCTCTCTCCTCACTCAACCAAAATGAAAACTCCAAAGACCAAAAGTGATCCTCTTTCCTCCCTCTACACGACTGTAGCCTTGGTTTCTTCTAACACTCAATCTACAGAGGAACCCGATAGAAGAAAGTTCTGGGCACACTTTAATTGCACTGATATGCATGATCACCATCCTTGTTGAAACTATGCCAGCATGATCTAGAGGCTATGGTGAACATTCTAAACATGATAGCTAGTATTAATACGCCCTAACATGTGAGTTCTTGATCGATGAACAGAAACTGCCATGGAACCAACCTTCAAGAACAACCCTTAAACTACTCATGAATCATCCCCTAATGGTCTCTATCACATATATCCTAACCACATGATCTAACAATGGATAAATAGTGGGATTCGAATGAAGTTGCATACCTTGCAAGTGATGATGGCAATGGTGGTTCCTCTTCAATTCAAGCCTTGATGCTTGCTTCAAATGATCTTCAATGGCTGTAGATTCTTCTGTTTGCACTGGTTCTTGTTCAAACCTCTTGAATCACTCTATCCACACCTTCATTCAAATTGGGGTGAAGCTTTGGATCACACGAGCCAGCCACTAATTCCTCTGGTTCTTGCTTGCCAATTGCTCTATGATGATGGTAGAAGATGATGATAACAAGAATTATGATGATTGATGAAGTTTTAATGGAGTTTGAAATCAAAATGCACAATGGAGTTATGGAATCAAACTATGGTATGCAAGCACAATCAGTCACCAACCAGGGCATGGATCATCTCTAGGGCATATATAGGTGTCAATGGAAATGTCTAGAAGCTTTGAGAACCTTCCAAGAAGTTTCTAGAATGTATCATGCAATGAGAATTTGAATTTTCCATACTTAGTAAATCTCATGCAATCTCATGATAAACCATGCAATCTCACTTAATTTCTCCTCACATGATATTATGATATGAGAACAAGGCCTTACAAACCCTTATGTAGCATTTCCTTACTTTTCCTTTTGGTGCCTTAAGATGCAAGAAACACATTTACAAAGGAAGTCCAATTTTTAAGCCTAAACTCAAAAATGTGGCTAAACCATTGTCTTTATAATGATGTTGGGAATCAATTTGGTATATTGGATGACCCATATTGGATTTGTAGATCTCTCAAACCAATTTTTCATGTCAACTTTTTCAACTTATAAGCCATTTTCAAGTCATTTGCACCACTTTTAAAATTCCATGCTCTAAGCTTTTCCAAACTTTCACACCTTCTTTTCTAGACTTAAAATCCCATTTTGAACAACTTTTATGTTGTGAAGTTTTTCATTTGAAGCATCCTTGTATGAGTTTTAGGCATAGGCTAAGAATGACCTATAATCCTCAAATGACCAAAATACCCTTTGCTTGCCAAGACCATAAGTAGAGTTCCACAAATCATATGAAGGCATACCATACCATTCTATAAAGCTAATACAATAAGGAACAATTCTTATGTTGGCCAAGAACCCATTTGAAGTACCCTTGAAATTGAAAAGTTGCTTGGAAGACAGACAATTTTCACAGACAAAATTCAGTGCCCTCAGATGACCTGTAACTTGCAAGAGCCATAACTTGAGTTCTACAAATCATCTTGATGACTTCCACCACTCAAATTAAAGCTATGGAGATACTCTACAAGTTTCATGTGGACCAGAAATTCACATGAAGCTTGCATCTTGAGTTACACTGCTTTGAAGTTTGACCTAAATCAGGGGATTTTACACTAAAACCCTAATTTAGTAACTCCAGTTCTCCTTGACTCCTCTTGCTTTTTCTTTATCACAACATCATATCCATCTCCATATAGCAAATAATGAATCCCACATCCTTCAAATGATCCTTGATGCCCTTCAAAACACTTCTTTGACCTAGAATTGACCCAGTGTTGACCATAGTTGACTGACTTCAACTGAGGCTCTTGCAATCATTCCACTGACTTGGTTCTCCTCAAAAATGATTCTCTAGACTCTTCATAACATACATACACACCTCATACTCTTGGCTCATAACTCACATTTCCTCTGATGATCCCCAACTAGCCTCAAGATAGGAGAGAATTCACTGATTAACCTGGCAGCTCTTCAAAGCTCAAATTCTCCTCTGATGACCTGAGTAGCCTTGACTATGAATGAAACCCTTGGATATACCTCTTGAGATAAGAATAGCACTTGATTCCCTGATTAAGATAGCTTGCTCATGCTATGCAATGTAGATGAATACACTATGCACATGATGACAATGCAAATGACTATGCAATTGAAACATAAACCTAGGTTAAAAAGGTTGGGCAAATTTTGGGGTGCAACACCAGGGTATAACTCCTTCAACCAGGGTATAACTCCTTCAACCGGGGTATAACTCCTTCAACCGGGGTAATTCTGACGACAGCCGTCAAACACCTACTTCGACGGCAGGTAGTAATTTCAAGATTTTCAATACTGACGTGACAACAGTCTGAAGAAAACTCCGCTGGGGAAGAAGAGAAACTCAACCAAGCAACTCTGATGGGGAAGAAAACTCTACTGGGGAAATCACGGCGATAACTCCAAAAAATCTGATTTATGAAATCTTATAATGCCGACATAACAGCGACCTGAGAAGGACTCAGCTGGGGAAAAGAGAAACTCAACCAAGCAACTCTGCTAGGGGTCCACATGATAGGACGAACACGATCACTGCTCGCCTTGCGCCACAAATCCGACTATCCGAACATCTTCCTGAATCATAATCTCAATTATCTGCAGGGGAAAACAAACATCTGAAACCAACGAGGTGACCAACCTGGTTTATGTTTCCGAATACGTATGTTCGATAATGACGTAATGTTTCCATATAGCATGGAAATGCTACGTATTTGGGTTAGATGCAAGTATGATGATACATGCAAATGCAATGAGGCACTCCAGCAAAATAAATGCTGAAGACAAAGCTAACTCCGCCGAGGATAACCGGATATCACAGAATTATTCCAGCCAAAATAAATGTTGGAAAAGTGAAACCAACTCCGCTGAGGAAGAACATATGTGTCAAGTATGATTGGACTCCTCTGGGGAAAACAGACGGAGTCTTCCTGCGTACTAATGAAGATTGGATTTGAAACTGACGCGCCAACACGGACGGGCCTTACAGTGATTGCCAATACATTTTTCTGGTTGAAGAATCGGAAGACAGTAACATGACTTCCCGACATTCGTCCCACACTTTAAGATTGACTGAATCTACTCGAATAGCTCTGAGTAGCTCTGATGATACGGAGAAGAACAATTCCTTCGCTTCTGATATGCCCCAGCCTGTGGGACCTCTGTGGGGATAGTCCTCAAAAGGGAATCTGAACATTTGTACCCCGTTGGTCTGATATGAACTGCCCCAGCATTCTGAACTTCGGAGAAATACTTCACACCAAATGCCCCTCGAGTAAAGAATAACTTATGCGCCCTTAAGATGGCCTACCCCTGATTAGTACCTCCAACTACGAGAGATTTACCGAATCTCGACCTGATTGCCCCAGAGTAACTGACTTTGAATGGCTGACCTGACTGGGGAGCACTTAATGGCTTTCCCCGAATTGCGGAGCATTCGGGCGCTCTGCATTCTATCCTGACCATACTTTCCACTGTAGGAAACTTTTCTGCTGTCAAGCGCTTACTCGCAAGTAAAACAAGTTGTTCTGCGTAAAAGACGTAATAATGCAACACATATGATAGTTTTGACATCCAATATGTTTACTGGGAAAAGGGAAAAATAGTTTATAGCATATAATGCACAAAACATTTATCAACATTAGTACCAACATGGTAAGAGGAACCCTTTCAGGAGTCAGAATCGACGCGACCTTTACCGAAGTATGATTTCGAAACAACCGGCTTCAATTAGGACTTTTGAAGGTTATAACATGGTCAGGTTCACGATTTTGAAGGAAAGGATAAAGGCTCAAAGTTTATTTTAACCCACCCACTCTCCTTGATGTTCTCCCATCCTACGTTCAGCTAATTCGACCTTAGCGCTCACCTCTCAGAGGCTGAAAGATAGGAGTGATAGTTCGAGAACCCATGAGTTTTTGGAGTGACAGCCACTCACCTTTCGTCTTTGACACTTAGGGTCACACGACTCGCATTTGATTTGAGGATTTTTCTTTTTGTCCTCCTTTCATCTTTTTTTCTTATCCCTAACTTTTGCCTGGACTGACTCCTTTTGAGTTTCTTTTGATTTTTTAAGTCCAGCGGGATGCCCTCATTTTTGCCTAAGTCATTTGTCTTGAAGTTTTAACTTAGCGGGCTTTTGATTCTCTTTGCTTTCTTTTTTCGAACAAGTCGTGTGACACCGGTTGTCTGACTCATTGGAGAATGATGTGACTATCTCACTCTTGATTTGACCATTGTGGTTTTTTAGGCACGACCTCTAGAGGTGTGATTGATCCTCGAACGGACACTCCTTTTGCAATTTGGACGCTCGGTCAAATTAGCTAACACCTACCCTGCCCCAGGTTAAGATTGAGGGTTTTTCATCCACAGAAAGAAACTCCTACTACAAGGCTCAAAGGGGTTGACAAAGGATTATCTTCCTTATATCTCCGGTGCTTAGGGATTTGAAACAATGCCTGTACATCATCAGCAGGTTTTGTTTCAAAAAGCATACAATCGAAATTTTGCATGTCGTTCATTTTCGTCATCCTCCCCGGATTCCTCTTAACCAGGTGTTGGACATTTGTAAAAACAATTAGTGAACACGAATGGATTGAATCAAAACATGCATATTTATTTCATTATCATCAATTGAATGAAAACAACAAGTTTTACGAACAAGATTGCAATTTAAACATGAAAGAAACTACAAACGTAAAGAAATGACAAGATAAAACAAAGAAAAATGCCAGCTTCCGAGAACCGGGCTTTCACATCTGTCCTGCTGCTGAACCAGCTATCTTCACAATCAGTTATTAGAGGCATCCTGCCACTGTTCTGATCTACTTTTAACGGCCCACCCGAACTATAGAACTCCTCTTTGTCCACCATACTCCAGCCTATTCATGGTTTGGCATTGGTTGTTGTGTAATATTGGGCCCTTCCGTACCAAAATTAATAGCAGTGCTATCAAGCAAATCTTGCACTTTATGCTTGAAAGCGTGGCAATTTTCAATATTATGGTCGGGTGCCCCAGAGTGGAATTCACAATGCTCATTAGCGTTATAACTGGGTGGGGGTATCCCTATCGGAGGAGCCATCGTTCTTTTCTCGACCAACTGTAACCGTAACAAATTCTGAAGAAGCTCAGCGTACGATACTGGCGGCGGATCAAATACCCTTTTCGGCTTCCCGTTCTGAATTCTTCGCTGAGCCGGATGTTGTTGCCCCTGCTGCTGCGGCTGTTGCTGATGTTGCGCGGGGATTGTCACACTTGCAACTTGTTGCGGTTGGTATTGCCTCCATCCCCTATTTCTTCCCCGAGAGCTACATACCGAATTGGCATCTTCCTGTTTTCTACCCCCGAAAGCTTTCTTATTGCTTCCAGCTGAAGCAGACTCTCCCGCTTGAATCTTACCGATTTTTATCCCGTTTTCTATACGCTCCCCCATCAGGATCAACTCAGAGAAGGTACTCATTGAGAAGTTGAGCATCCGGTCATAGTACATTCCCGAGAATGTCCCTACGAACAAGTCCGTCATTTCACGCTCCACCATAGGAGGTTATACTCTGGCAGCCAAATCACGCCATCTCTGGGCGTATTCTTTGAAGCTTTGACTGGGCTTCTGAGAGAGGCTTTGCAGCTGAACCCGGTTAGGGGCGAGATCGCTGTTGTATTGGTAATGCTTCACGAAAGCTTCCGCTAGCTCTTTCCAGCTTTTTATCTGTGTTGGCTCTAGGCTCATATACCATTCCAGCGACGACCCTGACAAGCTGTCCTGGAAGAAATGCATGAGCATCTTTTCGTCGTCTAAATACGCGGACATCCTCCTGTAAAATGAACGAACATGTACCCTCGGGCACGTGTCCCATTTATATTTATCAAAAGATGGCGCTTTGAATTTCAGAGGTACCCTCAGCCCTGGTACCAATCCCATATTGGACATATCCAGCCCAAGAGCATTCTGGCTGGCTAACCCGTTCACTTTCTCTTCTAGCAATCTCATCTGATGGTTGTCATCCCTGGCTCTTTCATAACCCTCGTTCTGACCAGAGAACACATCCTCCTGACGATCCTCCCAGCGAGGTACTGCATCGTATCCAACATAATCTGCATCACGGCCCGGACCCGTTTGGAAGTACCTGGGGTCATACCTCAGATTGCCCGTCTCTTGAGCGTTGTATGCGCTAGTTCCATATCCACGATTACCATAACCATAGTCACCAAACCCAGCCTTGGTGCCAACAATGTTGCCATACCCCATGTTCACACCATTGAAGCCCTGGTTACCATTAATACCATTCATTTCGACATTCTCAATGCCCCCATTGAAACCCTGGTTGACATTACCCATAAATACCCCAGCAGTATTTGCATTGGCATTCATATTACCGGCGTTCCCACCTCCACCTACAGGACCAGTTTCTCCAGCATTCAAACCGTTTACGGGAATAACATCAGCACTTTGACGATTCTCAACTCGGGGAGAAGCAGCAATATTTTCACCATGCGGTGTCCCATTGTTTTCAGCCCGTGCGACTATCGGTTGAACCAGATTCTGCAGCTGCTCTTGTCCCTTGGCGATGGTCTCCATGGTTTGCATGAGCAGGGCCATCCTGTCACGCATCTTTTGCATTTCACTCTGCATGTTGTCCATGATCTTCTTGTGATTAGTTCTTGTGGAATAACGATGGATCCGTTGATCTGCAATCCTGAAAGTACCTGTAATGGATGCAGGAGAAAAGATACACGGATCACAAACCTGTAATGCAAATATGAGTATGTATGCAAAATGCAATATGTGCCTGTGCATTGGGGAACATTACTCCCTCCGTTCTAGTGCTAATACATTTGATACAGGGTAGCACCGTGACAGTGCGGTGACGAAAGTTGCAAGAAGTTGAAATTCAATCACAAAAGAGAAAACAACTCATATATTGAACAGGCCTTCAAAGGCAAAAGTATAACTCTTCTTGAAGCTAGCCCTAACCTCATCATCTGCAAGGGCAATCAAACTCAATATAGAATTCACATCCGGAGTGGGCAGCTTATACGCAACTGTCTTCCGCACACTACCCATATCAACAATCAGAAGTCCGGAGCACTAGAACAGGGAAGTATGTAATGCACCTGCAGCACAGACACACGTTAATGAAATGCAATGATAAATGGGTATGCAGACAATGCAATGCAAACAGCTGCAACAGGGGATCAAGTGCCCTGAATAAGAAGCCCAAGTCACACCAAGAACAGGTCTCAGACAGACCCTCCAATACTCATCAAACCCTGGTCTCAGACAGACCTCACAAAGAACTCCAGCCTGGTCTCGGATAGACCCAATAATATAACCCACACCTGGTCTCTGACAGACCTAGTAACAGTCCATAAAATATCCACAATCCTGTATCTCATGAGGAATGAACCGGTAGTCTGAAGGTCAAGTTACCTGCATTCCCCAAGTCCCTCTCACAGGTAGATGTCCCTATAACTGGCACAAGGTACGGCATCCTATGCGGTCGTTGGCGTCACAGACTTTCAGGGTTGATGATACGATACCCAGAAGGTGTGGCATCATCAAATCCTGAAGAGGCCTCACTTAGCCAACTTCCAAATGATCGGTCCCCGGAGTCGACAATCCAACTAACCAACAGCCTACTGCACCCAAAGGGTGAAACAGGAAGTCAACCAGAAGAACCTCGTCCGAGCGTAGATTTCGCGGGAAGCTAGTACATGCAAAGCATGCACACACCCACTAATCTCTACTCTAATTCTAGGTGCACTCAAGCCCAGGTCCGGCTTATCTCTCCATCATAGAACCCCCATCAAACCCACGATACAACAATAATAATGATAATAAAATGCTGAAATGTAAATACAGAAATGTAAATCCATACAAAGCCCACGACGGGAAAACAAGCGCTAGGATTGACTCGCGTAGGGAACCGTTGGAGTCCCCAGCAGAGTCGCCAGCTGTTGGGGATGACCCAGGCAGCTAGGAAGAAAATCCAAGGCGAGACTCGCATAGGGAACCATCGCAGTCCCCAGCAGAGTCGCCAGTTGTCGCTACTGCGAAAATCGGCGCCGGCAATACAGAAGAGTCGCCACCGTGCGTTATTTATCCCAAAGGAGGGAAAGGAAACGCTCAGAGTAAACCTAACGCAAAGACAGGAAAAGGTATGGTCATCGCAACCAAAACCTGGATTCGGGAGTCGGTTACGCAAGGGGAAGGTATTAGCACCCCTCACGTCCATCGTACTCGATGGGATCCATGCTTGCTTGTTTGTACGGACTACACTTCTATCTAAACTAAAGGATGAGGTCTGAAAAGAAAAGAAAACATGAATCGGCAAAGCATCACACTTTATGCCTACGTATTCCCGTCTGGAACGAGAAATCAGAGTCAACGTAGTTCGCCTAACTACGGGTGAAGGTGGGGAAGGTTGCTCGCTAGGATATCGCATCCTATGCCTACGTACTTCCACACAGCATGGAAGATCAGAGCAAACGTAGTTTGGGCTACGCACGACACAAGCTGTTCAAGTGTCTTTTATGAAAAATATCACCTCAAACAAGGGTTTTCTTATTGCAAAAAGGTTGACGTTTGTTCAAATCTTTTGACGGAAGAAATGAATTGATTTCTGTTATAACCTTTATTAATGTTTTTCTGTTGTTTGAAGAAAGAAGAGATGACACTCTACAAATCCTAGGGTTGAAAAGGGAATAAAATCTACCCTAATGTTATCATACATGGGTTAGCTCCTAATGTCTATCACATCCTCCCTTGAACAAGGAAGAATGGAAGTCCTACGGGAAAGGAAAACGAAAGGAACAAACGGAAATACAAGTAATAACCGCATATAAATGAACATGAATATAGCAATGATAAATGCGATGCAAAGGAGGGAGGAAGGTTCATCTCAACCTCAAGCCCATTCATGGATGGAATAAGAAAATATCAAGTGATCATATGCAAAGAATCGAGTGAAAACTCCGAATGAAACGTGTAATCCACTATTTGGAATCGCAACGTGCTATCATGCAAACAAGTCGATAATTGGGCAAGCTACACATACAAATAACATCCATCTAAGGGGTCTTCAAATACCTCTAACCTATCTATAATAAGAAATATAAACCACGGCGTTCACCACGCAAACACAAATCGGCCGTTGGAGCCTTAATAAAGTCCGTTCGGAAGTCCAAATTACAAGTCCGAATACAAAAATATAAGAAGAATAGAAAAAGGGGCTAAAAAATTCAAATAAAAATCTCCAATGCCCTACATCAAGCCACAAACCAGGGGTGAGAGATACCACAAAAATATCCAAAGATAAATGGTCAAATAAGATGGAAACATTGCAAGATATCTCGTGTATACCAAAGGAAAGATTAAAGTGGAGCATGTTAAAGAAAGCATCCAAAACCAATTAAAGTGGTACAATAAAATTCCTACAAAAATATATCACAATACCTCAACGTGTGTATGAGATCCCTGCAAAAGGATTGACATTTAAATTGTGTTTTGATAGGTCAAAGAAATTCAACAAAATGATAGCACCAGCATTGACCTTTTTATGACGACCCAAATGTAAAAAATCCAAAGAAAATGTCAAAAAATGGTAAAATTATAATTCCAGTTTTATCAAATCCTAGACATCTTAAAGATTCATCACAAAAAATTGGGGATCAAAAAGACTAATTTTCCTATTTTTTATGATTATTTGAAGTCAGTATATAAAACAGAAAAAATAAAAGAAACATGGCAATAGGAAAATAAAAGAAAATAACATGAATAAATAAAAGTGGCATGAGGCTTATGTGGCCGATTGCGTGGCGCAGTGAGAGGCGTTGGATGAATGGAAGAAACCTTGACTTGGAAATGCATCCGACGGTGTTAACACCTTCTTCTCCAAATCAAATTTTTCAACTTTGTGAATAGTAACCCGCAGCTCCATGAACATGAGTTTTTTGCTACTTTGAAGCACCATAACTCCATCAATAATTATCCGTTTCGCACAAAATTTTGGTGAAACTTGAAGTAAAAAAATCAAGGAATTCAAAGATGGTCTTAGATTTTCTTGAAACTCTCTCTAACTCCCAAAACGTGGCACCTCAAGAAAAACTCAAGAACCAAAAATTGTCATAAAACCCATCTTTTTTGTACTAGAATCCATGTAGGAGATGAGGGCAATGTAATGCAACAACAATAATGCAAGAAAGACTCATAAATCATGAGTTATGTCGAATTCTTTATACCTCCGAAAACTGGCTTATGGAGCTTCACTCGATCACCAATTCTTTGAGAAAATGATGTGGACACGTCCTATAATTGATGAGGAAGGTGTTTGGATGGAAAGAAAGGAGTGAATTGATGGAAAACAAAAAATCAATTTTTCACTTGGAGCTCACTTTAATGGAGTTGTGTAGCTTGGTTCATGCATCAATTATGGCCAAAAAAGTGTTGAATCAATTGTAAGAATGATAAGGAATGTATTTGCAATGGTGGGATGAACCAAAAGTGGGAGAAAAATGGAATTGAAAATTTGAATTTTCAAGTGTAGAAAAATGTGGGGAAAATGGAAAAATGGTGAAGAGAAAAATGAAAAATGAAGATTCAATATGATTTGCAAATGGAGAAAATGGATTCAACATCAACTATCACCAACCTTTACTCTTAATGATCTCAATCCAATATATAGGAGAGCATGGAAAGATCTAGAGTCTTCTAGATCAATCTAGGATGATTCTAGAAACCTCATGAATTTCTCATGATATGGTATTTTGATGTCTCATGATATCTCACTTCAATCCACTAACAGCCCCTTAACCACCTTTTAAAATCTCTTTTCATGACAAATTGGAGTGATATGAGTGAAAAACAAGGGATTCCTTTGCCTTATGTTGAGTTTCTCACATGTATCTTATTATGCAAGTAATGGAATTACAAAGCAAGTCCATTTTTTAACCCTCAAATCAAAATTGTGGCTGAACCAAAGTCTTTAAAATGTTGTTTAGACTCAATTTGATATATCATATTCCCCATTTTGGATTTATAGATTGCCCAAACCAATTTTCAACTTGAACTTTTTCAACTTATGTCCATTTTCAAGTCATTTTCACCAACTTTTATCAATCTGAGTTATATGCATTTCCAAACTTCCATGACCTCTTTTCTAGACTCAAAATTCCATTTTGAGCAACTTTGATGTTGTGAAGTTTTTTATTTGAAGCTTCCTTGTATGAGTTTTAGGCATACGCTAAGAATGACATATAATTCCACTTTCCCAAAATACCCCTGACTTGCACAAGCTATAACTTGAGCTTCACATATCAGATGAAGGCATACCGTACCTTTTTGGAAAGTGGAAATCATGAAGAACAACCCTTATGTTTGCCAAGAATTCATTTGAAAACTCCTTGAAGGTCAAAAGTTGCTTGGAAGATAGACAACTTTCACAGACAAATTTTAGTGTTCTCAAATGACCTGCAACTTGCAAGGACCATAACTTGAGCTCTGTAAATCATCTTGATGACTTCCACCACTCAAATTAAAGCTATGAAGATACTCTACAAGTTTCATATGGACCAGAAATTCATATGAAGCTTGCATCTTGAGTTACACTGCTTGGAAGTTTGACCTGAATCAGGGGATTTTACACTGAAACCCTAATTTGGTAACTTCACTTCTCCTTGACTTCTTTTGATTTTTCTTGTGCACAACACCACATCCATATTCATGTAGCAAATAATGAATCCCAAATTCTTCAAATGAGCCTTAATGCCTTTCAAATCAAGCCCTTGACCTAGGATTGACCTAGATAAAACCCTAGTTGATTGTCTTCAACTGAGGCTCTTGTAATCATTCCAATGACTTGGCTCATCTTTAAAATGATCATCTAGACTTTCCATGATATCCATACACACTCCATGCTCTTGGCTCATAGCTCATATACCCTCTGATGATCCCCAAACAACCTCCAGATAGGAGAGAATCCACTGAGTGATCTGAGTAATCTTGAATATGAATGAAACCCCTTGAACATACCTCTTGAGACAAGAATAGCACTTGATCCCCTTGTTAAGATATCTTGCCTATGCTATGCAATGCAGATGAATGCACTATGTACATGATGACAATGCAAATGATTATGCAATTGAAACATAAGCCTAGGCTAAAAAGGTTTGGGCAAATTTTAGGGTGCAACACTTAAAAAATGACACGCTGGAAAGAAAAAGAATATCCAGGCAAAAATGGGGCATCCCGGCGAACCATAAAAAAGAAAAAGGTTTGGGCAAAAATTAGGGATATAAAAGAAAAGAATTTACACCCGCAAGGTCGAAAACCCGAAAGGGCGACTTTGGCAAAAAAAGGGTATCCCGGTGAATCGAAAACCCGAAAGGGCGATTCAGGAAAAAGTTAGGGATTTGAAAAAGCAAATGACTGCGTTCAGCGTGTGGACTTTCATTGTTTAGTGGTTTGGAGGACCTGAGGGCCGTTTATCTGAATCAATCTCTTCTGAAGCTGAAGCGTCGGAGAAGTATCGAAGTCGAGTGGGTCATAGAGGGATCAACTCATGGTGTTCGTCTACGCCTCATTGCCGACATTTGTGTATATACTGATGTATATTTATGTTTTTATATTTGTGCAGCTTCCTCATTCCAGGAGCTTGCATCTGTTGTAAAACATTTTCACCCATTCAGGGGTTCGTTATCAATAAAATGTATATTATTCAACAATTCTGTTTGTTTGTTTAGCATTTACCTGTTTTGTTTGCGACAAAGAACGCCGATGTTTTTTGATAAAATGTGCATACATAAACTTACTGGCCTAGGCCACCGATTGTTGAAACAATGAATTACTTGAACATTGTCACAAGATGATAACCTTGATAGGTCCCTTGGAGAAGGGTATCTTGTCTGTTTGTTTATGTCGTTGCAGGTATAGCATATTCCAGGCAGTATGCCGTATGTTTCCCCAAACAGGATGATTCCTTCTTCTCCAGCGAGTTCAGTAGTATCCCCCCGCGGAGTCTGAATAGGAGACCGCAAGCATTGACATGTCTCCCCAACCAGAGATAGATTCTCTCCCCAATCAGATGTATCCTGAAGGATCATCGTCTCCCCAGCTGAGTCATATACTGAAGTGTGCAGCCGTCGATAGCGCAGACTGAAGTCTCCAGCGGAATTGAAATTTCCCATAGAGTCGTACTCTCCCCTGTAAGCAAGACGATTCCTTCTTCCCCAGCAGAGTTTGTAGTCCTCCAAGAGAGCCGAGTCCTTGGAAGCCGTTCGGGCCATGATTGGTTTTCCCCAGTAGAATGTTGAGTAGCTGATGCTGTATTTCCCCACCGGAGTCGTTATCTTCAGGAAAGTTTTGCCGCGAAGGCCTTGCAGTTTATTTCTGCGACTGACATCGTTCCCCTCAGCAGTTGGTGGTTTGAATACCTAGCCGAGCGGGTCCCAGTTCTCGTAGAGCTTTATTCCCCTGCAGCAGTCAACTGAAGTTCGTTTCCCCTTTGATATCGGTGTGACTTCTTCTCCTCGGCAGGATGATTTCTCCTCTCCACCAGAGTGGTCCTTTCTCCTTGACAGGAGGATTCTCCCTTCAGTATTTATTCTGCTGATGGGGTCGTAACATTTTGCATGATTGCATAACATTTACCCTAAAAATGCGTAGCATTTCCACCGTGTGAAGCATTACGCCATTGACGATCATATGCATACGAAACATGAGCTAGGTCGTTACCGTTCTTGTTTTGCAGGTGTTCCTCCGCAGAATGGTTTTCTCAAGATGATTCTTGAATTCCCCAGCAAAGTCGTTTGCCCAAGATGATTTTTGAACTACCCCACGAAGTTGATTGTTTAAGATGATTCTTAAGATCCCCAGTGGAGTCGCCAGAGTTGGTTGCTCAAGTTGATGCTTAGAGTCCCCGGCAGAGTGTTGGCTCAGGATGATTCCTGAAATCTCCAGCAGAGTTATTGGTTCAGGATGATTCTTGAAGTCCCCAGCGGAATTATTTGTCCAAGATGATTCTTGAAGTCCTCAGCAGAGTTGATTCACCCAAAATGATCTCTGGATCCCCGAAGCAGAATTACTTGATAGTTCTCCAGAATCCCCAGCGGAGATGCGTCATCCCCAGCAGGTTCTAAACATCGAAGTTGAAACTTCCCTTTGAAGACTTGATGATTGAAGTCTGGCAGTAGTGCCAAAACCCCTGACTTACTGATGAAGTCTAACTACGAGGTCAAAGAAGTCCTCCCTGCCGACGCGGAATGCCTGATGGCAATGGCTTAGATACTCCTATTTGGTTCATGATTGACCGAGAAGTCTATTCCCGACTTACTGACGAAGATCGGCTGACGCCCAAAAACTTCTTTGAATGCTCGATGGCGTGATTAACTTGATTGTTGATCTGATGAGTCCCGAGGAATTCAGATGCCTGACGACATGGTCGACTGTGTAGCACCTGTTACCGTGCGACCGATTCCCCAGCGGTGTTGCCGTGCAACTGGCATGTTCAGTTTTGAAGATGTTCCTACCAATCCAAGTATTGTCTACCTGTGCGGTTGGCAAATCACCCGTTACCGTATAACCAGTAATTTCTCGATGATTTGAGGATGCAATGATATCAGATAAATCAGAGAATCATCCTGACGGAGGTTCAGATCAGTATTTCTCCAGCTAGTTGCCGTGCAGCTATTGTTTCAGTTCCGAAGATTTGTCTCCATCAGAGTATTGTGTACTTGCGTAGTTGGCAAATTTTCGTGTTTGTTGGTATTCAACCGTCTTTTACCTTGGTTGTTTGAGAGCCGTTCGCTTCTCACCCAGTCAGGGCCAAGCCGTTTGAATAGGGGCAGCTGTTGCACCCCAAAATTTGACCAACTTTTCTTTACCTAGCTTATGTTTCATTTCATTCACATTAGAAGCCGTTTGAATAGGGGCAGCTGTTGCACCCCAAAATTTGACCAACTTTTCTTTACCTAGCTTATGTTTCATTTCATTCACATTAGCATTATCATTTGCATTTCATTGATATGTATGTCGGAGATCAAGAGGTATGATTACCAATTAAGAGCTACACAAGACTTTGAAGCTAGATAAGAAGGTTATTCAAGTGTTCAAGGGTTGATATCCTTGTCAGAGAAATTGAAAGATCCTCAGAAAGAGTGGTTGAAGCCATGAGTGGTGCAGTTAGGGTTTGATTGGGTCAACCCTAGGTCAACTGATGATTTGGAGAAAGTTGAGACCTAATCCAAGAGCCATGTGATCATGGATTGATACATTGAGATGTTATAAGGATGATTCCAAGGTTAAATCATCATGATTGAAGAGTTTGAGAAGTTTCAAGCTAGGGTTTCTAAGGCTTGACAGTGTAAAATCCCCTAGCTTGACCCCTGACTTCCTGGCCATTTAGCTCAAGATGTGATTGTCATCTCATCTTGCCCCCAACATGATTGTTGTAGATCATCCTCTTAGCTTTAATTTGAGTGCTAGAAGTCCTTGATAGGATTTGTAGAACTCAAGTTATGACTTTGACAAGTTACAGGTCATCTGAGGTATGTGAATTTGGAGCTTGAAAATTGTCCAACTTGCATGAAGCTTTTTCCCTAGAAGGACGATTCCTATGAACTTTTGGTCAACATGAATGTTGTTCCTTATCCTCTTAGCTTTCTAGAGAGTACTAGAAGTCCTTTAAGGATTTGTAGAACTCAAGTTATGGCTTTGACAAGTCAAGGGTATTTTGGTCATTTGGAGATTATAGGTCATTTCAATCATAAGGCCATAACTCCTATTTGTAAGCTTCAAATGGGAAAATGTTCAACATCAAACTTGTTCAAAATGATGTTTTAAGGCTAGCCAAGAGGTCATGAGAGCTTGGAATAACTTGCTTCACAAAATCACAAAAATGACCTAAAATAAGGGTGATTTTCAAATGAACCAAAGTTGGAAATTGGGATTTTTGATCTACATGTCCAAACCAAGCCATATGACATACCAATTTGATTGTAAAACACATTTTAAGAGCATTGACATTGCTACAATTTTGACTTGAGGGTTAATTTAAGGACTTGCTTTGAAAAGTGGTTACTTACATCATAAGTAATAATTGTCAAACAAATATGCAAGGCATAACCAAGGCTCCTTTCAATCCAAACACTTTGATAATCTCATTTGGAGAGAATTTGGATGGAAAGCATGAGGAATACAAGCTGATGCAAGGGCTGTTTTGAATATACCATGAGATTGGATTTTCAAGTGAAGTGAGATATTGAATTTCTCATTAGAGTGATCTAGAACTTTCTAGATCATTCATCCTTGTTCTATATATGATTTAGAAGTGGTTCAGAGGGAAGGTTGGTGAGAATTGAGAGAGGAGAGTGAGATTGCACTTTGAAATTTCTCATTGCAAATCAAAATCGGTTACAAGGTTTGAAGCCATTTCAATCCAAGATTTTGATCTTAGAAGCTTGCTCTAGCATTGGTGGATGATTCCAGATGGAGAATTGAGCAAGATTGGTGAAGAATCGTGTGATAGCCATTGACATTTTTCATCTGCAACTCAGAATTGGTTTCAAGAATCCAGAGCATCTCAACTCTTTTCATTGCATAGAGAAGGTTGATTAGAGGCTAGTAAAGGATTCTGCAAGTTCTTAAGGGTTGATTTGAAGATTCAACCACTCTGTTCACACGAGTTTACCAGGTATGCAGTTCTTATCCCATGGCTTGATTTAGGTAGAATCCAGAGGAATTAGGATGTTAGATGCATTGTAGATTGATGTAGGGAGGTTTTTGGATCATCAATTGTGAGATTAGTGACCAATTAGGGTTGTTCCAATTTTCGGTTGAGATTGTGTTCTTGCGAATCTTGAGTTTTTAGAATGAATGAAGGGCATGAATGGATTCGTGAGAAAATTTGGGACAAGATTCATCAAGGAATCGTGGCCAATGGTGGATTCTATAGAGAGTTAGGGTTGTGGAATGTTGATCGGAAAAGTCACCGGCGGTGACTCTAACGCGCGCAGGTGGCCTGAGTTCAGAGATTCAAATTGGAGAAGATGACTTGATAGCCATAGGATCTTGGGTGGACTTTGACTGAAGACCTCATCCAACGGCCACGCGTGAAAGAAAGTTTGTGAAGGATTTCTGAACTAATCTGAAACGCAGCGTTTCATTTAAATGCTGGTTTTGGGCTTAAGGCAATAGTAGATACTCCCACCCCCCTTTTGGCCTAGTTTGGATATTGAACTGGATTCATTTGCTATTCACACCACACGCCTTTTATTTTCTCATGATTTTTCATTTTATTTTTCATTTTATTCATGGTTTTGTAAAATTCATAAATAATTGAAAAATAACTCAATTAATCCCATTCTTTTTGCTATGGATTCATGATTGAATCTAGTATTTTTTAGATAAAAATATTAATATTCCATGCATTTTCTGATTTTATATGCATTTTTACATTTTAATTGAGATTAAAATCATTATGGTTGAGACCTTGTTTTGCTGATATTTATGTGATTAATTGGTGATGATTCTTGAGCTAAATTTTTGTATGTAGCTAGCATAGATATGCATGCTCCCCCTAGATTTTTATCACATTTTTGTGATGAATGTAAGTGGTAGTTCTAGGTTGAAACCTTAAGGGCTCCATTTTTAGGGTTTATGGTTGATACCTTGTGGTTTAGATTTTATTTTTAGAACTTGGTGGATGATTCAACCTCTGATTTTTGTAGGGTAGATTCATGATTGAATTAGGATCCCTTAGGAATTTTTGTAGGAATTTACGATGTAGTTTGCTATTTTTGTTTGATTTTAGTTTAGGAGCTAACTTTGGATGATTCTAAAGCACTAATTCAACTAGAATGACTTCCTTAGTTCCCTTAGATTAGGGTTTTGTCTCCTTTTCCCTTGGATGATGTTGAAGACAAGCTTGGGGCTATCATGGAGTGCTTGAGGAAGCTTGGATGTGAAGATCTTCCCTTCTTTTGGTGTAGTGCTGATTAGGTGTTGAGATTAGGGTTTGTAGGCAGAACTTCTAGATAGATTCTCTTCCTTCATAAACATGGAATATGTTGATCATTTCCATTCTTCCCTATGATGGAAGGTCCCCTTGTAAAGGCCTCATCCCTCCTTTGGTAGGATGTGTGGCTCTTTACAAGTTGGTAGAACCTTTAAGGGTTCCTTTCTCTGATGATGGAGTGCTTAGTGGTGACCTTTGGTCTTCACTCTGCTGTCCACTATCCAAACCTTACTCTTGTTAGATGAATCTTTCTCCCTTGCTAGAGGATGGAGTTCCTTGTTATAAGATTGAATATGCTAGAAGTTGCTACTTCTCTGTGTTTGAAGACTACCTTTAGAGCTGAAGCTTGAAGATCCAGAAGAACAAGTTGATACTTGTGTGAAGAAGAAGATCAAATTGAGATTGAAGAAAGAGCTGAAGCTTGAGGAAGGAAGAAGCAAGTTGATACCTGTGAGTTTAATGCATTAAGTCCCTGAAGGAACAAGTTGATACTTGATATTATGAGTGAAGCCTGAAGGTGGGGTTTACTGTGGAGCTGTGGCCTGAAGAAGAAAGAATAAGTTTATACTTATGTTTGGTAGTTCAGAAGCTTGAAGAAGCAAGTTGACACTTGCTATTGAAGATGATAGCCTTGAAGAGCAGTTGCAGGATGAGGACTGAACTGCTGTCAGAAGAGCTTTGTTGTGAAGTTGTGGGAGCTGTTGATCTGTTTCCTTTCCTGTCTGTTTTCTTTCTGTGCAACTGTATTGATATGACTTTTTTGATTTGCTTGATGCATTAGAGTAAGTTCATGTTTAGACTGATTTAAGCTAGGAGCATGATTGCATAAGAGGTTGAGTTGCTCCCTCTGCTTGTATTTTTACTGTATGGTTTTGCTTGCGGGTATTCGGTAGAGCCCAGCTCCCTTGCCTATGTGGTTTGTGATTTGCTTGATGGCATTTTATTTTCCTTTATGATTGCAGTTATTCATATCTAGCTTGAGGTTGAGATGAGCTTGTGGAGGCTGATGCCCCACACACATTTCCTCCCTTGCATTGCATGCATCTTACAGTCGTTTACTGTTTACTGTTTAAGCTGATACTTTATCTGTTTCTGTTCATCATTGACATGATCCCCTAGGAATCTCACTCCCTTTGATAAGGAAGTGATGATTAGAACTTTAGGTTGAAACCTATGCATGATAACTTCTAGGAGTTCCCTGTTTCAAACTTCAACCATAGGATGAATCCTTGGCATGCCAACATTAGAACTTGATAGTCTCCCCTTAGTTAAGCTTGTTCTCTCTTCTCATATCAAAACAAATCAAAATACAGTAATAAAGGTTAACTGATGTCGTACGTTACGAGCCTTAAGCTATCTGAGAAAGGGTTGTCGGAGAGTTTCTTTTCGACAGCTTGGACGTTTAGTATGGCACCCTTTGGGTGACATGCGACGCATTCACTCTCAGGTCATAGTCTCTAGTGTGATATTGGTTGCAAGCATCCTAAAAAACAGTTCTTTCGTAAAAGACAGAAAACGAACTTCAAACCTTTTTGCCCCGTGGGCCCATAATTCAAAGGAAGCTTTTCTGAAGAAAAGAGTGTCGTTAACTCTCAGTTCTACCGCAAACGGTAACGCCTAAGTCTCCAAGGGTCGAGCTGCGTACACCAAATTGCTGGAACTGTTTGTTAACCCTACTTGATAAAACAGATGAATCTGAATTCCCATAATCCGTATTATCCCGAACTACGCAAGCTCTGATCTCTCATACCTGTTGAGAGTACGTAGGCACAATACTGACGTATTGGCGAGCCACCTTCCCCGTAACCCGTAGTTGGGCGAACTACGTTGACTCTGATTTCTCATTCTCTGATGAGAATACGTAGGCATAAAGCGCGACGCTTTGCCGAGTCATTTTCTTTTCTTTTTGAGCCAGCCTTGATAGGTAGATAGTTAAACAACCCGTCAGATAAACACAACAAGCATGGATCCCATCGAGTACGATGGACGTGAGGGGTGCTAATACCTTCCCCTTGCGTAACCGACTCCCGAACCCAAACAATGGTTACGATGACCTTGTCTTATACCTATTCGTCAGGTTTTTCCGGTCGTTTCCTTTCCCGTTCTGAGGGATAAATAACGAAAGGTGGCGACTCTTTTGTTTTGCCGGCACCTTATTTTCGCGGTGTTGCACCCCAAAATTTGACCAACTACTTATCGCAATTTGGCTCATGTTTCGACTCATTTCATTTCGCATTTGCATACCACGTACATTGCATTTTTTCCAGTCAGATTGACTTTATCGGGATTACAGCCCTCTGATCGCGCTTCAGGCTTTTCAGGCCAATACGAGGACGTATTTTGAGAATCGGTGCTTGTTCCCTGTGTTTTCAGCTCTCGCTGTTGTTTTTGAGGACATCTCGGTGTCCGGTTGTTACTGTTTATTTCGCTGTATTCGCGCATCTTTTTTTTTCTTCTAATCGACTTAATTGGTTGTACTGTATTTTTAGATTTTTTTCCTTATTTTCTAGAATTTTTTAATGGATTTAATTGATTTTTCTAGATATTAGATAGATTTTTTTAACAGCTTTAATAGATATTAAATGTTTTTAAATAGTTTTTAGTTTTAATTTCTTTTTAAGAATAATTCATTTTTAGATAATGGTTTTGATAAAATAATTATTTATAGATACTAAGTAGTTTTTTAAAATGATTTTTAATAGGATAATTCCTTTACTAGGATTTTTTTTAAATAGGATTAATAGAGTTTTTTCTATTTTTTATTTGCTTAGAAATTAATAGAATTTTAATAGTTAATTCTATTTTTAGATTTAATTTGGGTTTAGGATTAAATAGACATTAATTAGATCTTAATCACCTTTTTTAGATGTTAATTAGGATCTTAATTCATTTTAATTGGATTTATTAGCCTTAATTAGGTTCAGAATAGTCTTAATTGTCATTTAGGCTTTAATTGCAGTTTTAAGTTTCGTTTAGTTTTAATTGGGTTTAATTAGGGTTTAATCATGTGATAATTAGCTGTTAATTAAGTCTGAGTTAGTGGGCCATTTGTCAGATTTTTGGGGGCCCAAAGTTCAGTGCCACTTGTCCAGTGTATAAAGCCCCACCTCATTTCAATGCAGTGCCACTTGTCCACATTCAGAGGCTCCCACGAGTTTTTTCTCTCTCAGAACTAGCCACCTGTCCCCACTATCTCTCTCTCCCCTTCCATGCAGAGCCCCACGTGTCTCGCATCTGTCTCACCGTTCCCCTCGCCGCCGGCCATGCAGCCGCCGTAGGGACCGCCGCAACTGTCCCCGGAGTCTCGCCGGAAACTGCGTTTCATCACCTTCTCCGAGCAACCTTCATCGTTCACGCTCAACATTCATCACTCTCCGATCAATTTTTCCAGAAAGTCCAACTTCTTTGTTCTTCATGATCGTGAGATCCAGATCTCTTCAAGAACATCACCGTGTTCTTCGCTAGATCTCCAGAACCTCAAGAATTCGTCAGAGCTTCGTGCGAGTTTCATCCAGATCTTTGTCCTATCCATCAAGATCTTCAGAAAAATCCAGAAACCTGCTCGTACGTTCTCACTAGACCTCCTTGATCCGCTCAAGATCTTCATCATTTTCCAGAATCATCAAGATTGTCATCACCTCCACCGGAACTTCATCAAGAAATCTCCAGAAATCGTCCACCGTTCGTCCTAAATCTTCATGTTCAAGAATGTTCATCAAATTCCAGAAACTTCTTCAAAAGTTATCAAGTCCATGATGTTTCGTGTTCATCATCCTAGAACCTTCTTCATCGTTCTGCATCCGAGTTCAACACCTTCACCGAATCCTCGCCAAAACTTCGTCAAGCGTGTTCGTCGACCTTTGTCTAGATTTCTCCGGATCCACCGAAGCATCGCGCGCTCCCGGAGCTGTTCGCCACTAAGAAAAACGCACCCGTCTTCAATCACCAACATGCAACACCGTTTCCAGATCTTCACTATCTTGATCGTTCAACAAATTCAAGATTCTTCAAAGCATCTCCAGATTCCAGAAGTTCTTCATTGGAACGTTCATCAGAACTTCAAAGTCTTCATCAACTTTTGAGCGCCTTCAAGAACGTCCAGCCAGGGATTAAATCGTGCTTCCCAGATTTGTGATATTACGTTGTTGTTGTTTGGTTTAATCGTATTGAAGGAATCACATTAGAATTGAGTTTTGAACAAGAGTTGGTGAGGGAAGAGCTTGCGAGAGAGAGAGGTTGAGAAAGGAAGGAGCGGCGTGAACAGTGAAAGAGGAGTTTGAGAGGTTAGGGTTTTGGTTTGATCACGTGGCGCTGGACTGGGCATCAGGCCCAAGTTGTTTTTTGGCAGCACACACCTCCGTTTTTTTTTCCTTTTCCACCCCCCGTTTTTGGATATTCACCCCTCCCTGTTTTTGTGCATTTTTGCTAGGCTCTGGGCCCAGTTTCCTTGGTTTTGCTAACTGCAGTACCCCTTGTAATCAATGCAACCCCCCTGTGCACATTTTTGTTAATATTCTTGTATGGTTTTAATTGTAAATTTTTAGAATAGTTTAATAATTCTAGAATATAATTAGCATATTGATTAGCATGTTAGGGTTATAATTAGGATTTAATTTTCTTTAGAGAATTGTTTTAGTTTAATATGTTTAGACTATAATTGTTGGTATATTTTCTCTTAATAGAATTTAGATAATATAATTCTTAGAATAGGTTGTAATTAGCATATTATACTCTTTAGGGAATTTTAGATAATATTTCTCTTAGAGTTCTCTTTTATATTTTTTAGAATAGATTTAGCATTTATTCCTTTGTAAAGAATTAGGAATTAGATATTTTTAGGGGATTTATAGATTTAATTCTTTAGAATATTTTCTAGTAGAATTTAATTGCCGTATTTTAGGAGTAGCATTTTATTTCCATTTGTTAGTGGATTTATCTCCTATTTTCTCTCCTATTTTCGTTTTTATTCTCGATTTTATTGTTGGCTGGCCGTGTGGCATGATTCAATTGAAGAATGATTTTCGATATCATCTCTCTATCTTGTCTTTGACACGGACATCATTACGCTACCTCTTAGAGTTCGATTTCTCGTGTAAGTCGAACCATGACGGTCTAAGCGTTACATTGTTCTTGATTTGAGCGTCATCATCAAAGATCCAGAGAGGAGAAGATTGGAATGGAGCTTGCACGCACGTCAGGAGCCCAGGAGCTGCTTCGTTCAACATCATCATCGTCTTCTTCAAGTCTTCAGGCAACCGTCGAGTGTTGTGAGCCGTATCGTTAGATACGTAGGAAATGACAGTTGGGGAGTTCTTCTCAATCGTCTAGGATGTCTAGTATGGTACCCTTTGGGTGACATGCGACGCATTCGCTCCTACGTCTTAGGTTCTTGCGTGTGTGTCCCGAGTTCCTTCCCGTTAAGGCGTAGGCCTGTTTCCTCTTTGTTCTCGCCCCCGTGTGAACGAAACCCCTTTTCTCTCGCGTTCAGGCGACCGAGACCCCTTCTCTTGCCCCCGTGCAATCGAGACTCGTTTTCTTGTCGAACTACGTTTGCTCTGATCTCTCGTTCCAGACGAGAGTACGTAGGCATAGGATGCGACATCCTAGCGATCTCCCTTTTCCCTTTTTCCCGTTTCCCCGTTTTAGCTATAGTAGGCTGAACTACAGCTGCTCTGATTTTCTCTGATGAGAATATGTAGGCATAGGATGAGATATCCTAGCGAGCACACTAACAACTAACCCCTTTGTTCTCTCGCTGTCGTGCGATCGAGACTCTCCCGCTGACGACTGATGTTATCCCTTTCTCTTGCCCTTGTGCATTTGAGACCAGACCGTAGTTCTAGTTCCCGTAGGTTCCCGTACCTTTCAAACCAACTTGATCTCTCACCCCTGTGTGATCGAGAACACCCTGTCTAGCCGTAGTTAGCCTGAACTACGTCATGCTCTGATTTCTCTGACGAGAATACGTAGGCACGAGACGTGACGTCTTGCCGAGCAAATCTTCCCCGTAGTTTCCCGAACTACGTAGACTCTGATTTCTCATTCTCTGATGAGAATACGTAGGCATAGAGCGCGACGCTCTATCGAGTCAATTTCCTATCCGTTTAGCTTTAGCAGCCGTAGATAGATTGTTTTTCACCCGTAGACAAACCAACAAGCGTGGATCCCATCGAGTACGATGGACGTGAGGGGTGCTAATACCTTCCCCTTGCGTAACCGACTCCCGAACCCAGACAATGGTTGCGATGACCTTGTCTTATACCTTTTTTGTCAGGTTTTTCCGATCGTTTCCTTTCCCGTTCCGAGGGATAAATAACGAAAGGTGGCGACTCTTCTGTTTTGCCAGCACCTTATTTTCGCTGTAGCGACACGCGGTAGCAACAATATGAAGCATGTATCTTCGGAATTGAAGCCGCTATTGACCATAGAATCAAGATTCTGGTAGTGTATGGAGACTCAGCTCTAGTCATCAGCCAAGTTAGAGGCGATTGGGAAGCACGTGACAGCAAATTAGTGTCGTATCGGGATCACGTCTTGAAGTTAATCCCAGACTTTGATGAGATTACTTTCAATCACATTCCTAGAGAAAGCAATCAATTGGCAGACGCTCTTGCCACGTTGTCATCCATGTTCAAGGTTAAATGGAAGAATGAGGCACCCTCTATCCGTATTGAACATCTTAATGAGCCTGCCCACTGTCTAGAAGCAGAAGTAATAATCGATGATCAACCTTGGTTCTATGATATCAAAAGGTATATAGAAAAGAAAGAGTACCCAGAAAATGTTTTCATCACAGGCAAGAAGTATTTAAGAAGGCTCTTGTCCAAATTCTTCTTAAGTGGGGATGTGCTTTACAAGCGAAACTATGACTCGGTCTTGCTCAGATGCGTCGATAAACACGAAGCTGATTGGATCATAAACGAAATCCATGAAGGTTCTTTTGGTACACATTCCAGTGGACACACGATGGTTAAGAAGATTTTGAGAGCTGGTTATTATTGGTTGACAATGGAAATTGATTGCTATCGTCACGTGCAAACATGCCACAAATGCCAAATCTATGCAGATAGGATACATGTGGGGCATAGATGTGATCGGACGCATCGAGCCAACTGCTTCAAACGATCATCGTTTCATCTTAGTGGCCATTGACTACTTTACTAAATGGGTGGAAGCCGCATCTTATGCCAATGTCACCAAACAAGTGGTCACTCGCTTCATCAATAAGGAAATCATTTGTCGTTATGGGGTCCCAAATAAAATCATCACTGACAATGGTTCAAACCTCAATAACAAGATGATGAAGGAATTGTGTGAAAGCTTCAAGATCGAGCATCATAACTCATCACCATATCGCCCGAAGATGAACGGCACCGTTGAAGCAGCGAACAAAAACATCAAGAAGATTGTTCAGAAAATGGTGAAAACATATAACGATTGGCATGAAATGCTACCATTTGCTTTGCATGGCTATCCCACTTTAGTGCGCACTTCAACTGGGGGCAACTCCATTTTCTCTTGTGTATGGCATGAATGCGGTACTCCCTGTTGAGGTAGAAATCCCTTCCCTGAGAATTTTGACTGATGTCAAGCTTGACGAAGCAGAATGGGTGCAGGCGAGATTTGATCAACTTAATCTCATTGATGAAAAGCACATGGCAGCCATCTGCCATGGCCAGCTTTACCAAAAGCGGTTGAAAAGGGCGTTTGACAAGAAAGTTCGCCCTCGAGATTTCGATGTGGGAGACTTGGTATTGAGAAAGATTCTGCCAATCCAAACAGACCCAAGGGGCAAATGCACACCTAACTATGAGGGTCCATATGTTGTAAAGAAGGTTTTCTCCGGAGGGTCCTTGATATTATCCAACATGGACGGTGAAGATCTATCATCCCCTGTAAACGCAGACGCAGTCAAAAAATACTACGCTTGAGAGCAGACCCGGTGGACAACAAAAAGAAAAGTCCAGGCAAAAGTTAGGGTTAAAATGAAAAATAACACCCAATAAGTTGAAAACCCTTAGGGGCAACTTAGGCAAAAAATGGGTATCCCGGTAGACTGAAAACTCGAAAGGGCAGTCTAGGCAAAAGTTAGGGACCTAAAAAAGAAAAGACTGAGGTCTGCAAAAAGTCGGTGAGCTCATCATCAGAATAAAGAGAATCACACATGGGGAAGATCAATCCATCCACTTTCCTCAGAGGCAATGTACGAGAAGCTTCAAGGCTATAGGGATCATAGTAGAATTGGAACTCAATGGAAATCTGATTCTTTTTCACATTGCCACTGTGCTTTTTGTCATATTTTTTGCAATTACCTCTTTTAGGAATTGTATCCTAATGTAAAATTACCCATTTATGGGTCACTTTATCATCAATAAAAATCTCTTTCATCAATTTGTGTGTCACATTTATTTTCTTTTATGTTTGCAAAAAGTGGAATCTTCATTCTTAATAAATATTGCATTGAAAATAGTGGGATAACAATAATAATAACAAAAGAAAGCATAAAGTTGCTCTTCGACCTAGGTGTATGAAGGATAAAAACAATCTCTAGTAGGCGCACGTGTACACTAAGCATCGTCTGATCATAAAGTTCATCGGGAACTTGACCAAATCAGGGGCAACCTGACTGGCCAGCACAACTTGTCTGATAAGACCACCTGGAGATGATCCAAATTTCGTCACGAGGATGTTGGGAAGTCAAACTCGACGCCCCAAATAAAATCCCAATCACTTGGCATAAATTATCACCCCTAACCTTCATGTCCTTACGTCCCTGACATTTTTGCATACATGCTGCATCATTACATGTGCTTAGCCAGTCATTCTCAAAGATGCGAATTTCCTGTGGAAATCCTGGCAGGATCCTTCTGGAGTGTTTATCCATTCACTTACCTTTTGTAAGTCCTTTTGAGCCTTTTACATGAGATATTTTCTCACCTTACCTTTTGTAAGGGAGTCCATTGCCTTTTGCGTGAAATCTTTTCCCTTCGCTTCCCTTTTGTAAGTGTTTCTCGCTATCTTTTACATGCGACAAAACTTTGTTTTGGGTATCTTCGATCAATTTGGACGCTTGGTGCCTGCGTGGCCAAGAACTGAATGGTCACCATACTTAAGGAATATCATCTTCGCCGTTGTGCCTGTGAGATCAAATGATGTTCTAATACCCTATGAAATTTCCTCTACCTTTTGCAAGAGGATAGTTATTGCCCTCAACTTACCTTTTGTGAGTCTTTTTGAAATATCCCTGCCTTGCCTTTCGCAACGATTCAACTTACCTTTAAAAAGACCTCTCGTACCTTTTGTACAAGTTCTTGTTAGCTTGCCTTTCGTAAGTATCCTGTCTACCTTTTGTAGAAGGAACATTTTCTCCTAACCTTTTGTTCAGGAATATTTTCTGCTTTTCGCAGAAGAAAATACGATCATCCTCTCCCAAGGGAGTTTCCTATCTACCTTTTGTAGAAGGAATTTTTCTCCTAACCTTTTGTTTAGGAATCCTCTCTACCTTTTGTAGAAGGAACATTTTCTCCTAACCTTTGGTTTTGGAGTCCTTTCTGCCGTGACAGAAGGAAATACGATTGTATTTTCCCAAGGGAGTCTCCTCTACCTTTTGTAGAAGGAATACTGTCTTCAAACCTTTTGTTTTGGAGTCCTTTCTACTCTTTTTAAAAGAAAACATTTTCTCCAGACCTTTGGTTCGGGAGTCCTCCTTGCCTTTTGTAAGAGGAAAAAACCAGTTTCTAGAGTCCTCTCTACCTTTCGTAGAAGGAATATCTCATTGCTATCTCTAGAGTCCTTTCTCTCTTTCGTGGAAGGAATATCTCACATTTCTATTTCTTGAGTCCTCTCTACCTTTTATAGAAGGAATATCTCTTGGCCAATTATGTTTCCATATTACGAGGTGCCTCCCCTTTCGGCTGGCAAAGCACGCATGTTCATTCAGCATTGCATCCCAAGCATATCATCATATCCCTCATGCCCCTTCTTCAATAACGAGCACCTTTTTCAAGCCATCTCATTGACTGTCTACTTTCACCCCATACCTCTCCAGTCGAAAATCCTGGGTATTCTAGTATTTAATTCTCTTCTACCATGAATGTTCGAGCACCTTTACCCTCCAGACATTCAGGTCCAAGAGGATTAAATAGGGGTAGCTTTCACACCCTCATTTTCGCCTTTAGCCTTTATACCCTACATTCGTCATATCATACATTGTTTTATTGCATATCGAGTATGCGGGTTCAAAAGGTATGGACTAGGTCGTTTTGTTATTTCAAATGAGATAACTTGTCTATCTTAGGCTACATGGAAGAAAAGGTTCATTATCTAACGTTTGATCTAAATTGGAAAGTTTACTCATCTAGATTTCTTCAAGGAGAAGTTACTTGAAAAAGTATTAGGATATTCAAGATATATTCCTAATGAACATGAAATTCAAGGCCTAAATTCAAGATTGCTTCATCCAATTTTGTTTCAAATTCTTGATCAAGTGGAGTCTAAATTTGCAAAGCATGAGTCAAGATCACAAGTCCATAATTCAAAACTTCATCCATTTCAAGTTTAATGGTTCTAGGGAAATCCATCATGAATTCATGAATTAGAGGCAAGAATATTACAAAGAGAAATTTTATGACATTAGAAGAATGTCATTTGTTGCAAGATTTCTAACTCTAAGTAATGTTTAGAAATTAAGCTACTTCTAGTCTTAATTCAAGCTTCTAATCAAATTCATGTTATGGTAATGCCACACCAAGTCCACATTATGCTTACAAACATCCAAGAAATACGCATGAATTAAATCAAGATTGGAATGTTTTAAGACCAAGATTATGCATGTTTAATCATGGCAAAACAATCCCATGCAAGAGGTGACAAATTTCTTCATGTCACAAGATCACATGTCACAAGACCAAGGGAATAACATGTGACAATGCTTCTACATATCAGAATTTTCAAAATGCTATCAAAGGTGGTAGCATTGACCACAAGAGCTGTCCAAGCACAAGCCAACAAAATGGGAGCAAGACACAAGGTGCTGCAGAAAAATAGCATTGGCAAGTAGTGCAGAAAATGCAGCATAGCACCTTGCATGGAAATGGAAAGAAAGAGAGTGACATGAGAAAAGGTGGTAAGAGACATTACTCCATGAAAAAATCTGATATGTGGGAAGAAGAGAAAACCCTAGGAGCTGAGATAAGAAGGGGGGGCTGTGAAGAAGAGTTCATTCATTCAACATCCATTCTACACACATTGCAAACCAGAAAAATAGAGAGAGCAATAGAAACCCTAAAAAACCAGAAAAATAGAAAGGAAGAAAAACCAGAAAAAAAGAGAGTGACATAGAAACACAAGGGCATCCCTTAAAGAGCAGAGCCTTCACAACATAGAGTGAAGAGTGAAGCACATTCAACCAAAACCAAGGAGGACTTGCAAGAAGGATAGAAATCTCTTGGGTATCCATTCCTTCAAACCTTTCTCTCTTTACCTTTTTGCTTTTATATTCATTTCATTTACTCTCTTGTGTGTTGTTGTACTGTATATATCTCGTAAGGTCCCAATAGGGACCAAGAAACCATTTTCAAGAAACCATAAAAACGAAGGAGAATAAAGAAAAAAATTAGGTTTTTCACTCTGGTAGCCTGACACGGGCCATGTCACACGACACGGGCCGTGTCACACGACATGGCCACCCATGTCACACTTCTGATAGCTTTTTCATAGCACAAAAACCCCAGGCCTCACAACACGGGCCGTGTTACACAACACGGCCGGTCGTGTCGCACCTCTGTCTGAGGTTTCAAACTACAAAATGCCCAGGACTTATGACACGGGCCGTGTCACACAACACGGCCACCCGTGTCACATCGCTGTTTGGCCTCAAAAACATTTTTTCTTAAGCAAGGTATAAAATCAACCAACAAACAACTATTTCTTAAGCCTCCAAACTACGAAGCTCTGATTCTTCACTTCTTTTAAGCGAGGATACGTAGGCACAAGTGCCACAATCCTTGGCGAGCATTAAAATAAATAAACCAACCCCTCTTTTCCTTAAGCAAGCAAACTCTTATTAAAAACACCCATTCACGCTAAATAACCTAGGAGGTTCCTATCGAGTACGATGGATGCGAGGGGGTGCTAACACCTTCCCTTCGTATAACCGACTCCCGAACCCTAAGACTTGGTTGCGATGACCACGCTCTTTCCCAAAGGTTTTATCGCTATTTCCCTTTCCCTCCTTGGGATAAATAAAATCTGGTGGCGACTCTATGTCATTTTTTCGCGTAGCGACACCCATAGATCAGCATCATAACCAAGGAAGAAACTCTCTATTCTGTCCTTCCAATAGTCAAACTTCTCCCCATCAAACATAGGGGGTTTTGTGCTGATTCTATCCCTTTCTTCATATATGTTGTTGCTATTAGATGTTGAAGTTTCTGCCATAATAACAACCAAAAATATATATCAAAGTTTTCTCACTGGATCTTTTCTGTTCACTGTGAAGTGATAGCACACACAGAACCGGAGCTCTGATGCCAACTGAAGGTGAGAAAATACTTAGAAGGGGGGGGGGGGGGGGTTGAATAAGTATAAAGAAAATATTATGGCAATAAAAACACAATGATTTTTATCCTGGTTCATTGAACTCAACTAATCCAGTCCACCCTATCAAGAGTGATTTGCCTTTCTCTACAAGGACTTAATCCACTATTAATCAAACTGATTACAATAGCTACCACTAAGAACAACTGTTCTTAGTCTTCTCAAGAACTACTGACCACAACTTGGTCTTCTCAAGGAACTTTTACAATCAAATGTAAAAACTAAACAAGTGTTTGAATGCTTCTAAGTAAGCTGTATCACAACTGTGATTTACACTTAAGTTTAAGAACTTATGAAAACTATTTAGAAAAGAATAATAATTTGTATGAGAGCTTTATGAGAGTTTTCAAAAGAATTGTTCAATAATTCGTCAACTTGAGAGAGATGTTGAAGTTTTGCTTTTATAGGCACAGAAGTCCAAGACGTTTGCAAGCTTGAAAACTGTGTCTGCAAAGTAGCTGTAACCTTTTTGTCTTCACATCACTTGACCTTTCCTAGAAGAAGAACGTTCAGAGAAATCCTTTTTCCTGTGTTCTTGTGTCTAACATAAAAGAGGAAAGATTCGTTTGGCATAACCAACGGGTATATCTTCAAATAATCTTCTTCAACAAGTTTCTAATTCACAGCAATTATCATCAGAGCCTTGAGTGATCAGAGTCTTGATGTCTTCAAAGTTTGTTGTACCAGAGTGTTGCAGCAAGTGTGCTTTAGCGTGAGATTCATTAGATCAGAGTTTAGGGATCAGATCCTCAGTACTTGCAGCGTACAGTACTATCAGAGTCTTCTGAAAAACTATGCTTGAAACTCTTCATACAAAGTCTTCAGTCTATGCTTCAGATGCTTCTGTAGCTTCTGCTTCAGATCCTTTTGTAGGCAGCACTCAGAGTCTTCTGTAGGCAGCGCTCAGATTCTTCTAAGAGATGCTTCTGACGCTTCAGAGCCTTGCATAGTTCAATGTTCAGATCCATTTTTGCTTTCAAAAGAATATTAAATTTAATATCTGCAGCAAAAATACTTGAACAAAATTTAGAGTATATAATTTCTTAATACAAAATTTCGTAAGTGTTATCATCAAAACATAGAGATATAACTAAGAACCAATTTATGTTCTAACACTCATTTGCATTATTTTTTCATAGAATCTATCATTTCATGTGTGTGTTTTATGTTTTCACTAACCCCTTTTAAATTCAAGAGCATGTGTTATAGTTGTGTTTGATCACAGGTTAGGATTTTTCTCTCATGAAGCTCAAGGTTTGACTAGTCAAAATATTGTGGGGTTCTCAACATCTCAAGCCCAAATCCATCCAAGTTTGTTTAAGGGTCTCCCCTCAGTCATAATCAAGTGCAAGATTGCATTGAATCAAGATCAACATGGCTCAATTCATCTGGTGCACCCAAATTAGGATTTTGACATAATTTATCCATGGGTTGACTTTTGAATTAAGGCATGATCCAACACCTTAAGATATGTTTAAAGCACCTAAAAATTACCATCTTGGTCCATTCTTATGATTGGATTAATTCAAGAAACTTGAATCATGAGCAATGCAAGAATTCAAGTTCATCTGATGAAAAGTCAACTGTTACTTAAAGTCAAGGTTTGACTTTTGAGAATTTTGGTCAAACATGGACTCCTCAAGTCAAGGATCATGATAATATGTTATTTGGACCATGATCAATCAAGAAAAATCAAGAAATAAGAGGTTATTTGAAAAGAGGGCAACCATGAAGAAATGGAATTTTTTTCTAAGTTATGGAAAAAACCCTAATTTGGTGCTAACTTGCCAAGGCCATAAATTCCAATACAAACATCCATTTTCTTTGCTCCAAAGATAAATTTGAAGAGCTTGTCACATACTACAACTTTGTACTTAAGGATGAATTCCCAAAAAATACATGGACTTTGAGTTATGAGGCCATGAAGTTGATGTCCAAAGAGAAAACTCTTTGAGAACTTTTTCAACCAAATCTGGCTTCAAAAAGCGAGTGAATTTATGGTCATTTTTCATCATGATCCATTTTGAATTAGAAAAAACTCAAAACATGAAATTTGTAGGGCATGTTTCAAGCTTTCTAAAGAGTCCTTGAACTCATTGTTACCATTTATGAGCTATGAGTTTCGAAGGGAGAAAGTTGGTCCTAAAATGTGAGGTTCAAGTCATGTTCTTGCCATAACCAAGTTGCAAAACCAATTAAATCTGAAAAATCCCTTAATTTCAGATCTTATATCTTGCAAATCATGCATGTTTGAGAAGAATACACAAGCCTTTGAGCCATTATTTGAGGAGTTGAAGTATTGTCCAATTCTTATTACCATTAATGGCACATTATGCAAAAAGTTTCTCATACCATTTTTGTCAAGCTATCTTAAACTTCAAATTAAATCATCTAGAGACTCAAACCTTTTCTCTTCTACAGAAAGCAAGCCCTAAACATCAACCACTCTATGATAAGCCATTGTACCTTCACATTGGAACTCTAAACTTCATGAAACCATACCATTAGGTTTCAACCAAACCAAATGAAAATTCCATAATCTAGTCACCTCTCATTCTCTTCAACTCTCATATAAATAGAGGTATCATATAATCCTCAAGGGACAGAGAAAACAACTTTCAAACCTCAGCAAAATCCTTCCATACCCGAATTGGCAAAAATCACCACTTTTGCAAGTTCACAAACCTAAACTCCATAACTTGCATTCCTGTTTGTTTTCCCTCAACCAACCATCCAAATCTCTCATATAAATCACAAGTAATCCATTTAAACCCTCAAATAGCTTTTCTATCATCCATACCATCACTTTCCATTTTAACCTCAATATTTGCAAAAGATTCAAGTGGGGGAATACAAGCAGTTTCTGACCAAACCAAGCACTCAAACATTGTCTCCTAGGATCCAAGAGGCAAATAAGATCATTCATTTACTTATGGAAGCATTGTGAAGAGGCATTGGACCATGCTCCAATAGGTAATAAACTTGAACTTTGAAAGTCATGATACATGCATTATTATTGTGTGGTTTCTAAAGCAAAAATGTAAACATTAATATATTGAATGTGTACATGTCTTGCTTGAATTTTATCTTGCTTGTATGTGAAGTTTTGAGTGGTAGAAACCCTAAGTTTTAGGACTAGTTTTTGACTTGGTGCAACTTGTAGAATGAGGTTTATCTTGTGAGAATAATACCATTGAATTCCTAAAAATTTTCTAAGCAATTTACTTGTTTATATCTTTTAATTTTGTTAAAATTTGAGTGAGTTATGGTAGGAGAAAGATTG
Source organism: Lathyrus sativus (assembly GCA_963859935.3). Classification (NCBI taxonomy): domain Eukaryota; kingdom Viridiplantae; phylum Streptophyta; class Magnoliopsida; order Fabales; family Fabaceae; genus Lathyrus; species Lathyrus sativus. The sequence continues at coordinate 122,893,099 of OZ012740.1, read as the reverse complement.
AGAAAAAATATAGAAAAATGTAGAAGAAAGGAAGAAACACGAGTGAGAGAAAGAGAGAGCGTACATGAGGTTGATGGTGAAGCTGATGTGGCAGTTTGCATTTTATGATGTGTTTTTAATGTATAATTACATGGTTCTAGTTTATTGAATGAATGTATTCCTTATTCCAGTGGCTTGTATTCCTCATCTTAGTGGCTTGTGCTTGCGTTTGAGTGTATTTGTGACCATAAGAACTAGGGTTTGAATCCCCCCTTGCCCCAGTTCCTTTTGTTTTATTTTTTTGTTATTTTTAGAAGCTTATTTAAAATATATATGTATGCAAGTGCTATTTGACTAGGCCAAGCACCTGACCCAGTGGTAAATCCTTTTGGGTATAACATAGAGGATGCGAGTTCAAGTCCTTGCAACCATCATCCTATTTTTTTATCACTTTGTTTTTCATGTTTTCTTCATAACTTTACATGCTTATAACTTTGTGCTCCCTTGGCTTTTTTGGGCCATTATTTTTCCCATTTACTCATGATATTACCTATTTTATGAGTCCTTTAAGAAAACCCCAAAAATATTATATTTGTATGCACTTTTTCTTAGTCAAAGTATGATATTTTTAATTAGATTTTTTAGGTCATCTTTTTCCTTTCTTTGCCTTGTTCCTTATTTTTCCTAGTTCAAAGTGACTTGTATGAGTATGATGTATTATGTTAGAGCCTTGTTGAGTGTTGATAACATGTCTCTCTTGTTTGCCTAAGTTTAAGGTACTTAAACATGTGATTTTCCATGTATAAGTAACGTTTTTCCCAAGATTGTGTATGAAGCTTATCTCTTTTCTTTGATATGTTCTTGTACCATTTTGTGAACCGTGTTGTGTTTGTTTACCATGTCTACATGTTTACTATGTTTATGTATTGTCTAAGTTCACCAGGTCTCAATGTTAAAAGCTATATTTTGTTTATTATGATCACTATTTCAATACATGTTCGTATATGTTCTTCATTATTGTGCATGATCCAAGGGAAGGCTTGTTGTTGTTGACATTTTTGTATTGCATTTGCATTTGCATCTTTGCATCTTCTTGTATATATCTCCCTTTTTAATCCTAGAACTTGTTATCCCTTAGGAAGTCTCCCTTAGGATTACCTTTTCAACTTAGATATTTTCAAATAGGATTCCCATTTTCATTAACTCAAAACCACTTTCATAAAAAACCTTGACTCTTGGTCATTGATCTTTTCAAAACATTTTCTTAATCAAATGATTCAAGACATTATAAGCATATTCAAACTTCTTTCAAAAGACTAAAAGACACAAACTCAATATAGACCTTTTACCACTTTGGATTTTTCAACTTTAAAACCTTTTCAAATAGCTTAGACATGAGTCATCTATGTAGTTGAGATCTAAATCTCCTACCCCATGACATGATTTAGAAATAGCTTGATTATTTTCCACTTTAGAGAGATATGTGACATACTTGTTGATTCTATATGCAAGTTATGAGCCCTCCTCCCAATGTGAAGCAAAGATCCCTCTTCCACTTGTTTTATGGTGGTTTAGATGAGTATTCTCCCTTGGATGAAAAATTGTCTCTTCTTCAACTAAAATCCACCATAATAAACACTTTTCAATATATACCCAGAACTACGAGGTTTTGATCCTTTATTGATACGTAGGCACAAGACTTTATGTCTTGCCAAACACAAAAACAATAAAAAACATTTCCCTTTTAATCTTCTCAATCAAACCCAAGTAGCAAACAAACATATAACAAAAACTCAACAAGAGGTTTCTATAGAGTACTATAGATACTTAGGGTGCTAATACCTTCCCTTAGTATAATCAACCCCCAAACTTTAGATTCTCTTTATTGCACTGCATTGCATGTTTATGGGTTTATTCGTTCTTTTTCCATTCCCTTGGATAAATTAAAGATCGGTGGTGAATTAAAGATTTGTGAACCCTAGCTAACTCAATGGTTATGTTCTTTGATTCTCACCGCGATAATGCCAAGAACCTTTTTATGAAACCAAATCAAATCTCCAACGTTCCAAAAATATCCTTTCTTAGTTGCACCTGTATGAGAACTAAAATCATCTAGAATCTCATATTTTAAAATCAAATATTCAAGGACATAAAATGCATAAATTTTCTTATGTTCTTGTATAACATGTCACAACATCTGTCAGAATATTTGTCAAGAAAAGTAACAAAAGACTTTGTTGTACCAGTTGGTCAATATGTCATAACATCTTGTTCAACATCTGTGATACATGTTTCTTCAAATTAAACATGTTTTACCCAAAATTGTTGCCAATCATAAAATCACATACCTAACAATCTCCCCCTTTGGCATATTTTGGCTAAAACAACCTTTGCACAATAATTCTGGAGAAGATGAATAACACAACTAAAACAAAACACAAGCTACATGAAAAACATGTAAACTACAAATAGAAAGATATCAGAGATAAAATGCAACTACGGATCATTAGAGATTATAACTCCTTCAAACTCTAGAAATCTCCAGAGATCAGATGTTAAGACATGTGATCTAACATCACATCAACACGGCTGCAACACAACAACCTCAGACAAGTCCATTATTCCCTCTATCACGCATAACCAATACTCCCCCTCAACGGGAAAACCCGAATCATAAGAAAATCCAAAACATGAACTATCCAAGTTCACACATCAGAGGCACGTGGAGCAGAAGAAAAATAAGCCTCACAAATAAACACAGCAGGGAAGATGTCAGAACATCTGGTATGACATCATGCCATACAAGCCATCAGCAGTAGCAGCAAAAAAATCCCTCAAGCACAAAAAAGCATGACAAACAATCATGTTCCCCCTAAACAGTTTCATATATCAAGCATCAACAATAGAATACTCTCTTCTTAATAGTAGCAAAGTCCAATCATTATGTTTGGCACCATGTCAAGACATGTGATAAGACATCAGGACAAACAGAATCAACCTCAACACTTTACTCCCCTTTTTTAGCCAAAAATTGACCGCAAAAAATAGATGGAGGCACACACTAGCCATGGAAACAAATAGTTCAAATGGAAACAAATGGAAACACAAAGCAACTAATGGAGGCACACAATATTAGGAAACTATTACAACAAAAATAACAACACAAACCCAACCAACAAAAATAACAAACAAACAGTCTTTATCTTTGGAACCAGTTGTCCATTCCAACCACCTGAGTTAATGAAATTAACCCAATCTTCATCAACATTCGCATCAAAGTCATGTAATTGAGCATGAATTTTCTTGAAGGACTTCATCTTTGTTACATACTTTTTCCCTGTCCTAGATGCTCTAGTAGATGATCCAACAAATGTCACAACTTCGGACTCCAACTTCTTTGGATTCATACTCTTATCCTTCTTGGCTTCCAGCAAATGACCCTTTTCAGCATCGTCATTTTTGAAGGGTTGGCTCATGTTGAAACACAGCTTGGTAAAAGGCAGAAGCAGTAAGGTTTTGGATTTTAATCAGAAAAAAGCTTTGTTTGTATCGCCTCATTAATCAAGGAGATAATTTTTGAAGAAAGTGAAATTATTCTTGTTAATAGGACACCAGTAACTATAGCAAAGAGACATTCTTTGTTCCTCTTTATCTATTTCCAAGCTTTGACTACAACATTTGAAATGACAATCTCTATGTCATTGAATTTTTTTTCTTGAATACGCAAGCACAAAAAAATGATTACAAGCCTTCTACACTGTAAATGTCGTAATTCCCAAAAAAAATTATGATTAGTCATAATGCGGTTATCTTGCTGACCAGAAAGAAATCCTTGACAATCCTAATTGATCTAGCTTATCATAGTACAATTTCATGACATTGTATTCTTTTAGCATCCTACTCAAGTTGGAGCAACAACTTCCTCAACATCATACTTGGTCTAGAAAACACAAATTACATTCTTGCTGATCCAAAAGACATGATTGCTTCTAAAGAAGAAACATTCTAAGATAAAACAGGAGCACATTTAGTGGAATTAATTCAGGATCCACACAAGAACACCACACAGTGGTAAAAAAACAAATTCCCTCTGAATTACATAGCTTAGGAATTCAGCAAAGTGCATCTGATCACAATGACAAGACATCTTGTCTGACATCACATAACCAATAGTAGAACTCCCCCTTATGGAAGCATAAAATGAAGTTGGAAACAAACAAAACTCAGATTGAAACTCACATAACTTTGTGGAAATACACATTAGTGATCATCTTCAGGTGATCTTCCACCTCTTGCCCCTGCCAAAGATCCTTCTGCAATCCTTATTGCTGCCACATGTTTTAGGAGTGTTGACACTAAAATCCCTTGCCACAGCCTTAAAACATGTCTTCTTCAAACCAACCCTTCTATCTTGTAGAGATTTTTTGTTTCGCCCCTTAACAATGGCAACTTGCTTAGGCTTATCATGCCTCAGAGAATAGAGGAAAGATACAATATTTGATGCATTCCTTCACACCTGTAATTGCTATAAATCCTTAATAGGGAAAGTGCCTAGCCCGCTGCCTATGTTCTCAAATTGATTTGCATATAAAGCTTTAATAAAAATAAAAGTCGGTTGTTCCTTATAGTCCACATGCTCCAAAATAACAACTTTGCCTTTAGTAAGATTCCTAATTAGTTTATTAAGACTGCCAAGGTTCTTGTTCCATCCACGTTGAATGAGATATTTGATAACATTTAGGTTTTCACAATGTAATTTCATGACATCCTGCTTGACATTATATTCCTTCAACATCTATTTCTTCCACGCTAGTTAAGAGCAACATCTACTTGTTTCACCATATTCAGCTTCAGTAGTGTTCCCAGAAGCACATCCATCAGCGTTGTAAAATTCTTTCATCATGAAATTAGTGTTGTGAAAGTAGAACACACCATAAACACTTGTTCCAATGATGAAATTCAAGATCTTCTTTTCTTGAATAATAGGACTCATCCTTGGTTCAAGCTTAGATACAAGACAAAGGTTTGATATTTTCATTGTAAATTCAGTGATATTGTCTTCAGTAGGGTGTCTTGTAATGAATTCCTTGGATTGTTCTTCCTGAAATCTAACAGAGAGACCTGAAGTGACTTGACAGTTATCTAACACAATTCCAGTGAAACTATATCTTTCCTCTTTTCCTCCATCACTAGTCCGCACAGAGGATGTTACAACATTATCCTCAACATCCATCCTTTGATCTATAACTGAATTATTAATAACCACACTGATATATTCCATTATCATTCCAGTTTTGGAGTTAAAGATTCTATAAGCTCTACTTCTTGAAGAGTAACCCAAAATATCCCTTCATCTCTTTTGGTATCCATCTTACCCTTTTGGTATTTGTCAGTCAGGATATATCATTTTCTTCCACAAATATGGAAGTATTTCACTGTAGGCTTCCTTCCTTTCCATAGCTCATAGAGAGTGATTGAAGTACCTCCTCTCACAGTGACCCTATTATGAATGTAGCATGCAGTATTCATAGCTTCAACCAAAAACTCAAATGCCAATTGCTTAGCATGAATCATAACTCTAGTTGATTCTTGTATAGTTCTAGTCTTCTGCTCAACAACTCCATCTTACAGAGAAGTGATGGAAAAAGAAAATTCATGACCGATATTTTTAGAAGCACAAAATTCAGAGAATTTCGTATTCTCAAACTCCTTGTCATGGTCACTTCTAACCTTGACAATCACATTGTTCTTCTCCTTTTGAATACTTTGACACAATTCTCTGATGACTTCAAAAGTGTCTGATTTTTCTCTAACAAAGTTCATCCGTGTAAACCCATAAAAATGATATATAACTATATAGACATACCACTTTCTGCCCAAGCTTTCTATTTGCATTGATCCCCTTAAGTCCATATGAAGAAGTTCCAGCACTTTGGAAGTAGTCTGATATTGCAACATTGGGTGTGACATCATGATTTACTTCCTAATTTCACAATCACCACAACCTTTCCCTTCTTAAATCTTTAGTTCTAACATTCCTTTAATGGATCCTTGAGATATGATTTCCTTCGTTATTTTGAGATGAAGGTGTCCAAGTTTCTAGTGACGTAACTTCACTTCATCCTCATCAAATATTGAACATGTAGAAGAGTAAGTAGTTATTTAAGGTTTCCACAAATAACAATTATCTTTAGATCTTATACCCTTCATTAGAATAACATCTTTCTCATCTTTGACTAAACATTATGATTTTGAGAAACTGGCCAAGAAACCTTGATCACACAACTGACTAATGCTAATAAGATTAACAGTTAATCCTTTCACAAGAAGAACATCTTCTAAATTAGGAGAACCAATACACACCAATTTTCCACTCCTTTAATTTCTCCTTTAAATCCATCACCAAATCAGACAGAACTTGTTGGATGAAACTTAATATCCACTAGAAACTTCTGAACCTCTGTCATCTGGCTAAAACATCCATTGTCAAAGTACCGATCTTCTTTAGTTGATGCCTTCAAGGAAGTGTGGGCTATAAGGTTCACATCCTTGCTGATAGACCTTCTCCTTTTACTCACTTGATTAGCCTTAGAATGAGCTAAATATTGTTGATCTCCATACAATTTATAACAAAAAGGCTTTATTTGAGGTTCATCATGTCTTCTAGAATGTTGTAACATGTGGTTAGACATTGTGACCATCTTCTTCCTTTTAGGAGGAAATAACTTTTCTATAGACCTTTTCTTTTGTTGATTATCTTATGGATAATCACCTCTTGTATTTCTATCCTCTTTCATCATATCAGATCCATTTCTCATCCTTCTTAAGGCATCTGTCATGTTATTAAGCTTAGAATTCAAGAGAATTATCTCATATTGTAAATGAGAAACAGTATATAAGAGTTCATGCTTCTCATTCTCTAGTTCAACTATGATCTTTCTCTGATCTTCCTCTGTCTTAAGACTTTCTTCACACTTGTCACAAGTTTCCTTGTAAGACACATCCATATCTTCACAGAGGACATTTTTATCACAAGATTCTACTTCACTTGCCCATCTTCTAGAGAGAGCAGTCACAAGTTTGACAGTCTTAGTGTTGGATTCATCTTCTGACTCATCATCATCAGACCAAGATACAGACAAGCCCATTTTCTATTTCTTGAGATAGGTGGGACATTATGACTTGATGTGACCAAAACCCTCACACTCATAACATTGTATGCCTTTGCTTTGATTTGGCTTATCTTAAGTCCTGTAATTCTTTTGAGTCATTGTTATTTCTGATGTCAAATGTGATGTTCTTGACGCATGGTCTTCCTTTTCTGTCCATTTTCTTCAAAATTCTGTTGAATTGATTCCTAACTAATATAATGGTATTTGAAAGTCCTTCATCAGTATCCAAATTGGCTTGACCTTTTTTATCTTCAGTATTGGAAACAAAGGTTATGCTCTTGTTCTTCTTTTTCTCAGACTTGTCATTAATAACCATTTTAAATTTTTTAAGTGAACTAACAAGTCCATCAACTTTCATTTTGTTGATATCTTAAGCTTCTTCAATGGAATTTACTTTCATATCAAACCTCTTGGGGAGAGACCTGAGGATCTTCCTAACCAGCTTTTCTTCTGATATTTTCTCTCCAAGAGCACTAAAGGCATTGGCTATTTCAAGAACATTCATGTGAAAGTCATGAACACTCTCATCCTCCATCATCTTCAAATTTTCAAACTTGGTAGTCAGCAGATGAAGTCTGGACATCTTTATCTTAGATGTGCCTTCATGAGTTGTCTTGAGAATTTCCCAAGCATTTATAGCTACAGTGCAGGTGTTGATCAACCTAAACATATTTTTATCAACTCCATTGAATAAAGCATTCAGGGCTTTGAAGTTTCCAAGATCAGTTTCATCTTCCTCCTTGGTCCAATCCTCTTCTGACTTCAAGGTTTCCTTCCCATTTTATCTTTAACCACAGGGTGCTCCCAACCCTTGATGACAACCTTCCAAGTTTTTCTATCCATAGATTTTAAGAAAGCCGCCATACGTGCCTTCCAATAGTCATAGTTAGTGCCATCTAAGACTGAAGGCCTGTTAACATTTCATCCTCCTTCCTTATCCATAATAACAAAATATAAACTCCCTGAAACTCACCCAAAAACAGAAAAGGGTGATCTGCTTTAATACCAATTGAAATTATGGCACTTTAAGACAGATGTCAAGACTGATGTCCCAACACCAAAATAGAATGTCAAGACAGATGTTAAGACATCATCTATTGACAGAAACCAACTAAATGCAAAAACTTAAATGGAAGAAAGATAAAATAACACCAGTAGTTATTAACTCAATTTGGTGCAACTCACCTGCATTTGGGGGCTACCAAGACAGGAAGGAAATCCATTATAATAGTATTAGTTCAAAGCTAAACTCCCCCGTTTATAACTTATCACCAAATCATTACCCGTGCTAAATTCTACCTAGGAACTCCTAGATATGAGAAACCCCTCTCACTTCCTACCAGTCATAACCCAGTGATAAATCAACAAGCCCAAAATAAAAGTAAACACCATTCCAAGTACAATACTTAGTTTTGCTTAAAATCTTCAACTAAGAACAATACACTCTTGCTTAAAATCTTTTGATCAAACAATTAACAATGAACAATTAGTCAACTCAATGCATCAAATCTGATACAAGAGTGACATACAAACTGTCACACCCTTATTTTTGACCGTAATATCCCACCTTTTTTCACGCATTTTTTTTCTTTTTGTCATTTGACCTTAATTTAATATTTATGTTTTATGACTAACCAATTTGTGCAGTGACAACTATTCCAGTTCGAACGGGGAGAGGATTGGGCTTTAAGGGCGGTCTTGATTTTCGTGGCGACATATACTACGAAGCTACATCCTTTTATATACCTAGTTCATCAATACCAAGTCTTTGATTACGTGGGTCTTTTCTTTTCGAAGGAGATTAAGACTCATCAGAGCGTTCCATATGAGGTTAAACGCAAAGTGCATATGCCTATTAACGATTTAATGGAGAGTTCAAAGGCTTGCCGCAAGTGCATTAATTCTTGCAGGGATCGCAAATTGGATTAGTTAAGGAAGCTTCAACTGAGGTTTCACTTATCAGAAGCCATTAACATGGTCAACTGTACAATACCTTTGTTAAAGAGAATAAGTGATGATGAGGCTGCACTAGATGATAGCATTCTCCCTTAAGAGAAATGTTTGTACTCGTCTAAGTGTTATTGCTGCTTTGACTAAGTATGGCATTGAGGAATTCAATTCGCAGGAGGTTAAGAGTTAAACCAACAGAAACTAATACATGCAAAGCTTGCATTTTCTATTGAATAAATCATATTAATTATGAACTGGCTTTTAAAAGTAAATATGTTGCGAAGCAAGCAAATTCATCAGTGATATTGCAATAAGATATTGCATTCGTTGTTTCCAACGGTACTCGGTGATTCCAATATGCAAGGATTCAAAGAGATGTGAATGTAGAAGATAACTCATTCTTATTGTTTCTTGATGAGGAGCTAATTACTGATATTTTCACCTTAATCCACAAAATGTTAAAGAATACTATGACGAAGAGTCGGCAAACATTATCGGTGAATGTTTAAGTCTCGTGGTGGCGTTACAGGCCCTAGCTAAAGGCAATGATTGCCAGAGAAGTCTCACGACCTTACTTCTGGAGGCCATTGTCACATTTTTCTTGACAAACAACATATGTGTTCTCTCCGGAAATAAGGGACTTAAGAAACACTGCCATTAAGCTTGCTTCCCGCCTTGATCAAATTCCTTCATCACCCATGCATTTCAAGGATATTTTTCTATAAATTCCTCGTCTGCACCGCCATGAACTTCAGGGGATAATACGAGCTTTTGTCACACATGATAAAAAACCAAACAGATTTTAGAACACTAGTTTTGGATATTAAAATGCCGAAGCTCAGAGGAAGTCGTACCCCACAGTCATGACTTCAAGATTCAAGCACCCTTTACTCCCCGAGAAGTTCCGTGTGTTGCTGTAGGCATCTGAAAAAACGCGGAATGTAAGAGTTAGTTATCACTAAAATAGAAAACCGGTTTTTATCAAGTGACTGTATCAAGTTTGCATAGGTATAATCAGGATGAGAAACTTAATTGTTGAGAAGATCAAATTGAAATGAAATACGGTTTCATCATTAAATTGACATACCTTCAAAATCAGTCATAATCACCGATATCCCAGTCTCGCCGAAGCCACTCCGAAAACGTTCCTCGGTTGCCAGGAGAATCGGAAGCGGCGACAATTCTGTTGCCTCCTTGGTTATCCAGCCCAGCAATTTCTCGTTGAACACTCTAAGATTGAAGGATAAGCCATTGACTCTCCAAAGCTGCATATTTATGGGGTCATTAAGATTTCTAAAGTTATTTTAAATATAATAATACAACATAGAGTATTACCTACCCAGAATGTTTCTCAACCAGAAGCCGAACCGCGGTTTACAACGACAACATCTCCTCCTCCGTTCTCAACACTAAGATATTTGAACTTCGTGAACAAAAGTTGTGCTTGAATTTCATTCACCAGACAAAGCCTGAATCTGAGTTGTATTAATATTTTAACTGTATAAGAGTGACAAAAGCAGCACCTGCAAATGAATCCATTCATGTCAGCCTAAAACACTTACTGTACGAGAGTATTTCAATTATGCAAAGCAAAAAACCCAAGACAGGAGCACCATCAAGCTAATGAAGAGGGGGATGTGCAGCGACCGTTGTCGTCATCTAGAACCGGTCTTTGTGATAACATATTGCCTACAACATGAATTAACAGCACAAAATGAAATGTCATGAGAATAAATTGACAACAACAAACCATACTGGGAAAGGAACAATACGGTGACCGCGCAATTACCATCAGATCTACCATGGTTGAAGCTCATGCTATGCTTTGAGTGCAAACGCCGATACTGAATGGAGGCAACATATTCAATCTGGAGAAGAGCATTTTGTGGATGTATCTGCCATGATGTCAGTTATGATAACCACCTGCAACAACGAGAATGAGATTCAGATTCTTATCAACCTCAATGGTTATGCAAAGGGTGCCAGAAAGGAGATATTCACCGTAAAACCTGCGCCAATTCAAGTTTCATATATGGGATTTCCTGGCACATCAGAATCTACTTATTTCTGTAAGCCACCTGAAGAGACTAAAACTGAGGGATTATTCTCAAACCTTACAAATGCTCCAAGATGCTCACGTTTTCTTAACTATCAGTTAATTGAACTTTTTCACAAAAGAAAATCGGTACCTTTCCTGCAATAACAAGAGACAATTATGAGAAGGGTAAGATTACTCAAGGATGGTCATGAAATGCAAATCTAAAACAGAGAAACAATCATCATTTCAATATGATCCAAGCGCGGTTAATGGAGACTGTCACAAGAGGAAAGTTTTCAGACCACAGCCAGCTCGAATCCGACATAATCCAATACAATTAACTTAAGGATGGAAATTCATGAAACAAGAATTAGGAACCATCAATTTATTACCAAATGAGGGAAAATGTGTTTCAACGGATTAAGGGAGCTGTCAACACAATCCAAACAGGTCAAGAATACCGCTCAGGTGTCCCTGCAAAGTCAAAGCGAATTCAGTTAGTTTCCAAACTTACCTAAGCATGTTTCAGACAAATTCAAACCGAAAAGGAAAGGAAGTAATTATCATTAACATTGTGCTTCTGTTCAATCATCTATATAAGAAGGAGAAATCTAGATTATAAAAAGGGAGAAGAATTGATATCGATTGACAAAATCCCAAAAAATCCCAAATTCAAAGAAACCCTAGGTTTTCAAATAAGGAAGAGGATTAGAAGAACTTATCTTCTTTTCGTTAGAACCTTCGATCTCCACCACAAATCCACCATAAAACCGCTGTTTCTCGCCACCATCAAGTTTCCACGAATCCCCCATTCGCCCACGAAGCCGCTATCGGAGTTCACAAGTCGCCTCTCAGTACCCTCGCACCATCGCCGTGAATCCTTCATCCATCGCGAGCCCACCATCATCGTCGAATCTGCAAATAAAAACAACAACATTGAATCGTGAGATTTTTCTGCGCTAACACTTAACCTTTCATTCTTTGATTGTTTTGTGTAGTGAAATGAGACGAGAAAGAACAGTGCAATCGCGGAACGAAAAGAGAGAAGAGAAGTGGCGATCACAGAGAGAAGAGGATCGGAGATTAACGGTGCGGGGGAGGGGAAATTGGAATTAGGGTTTATTGTTCCTTTTTAATTTTTGTTTTTTGTTGTAATATAATCCAGTGTATATGCACCCACGACACCAAAGGTGCACCTCACGCACCCCATTGTTCATTCACCCTTTGATCTCATCATGCGATCATCCTTCGCATGTCCACCATATACCCTCCTATCACGCGCCTCACTGAATCCTGCGACCTCCATTAACCCAACCATTAACTCCTTTAATCCTCCGATTATCCACTAAACCACTCATTAATCCCTAATTAACCTAATATTTAATATTTAACCCAATTACCTTTTTTTAATCAGTTTTTTATGAATTAGCTAAATTAACCCTAATCAATCTTTTTTATTTAAAATTAAAATAATGACATTGTAAATTTAATCTTTTTAATTAATCCATTTATTTAAATCAACCTTTTAATTTAAATTTTATTTAATAATCTCATTTTATTAAATAAGATAATATTTTTTACCATAAAGCTTTTTAAAATAATAAGACAATTAATTTATTCAATAATAAAGTAATAATTTATTTCTTTTTTTCTAAAATAATACGAGGACAATATTTTCATATAATTCAAATAATTTGTATTTTATTTAACGATATTAACTAAAAAAAACCTATTTCATAATAAATTTGTAATAATTAATAGAACTTTTTTTCTCACTTCCTACAATTTTTTCATTTGAATAAATCTTCATTTAATTAAAATTATCCTATCTAAAATCTAATCAGTTTATAATCTAATATAAAATAAAAACTAATAAAATTAATTTGACATTTCTCACAAAATTATCTCTCCTTTAAATCAACCAACACCGTAATACAATCAATCGTGCACGCTTGCGCTTCGCTCTGACTCTGTTCGCACACCCACAATTCACATCACTTTCACTCACTTAGCACTTTCATGCGTGTGTATGGATTTACTTTACTGTCTTTACTTTCCGCAATTTATAATTATCGTACTTATATTCTTGCATCGCATCCTGTCCAAAGGAAGAACCTACACATGACTTAACACTTGTGTGTATTGCATCTCATTTGCATCATATTCCCACTTGATCCTTGATCCCATTCAAGTTGATCTTCTAAGATAGATCTTACCCCCATAGGAAGGACCTTTTCTTTCACAACATAGGAAAACAAAACAAACAACAATACAATCACTCAAACACAATAGAAAAAGATGTTAATCATCTTAAGCGAGATAGAATCTCCACCCCACAATAATACAATCTCTTACACTTGTGGCGGTTAAATCTCCCTTAAAATGACAACTCATCTTTTCTCCTAAAATCAATCAATCAACTACCTTATCCCGTAGGAACTTTGACCACAGTCAAAGAAATCCTCAAACCCTTTAGGGGAACTACAGATACTCTGATTCCACTCCCGTAAGGATATGTAGGCATAAGATGCGACATCTTATCGAGTATACTTAGAAATAAAAGCCTAGGTCTTTTATCCCTTAAGCAGATAAACCTTAGCAATAAACAAACATAAAACAAGATGTTCATGTAGAGTACTACAGAAACTTAAGATGCTAGCACCTTCCCTAAGTTTAACCAACCCCCGAACCTAAAACTCTCTAGCTTGCATTTGCATTGCATTGTGGGAATTTCGATCTTTATCCCTTCCTTTGGATAAATCAAAGTTCGGTTGCAAATGAATAAGATTCAAACTAATCAATAGTTTGGTATCCGAATTTCACCGCGACACAAACATAACACACTAAACCCTAAAGAGACTCTAATGCACGGATAATCCTTATTCTTCAAATTCCATGCATTTTTTAGGTTTAGGAAACCCCTTTAAATAAACATCACATTAACATGGGCTTGGGCTCTCAAAGTAAAACGCAAAACAACCTCAAATCTTCTGTAAGATCTTCTACACACAAGTAGGAACAAAATAGAAACTTTCTTAAAAATTCTCCTAGATCCTTTTTATGAAACCAAATCAAATATGCAATGTTCCTAAAATATCCTTGCTTACATGCTTCTGTATGAGAAATAAAATCATCAAGAATCTCATATTTTAAAATCAAATCTTCAAGGATTTAAAATGCATAACTGTTCTAATGTGATGGTATAACATGTCATAACATTTGTTAGAACATCTGTCAAGAAAAGTAACAACAAACTCTGTTGTACCTGTTGGTCAAGATGTCATAACATCGTATTCAACATCTGGATGTGATACATGTTTCTTCAAATTAAACATATTTTACCCAAAAAATTTGCCACTCATAAAATCACAGACCTAACACCAAGAATAATTAAGTTGTCCAAGATCTTTCATGTGGAAAGTTGTATGTAACAATTGTTTGATTATAGGAACATCCTCTTGATCTAAGCCAGTAATGATAATGTCATCCACATAAAAAATACCATAATTCCTTTTGATTTTTGTAGAAACAGAGATGAATCATAGTTGCTTTGGAGAAAGGAAAAGCCAAGTAGTGTTGTTCTAAACTTTTCAAACCACACTATTAGTGTTTGGTTTAATCTATATGAAGAACGCTTACATTTTCAAATAGTATTAGGTAACAAATGCATACCAGTAGGATGTTTGATGTAAACTTCTTTGAGGTCACCATGAAGGAAGGAATTTCTTACATATAGGTGGTGAATTTGCCATAATTTAGTGCAACAATAGCAAGAATAGTCTCTGTAGTCATTTGGTCCACAAGTGCAAATATCTTCTAATAGTTTAAACAAAATTCTTGCTTATTAAAAAGAATAACCAATCTAGCCTTGTAGAAAACTATTGATCCATATGAAGCTTTTTATTGAACACAAATTTACTACTGAGAGGCATAATAGACGAAGGACATTTCACAATGTCCCATGTTTGATTTTCCTCGAGGGTCAAAAGTTCATGTTCTATAGCATTTTACCAACATTTATGCTCCATAGCATGTTCATATGAATAAGGAATATGAATAGATGCTAAAGTTGTTGTCAATGATAAAATATAAGAAAACCGATACTTCTCTAGTGGTTTATGAATGTGAATACTTCGGCGTAAGGAAACTAGTTTTGGTTGAAATGTCAGATCAATAATCAGAAAATGATAGGGAGGGGCGGTAGTACAACTGGAATAAGGGACTGAGAGAACAAGAGACTTGGAAAATCATGGAACATAGGATCTAGAACAAGAAAAATCAAGTTGGATCAAAACCTAATGTGATACCATATGAAACTCAAAACTAAGGATCGAAAACTTTGTCTTCTTCCGCTGTACTATTCTGCTTTATATTGTGTTAATAAAATTCGTAATTTCTATATACTCTAGACTATTTAATCAATGAATAATTACTAAATAATGTTGAATCTATTAGATTAATTGGAAATTAAATGTGTCCAAATTTGTTGGCTTAATTGCTACCAAATTTGTACTAATAAATAATATTTTCATTCAATTCAATTAACATCACTAGCATCAACATATTTTAATAATACTATGGAAATCATACATTATGGATCTTTATTATTTTAGATATAATATATTTTTTACAGAACTTGGAAAATCCTTTTTTCCTTTGCATTGTTATGCATTATTGGTTTAACATGGTATATAACCACATTCATGATGCAATCCAATATTAGATTCCAATGATAGGAATATACTTGAACAAAACATGCCATGATACCATACCTTTAACTACATTAATAATAATAATAATAATAATAATAATAATAATAATAATAATAATAATAATAATAATAATAATAATAATAATAATAATAATAATAATAATAATAATAATAATAATAATAATAATAATAAGCCTTAACCATAGTTAAATTGGAATATGTACCTTTCTATAAAAAAAACTAGGAATGAGAAAGACATTACACTTCAACATATTCAAATTTCAACCCGAACAATATGAGAAAAATATAGCTTTGAAAGTATAGGTGTTTGTTTTGAATAAGAAAAGGAACATGACAAAGAAGGAGCGTGCAAAAAATATTGTTGCAAGACTTACTTTTATTTAATTAGAAACTAATGTTTAAATAGAAAGAAAAATAAATAGTGCTCCATGATTCTAGCAAACACTAATAACTATGTGGAAGATAAATATGTAACTAATTAGTAAGCTCAAGAATATAAAGCTAACTTGTCCACTATCAATAAAATAATAGATATTTTGTCTTGACTTATTCAAACAAAAAAATGCATCCTCCAAAGGCACGTTTCAACAATCCACCTTGCCTTGGAGGCTGCAAATTCAAAGTTTTTTTCTTAAAAATTCAAACCTGCTAAGTAGAAATGACTTGGCAAACACATCAGTTTGATCTTTTATTTTATAATAAATCAAACTTACATCGTCATGTTCTTGCCCTTCTCTTAAGTTAAACAACTTAATATTAAAATGTTTGGCCCTCCCATGAAATACTGGATTTTATGAGATTGAAATAGTTGTTTGATTATGAACAAAAATCTGTGTACTTTACTCTTGTTTCACGACCAAAATGCCAAGATATTCCTTACTCAAATAGTTTTTCTTTTACCGTTGTTGTTGCAGCTACAAACTCAACTTCTATTGTTGATTGAGCTATAACTTCTTGCTTCTTTGAACCTATGTAGAAACAATACCCTAAAATACTCTTCATATAATCCAAGCTACCTATACAATCGAAGACTAAATAGCCAAGTAATTTAGAAGTCTTTGACCCTGTTGTTCATGACTCCACAATAGATAGTTCATTTAATGTATATAACAACTCTTTGTTGCCTTCGAATACCATTCACTAGCATAATGCATGAATCTTGACAACAAAATCACTGAGAATAAGATGTTGGGCCTTGTGGATGTAAGATATGTTAGACACCCAATCAATCTTTTGAAATGAGCTTCATCAACTTTATCGGTCTCATCCTCCTTGATAAACTTCTCCTTTTGATTCATAGGAGTGTTCATCGTCTTGCATTCAAGCTGAAATTTTTTTAAATATCTTTTGCATATTATCTCCTTCTTTTGAGTGATTTCCATACCCAAAAAAAATTCATAAGACCAAGATCAGTCATCTCAAGGACATCTTCCGCTTCTTGCTTGAATTCTTTAACTAGTTCTAAGTTACTTCCTGTTACTAAAAGATCATTAACATACAAAGAAATGATTAAAATATCAACACCAACATGGTTGAAATAAAGTGTAACTTCAAATAAACTCTTGGCTGGTAAAGCATCTTAAAAAATATGATCTTCCACATAAGGATTCGTTCTCTCATCCCCTACACATTTTTCCTTCAAATAGTCTCAGATTTCTTTGGTGTTTATAAGGACATGATTATAGTGAAATTTTTTTTCTAAAACACCAGAAAAAATACATGATCTTGCCTTTTCCTTCAATGTTTTTTACTCCTTGTGATATTTTATCTGAGCCATAGTAGGATTATTCGGTAGCATAGGAACTTCATAATCCTTTTCTACGGCTTCCGAAAGGTCTAATACTTCAAGATAAGACTTCATTCTTTATGCCTAAAAATCATAGTTGTCCCCATCAAGGATATGAGAAGCAACTTTTGAAAAGCTTAAATATGTATCCATTTGACAAGTCCCTCAAGATGAGAGCTCTTATACCAATTATAGGTTTTTGTTTTGAATAAGAAAAGGAAAATGGTCGAGAAGGAGTGTGCATAAAGTATTGTTGCAAAGCTTACTTTTATTTAATGATAAAATATTGTTTAAATACAAAGAAAAATCATAACTTAATGAGAAATAGTGCTCCATGATTCTAGAAACCACTACTAACTAAGTGGAAAATAAGTGGAAAACAAATAAGAAACTAACTAGTAAATTGAAAATAGGAAACTAACTTGTCCACTAACAATAAAAAAATAGGTACTCTTCCTTTACTTTTTTAAACTAAAAAATGCAGCATCCAAAGGCACGTGTCAACAGAAAGGTACAACTAACCGCATAATGCTATTAGCAGTTCTAAAATGATTTGCGCAGACTACATAAGGTCAAGAGCTTACCTTTTCTGCTGCTTCTGCAGTTGCAAACTTCACATCCACATGGAGACGAACATCAATAACTTCTCCATAATCTTTGAAAATATTTTCACTGAAAACATTTGTAATTAGAAAAATTAAAACTGATAATAATTAACAAGAACGAGAGAGAAAATGAATACATGCATTTCAGCGTTTTCCACATCGAATGAAAAGCTTCTAACACATACTACTTTAGATGCAACATTTTTCTCTTTTTGTGTAGCTGGGGTTTCAGGCTATAAAATTCAAGAAATAAAAAATTATATCACTGATTTGATATTTTACACTGTAGTAAGAGAGGTAATTGGTCAATTACAACTTTATTTCAGCAGGGGCAGCATAAAACATCTCTACATCCTTAACCTCTTTTGCACAACTCAACTATAATCCAATAAAGAAATGAACTCGTCAACACAATATCATTGTCAAGTAGATAATATAATTTTGATTTATGTTAATGCAATCAACATTTTGTGCATATTGTTCTTTGTTTAGTTTTGATTGTGTATGATTTAGTTCTATATCATATCTTGATATGATAAATAACATAAAGCATGGAAATTTTATTTTACAGTTTGGTTAAACTGTCAAACCTAATTATTTCAATTTAGTCCCTTTTCTAAGTACATAGATTTTAATTTAGTCCATTTATTTATTACATTGATTTCAGTTAAGTCCCTCATCTATCAAACTTAACATTTTTAGTCCCTTACTAAATATTTTTTATTTCGTTATAATTATTGCATTGTAGTATTACATGACACAATTGTCAACATAGAACATTAGAAACAACTTTGTTATAACATAAATGATAATACAGAGCATATCACATGTTTTGACCAACCAATTTCATTTAACCAACAAAGAAATTAATAGTCTATCACATAAAATTACATATTGTTTTGAACATAACCCTATATGAAATACATGGTTAAAAACAATACATAAAACCCTAAACTAATAATGCCAAACACCATTGAAATTTTTAACATTCCTTTGGTGTAGACAACCTTATTCTTCAACTTAAAAATTTTCTTCCTATGTCTTTCAATCTTCAAATCCCTTCCATCAACAACTTCATCACTTACCCAATTCAAAAAAGTGCATCCTTTCTCCATTTTATTTTTGTAATTCTTACAAACTTAAAACTTTTTCTCAACATTCACATTGTTCAAATATATAACGGTATGAATAACACGATCTTCTCGACACCAACACCCCATCCTCTTGTTTCTTATGACCACATGTCCAAATGTCCCACAACTTTAGTTGTTTGATTTTAAATAGGTGTTATAATTCATTGACATTTTAGCAGAAAATTCGAAGATGGTGATTTGGATGAAGAGGAATCTTGAAGAAATTTAGAAGAATGACTAAAGAAGAAAATGAATAGTAACCCTAACTTTATTCAGAAAACACATGAAAGAGAAAATAGAGCTTACAACGTTAATATAAGTCTTTCATGAGCCACTAATTTAACTAAAGTCTTGTTGTTATGCCACATCACCATCCATTAATTTTTTTTCTCACAAATTTACGAAAAAGATTAAGTTGATTAACAAAATATTTTAAAAGACTAATTTATAATATTTATTAGATAAAAAATTAAAGTGAAATTTAAAATAAATTAAAGAAATACTAATTAAACCTAAATATTTTTATGAGAACAAAAAAAGAAGTAAGAAAGAGGTAGAAAGAGAGGAATGATGTAAAAGTAAAATTGGAGAAAAATAATATAATATATAAGACATTCAAAATTTTGTAATTTCCATCGTACATGCATTGTCTAAACCAAAGGTTAGACAAATAACACTTGTTTTAGAACACTAGTTAGATTCAAAATAAATTAAATAAACAATTAAGGTTCTGAATCTTCTCTAATGATTCATAGCACATCCATATTTTTCAAGCACTTTTTAATGCATCTTGTAATATAATTGATTATGTGGTGTAGAAAAATAATTTTAAATAGATTGATTCTAATAAAATTGATTCTATTGAAAATGAGTTAAAGATAAAGTGAGTGATTTATATTTGAATAAATTTTTATAAAATTAAGTTGAGTAAAAATCATATGTAACTCAAAAATGATAATTTTTTTTTAAGTAGAATCAATTTTAAAAAATGTAAATAATTTTATTCGAATAATCAAACATGTTAAAATCAATTTTAAGTGTTTGAAACTTGAAATTAGACAAAATTAATGTATCTCGAGCAACATGATAAAAAAAGACATAAGTATCATAAAAGAGTTCTCTTAAAACAATTTGTGTTAAATTAATGAAGTTAAGTACTAATTATTCACTTTTTTTTATAATAATTGTTACAGTAACAAAAAAAAAAGTTTAAGAAAAAGACCTTCTCTTCGGCAGGTGATGTATCAAATCCAATCACAAGTACAGTTAGAGACTGAAAAGTTTCGCACTTCGAGAATGGGATGCTCACGCTACATATCAAGGAAACATGAAAGATATATCGATATAAGAAAAGTTATTCAAATGAATCAACAGAAGAGATTAAGAGATTAACTACTTGTTTGCAAAAAAAAATATTTTTTTTATTGAGAACATGAGAAGATTGTCAATAAAATACAACATCATAAGAAAAGTTATTTTTATAATTCCTATCTGCAATCTACAAGATTGTTTTTAAGATTGACTAATATTATAAAAGAGAGAGAACACAATATGCATGAGGCTTAACCTGCTCAATTGATATTAACAAATAGAATCATTTAAAAGGGATAATATCTAAACAAATAGTATTATATATCCCAACACTCTCCTTTAAAGTGGAGAATATAAATCATATACATCCGACTTGTCACATAGATGTGTGACATAAGTTGACTCTCAGAATTGACTGAGTTATAATGAACCTATAATGAATCTGGAGAGGATTCTTTCTCTAAAATCAACCATTAACTTTAATATGCACCGCCCTTTTGTGAAAATTTGAACAAAAGAGAGGTGCAAGGCTGATCAGTGTTAATAGAGTTCTTTACACAACTACAAATAACATTTTTTATGACAAAATTTTCATCTTGAACATGCTAAAAATTGAGATGATAAATCATGGGAGCGACATGTTTGATTTTTTTGAAAACAACATTTTCCTTTAATTTTATATAAAACTGAGGTAATATAGCTATAAGTGAGCACCTGATTTTCTGGAAAAAAAAAATAAAAATAAAAATAAACCTATTATCTTCGTGTTCTTGAAAACCGAGATAAAATATGTTGAGAATGTAATTACTTGAGTCGAATCAGGAAGTGCTCGACAGAAATAAGGATGTGCCAAAACTTGTAATGTATATAGAGTTGTATAAGATGTCGAATTTTCAAAGCAGGTTGTTTGATAAATGATTTCGAGTCAGACCAAACTAAAAGTTTTGGGTTTTTGGTATATTTTAGGCTTTAATTTAGGGAGCAAGCTAGCTCAATTATAAATAGAGGGAGTAACTCCTATTTTGTAATAGTCTAGTAATCACTTGTAGTTGCAAAATTAAAATGATTTCCACAGTTTGTAGGCAGAGAGAGACTCTGCAGAAATCATATTCTTCCTCAATTTTTGTCAAACCCTAATCTTCTTTCTTATTCAATTTTCTTCTTTCATTATCAATTGCTACGCATAATCATTCTTGCAATCAAGACGTGATTGATTCACTCAAGTGAAGAGTGAAGAACAACAAAAAAAATTCAATGGGTTGATTGAATCTTGATCATCAAGATTGGTTCGAAATTCTCCAAGTTTTGGGTTTAATTCCAATATCTGGTATCTAGAGCTCCGATTGTGATTCGTGGATGCGATGTTGATGAATCATCCAAATGGACATTTTCCACTGAGTCCTCCGATTCTCAAGAACAATAATTATGAGAATTGGTGCAAGCAGATGAATGTGGTTTTCTGTTATCAAGATCTTTGGGATTATGAAGGAAGGAGTAACACCACTTGTAGAAAACGCGTCAGATCAAGAAAAGTCTGCATAGAAAGAATTGAAGAAGAAAGATTATAAAAATCTTTTATAATTCATCAATGTGTTTATCCATACAATTTTGAAAAGGTCAATGATGTAGAATAAAAAAAAAGAAGCATGGGAAATCTTAGAGAAATAGTCTGGAGGCTCAGAGAAGGTGAAAGAGGTGAGGTTACAAACTCACAAAAGAACCTATGAATTGCTTCAGATGGAGGACAATGAAAGTATAATTGATTTCTTCACTAAGGTTACTAAATTAGTGAATCAAATCAAATTATGTGGAGAAATTTTGATATCAAGATCAGTTGTTGCAAAGATCTTGAGGTCATTGGCTCCGAAGTTCGACCACGTGGTAGTAGTCATAGAAGAGACGAAAGACGTGTCAACATTGACAAAGAAAGAGCTTCAAGGAATGCTTAAATCTCATGAACAAAGAACGAATGAAAGAGATGCAGGAAAGTCGAAGAGTGATGTGGCTTTGTAGATGTAATCAGCAAAAGAAAATAAAGGTAAAGGAAGTTGGAATAGCAACAAAGGCAAATGATGCTACAATAATTCAAATGGTCGAAATCAGCAAGAAGGAAGCTGGTCGAATCAGAGAAAGTATTCATACCATAGCAATCATAGAGGTAGTGTAGAAGGTAGAGGAAGAGGTGGTGGTCAAAAACTTGACAAAAGTCACATTCAGTGTTACAATTTTCTGAAGTATGGTCAATATTCTAGTGATTGTCTTAAAAAGCAGAAGAATTAAGAAGATGATGTAAAGCTAGAGAAACATGAAGAAGAATATATGTTGTTGATGGTTACAACGAGAGATGAAGAGTGATTCAAGCCCTAGTGGTACTTGAACTCAGGATGTTCATCACACATGTATAGAATGAAAGATTGCTTTGTCAACATTAAGCCATCAATGAAGAACATGGTGAAATTTTCCAATTGGTCGTATAGTAGCAAGACTGTTGAGATTATCGTAGTTGGCATAAATTAGGCGAAGGTGATCTTTATAGGCATTGTTGAATCTATAATGTTCAATGCAACAACATTCTCCTTCATATTTTATTGTATGAGTAATAAATGACTGAGTAATTGTGACAGAAAAGCCATTGACATAAGACTAGATTGACTAGCTTCATGACCAGATGGCTCAACGAAGGCATTTAACCAAAACTCTTTAACGAGATTAATGTAGATGGGTTCACGAAGAATGTCAAAGTAATCATTCAACTTTTATTTCCGAATAGTTTTTGTTAGTTCTATGATTGACAGAAATTTTGGTAAAACTTGGTGTTATCACAATATATTCTATAGGATGTCTTGACATATAATCTTAGTATTCTGTCGGTGGTTATTCTTAATGTTGCAGGGTTTTAGTTTATGATGTCAAGTATGATGTCCTGACATTTGTGAACAGGACATTCAGTGAGAATGTTATGTTTTGTTTGTTGCGTTTTTGTGCAACCTTGTGTGCTTTTTGGTAAGAGTTTTTGCTGGTGCAAATTAACATGGAGATCTTCATTAAACAAAAGAGCTTCTGCTAGTTAATTCGTGGAGTACTGTGGAATCTTTTGTTCTATTTTCTTGCATAAAATCTTGAGAAGATTTGAAATTTTATTTGATTTGATTTGATCAAATCTGATTTGGTTATGTTTCTATGATGTTAATTATGAAAAGATTTGAAGAATTATTTGATTTGATTTTATCAAATCGGAGGTAGTTTTTGCTAAAGCCCAATCTTGTTCAAAGTGTTACTATATAAAGACTTTACAATCCTATTTTGAATATTAGAGAAGCTAGGGTTATGAGTGTGCATTGCTTAAGGAATAAGGTTTCTACCTTCTTGTGTTATTGTTCATTGTGAGCCATTCACTCATCACCTTGATGTGTGGATTGGACTGAGTCTTTGAGTTGTAAGTTGTCCACTCTAAGCTTTTAAGCACGAGTGCATTGTTCTTGATTGAAGCGTTTAAACAAGATCAAGTATTTTCTTTGAAGGGTGTCTTCTACGTTTTAATAATTTGTTTTTATCACTGTTGTGATTGAGGGGGAGTGAGAGGTATCTCTTATCTAAGAGTGTCTTAGATAGAAATTTCAAGGGTAGATATTAGGTGCGAATATTGTAAACTTGAGAGAGTTTGCTGAGAATCTTCAAACTAATTATATTTAGTGAATTCCCTTCCTGGCTTGGTAGCTCCCAAACGTAGGTGTGTTTGCACCGAACTGGGTTAACAATTGCTTGTGTCTCTTTACAACTATTAACTGTTTTTATCTTGTTCATATATTGGTAATTGTTCATATATTAGTATCGTGACATCTCTTTCGACATCTCATATTTGATACCAGAATTTCAATTGGTATCAGAGTAGACATTCTGCTCTGGTTCTGGGTGAGATTTAGGGACGATACTTTTTGGTACTATCGACAAAGAAGGAGGATTTGTGAACAGACCATCTGTTTTAGATGGAAAGAATTATGATTATTGGAAACCTCGCATGGTGGCCTTCTTGAAATCATTGGATAGTAAGGCTTGGAATGTTGTCATAAAAGGATGGGAACACCCTGTGACTATTGGAAAGATGGAAAAGCTACATCTGACCTGAATCCTGAGGAAGAATGGACTAAGGAAGAGGATGAATTGGCTCTTGGAAATTCTAAAGCCTTGAATGCTTTGTTCAATAGAATTGATAGAAATATATTTAGATTGGTGAAAAATTGTGAAGTTGCCAAAGATGCTTGGGAGATACTCAAAACTACTCATGAAGGTACTTCTAAGGTAAATATGTCAAGACTTCAATTGCTAACTACCAAATTTGAAAACTTACGGATGAAAGATGATGAAAGCATACATGATTTCTATATGAATATCCTTGAAATAACTGTCACGGTGAAAATCGGATACCAAACTATTGATTAGTTTGAATCTTTAATTCATTTTGCAACCGAACTTTGATTTGTCCAAAGGAAGGGATAAAGATCGAAATTCCCACAATGCAATGCAAATGCAAGGATAGAGAGTTTTAGGTTCGGGGGTTGGTTAAACTTAGGGAAGGTGCTAGCATCCTAAGTTTCTGTAGTACTCTACAGGAACCTCTTGTTTTATGTTTGTTTATTGCTATGTGTTTATCTGCTTAAGGTTTAAAGGACCCTAGGGGTTTATTTCTACGTATACTCGATAAGATGTCGCATCTTATGCCTACATATCCTTACGGGAGTGGAATCAGAGTATTTGTAGTTCCCCTAAAGGGTTAAGGAGTTCTTTGACTGTGGTCAAAGTTCCTTCGGGTTTAGGGTAGTTGATTGATTGATTTTAGGAGAAAAAACGAGTTGTCATTTTAAGAGAGATTTAACCGCCACAAGTTGTAGGAGAATAGTTTTTGCATCGTCTTAAGAGAAGGGCTCAAGTACTCGGATAGGGATCGACGATGTACGCCTCTATCTCTCTTAAGGCAAAGTCCCTACGGCTTGATTGTATTGATGTGGGGTGGAGATTGTAACACCCTTCTAAACCCCACGGAAAATATATGCATAATCAGAGTAAAATTAACATGCATCCAAATAAAAAGGGCGTCACACAAAACTTGCACCACATCAAAACAATCTGTCATGCTCATTAATATTTCAATAAATAATCATGCTTTACAAAATTTCAGTTTGCATGCAGCAGCGGATTCATTAATGAAAATCCTTTAAAAGAAACATTTACTTTCATCATATAAAATCAACATCTCTGGGCACTAAGGCCAACATCTCATTATCCCAATTACTCCAAATATGAAAACATAACTTAGGTTACATAATGTAATCCTAAAACATAAGCAATCGATCCCCGTGTTACACTACCAGAGCATGACTCGACCCACAATTAATTACTAAACCGCTACACACGTAGCGACCTCGAACTACAAGCAGAACTTCATAAAGGCCTCCAGCAACCTAATCTGCAATGCCTCATAGAGCATTATAAAACAGCAGAAGGGTGAGAAATATTACCATAATAATCAAAGCATAAAATCATGTATATATAGGTATCCTATAACACATATTCACATTTCTCACCACACTTCATTCTCATAATCATAATCATATCACGTTCACATATATCAACATTATGAACATCCACAAGCACATCCCTTCATGCTTAATTTCACAATCATTCACAAGCACATTTATACAACAACAATATTATGCAATGTGACTCAACATATCCAATGCAACTCAATGCTATGCGGTACCGACTCACGTTATCTTTTTTTCGGTTTTCACTCTAAACCGTGTCCACCCTTCTAGACCGATAACTCGTTATCATTTTTCGGTTTTTACTTTAAACCGGGTCCACCCTTCTAGACCGATAACAACCAAGCCCGTCCCCTAGGCTTCAAACCCACCCTTCTAGGTTTGGGACAAGCCACTAGTTTCCACGAAACTAACGGACATTGCCTCTTGACTGAATGATGCATGTACAATCAACCAATCACAATAAATGCACTTAAGACCGTTCCCGCGTCTTAATCCCATGCATTCGAATAATTCACCCCTTCGAGAATTTCATTATGATTGCACATACAACATATATCAAACATTTATCAATGTATTCATTTCTCCCATCATCATCATCATATTCAACAACAATGCACACATATCACATATGTTCCCATGCATTTACACAACAATCGCATACAAATATGCACTCACAATTCATTAGACAATACACATACATTCATCATTATATTCCCATGTATTTGAATAATTCACCCCTTCGTGAATTATATCATGATTGCACACACAACATGTCATAATCATCATCAACGTATTCATAATTCAATGTTATCACACAATACACACATATCCACGATATGTTCCCATGCATTTCTCACAATTATTAACGATGCACACATATCCACGATATGTTCCCATGCATCTCATACAATTATTAACAATGCACACATATCCGCGATATGTTCCCATGCATTATCCACAAATATTCACAATTCAATACAACATCATATTTAGCAAGCACTGCACGCATATCCATCATTATGCTCTCATGCATTCTTCATGTATTTTTAACATACAATCGCATATAAACAATATGCATCCACAACACATTTTTCATAGTATGTTTATTCTTTATCTCATGCCATCTCATACAAGGTGTACACATCACAATACCAATCATACAATTATAAGTTATGCACACATATTTCCACAATATTCTCCTGCATACTTATTACATAATTGTACACAACAATCAAACATTCACAAACTCCTCAATTAATACACACATAATCATCATTATGTTCTCATGTATTTTAACCAATTACAATTAATCATTCATATCACAACTCTAGGATTCACGCCCGAAGGCTACCCACAGCACATGTTATCATAATAGTTCACATACTCATTCATAACATAAAAGTATTAACATATGCGAATCAACCAACCAATCACCATTTGGATAACACAGCAAAGAAATATACTGCCACATTCGCCTTCATTCTCCTGGCGAACCCTCGCAGCGAACCTTCGCCTGGCCTTCGCCTGGCGAACTCTCTCAGCGAACATTCGCTAGGCTTCGCCTGGCGAGACTTACCAGCGAGCCCAAGTTAGTAGCTACTGACTTCATTCGCCACCATTCGCCAGCACCTTCGCTGGGCGAACCTTCGCTATCCAACTTCGCCTGGCGAACCCACCAGCGAAGTCTACTGGGACTTAAATATAATTATTCGCCAACATTCGCTAGGCTTCGCCTGGCGAAGCTTCGCCTTCGCTCGCCTGGCGAGAGCCAGCGAACCTGCGCATAACAGAACCCCATTCTGCTCCTCCTTCACCAATCCATCATCAACCCTCTCTTACACATCCAAATCAGTACAAACAACATCAATACATGTTACCCGACTATTCTACGGCATTATTACTCAGTTCCAACCGATTAAATCATCAATCTACCGATTAATCCAACATTTGCCCTAATTGGAAAGTGATGAAAAACATCCACAAACCCAAACCTAACATACATAATAGCATACAATGATTAAATAGCAATGTTTCTCACCCTTACCTCGATTAATCGGAGCTTTGATGTTGGTTCTTGATGATCCTCCAAGTTTTCCCTTTTTCCTCTTCATTTCTCCTCTTCTTCTTTCTTTCTCTTTTCTTTCTTTCTTTCTTTCTTTCTCTTTTCTTTCTTTCTTTCTATCTTTCTCTTTCTCTCCAATCCCCTTTTTATATCCTTTTATTTCTTTTCTTTTCTTTTCTCTCTATCATTTTCTTTCCATTCTATTTCCTCCATAATACCTTTCTCTTTATTTCTTTCCAATATATTTACTTTCTCAAAACATCTATCAATCCATTAAACAAACATCTAATTATTCAAATAATTATAATAATCCAAATAAATCAATTAATTAACACAATTAATTATTTAATGAAATTTGGGCTGTTACAACTCTCCCCCACTTTAGGAATTTTCGTCCTCGAAAATGTTATCTGATCCAAACAACTCTGGATACGACTCTCGCATTCCAACTCTTCCAAATCCAATTCTCCCACAACTGCTTCCACCAAAGGAACCTCTATACTTCGAAGTTGTTTCTTATCAACAACTAGAACTAGCCACACCTCCGAAGTCAAATTCCCTCTCACTTGTAAACCATCCACCTGAATCAATGTACCTTTTCAACATAGACATATGAACACCTCATGCAATCCTCTCAAGCGACAGCGGTAAAACAGTCTAACATGCTATCCGCCTCACGCTTCCGCTGCGCTACTCTGATACAGATCAACAAAACACAGGATGCTCAAGAGACTTCAAGCTCGACCAACACCAATTACTACCATAACTCTCAAAACACGGCCTTACTTGGATTCTTTGATCGTTTCCATCGTCCCTTGCACGGTCTTTGATCCGAGTACAACACTCCCGTTGGACATGCAACAACACAAAGGAGTCATACCTTCTTACCCAACGAACTTCATACGATGTTGTTTCCGATACGAAATGGCAACGATTATTGTAGGCAACTCCATCAACGACAATTAACTACCCTCAGATCCATTTTGGTCCAGCACACAAGCTCTCAACGAGTCCTCTTCATACTGGATAGTTTTCTTCATTTGTCCATGCCATTCACGGACGCTAGTCAGAGTTCATCTTCAACATGGCACCCAACCGCTTTCGCAATCCTTCCCATAATCTTAACGAAAAACTTGAGTTCCCATCTAACAGAATGATTCATCTTCACTGGTAGGCAACGAGTTACTCTTGTTAATCCATTCTTAACTGTCCAAATCGGATCATACTTCCTCAAATTCATCAGAAAACCCGGCACAAGCCCTTGGGAATACTATCCCATCCCACTCGAAATACTCAACAGTTGTATCAGATCCAACCATCTCTAATGTCCATACTTCAATTCCCAGCAAGTTTAATCAACATATACAAACTCAATCAATTCCTTCTCCATCTATGGCTATCCAAAACTATTTCTCAAATTCGGTCGCATCTTCCTAGTACCTGCACGGATACTCCATCTTTCTCGATGTACTTCTCCCTGAGTACTCTTATCCAACTCACACTATTCAGAATACACACTTCATCACGACATCTCACAATACCATTTCCCTTAATCCGAAAATAAGCCCTCTGACTTTATCCATTAAATTCAATTAATCTATCAACTCAACTCAGAATTCCGATTTCCTCGAACCTCATCAGAATACCAAAGGTCAATCTCAACATCCAAGGCTCAACTCCATAAGAAGTCTCTTCACAGGCCGAACTCATATCTGAATTTGCTTAATCAGTTCTAACTTCCTTACCATCTTCATTAGTGTATACCAAATTTCCCGATTCGATATCTTAGCTACCACTTGGTCTCATCCGAATGGTAATTTAACCAAAACCATACTCCTTCAGGATTTCCAATTACTTCGCTGTCTCATATTTGACTCTCTCTCAAATAAAACAAATACCTTAAGGTCAGTAACCATCTCAAATCTCAACTAAACAATTGAGGCTTCCAAACTCTGGTACAAACACACAACAGCAACCCACTCCAAATTACTTGTCAGATAATCCCTCTATGTACTTTATATTGCCTTCAAGCATAACCAAAACTCATTAATGTTGTACTTAACACATCTCTTAATCATATCAACAAAGTATCTCAAAACACAACGACAATCCTGTCGGACTTGGCAAAACCAATACGCGAACTGTTGACAGCTTTCTCAAAACTCTTTGAACTTTCTTCACAGTAGTACATCACTGCCTCTTCCCCAATACTAATAACTCAAGTTTCCGATGCTCAACATGAACCCCTATACTCTCCGAACATATCCAAACACCATCGGTTACATAACCATTGACTCTCTCAATCATGTGTGGAAAATCATTATACCAAACAGACACTCAGCTGCGAACTCATGGTGATAACACAAACCGCACTCTCCGCGCTTACCATAACATCCAAACATTTTTCGCCAATAAATACATAATTCCATGTCACTACTTTCCCATCACATAGAGCACTGTAGTATCTTCCAACGCTTCTAATCTTGCGTCATTCCGAATTACGGTTTTCCGTTACGACAAAATCACGGAAACAACCCTTCCACACTTAAAGGTCATCCAATACCTCTCCAACTCTTGAAATGCTTAAGGGTCCGATTATACCAACCATGTATTCCACATCTCATTTCCTTTAGTAATCACTAGAAGTCATTATCCACCCTTATACTTGACTCCACAATCTGTTGCCGTAGCACACACACCAGACATAATTCTCAACACTACTCAATCAATCTTAATTCCTTGGCCACTCAAACAAACGTATAATATGGAGCTTCCAATATCTGATTATTCTCCTCAACTAAGTCGATCACAACTCAACTTCACGTCTTGGCTGTTTAACCCTTATCTTGTCAGGATAATTCTCAGACTACCACAATCAAACGGTAAACCGACAACTCCTCCACTTCCATCAATACTCAATATTTCCATCGAAATCAAACATCTCATCACTGTCCTACACCGACTCATCAAAACAATTCTCAAGTGCTCGGCTTTACTCAAGACGATTCGCTGCACCACGCCATCTAAGCTTGCAAGACACATCTATCCCATCCAACACAATCCCAACTACTATCAACAAGAGATTAAGGGTGATCAGTTCCTCAATTTGTCAATAGGCAGCTGAAATCATGATGGAGTATAGACTATCTTTACCAAACCACAAGAGTGTTAACCACCTACTGAGCTACAACTTCTACACCTGCAGCATCTTGGAGAAGCACAACTTCTCCCCCACTTAGATCATTCCCACTTCTCTAGACAAGGTTAAGCAACAACATGTATCGACAGTGTTTTCACACACATGTCGCATACAAGGGAACAAATAACATTAGACAACTTGGCCGGACGGACCGACCTGCTCTGATACCACTAATGTAACACCCTTCTAAACCCCACGGAAAATATATGCATAATCAGAGTAAAATTAACATGCATCCAAATAAAAAGGGCGTCACACAAAACTTGCACCACATCAAAACAATCTGTCATGCTCATTAATATTTCAATAAATAATCATGCTTTACAAAATTTCAGTTTGCATGCAGCAGCGGATTCATTAATGAAAATCCTTTAAAAGAAACATTTACTTTCATCATATAAAATCAACATCTCTGGGCACTAAGGCCAACATCTCATTATCCCAATTACTCCAAATATGAAAACATAACTTAGGTTACATAATGTAATCCTAAAACATAAGCAATCGATCCCCGTGTTACACTACCAGAGCATGACTCGACCCACAATTAATTACTAAACCGCTACACACGTAGCGACCTCGAACTACAAGCAGAACTTCATAAAGGCCTCCAGCAACCTAATCTGCAATGCCTCATAGAGCATTATAAAACAGCAGAAGGGTGAGAAATATTACCATAATAATCAAAGCATAAAATCATGTATATATAGGTATCCTATAACACATATTCACATTTCTCACCACACTTCATTCTCATAATCATAATCATATCACGTTCACATATATCAGCATTATGAACATCCACAAGCACATCCCTTCATGCTTAATTTCACAATCATTCACAAGCACATTTATACAACAACAATATTATGCAATGTGACTCAACATATCCAATGCAACTCAATGCTATGCGGTACCGACTCACGTTATCTTTTTTTCGGTTTTCACTCTAAACCGTGTCCACCCTTCTAGACCGATAACTCGTTATCATTTTTCGGTTTTTACTTTAAACCGGGTCCACCCTTCTAGACCGATAACAACCAAGCCCGTCCCCTAGGCTTCAAACCCACCCTTCTAGGTTTGGGACAAGCCACTAGTTTCCACGAAACTAACGGACATTGCCTCTTGACTGAATGATGCATGTACAATCAACCAATCACAATAAATGCACTTAAGACCGTTCCCGCGTCTTAATCCCATGCATTCGAATAATTCACCCCTTCGAGAATTTCATTATGATTGCACATACAACATATATCAAACATTTATCAATGTATTCATTTCTCCCATCATCATCATCATATTCAACAACAATGCACACATATCACATATGTTCCCATGCATTTACACAACAATCGCATACAAATATGCACTCACAATTCATTAGACAATACACATACATTCATCATTATATTCCCATGTATTTGAATAATTCACCCCTTCGTGAATTATATCATGATTGCACACACAACATGTCATAATCATCATCAACGTATTCATAATTCAATGTTATCACACAATGCACACATATCCACGATATGTTCCCATGCATTTCTCACAATTATTAACGATGCACACATATCCACGATATGTTCCCATGCATCTCATACAATTATTAACAATGCACACATATCCGCGATATGTTCCCATGCATTATCCACAAATATTCACAATTCAATACAACATCATATTTAGCAAGCACTGCACGCATATCCATCATTATGCTCTCATGCATTCTTCATGTATTTTTAACATACAATCGCATATAAACAATATGCATCCACAACACATTTTTCATAGTATGTTTATTCTTTATCTCATGCCATCTCATACAAGGTGTACACATCACAATACCAATCATACAATTATAAGTTATGCACACATATTTCCACAATATTCTCCTGCATACTTATTACATAATTGTACACAACAATCAAACATTCACAAACTCATCAATTAATACACACATAATCATCATTATGTTCTCATGTATTTTAACCAATTACAATTAATCATTCATATCACAACTCTAGGATTCACGCCCGAAGGCTACCCACAGCACATGTTATCATAATAGTTCACATACTCATTCATAACATAAAAGTATTAACATATGCGAATCAACCAACCAATCACCATTTGGATAACACAGCAAAGAAATATACTGCCACATTCGCCTTCATTCGCCTGGCAAACCCTCGCAGCGAACCTTCGCCTGGCCTTCGCCTGGCGAACTCTCTCAGCGAACACTCGCTAGGCTTCGCCTGGCGAGACTTACCAGCGAGCCCAAGTTAGTAGCTACTGACTTCATTCGCCACCATTCGCCAGCACCTTCGCTGGGCGAACCTTCGCTATCCAACTTCGCCTGGCGAACCCACCAGCGAAGTCTACTGGGACTTAAATATAATTATTCGCCAACATTCGCTAGGCTTCGCCTGGCGAAGCTTCGCCTTCGCTCGCCTGGCGAGAGCCAGCGAACCTGCGCAGAACAGAACCCCATTCTGCTCCTCCTTCACCAATCCATCATCAACCCTCTCTTACACATCCAAATCAGTACAAACAACATCAATACATGTTACCCGACTATTCTACGGCATTATTACTCAGTTCCAACCGATTAAATCATCAATCTACTGATTAATCCAACATTTGCCCTAATTGGAAAGTGATGAAAAACATCCACAAACCCAAACCTAACATACATAATAGCATACAATGATTAAATAGCAATGTTTCTCACCCTTACCTCGATTAATCGGAGCTTTGATGTTGGTTCTTGATGATCCTCCAAGTTTTCCCTTTTTCCTCTTCATTTCTCCTCTTCTTCTTTCTTTCTCTTTTCTTTCTTTCTTTCTTTCTCTTTTCTTTCTTTCTTTCTATCTTTCTCTTTCTCTCCAATCCCCTTTTTATATCCTTTTATTTCTTTTCTTTTCTTTTCTCTCTATCATTTTCTTTCCATTCTATTTCCTCCATAATACCTTTCTCTTTATTTCTTTCCAATATATTTACTTTCTCAAAACATCTATCAATCCATTAAACAAACATCTAATTATTCAAATAATTAGAATAATCCAAATAAATCAATTAATTAACACAATTAATTATTTAATGAAATTTGGGCTGTTACAACTCTCCCCCACTTTAGGAATTTTCGTCCTCGAAAATGTTATCTGATCCAAACAACTCTGGATACGACTCTCGCATTCCAACTCTTCCAAATCCAATTCTCCCACAACTGCTTCCACCAAAGGAACCTCTATACTTCGAAGTTGTTTCTTATCAACAACTAGAACTAGCCACGCCTCCGAAGTCAAATTCCCTCTCACTTGTAAACCATCCACCTGAATCAATGTACCTTTTCAACTTAGACATATGAACACCTCATGCAATCCTCTCAAGCGACAGCGGTAAAACAGTCTAACATGCTATCCGCCTCACGCTTCCGCTGCGCTACTCTGATACAGATCAACAAAACACAGGGTGCTCAAGAGACTTCAAGCTCGACCAACACCAATTACTACCATAACTCTCAAAACACGGCCTTACTTGGATTCTTTGATCGTTTCCATCGTCCCTTGCACGGTCTTTGATCCGAGTACAACACTCCCGTTGGACATGCAACAACACAAAGGAGTCATACCTTCTTACCCAACGAACTTCATACGATGTTGTTTCCGATACGAAATGGCAACGATTATTGTAGGCAACTCCATCAACGACAATTAACTACCCTCAGATCCATTTTGGTCCAGCACACAAGCTCTCAACGAGTCCTCTTCATACTGGATAGTTTTCTTCATTTGTCCATGCCATTCACGGACGCTAGTCAGAGTTCATCTTCAACATGGCACCCAACCGCTTTCGCAATCCTTCCCATAATCTTAACGAAAAACTTGAGTTCCCATCTAACAGAATGATTCATCTTCACTGGTAGGCAACGAGTTACTCTTGTTAATCCATTCTTAACTGTCCAAATCGGATCATACTTCCTCAAATTCATCAGAAAACCCGGCACAAGCCCTTGGGAATACTATCCCATCCCACTCGAAATACTCAACAGTTGTATCAGATCCAACCATCTCTAATGTCCATACTTCAATTCCCAGCAAGTTTAATCAACATATACAAACTCAATCAATTCCTTCTCCATCTATGGCTATCCAAAACTATTTCTCAAATTCGGTCGCATCTTCCTAGTACCTGCACGGATACTCCATCTTTCTCGATGTACTTCTCCCTGAGTACTCTTATCCAACTCACACTATTCAGAATACACACTTCATCACGACATCTCACAATACCATTTCCCTTAATCCGAAAATAAGCCCTCTGACTTTATCCATTAAATTCAATTAATCTATCAACTCAACTCAGAATTCCGATTTCCTCGAACCTCATCAGAATACCAAAGGTCAATCTCAACATCCAAGGCTCAACTCCATAAGAAGTCTCTTCACAGGCCGAACTCATATCTGAATTTGCTTAATCAGTTCTAACTTCCTTACCATCTTCATTAGTGTATACCAAATTTCC
Source organism: Lathyrus sativus (assembly GCA_963859935.3). Classification (NCBI taxonomy): domain Eukaryota; kingdom Viridiplantae; phylum Streptophyta; class Magnoliopsida; order Fabales; family Fabaceae; genus Lathyrus; species Lathyrus sativus. Next base: position 122,857,056 of record OZ012740.1, on the reverse strand, counting down.
CGATTCGATATCTTAGCTACCACTTGGTCTCATCCGAATGGTAATTTAACCAAAACCATACTCCTTCAGGATTTCCAATTACTTCGCTGTCTCATATTTGACTCTCTCTCAAATAAAACAAATACCTTAAGGTCAGTAACCATCTCAAATCTCAACTAAACAATTGAGGCTTCCAAACTCTGGTACAAACACACAACAGCAACCCACTCCAAATTACTTGTCAGATAATCCCTCTATGTACTTTATATTGCCTTCAAGCATAACCAAAACTCATTAATGTTGTACTTAACACATCTCTTAATCATATCAACAAAGTATCTCAAAACACAACGACAATCCTGTCGGACTTGGCAAAACCAATACGCGAACTGTTGACAGCTTTCTCAAAACTCTTTGAACTTTCTTCACAGTAGTACATCACTGCCTCTTCCCCAATACTAATAACTCAAGTTTCCGATGCTCAACATGAACCCCTATACTCTCCGAACATATCCAAACACCATCGGTTACATAACCATTGACTCTCTCAATCATGTGTGGAAAATCATTATACCAAACAGACACTCAGCTGCGAACTCATGGTGATAACACAAACCGCACTCTCCGCGCTTACCATAACATCCAAACATTTTTCGCCAATAAATACATAATTCCATGTCACTACTTTCCCATCACATAGAGCACTGTAGTATCTTCCAACGCTTCTAATCTTGCGTCATTCCGAATTACGGTTTTCCGTTACGACAAAATCACGGAAACAACCCTTCCACACTTAAAGGTCATCCAATACCTCTCCAACTCTTGAAATGCTTAAGGGTCCGATTATACCAACCATGTATTCCACATCTCATTTCCTTTAGTAATCACTAGAAGTCATTATCCACCCTTATACTTGACTCCACAATCTGTTGCCGTAGCACACACACCAGACATAATTCTCAACACTACTCAATCAATCTTAATTCCTTGGCCACTCAAACAAACGTATAATATGGAGCTTCCAATATCTGATTATTCTCCTCAACTAAGTCGATCACAACTCAACTTCACGTCTTGGCTGTTTAACCCTTATCTTGTCAGGATAATTCTCAGACTACCACAATCAAACGGTAAACCGACAACTCCTCCACTTCCATCAATACTCAATATTTCCATCGAAATCAAACATCTCATCACTGTCCTACACCGACTCATCAAAACAATTCTCAAGTGCTCGGCTTTACTCAAGACGATTCGCTGCACCATGCCATCTAAGCTTGCAAGACACATCTATCCCATCCAACACAATCCCAACTACTATCAACAAGAGATTAAGGGTGATCAGTTCCTCAATTTGTCAATAGGCAGCTGAAATCATGATGGAGTATAGACTATCTTTACCAAACCACAAGAGTGTTAACCACCCACTGAGCTACAACTTCTACACCTGCAGCATCTTGGAGAAGCACAACTTCTCCCCCACTTAGATCATTCCCACTTCTCTAGACAAGGTTAAGCAACAACATGTATCGACAGTGTTTTCACACACATGTCGCATACAAGGGAACAAATAACATTAGACAACTTGGCCGGACGGACCGACCTGCTCTGATACCACTAATGTAACACCCTTCTAAACCCCACGGAAAATATATGCATAATCAGAGTAAAATTAACATGCATCCAAATAAAAAGGGCGTCACACAAAACTTGCACCACATCAAAACAATCTGTCATGCTCATTAATATTTCAATAAATAATCATGCTTTACAAAATTTCAGTTTGCATGCAGCAGCGGATTCATTAATGAAAATCCTTTAAAAGAAACATTTACTTTCATCATATAAAATCAACATCTCTGGGCACTAAGGCCAACATCTCATTATCCCAATTACTCCAAATATGAAAACATAACTTAGGTTACATAATGTAATCCTAAAACATAAGCAATCGATCCCCGTGTTACACTACCAGAGCATGACTCGACCCACAATTAATTACTAAACCGCTACACACGTAGCGACCTCGAACTACAAGCAGAACTTCATAAAGGCCTCCAGCAACCTAATCTGCAATGCCTCATAGAGCATTATAAAACAGCAGAAGGGTGAGAAATATTACCATAATAATCAAAGCATAAAATCATGTATATATAGGTATCCTATAACACATATTCACATTTCTCACCACACTTCATTCTCATAATCATAATCATATCACGTTCACATATATCAGCATTATGAACATCCACAAGCACATCCCTTCATGCTTAATTTCACAATCATTCACAAGCACATTTATACAACAACAATATTATGCAATGTGACTCAACATATCCAATGCAACTCAATGCTATGCGGTACCGACTCACGTTATCTTTTTTTCGGTTTTCACTCTAAACCGTGTCCACCCTTCTAGACCGATAACTCGTTATCATTTTTCGGTTTTTACTTTAAACCGGGTCCACCCTTCTAGACCGATAACAACCAAGCCCGTCCCCTAGGCTTCAAACCCACCCTTCTAGGTTTGGGACAAGCCACTAGTTTCCACGAAACTAACGGACATTGCCTCTTGACTGAATGATGCATGTACAATCAACCAATCACAATAAATGCACTTAAGACCGTTCCCGCGTCTTAATCCCATGCATTCGAATAATTCACCCCTTCGAGAATTTCATTATGATTGCACATACAACATATATCAAACATTTATCAATGTATTCATTTCTCCCATCATCATCATCATATTCAACAACAATGCACACATATCACATATGTTCCCATGCATTTACACAACAATCGCATACAAATATGCACTCACAATTCATTAGACAATACACATACATTCATCATTATATTCCCATGTATTTGAATAATTCACCCCTTCGTGAATTATATCATGATTGCACACACAACATGTCATAATCATCATCAACGTATTCATAATTCAATGTTATCACACAATGCACACATATCCACGATATGTTCCCATGCATTTCTCACAATTATTAACGATGCACACATATCCACAATATGTTCCCATGCATCTCATACAATTATTAACAATGCACACATATCCGCGATATGTTCCCATGCATTATCCACAAATATTCACAATTCAATACAACATCATATTTAGCAAGCACTGCATGCATATCCATCATTATGCTCTCATGCATTCTTCATGTATTTTTAACATACAATCGCATATAAACAATATGCATCCACAACACATTTTTCATAGTATGTTTATTCTTTATCTCATGCCATCTCATACAAGGTGTACACATCACAATACCAATCATACAATTATAAGTTATGCACACATATTTCCACAATATTCTCCTGCATACTTATTACATAATTGTACACAACAATCAAACATTCACAAACTCATCAATTAATACACACATAATCATCATTATGTTCTCATGTATTTTAACCAATTACAATTAATCATTCATATCACAACTCTAGGATTCACGCCCGAAGGCTACCCACAGCACATGTTATCATAATAGTTCACATACTCATTCATAACATAAAAGTATTAACATATGCGAATCAACCAACCAATCACCATTTGGATAACACAGCAAAGAAATATACTGCCACATTCGCCTTCATTCGCCTGGCGAACCCTCGCAGCGAACCTTCGCCTGGCCTTCGCCTGGCGAACTCTCTCAGCGAACACTCGCTAGGCTTCGCTTGGCGAGACTTACCAGCGAGCCCAAGTTAGTAGCTACTGACTTCATTCGCCACCATTCGCCAGCACCTTCGCTGGGCGAACCTTCGCTATCCAACTTCGCCTGGCGAACCCACCAGCGAAGTCTACTGGGACTTAAATATAATTATTCGCCAACATTCGCTAGGCTTCGCCTGGCGAAGCTTCGCCTTCGCTCGCCTGGCGAGAGCCAGCGAACCTGCGCAGAACAGAACCCCATTCTGCTCCTCCTTCACCAATCCATCATCAACCCTCTCTTACACATCCAAATCAGTACAAACAACATCAATACATGTTACCCGACTATTCTACGGCATTATTACTCAGTTCCAACCGATTAAATCATCAATCTACCGATTAATCCAACATTTGCTCTAATTGGAAAGTGATGGAAAAACATCCACAAACCCAAACCCAACATACATAATAGCATACAATGATTAAATAGCAATGTTTCTCACCCTTACCTCGATTAATCGGAGCTTTGATGTTGGTTCTTGATGATCCTCCAAGTTTTCCCTTTTTCCTCTTCATTTCTCCTCTTCTTCTTTCTTTCTCTTTTCTTTCTTTCTTTCTTTCTCTTTTCTTTCTTTCTTTCTATCTTTCTCTTTCTCTCCAATCCCCTTTTTATATCCTTTTATTTCTTTTCTTTTCTTTTCTCTCTATCATTTTCTTTCCATTCTATTTCCTCCATAATACCTTTCTCTTTATTTCTTTCCAATATATTTACTTTCTCAAAACATCTATCAATCCATTAAACAAACATCTAATTATTCAAATAATTAGAATAATCCAAATAAATCAATTAATTAACACAATTAATTATTTAATGAAATTTGGGCTGTTACAGAGATTCTATCTCGCTTAAGATGATTAACATCTATTTCTCTATTGTGTTTGAATATTGTTGTTTTGAGTTGAATTGTTTTGTTTGTGGTAAAGATAAAGACAAAGGTCCTCCTATGGGGTAGGATCTATCCTAGAGATCGACTTGAATGGGATCAAGGATCATAGGGGAGAATGATGCGAATGATGCACTACACACAATTGTTGAATCATGTGTAGGTTTTTCCTTTGGACGGAATGCGATGCGTGAATATAAATTGATAATGTAAATTGCGGTAGATAAAGACAGTAAAGTAAATCCATACACACGCATAAAAGCGCTGAAGTGTAAGTGAGTGAATTGTGAAGTGTAAGCGTGAACGTGCACGATTGATTAAGTTATTGATTAATTTTAGGCGAGATTAGCGACCTTAGTTGAATTATACTTATGAGAAAAGTGATACTTTTTGGTGAGGTTGATTTTAAGAAAAATATATTATTATGAGATTGATTTAAAATTGTATTATTGTTGAATTTGATTTTACGAGAAAGGTTATTAGGAGACGAACTAAAATTAGTGAAAAAGGTTATTATAATTTAATCGAGTAAATTAATATTTAAATTTCTAAAAAGGATTTTACTATTAAATAAATTGATTTTTATTTATTTAGGGTTAAATAGCTTTAATTTTAGAGCGAGAATTATAAGTTATTCGATTGTAAATTAATTGAGTTTAGTCTATAAATAAATTATGAGTATACTAAAAAGTTCTTTATTAAATAAAAGGTGTTGTTATTAAATAAAGGTTATAAGTTTTCTTATTTTATTATTAATTAGAAAAAAGAATCAATTATATATTATAAAATAATTACTTAATTGTTCGAAAAAAGAGTAGTGAAGTGGGTTAAATTTTTAAATGATAGATTAATGAAATAGGTTGATTAATTATAATAATTAATAAAAGGTTTAATGGAAAAGATTATTAACTAAATTAAAATGGTGAATTAAGAATTGATAGCAGTTAATTAAATAATTAATCAAAATAAGAGGTTAATTATTATATTAATTAAAAAGAAGATTTAAAGGTTCATTAATAAAAAAGTTACGGTTAATTGAATAAGAAAAGATTAGCAGGTTGATTTTAGGGTGATTAATTAACGGATTAGTAGTGATTAGTAGTGATTAGTGTGGTAGATGTGTGATTAGTGTGTGATTATGTTACACATTAGATAGCAAAACAAAGAAAAAGCAGAAGACAAAACAGAAATACGAGCGGAACCCTAAGTCCCCTTCCCCAAATCGGTTTCTCGATCTCTCGATCCTCTCCTCTCCGATTCGTCTCCATCATTAGTCCATCACCCTGCTATGACTCTGATAAACCTGCAACAAAAAAATGATCAGATGTTCAAGGATTGTTACGAACAATGGAGTTTTACCAACGGCTGGGTGACGGCGGCGCCGGAGATGACGAAGGTGGGCGCTTCGCGAGTTTGGATCTGCGGCAGCTTGTGGTTGACTTCACCAATTAGAAAGATAAGTTTCTTCTTTCCAGTTTCTTGAGTTTTCTGAGTTCAGTTTATCCGGTAGTTCTAGGGTTCTCTTTTGTGTGTCCCCTCCCTTGCTTCGAATCCCTCCCTTTTAGAGACTTGAAGGGGGATTTCCGTGTTAAAACTTGGTTCAATGCCTTGAATGCTGATTGATTGGTGATTTGGATATTCCAATTTGGGACAAATCCAGTTGAAAACCTTCCCTTTTTGAGAATTATAATAATAGCTTGTTAATCTTCTGATTTTGTGCTTTGATTGAAATTGGATTTGATTTGGTCTCTTTTTGAATCGAATCTTCTATTCTCAGGGAATATACTTTAACGGTTATTTTGTTGACTCTGATATGGAATTCATTCTGATTTGGACTTGGTTCTATCTGATGCAATTTTGCTTCGATATCTGGCTTTCTGTTTCGAACATACATTCGCTTTTTCTTCTTCTTCTTTCAGAGGGAACTTTAAGAGTCGGATATCGCCGGATTGACGCCACCGAGGGAGGTTTGACGCGGTGATGATGACATAACGGTCTGAACCGACGGGGGAAATGATAAACGCTTGTGATGCCTTCGATTATGTTGCCTTCGATGCTCGGTAGGGAGCTGGTAACAAGCTTCGACCGTTGCCCTTTCGGCCGCTCGAGTCTTATGCCCGATGATGAGTTAAACCAAGGGCTGAATTTAACTCTATTTGTCTTGATGTTTATACTCTGACTCATGTCTGTCAATGGCGTATGATTAACAGGAAGCATTTGATAACGAGGTCTGTGATTTTGTTGTTGCAGGTTTGATGTGATGAGAGGAACTTCGAGCTGGTTGTACCAGAAAAGCTATAGATTGAGGTGCTGTTGTGATCATGCCAAATCCATTGGATGCAAATTCTAGAATTCTTCTCTCAATTGTCAGTGGCTTAGAAAAAATAGTCTTTGATATGCATCACTACAATCTCTTCCAGGTACATTCAATAACATGAATACTCAATAGAACATTGGCTTCACAAGAAACGGAAGAGCCTTGGGTCCCAGCAGTGTCTCTTCAACAAATTCTCTTAGTTTTGCCGGTAAAACATGTACTGATAGTTTCCCTCAAGATCATAATGTATTTGAGATGACTATATGTTATTTCTTAACAGTGTTTCGCCGTAATGGTGTCTGAGAACGGTTCTGGAACTGTGATGAATGTGTTTGGTCTTTAAACATACTGTTGTTCTATTCTGATGCAGGTTTAGTAGTTATATCCTTCATAACGGGTTACTCTTGTTGTGGGAAAATTAAAACATCAAGAGGAGAGGCCTATGCCAATAATGTTGATGATATCACCTGCTGGTACGGCTTTTCCAACTCATCCACGGTAACAGCTTTGTCAGACAAACTTTGAGGTGTGAGCTTTAGGTATTCTTCTAAATACAAGAATATCTCTGTTGTGCATAAAAACAAAGCATCAAGTCTTTTTCCTGTGCTGGAAAGATAGCCTGCAAAGACCTTTTTGCTGCTTGAGAAATTTCATAAGCTGGATCAAATTGTGCAATCAAAGTCTTCAAATGTGGAGCTGAATTTCTCCCAACAAAAGTAACAGGTTCGGTCATTGTATCGCAAGTAACCCGCTTAACATCCCTATTGCAATCCAGCAACAACTTTTTATATTCAAAGAACCATGGGGAAAAAATGGAACAAATTCTTTTGATGACCCTTGCTGAAGCGGCATAGATAAAGCCGACGATGCCTTAAGCTCAGTAGTGGAATCCTTCATGCCTAGTCTCTTCAAGTACATGGAAATTTCACTATCATCTCTTCTCTTTTAGTTTTAACCTTTTATTCATTTTAACGGTAATCCTGTCTATCAATTGTCTTGCAGGGGAGCTCGCGGCTGTGATGGCGTACGGGATTGTCAGGGATGCTCTCAATACTACGACGGAGGTCTTGGCTTTCCCGTGAACGACACTTGGTGATAGTGGCGATATTCACGACGTCATAACCAACTTCAAGCACCGTGGAATAAGACACACCCAAACACCTAGGGATAACTACAGCCAAAGCGATAGAAGAAAACAAACACAAAGAATGTGGTAAAAGAATGCACATGTCATGTTGTCTACTTATATGCCATGCGGATGCTGACGGACTGGGAGGAGTGAAATGAACGTCTCAGACGGACATGTACTCAAGCCAAATCTCCACAGACCTCATACCACCTGTAAAGGAATCTTGAACATAAATAGACCTCGTCTCTGGATAAAATAAATATCTTGCGGAAACATATGTGATTGATGTTCTCCATGGATGAAATAAACGTCCATGGTCATCCCTTTGTTATTCATATACCGAGTAAAACACGAAGTAGTAAAAAAAGTTTAAATCAATTTGGATTTTGCTATCGAGAAAAAAGATTTTAATAAATGAGAAACTTTATTGAATGGTGGTCAGCGGAAAGGCATGACCCCAATTTTACAGTGTTGGAAAATAATAGAGATTACATCAAGGGAATAACAATTTGCTCTCCCTAAGTGAATGAGAATTTCCTTAAGTGAAATACTTCTTGACAGCGTCCGTATTCACGGGACGAGTGATTTCTTCTCCATCCATTGTTGCTAACATCAAAGCGCCCCCTGATAAAACCTTCCTTACCACATACGGTCCATCATAGTTCAGGGCCCATTTTCCTCTGACATCGGTGAGGAAAGACTGGATCTTCTTAAGCACGAGGTCACCTTCTTTGAATACACGGGGTCGAACCTTCTTATCAAATGCCTTCTTCATCCTCTGCTGATATAACTGCCCATGGCATAGCGCAGCCATCCTCTTTTCTTCGATTAAGTTCAACTGATCATATCTATTCTAGCACCATTCAGCTTCTGATAACTTTGCATCCACCAAAATCCTCATAGAAGGAATCTCAACTTCTATCGGGAGCACTGCTTCCATACCATAGACAAGTGAAAATGGAGTTGCCCCAGTCGATGTGCGTACCATCATACGATATCCATGCAAGGCGAATGGGAGCATTTCGTGCCAATCTTTGTAAGTAACAACCATTTTCTGAACGATCTTCTTGATATTCTTATTGGCGGCTTCAACAGCCCCATTCATCTTTGGTCTGTAAGAAGAAGAATTATGATGCTCTATCTTGAATTCTTCGCATATTTCTTTCATCATTCTATTATTCAAATTGGATCCATTATCTGTAATAATCCTGCTTGGCACACCATATCGACAAATAAGTTGATTTTTGATAAATTTGGCAACCACATGTCGAGTTACGTTAGCGTAGGAGGCCGCCTCGACCCACTTGGTGAAATAATCAATGGCTACCAGGATGAATCAGTGTCCATTAGATGCTTTCAGCTCTATCATATCGATCATGTCAATTCCCCACATAGAGAAGGGCCACAGGGACGAGATAACGTTCAACAAAGTCGGAGGCACATGAATCTTATCTGCGTAAATATGACACTTGTGACATTTTCTAGCAATCTTGTAACAATCTGATTCCATTGTGATCCAATAATAGCCAGCCCTTAAAAGCTTATTAGCCATAGCATGTCCGTTGGCATGAGTGCTGAAGGATCCTTCGTGAATTTCCGTCATTAACATATCTGCTTCTTGTTTGTCAACACATCTCAGCAAGACCATGTCAAAATTCCGCTTGTATAATACATTGTTACTCAAGAGAAAATTTCCAGCCAACCTTCTCAAAGTTTTCTTATCCTTGTTGGAAGCTCCCGAAGGATATTCTTGACTTCTAAGGAAAACTTCAATATCATGGTACCAGGGTTTGCCATCTTCGACTTCTTCGACGGTAAAGATGTAGGCGGGTCTGTCAAGACGTTTTACTTCAATTCGAGGACACTCATTCCAAAAGTTTACCACAATCATTGAGGCCAGAGTTGCCAACGCGTCTGCCATTCTGTTCTCATCACGAGGGATATGATGAAATTCGACCCTATCAAAAAACGGTAACAGTCTTCTAGCATAATCTCTGTATGGGACCAAATTATCATGCCGAGTTATCCACTCTCCAGTGATTTGGTTGATTACCACTGCAGAATCGCCAAACACATCCAAATTCTTAATTCTCAAATCGATTGCTTCCTCAAGACCCATGATGCATGCTTCATACTCAGCCTCATTATTAGTGCACTGGAACGCTAATCTGGAAGTAAATGGGAAGTGGGTCCCTTGAGGAGTCACAATAACAGCGCCTATTCCCTTTCCATGAGCGTTGACAGCTCCATCGAAAACTAAACCCCATTGAGAACCTGGCTCTGGCTCTTCACCATGTACGGGTTCTTCACAATCTTTCATCTTTAAAAACATAACATCTTCATCGGGAAACTCATCATTTGAGGGTTGATAATCCAAAATAGGCTGGTGAGCTAAATGATCAGCCAAAACACTCCCCCTGATAGCTTTCTGAGTATGGTACTTGATATCATATTCGGATAACAACATCTGCCATCTAGCAATTCTCCCAGTTAAAGCGGGCTTCTCAAAAATATACTTGATAGGATCCATCTTTGAAACTAACCAAGTGGTGTGATTCAACATATACTGGCGCAAACGTTTGGCGGCCCACGCCAAAGCACAACAAGTCTTCTCTAACATAGTGTACCTTGTTTCGCAGTCAGTAAATTTCTTGCTCAAGTAATAAGTGACATGATCTTGCTTTCCTGTTTCATCTCGCTGACCGAGTACACAACCCATCGAGTCTTCTAAAACAGTCAAATACATAATCAAAGGTCGTCCTTCAACTGGCGGTATCAGGATAGGTGGTTCAAGCAAATACTCTTTGATACTATCAAAAGCCTTTTGACAATCTTCAGTCCAAACATACCCTTGTTCTTTCCTCAGAAGTTTGAAAATAGGTTTACATGTAGCAGTCATGTTGGATATAAACCTGGAGATATAGTTCAAACGTCCCAAGAATCCTCTGACTTGTTTCTCGGTGGCGGGAGCTGGCATTTCCCGGATAGCTTTCACTTTGTCAGGGTCCACTTCAATCCCTCTTTGACTGACAATAAAACCCAATAGTTTCCCTGATCTTACTCCAAATGTGCATTTATTGGGGTTCAAACGGAGCTTGTATTCCCTCAAACGACCAAACAAATTAGATAAATGTTTAACATGGTCATCCTCGGTCTTCGACTTAGCTATCATATCATCCACATAAACCTCGATCTCTTTGTGCATCATATCATGGAACAAAGTAGTCATAGCTCTCTGATATGTTGCCCGTGCATTCTTTAATCCAAACGACATAACTTTGTAACAAAAGGTGCCCCAGGGCGTGATGAATGACGTCTTCTCTCTGTCCTCGGGAGCCATTCTAATCTGGTTGTAACCTGAAAAACCATCCATAAAGGAGAAAACCTCATATCTTGCGGTACTGTCAACCAAGATGTCAATGTGAGGTTATGGGAAATCATCTTTTGGACTGGCTTTATTCAAATCTCTGTAGTCTACACACATGCGAACCTTACCATCCTTCTTCGGAACGGGAACAATATTAGCTAACCATAGAGGATACTCGGCAGTGACAAGGAAACCTGCATCAATATGTTTCTGTACCTCTTCCTTAATCTTTAGAGCCATGTCGGGTCGAGTCCTTCTGAGCTTCTGTTTTACCTGCGGGCACTCTGGCTTCAAAGGTAGACGGTGTTCAACTATAGCAGTGTCTAATCCAGGCATATCTTGATATGACCAAGCAAACAAATCAACAAACTCTCCAAGAAAATCAATCAGCTGTTTCTTCACATCGGGTTTGAGCAGAGCTCCAATTTTCACTTCTCTACGGACTTCTTCGGATCCCAAATTGATTACTTCCACTGGCTCCTGATGAGGTTGGATAGCTTTCTCTTCTTCCTCAAGCAGTCTGGAAATCTCTTCTGGAATATCATCTTCTTCGTCCTCGGCTTCGTACACAGGAAACTCGAAATTTGGAGAAGGCAGTGGGTCATTATTCCCAGGATGTAATTTATGTAGCAATCTGCGCAAGTGATGTGATTTTTAATAAGTTTTTGTAAAGTGGAAAGTGTGTGTACGCGAGATGCTACTTATCATTTCCCAACGTCGTAAATAAATATAAAACTCAAATGAAAATGAAAGTAATTTATTGATGATAGAAAAACCAAAAAGACACGCCCAACAAAGTCACCTTTGCCTTGGGCAGAGCAAAGGGAATTATTAAAAGTAGGCCCTAATAAATGCAGTTTCTCCTTGGGCAGAGCAAAATTTTTAAAAACAAGTGCTTTACTTAGATATATGAACGGCAGCAAGGGCTTCAACCGCACTCCAATTCTTGACCACAACGCTTGGGGTAACAAAGTCTGGAATGTCCTCATCTGAATCTTCCTCGGTGACGGCATAAACTCCAAAGGTATAGTCAAATTCATCTGAAACATAGCCTGGATCTTCCATATAAGACTCGTAGTCTTTGTAAGGAACGGAGGACCTTGCAGAACCATCTGATATGTAGCCTTCAAGTTCCTCCTCTGACACAACATTAATCTGAGGAAGATGGACGACTCCTCCACTACGGAACACTTCATTAATCAGCAGAAACCCTTGACTTTTGGTAGTTTATTGAGTGGAACTGCTGGTGAAACCGAGACCTTCCTTATTTTTGTTCTCTGGCAAAGACAACACCTTTCCCCACATTGTCTGATGACCACTGTTCACTACTCGTTGCGCGTCTTTAAATGATGACATAGATGCCTGAGATTTTCGGACACCCTCGCCCACAATAGACAAAGCTTGAAATTGCGTGCCAACCTCTTCCTCAGCTTCGACATACGAGAATGATGACAAGTGGCTTACCACCAAATCCCTTTCCCCACAAACTGTAACTATTTTTCCCTCAAAAGCATATTTCAACTTCTGATGCAGAGTGGAAGTAATTGCCCCAGCTCCATGTATCCATGGCCTCCCTAACAAACAACTATAGGCGACACAAATGTCCATGACTTGAAACATGATCATAAAAGTTTGTAATCCAATAGTCATCGGCAAATCCACCTCACCAATTACCATTTTCCTTGACCCATCAAAAGCTTTGATAATAACATGACTTGGCCTCATCGGCGGTCCCTGATAGGATAGCTTAGATAGATTAGTTCTAGGCATCACATTTAGAGACGATCCAGTATCAACCAACACACTGGACAGAGAGTCGTTTCCGCAGTTCAGAGAAATATGTAAAGTCGTGTTATGTTTCCTTCCTTCTTCTGGGAGATCATCCTCATTAAAACCCAGATTGTCACATGAAGTAATACTACCAATGATGTTGTCAAACTGCTCCATGGTCACATCTTGTTCGACATACGCTTGTTCTAATATTTTCTGGAGTGCTTCCCTATGAGCCTCAGAACTCATCAGCAATTGCAACACAGAAATCTTTGACATGGTTTGTAGTAGCTGATCGGCAACCTTATACTCGCTCCTCTTAATCACTTTTAGACATTCATCTGAATTGGATAAATTAGACCCACCAGACTGTCCCACAATTGGATCTTTTGAGCCTGTTTGTTCTACTGAGACCTCTTTTTCTTTCGGTGGTACAGTCGGGTAGACTCGACCACTCCTTGTTACTCAGCTGACATCTGCAATGTTAACTACTGAAGGTATAGTGGGCAAAGGCACTTCCTTTCCATTCTCTAACATCGTAGCGTTGTACCTGTAGGGGATAGCCTTACTGGAAGTATAAGGGACAGGTCCAGGCACATTGATTACCAACGGGGTAATAGCCTGTTTTCTGCTATTATACACAATTTCGATACGCTCCACTTCTTTAAAGTGAGGCACTATAACACAAACCTCTTCGGCCCCTGAAACTTTCTGATCATCATTTGCCAAACAGTTTTGAATCATGTTAACAGAGGGCGAACCATGCGGTGGTAACGGGTTAACTTGCACATTAGGGTCATAATCTTTGAAGGACATGATTCCGCACTTAATGAGCCTCTGGACGTCTGCTTTCATACCGAAACAGATTTCAATATCGTGCCCTGGAGCACCTTGATGGTAGGGACAAAACTTGTCAGCTCTATAGGAAGGAGGAGGATTTGCAGGAACCATAGGTGGAGCTTTTGTCTGAATATGACCCTTCTGGACCAAAGCTGGAAACAAATCAGCATATTTCATAGGGATAGGCTTAAAGTTTATCCTTCTATACGCACGACCCTGATTGTTGAATGGCCGATTCTGCTGAGGATACTGCGGATTTTGCTGAGGCTGGGGTTGTTGAGCACTGGGGGACTGAGGTTGTTGATATGACTGCGGATTTTGTTGAGGCTGATAAGCTGGAGCATTAAATACTGGTGATACAGCGGCTACTTGGTGTGATGGTGAATACCTTTTTCTAAATTGTCCCTTTTGAATGGCATTTACACCTTGCTATTTTTTCTTCACAAAACTACTCCCATACTTCTTAGGAGCAATCTCTTCTTTGGCCAGTCTTCCTTCGCGAACACCTTCTTCTAAGCGCATTCCCATGTTAACCATTTCAGTAAAGTCACTGGGTGCACTGGCTACCATATTCTCATAAAAGAAAGGACCAAGAGTCTTCAGAAAAATCTTGGTCATCTCTTTTTCTTCTAATGGTGGTGTGACTTGCGCGGCCAACTCGCGCCAATGTTTAGCATATTCCTTGAAACTCTCCTTATCTTTCTGCGTCATAGCCCTCAATTGATCATGATCAGGGGCCATGTCCACATTATACTTATACTGTTTGACAAAGGCCCCCCTAGATCATTGAAAGTTCGGATCTTCGTACTATCCAGCCCCATATACCACTTAAGTGCAATGCCTGTCAAACTGTCTTGGAAGTAGTGAATAAGTAGTTGATCATTATCAGTTTGGGCAGACATCTTCCTAGCGTACATAATAAGATGACTCTGAGGGCAAGTATTCCCCTTGTACTTTTCAAAATCAGGGACCTTGAATTTCAGTGGGACCTTAACATTTGGAACCAAGCACAGCTCAGAAGCACTCTTACCAAACAAATCCTTTCCACGAAGGGCTTTCAAATCCTTTTGCATTTCAGAAAATTGGTCTTGAAATCCTTCCATCCTCTCTTCCAAACCCACAGTTTCGGTCGGTGACCCATGTAAAATTGGTTCATCCAGAATATACGGAACAATGTTCACATGTGGAGATGCGGTAGTCATCACAGCAGAAACTACAGGAGTAGCTTGAATAGTGGTCACAGCAGGGATCTCGGACACAGACGGGCGGTAACCGGTTGAAAAGAAATTGGGTGACAATCCCCACGGGAAACCTTGAGGCATACTGTAGGATATTTCAGCAACAGAAGACACCACTGGGATCGGTGTTGGCGTCACTTTAGAGATCACAGTCCTTGGAACTTCTTGGTTGTTGATCGAGGCTTGATTGGACAAAGCTTCCACTAGACCATTCAACCTCTCCAAACTTTCTTTCAGAACTGCAACTTCATCACGGAGCACTCTGTTCTCTTGTTCTAGTTGATCCATCTTCTGGCATTGACTAGCTCGAGTATTGTATAGGTGATTCAGCTTGTCTGAGGATATGAAGCAAGAGTGAGACCCTGGAATGCAAACGATGTTATGCTTATGCAAAATGCAAATGAATATGAGGCTTCAAGAAACTCAAATTATTTTGGTATTGTAACATTGGAAAAAAACTTATTTTATTTTGATAATCGAAGCATTACAAAGCAGAGTACTCTTTTAAGAGTTTATTACATTGAACCATAAGCAAAAGAGAAATTAAGAGATCTACTCCTTACGCTCCTTCTGTGCGCGAAGCTCTTCTTCTAACTGACGGTCACGTTCTTGTAACTCGGCCTTCTCACTAATGAGTCGATCGACACATTCCTTCCAAGCCATAGCAGCTGAGGGAAGATTATCACCGGTGACAGCTTTTGAAAAGGTGTGAGAGGAAAATAAATCCTCTCGTGCCTTCCTTTTCCTTGCAAGCTCTACTTCTGGCAGCCTCTGGGATTTCTCTTTCTCTACCTTGAGTGTGAAAAACTTATTCCTCCAAGCGGCCTTCAGTTTCCGAGCCTCATCCAAGGCAGCCTTCAATTGATCTACTTCGCTCACGTCAAACCAATCAGGATCATGAAAGGCCAGTACCATAGGTTCATGGAAAGGAAACGGCATCTTGAGGTCGAGAGCTCTTTCTCGCACCCAATGTAGATATTCTTCTGAGACAACACAATTGGGGTATCCTAAAGCAACTTTTCCTTCCTTGTTGACGTATTTCCATGCATAAATTATGACGGTCTTCAAGTCTGGATCTTCTCCCTCCTTGAGAAAGATCCCTTCTAACAGAGCTTGGTCGGGCACTTCGATCATAGGATGCCCAAATTGGAGACGAGCCAAAGCAGGGTTGTAACTTATGCATCCTTCTCTCCCAATGAGTGGTATGTTAGTAAATTCTCTGATGCTAGGAATCATACCTATACCTCCATAGGTAGGGTCATACCACACAATGTCAGAGTGAGTAAGGGCCATAACTATCTCGGACCAACGGGGCGATTCTGCCTCTTCCCAAATAGACGGGTGCCGAGTCAGGCGAGCAATAAACCGTGAATACAACAGAGCGGTACAACAAACAATATGTCCTCCTCCTTCAGCATTCTTTGAGTGGATTGAGTAATATGTGTTAGCTAGCAAGGTGGGAATGAGATTCTTGAGTATGAACAGTTTAATTGCATCCATGTCAACGAAATCATCAACATTAGGGAACCAAAAGATCCCATAGACCAATAAGGCAAAGGTGGCTTCCAAGATAAGGACTTCTTTTCTTTCAGCATGGTAGCGGACTTTTTCAATTAAGAAGTCAGTTGGGAATCCAAGGACTCCTTCCTTGGTGGTCAAGTGCGCTTGAACATCTGCTAAGCTGAGATGAGTAGCGTTTGCAATCTCTTGGTGACTGGGTTCGTCCTCCTGGCCGGTGAATATGGGACGGGCTGTTACGGGCATCCTCAGGAAATCAGAATACTCTTCCAGAGTCGGCATCAACTGGTAATCTGGAAAAGTGAAACAATGGTACAACGGATCATAAAATTGAACAAGGGTCTCCAACAACCCTTCTTTCATCTTGAGTTCGAGAAAACAGAAGACTTCCCCATATTCTGCTGCGAAGGCATAACGATTCTCGATGAGATCTGCTAGTTCTCTCAAGCTTTCAATGTTAGGATTCTGGAAAGTGTGCTCCAATGCTTCTCTTTTGAAATCCATGGTTACAATACCTGAGGAATAAAATTGAGTTTCTTGAAATGAATAAAGAAAGAATGCAATGCAAGATGAGTAGGACTTCATGGGATCCCAACTATTTATAAACATTATGGTAAAAGAAAACGTTTTTTTTAATTAATTTTGAAACGGAATACAAATAATTGCTTTTAAAAGTCCCAAATAAAAGCTAGTAAAGACACTAAGGAAGTTTCGAATTTTGCCGCTTGAGATGCTCTTCTAACTGCGTCTTCTCACAGATAAGGTTGTCCACAATCAGCTTCCAAATAGTGCATTGTGGGTTGGAGAAAAATAAATCCTCCATGAATTTCCTCTTCTTGCAGGGGAGTAACTCTTCATCCTTCAACTGTAGCTGCTTCTGGAGTTCGTTAGTCTCTGCAACAGACACTAGATATTTGTTCTTCCATGACTCTAACTCATGTTGCGACTTCTTCAAAGCAACTTCTAACTTCTCAGTTTCGGACTCCAATTGAGAATAGTAAGAGTTTTCACGACTAAAATCGTTCAACCGAACCATTTTCAAAAGGGTATCAACTAAGCGGGATTCTCGAGTCAACTTAGTCGGGACTCACTCCCTATAAGCCTCATCGAATATATCACCATCCTATCATAATTTCTCTCAAGTCCGGGTGTAGGACTTTGTCTCACCACTCAAGGATAATAGCCCAAAAGAAATAAAGGACACAAACAAATAAACAAGTAGGAAAATATATAAAGCAATAAACAAGTAAAGCAAGGTAGGGAAACCCACTGAGTCTCCCCAGTGAAGTCGCCATTTCTGTCGCGGTGAAAATCGGATACCAAACTATTGATTAGTTTGAATCTTTAATTCATTTTGCAACCGAACTTTAATTTGTCCAAAGGAAGGGATAAAGATCGAAATTCCCACAATGCAATGCAAATGCAAGGATAGAGAGTTTTAGATTCGGGGGTTGGTTAAACTTAGGAAAGGTGCTAGCATCCTAAGTTTCTGTAGTACTCTACAGGAACCTCTTGTTTTATGTTTGTTTATTGCTATGTGTTTATCTGCTTAAGGTTTAAAGGACCCTAGGGGTTTATTTCTATGTATACTCGATAAGATGTCGCATCTTATGCCTACGTATCCTTACGGGAGTGGAACCAGAGTATTTGTAGTTCCCCTAAAGGGTTAAGGAGTTCTTTGACTGTGGTCAAAGTTCCTTCGGGTTTAGGGTAGTTGATAGATTGATTTTAGGAGAAAAAACGAGTTGTCATTTTAAGAGAGATTTAACCGCCACAAGTTGTAGGAGAATAGTCTTTGCATCGTCTTAAGAGAAGGGCTCAAGTACTCGGATAGGGATCAACGATGTACGCCTCTATCTCTCTTAAGGAAAAGTCCCTACGGTTTGATTGTATTGATGTGGGGTGGAAATTCTATCTCGCTTAAGATGATTAACATCTATTTCTCTATTGTGTTTGAATATTGTTGTTTTGAGTTAAATTATTTTGTTTGTGGTAAAGATAAAGACAAAGGTCCTCCTATGGGGTAGGATCTATCCTAGAGATCGACTTGAATGAGATCAAGGATCATAGGAGAGAATGATGCGAATGATGCACTACACACAATTGTTGAATCATGTGTAGGTTTTTCCTTTGCACGGAATGCGATGCGTGAATATAAATTGATAATGTAAATTGTGGTAGATAAAGACAGTAAAGTAAATCCATACACACGCATGAAAGCACTGAAGTGTAAGTGAGTGAATTGTGAAGTGTAAGCGTGAACGTGTACGATTGATTAAGTTATTGATTAATTTTAGGCGAGATTAGCGACCTTAGTTGAATTATACTTATGAGAAAAGTGATACTTTTTTGTGAGGTTGATTTTAAGAAAAATATATTATGATGAGATTGATTTAAAACTGTATTATTGTTGAATTTGATTTTACGAGAAAGGTTATTAGGAGACGAACTAAAATTAGTGAAAAAGGTTATTATAATTTAATCGAGTAAATTAGTATTTAAACTTCTAAAAAGGATTTTACTATTAAATAATTTGATTTTTTTTATTTAGGGTTAAAATAGCTTTAATTTTAGAGCGAGAATTATAAGTTATTCGATTGTAAATTAATTGAGTTTAGTCTATAAATAAATTATGAGTATACTAAAAAGTTCTTTATTAAATAAAAGGTGTTGTTATTAAATAAAGGTTATAAGTTTTCTTATTTTATTATTAATTAGAAAAAAGAATCAATTATATATTATAAAATAATTACTGAAATGTTCGAAAAAAGAGTAGTGAAGTGGGTTAAATTTTTAAATGATAGATTAATGAAATAGGTTGATTAATTATAATAATTAATAAAAGGTTTAATGGAAAAGGTTATTGACTAAATTAAAATGGTGAATTAAGAATTGATAGCAGTTAATTAAATAATTAATCAAAATAAGAGGTTAATTATTATATTAATTAAAAAGAAGATTTAAAGGTTCATTAATTAAAAAGTTACGGTTAATTAAATAAGAAAAGATTAGCAGGTTGATTTTAGGGTGATTAATTAATGGATTAGTAGTGATTAGTAGTGATTAGTGTGGTAGGTGTGTGATTAGTGTGTGATTATGTTACAGATTAGATAGCAAAACAAAGAAAAAGCAGAAGACAAAACAGGAATACGAGCGGAACCCTAAGTCCCCCTCCCCAAATCGGTTTCTCAATCTCTCGATCCTCTCCTCTCCGATTCGTCTCCATCATTAATTCATCACCCTGCTATGACTCTGATAAACCTGCAACAAAAAAACGATCAGATGTTCAAGGATTGTTACGAACAATGGAGTTTTACCAACAGCTGGTGACGGCGGCGCCGAAGATGACGAAGGTGGGCGCTTCGCGAGTTTGGATCTGCGGCGGCTTGTGGTTGACTTTGCCAATTAGAAATATAAGTTTCTTCTTTCTAGTTTCTTGAGTTTTTTGAGTTCAGTTTCTCCGGTAGTTCTAGGGTTCTCTTTTGTGTGTCCCCTCCCTTGCTTCAAATCCCTCCCTTTTATAGACTTGAAGGGGGATTTCCGTGTTAAAACTTGGTTCAATGCCTTGAATGCTGATTGATTGCTGATTTGGATATTCCAATTTGGGACCAATCCAGTTGAAAACCTTCCCTTTTTAAGAATTGTAATAATAGCTTGTTAATCTTCTGATTTTGTGCTTTGATTGAAATTGGATTTGATTTGGTCTCTTTTTGAATCGAATCTTCTATTCTCAGGGAATATACTTTAACGGTTATTTTGCTGACTCTGATATGGATTTCATTCTGATTTGGACTTGGTTCTATCTGATGCAGTTTTGCTTCGATATTTAGCTTTCTGTTTCGAACATACATTCACTTTTTCTTCTTCTTCTTTCAGAGGGAACTTTAAGAGTCAGATATCGCCGGATTGACGCTGCCGAGGGAGGTTTGACGCGGTGATGATGACATATCGGTCTGAACCGATGGGGGAAATGATAAACGCTTGTGTTGCCTTCGATTATGTTTCCTTCGATGCTCGGTAGGGAGCTGGTAACAAGCTTCGGCCGTTGCCCTTTCGGCCGCTCGAGTCTTATGCTCGATGATGAGTTAAACTGAGGGCTGAATTTAACTCTATTTGTCTTGATGTTTATACTCTGACTCATGTCTGTCAATGGCGTCTGATTTACAGAAAGCATTTGATAACGAGGTCTGTGATTTTGTTGTTGGAGGTCTGATGTGATGAGAGGAACTTCGAGCTGGTTGTACCAGAAAAGCTATAGATTGAGGTGCTGTTGTGATCATGCCAAATCCATTGGATGCAGATTCTAGAATTCTTCTCTCAATTGTCAGTGGCTTAGACAAAATAGTCTTTGATGTGCATTACTACAATCTCTTCCAGGTACATTCAATAACATGAATACTCAACAGAACATTGGCTTCACAAGAAACGGAAGAGCCTCGGGTACCAGCAGTGTCTCTTCAACAAATTCTCTTAGTTTTGCCGGTAAAACATGTACTGATAGTTTCCCTCAAGATCATAATGTATTTAAGATGACTGTATGTTATTTCTTAACAGAGTTTCTCCGTAATGGTGTCTGAGAACGGTTCTGGAACTGTGATGAATGTGTTTGGTCTTTAAACATATTGTTGTTCTGTTCTGATGCAGGTTTAGTAGTTATATCCTTCATAACAGGTTGCTCTTGTTGTGGGAAAATTAAAACATCAAGAGGACAGGCCTATGCCAATAATGTTGATGATATCACATGCTGGTACGACTTTTCCCATCCACGGCAACAGCTTTGTCAGACAAACTTTGAGGTGTGAGCTTTAGGTCTTCTTCTAAATACATGAATATCTCTATTGTGCATAAAACCAAAGCATCAAGTCTTTTTCCTGTGTTGGAAAGATAGCCTGCAAAGACCTTTTTGCTGCCTGAGAAATTTCATAAGCTGGATCAAATTGTGCAATCAGAGTCTTCAAATTTGGAGCTGAATTTCTCCCAATAGAAGTAACAGGTGCAGTCATTGTATCGTGAGTAACCCGCTTAACATCCCTATTGCAGTCCAGCAACAACTTTTTATATTCAAAGAACCATGGGGAAAAAATGGAACAAATTCTTTTGATGACCCTTGCTGAAGCGGCGTAGATAAAGCCGACGATGCCTTAAGCTCAGTAGTGGAATCCTTCCTGCCTAGTCTCTTCAAGTGCATGGCAATTTCACTATCATCTCTTCTCTTTTAGTTTTAACTTTCTATTCATTTTAACGGTAATCCTGTCTATCAATTGTCTTGCAGGCGAGCTCGCGGCTGTGATTTCGTACGGGATTGTCAGGGATGCTCACAATACTACGGCGGAGGTCTTGGCTTTCCTTTGAACGATACTTGGTGATAGTGGCGATATTCACGACGTCGTAACCGACTTCAAGCACTGTGGAATCTTCCTATGCTCGCTCACTTCAACTGGGTGTGCTTGCGACAGAAGTGTGGATAAAAATAAAATGGGAGCCTCCTAATTAGCTGGCTAAGTTCTCATTGATATTCATCCATTTTGGTTGTAAAATAAAATGACTTGGTCATTTGTCCTCTTGAATCTGGTCATTGTAATAATTTATTGAATTTTTAAGGAGAATCAATTCTTGTGTAAGCTTCCGTGGGGTCTTGGTATTAAAATGTCCTGTGGTTGAGTTCAACTTGCTAGTCCATGATACGGAACCTCCTTGAGTAAAACTTAAACATACTTAGAACTCAAATATAGAGCCTTCAAATTACATAGAGCTTGCGTATCCTTCGAATTACATGAAACTCGTATACCGTGAAGATGAAAACTCATAGCATGAATTTTAATGAGATCCTTAATTTGAACTTAATAGAATTTGCAATCCCGTATTCAAATCCTCTTAACCTCTGAGATACTGATTTGAAAATAAAGACAACGGTGCCAAAGTGTTATAACCACAATAAAACATGTAAGGATTCCCCATGCTCTTATAACTTAGGTGGTTAACTTGAAATTCATATCTTTGAGCTTGTAAATGAATCCTTCTACAGACTTGAAGTTGGCCTAAGAAATGCAAACTCCCAATTCACATCTTCTTTAGTCCATAATTTTTGCAAGGTCAAGACACATAAGAGACCCTGAACTCGTTGCTAGAGAAACTGAGTATTTAATAATTCAGATGGATATTTGCCTTTTCACGAAGAACTCTCAGAGCCACATCCTAAGGAATCTTCTGAGACTGAGGGTACGTCAGTGAGAAACCCCAGAATCCTTAAATCAGAAAGGTTATCCTAAACTGCTTTGACTGCAAGGAACTTCATTAAAACTGCATCTACATAAGCTGGTTAGTCACAATATATATGCATAACAGCAGGAAGACATCATGTAGGAAAAGATGCACAAGGAGGTGGGATCTTATGGTCAAAAATTAGGGTGCAACAATAACCAATGCTTCAAGTGCCCTAGGTGAAAAGATGTCAAAAGAAAAGCTTGTAAGAAAGATACTCAGGTCTCTTCCCAAGAGATTTGATATGAAAGTAACTGCCATTGAAGAAGCTCAAGACATCTGCAAGATAAGGGTGGATGAACTTATTGGATCTCTTTTAACCTTTGATGTGGGGATAAGTGACAAATATGATAAGAAAAAGAGCATATCCTTTGTGTCTAATGCTGAAGATGAGAGGACGAATGTGATGTGGATACTGATGGATGCTTATCCAATGCTATAGTGCTCATGGGAAGACAGTTTAACAAGGTAATGAAGAGGATGGATGTGAAGTCAAGACCAAATGTCAAGAACAACTCATATGGCATCAATAGGTCTAATGATGCTAGTAGAAGAACAAGGTCTGAAGAAAAATCCACTCAAAGAAAAGGGATTCAGTGCCATGGATGTGAAGGATTTGGTCACATTAGAGCTGAATGCCCTACTTACCTCAAGAAACAAAAGAGGAGCCTAGCTATTTCTTGGACTGATGAGGATTCTGAAAGTGATCTTGAAGAAGAATCTGCTAAACATGTGATTGCTTTGACTGAGAGATATAACTCTAATGAAGACTCTAGTGATGATGAATTAACCTTTGAAGAACTTGTAGCTTCCTACAAAGAGTTTTATCTCAGAAGTGAGAAAGTATGCCATCAAGGAGAAAAGCATAAGAAACTTATAATCAGACTGAAGGATGAAAAGGAAGAGCATCTTAAAACTATCTCTGAATTGAATGATGAAGTTACACTGCTGAATTCCCAACTTGATCAAATGTACACGTCTATTAGAATGCTGAACAGTGGAACTGAACTTTTGATGAAATCCTTCAGGTTGGAAAAAGGGCAGGAGACATGACTGGGATAGGGTTTGATGGAGAAAAGAAACCATCTTCAGACTGTAGTCCCTCTTCACACCACAATCCTTCTATGCCTAAGTGAAATATGTCACATTAAATGTGTCAACATCATGGAAGAGGATAACCCAACCACCCAAGAGGAAGATTCCAGAGATGTAGATGTCATTACTGTGAACGCTTTGGTCATATAAATTTATTCTACTTTAGGCTGCATGGATATCCTAAACCTATTCCTCAACCTAAATCATAACATTTCTTGTAATAGTAAGCAATGGGTTCCTAAAGCTACAGCTACCAGCTTGATAGCTCATATGTCTCTCAGAGTCTCATCTAAGGAAGATTGGTATTTTGACAGTGGGTACTCTAGACACGTGACAGGAATTAAAACTCTCTTAGTAGAAATCAAATCCAATTCTACTAGCTATGTGACTTTTGGTGATGGAGCCAAGGGTGGAATCAAGGGGGTTGGAAAATTGAACTTCTCAGGAGTTTCTAACCTTGATAATGTGTTACTGGTTAAAGGATTGACTGCCAACTTGATTAGCATCAGTCAACTGTGTGATCAAGGATTCAATTTCAACTTCACTAAATCTGAATGCTTGGTTACAAATGAAAAGAGTGAAGTGATTAGGGAGTCAGATCTAAGGACAACTTCTATCTATGGGTTACTCAAGATTCTAAATGTGCTTTAGCCAAAGAAGATGAAGTGAAACTGTGGCACCAAAAACTTGGTCATTTGCATCTGAAAGGGATGAAGAGGATCATCTCTATGGAAGCTGCCAGCGGAATTCCTAAGCTAAAGATTGAAGAAGGAAAGGTTTGTGGTGAATGCCAAATTGGAAAACAGACTAGGATGTCACACCAGAAGATTAAACATCTCACTACATCAAAAGTGTTGGAACTCCTTCACATGGACTTGATGGGACCTATGCAGGTGGAGAGTCTTGGTGGAAAGAAATATGCCTATATGGTGGTGGATGATTTTTCCAGATATACTTGGGTGGATTTTATAAGAGAAAAATCTGAAGTGTTTGATGTGTTCCAACATCTCTATTAAATAATTCAAAAAGAAAAGGAGGGCAATGTTGTTAGAATTAGAAGTGATCATGGGAAGGAGTTTGAGAATAAAAAATTAGATAAATTTTTCTCATCTGAAGGGATTAGCCATGAATTCTTTTCTCCCATTACTCCATAGCAAAATGGAGTTGTGGAACGAAAGAATAGAACTATCCAGGAATCTGCTAGAGCTATGATCCATGCAAAGAAACTGCCTTACCACTTCTGGGCTGAAGCTATGAACACTGCCTACTATGTTCATAATAGAGTGACCTTAAGAACAAGAACCATGACCATATTGTATGAGATATGGAAGGGAAGAAAGCATATTGTCAAATACTTCCATGTGTTTGGAAGCAAATGTTACATATTGGTAGATCGTGACTAGAGAAGAAAGATGGATCCAAAAAGTGATGAAGGAATATTTTTGGGCTATTCTACTAACAGAAGAGCCTATAGAGTATTCAACTCCATAACTAAAACTACGATGGAGTCCATCAATGTTGTTGTTGATAATGTGCATAAGGAGACTAATCTCCTAGAAGATGTTGGAACATACCTTGATACCTCAGCTGAGTCTGCAGATAAAGACACTGAACCCAATCCTACTAATACAGAACCTGAACTAATAAACAAGGGACCATCTACCAGAATTCAGAAATACCATCCTATGGATTTTATCATAGGTGATTTAAATAAGGGGGTTACTACTAGATCCAGAGAAGTCATAACAAGCTCTTGTTTTGTGTCTAAAATTGAACCAAAAAATGTCAAAGGAGCATTAACTGATGAATTATGGATCAATGCCATGCAAGAAGAGCTAGGGAAATTCAAGAGAAATGAAGTACATGATCTTGTTCCAAGGCCTGAAGGAACAAATGTGATTGGAACAAAATGGGTTTACAAGAATAAGTCTGATGAAAAAGGAGTGGTCACTAGAAATAAAGCCAGACTGATTACTCAGGGATACACTCAGATTGAAGGGGTTGACTTTGATGAAACTTGTGCTCCTGTAGCTCGCCTTGAATCTATCAGATTACTTTTGGGAGTTGCCTGCATTCTGAGATTCAAGCTGCTTCAGATGGATGTTAAGAGTGCCTTCTTAAATGGATACCTAAATGAGGAGGTCTATATGGAGAAACCTAAGGGATTCATTGATCCAACTTTTCCCAATCATGTTTATAAGTTGAAGAAAGCTCTATATGGATTGAAGCAAGCTCCTAGAGCTTGGTATGAGAGACTAATATAATTTCTTGTTGATAATGAACACATAAAAGGTGGCATAGATAAGACATTGTTTATCAAGGAAGAAGGAGGAAATCTCATGATTGCTCAAATCTATGTTGATGATATTGTGTTTGGTGGGATGTCTGATGAGATGGTTCAACATTTTGTCCAGCAAATGCAATCAAAATTTGAATGAGCCTTGTTAGTGAATTAACCTATTTTCTTGGGTTGCAAGTCAAATAGATGGAAGATTATATATTCTTATCTCAAAGTAAATATGCCAAGAACATAGTTAAGAAGTTTGGGATGGATAATTCCAGTCACAAGAGAACACCTACACCTACCCATCTTAAGTTGTCTAAAGATGAAAAGGGTGTTAATATGGATCAAAGTCTCTATAGAAGTATGATAGGGAGCTTGTTATATCTTATAGCAAGCAGGCCTGACATTGTTTTTGCTGTAGGTGTATGTGTTATATATCAAGCTGAACCCAAAGTGAGTCATATCAATCAAGTAAAGAGGATTCAGAAGTATGTAAATGGAATAAGTGAGTATGGTATGTTATACACTCATGGATCTGGCTATGTGTTTTCTGGATATTGTGATGTTGATTGGGCTGGAAATGCTGACGATAGGAAAAACACATCAGGAGGTTGCTTCTTTTTGGGGAACAATCTTATATCATGGTTCAGCAAGATGCAAAATTGTGTCTCTCTATCTACTGCTGAAGTTGAGTATATAGCAGCTGGGAGTAGCTGTTCTGAACTAGTTTTGATGAAACAAATGCTGACTGAATATAATGTCACACAAGATGTCATGACATTATATTGTGACAACTTAAATGCTATAAACATCTCCAAAAATCCTATTCAACACAGTAGGACCAAGCATATTGATATTCTTCATCACTTTATAAGGGAGCTTGTTGAAGACAAGGTCATTGCCTTAGAACATGTTGCTACAGTGAAGCAGCTAGCTGACATCTTCATTAGGGCATTGGATGCTTGTCAATTTGAAATTTTAAGAGGGAAATTAGGGGTTTGTATTTATGAGGATTTTTAGCAATTATTGCTGAGTGGAAATATCATTCAAGAGGTTTGGTATTTTCCAAAAATAAAGATGTCTCGACATCACTTATTACTTCAAAACACATTAAAATTCATTTCCACACGCTAACCTAACCACACTTTTCCCTCCAAATGCTTGTTCATCTCCCATACCTTCACAGAACCTCTGCTTGAACCCCATTATCTCACTCACAAAAATTTCAAGGTGTCTCAAAAACATGGTTCTACTTCGTCCAAATCCGTTAGGTCAGAATCTAAGACAAAGTCTTAACTTGTGAGCATCCCATTCGATGACGTGCTTGACAGCTTTGGGTCTGAGGAAGAGAATTGGTGGTGCTTGGCTTTGGTTTTCTTTGGATTATGGTTGTTTTCTTTTGTTGATTCAAAATTTGTTTTCATTTAGCAGTTAATGTGTTTTGACTTGTATCATTTGGGTTCCTTCTGCACTCATAACATTATTGGTTCTGTATAATTGTTTTTTTGTTAATGTGTTTCCCTTAGTATGTTTATTTTAATTATGGATAAAAAGGGGGAGAAGTAGCATGAGGTGTTTATGAGGAGCTATTGTTGTTTTTGCTGTTTAGGGGGAGTTTAGTTTTGGCTTACACTTTGGTTTGAGGGGGAGGAAGCATTTTTTCTGTGTTCGGTTTCTGCTGTTATGCTCTCTGATATGTTCTAGGAGCTCTTGTGATCAATTTGATGTTTTAGCCAAAATTTTCCAAAGGGGGAGTTTGTTAGTTCTATGATTGGCAACAATTTGGGTAAAACTTGGTGTTATCACAAGATGTTCTATAGAATGTCTTGACATATGATCTTAGTATTCTGCAGGTGGTTATTCTTAATGTTGCAGGGTTTTAGTTCATGAAGTCAAGTGTGATGTCCTGAAATTTTTGAACTGAACATTCAGTGAGAATGTTATGTTTTATTTGTTGCGTTTTTGTGCAACCTTGTGTGCTTTTTTGGTAAGAGTTTTTTCTGGTGCAAATTAACGTGGAGATCTTCTTTAAACAAAAAATCTTTTGCAAGTTAATTTGTGGAGTACTGTGGAATATTTTGTTATATTTTCTTGTAAAAAATCTTAAGAAGATTTGAAGGTTGATCTAATTTGATTTGATCAAATCTGATTTGGTTTTATTTCTATGATGTTAATTATGAAAAGATTTGATTTGATTTTATCAAATCAGAGGTAGTTTTTGCTATATCCCAAACCCGTTCAAAGTGTTACTATATAAAGTCTTTACAATCCTATTTTGAAGATTAGAGAAGTTAGGGTTGTGAGTGTGCATTGCTTAAGGAATAAGATTTCTACCTTCTTGTGTTATTCTTAATTGTGAGCCATTCACTCATCACCTTGATGTGTGAATTGGACTGAGTCTTTGAGTTGTAATTTGTCCACTCTAATATTTTAAGCACGAGTGCATTGTTCTTGATTGAAGCTTTTAAGAAAGATCAAGTATTATCTTTGAAGGGTGTCTTCTACGTTTTAATAATCTGTTTTTATCACTACTATGATTGAGGGAGAGTGAGAGGTGCCTTTTATCTAAGAGTGTCTTAGGTAAAAAATTGCAAGGGTAGAGATTAGGTGTGAAGATTGTAAACTAGAGAGAGTTTGCTGAGAACCTTCAAACTAATTCTATTTAGTGAATTTCCTTCCTAGCTTGGTAGCCCTCAGACGTAGGTGTGCTTGCACGGAACTGGATTAACAATTGCTTGTGTCTCTTTACAACTGTTAACTGATTTTTATCTTGTTCATATATTAGTAATTGTTCAGAAATTAGTGTTGTGACACTCTGTCGACATCTCATATCTAATACAAGAATTTCAGTTTTCCTTAGATCAAAACCTTTGTCTTTCAAATCATCAAAATCAACAAAGTTTTCATTGATAACGAACAAAATATTTTCATCTAAGGTTGTTGAAGATAATTTTGAAGTAAATAAAAGACTTTGAAACTAGGCTTGAATACACAAAGAGTTGTAAATGAGATGTTGAAACTAGGAATAATGTATAAATAAAGTGGAGAATAGAAAATGAAACATTTTTAGAAGCTCAAACGCCTCCTTTAAATTCCAAAAGATACATTACACCTTTTAATATGAATGATCATTATAAATCACATCATTCTTTTAGAATCCATTTCACAAAATGGTGTTGATGTTGTTGTTTTTGTTGTATTGAGAAGTTTGTAAAAGTTCTCTATGATGATTTGCAAGTATAGAAAAATATTTTTTTAATAGAAGTTGGATGCATTAAATGGTTGGACCTGATATCTCCTAGAAATTGTATGTGTTCAATATTTGGACTATATAACTTCTTACACCAAAGTTCTAGTTTTTGTTTTATTATTGTTTTCCAATATTCTGTGTAAATAATATAATTTTTATAAAAAACGAATTGTCACCTCGGTTTGATAAAAATCGAGGGGATAACTTAGACTGATACTTTTGGATATTGATCACCGTTCATACACAAATCTTTGTCATTCATTTCATGATTATCAATGCTCAAGACACTACCATTAGTGATCTGCATGAAACATAAAAAATTTCCATTATAAAGACCTCTAATATGTATAATTGATAAAGAAACATCATGAAGCGCTTGAAACTATCTAAATCTTCCACTTTAACTTTTTTCCATTAGGAGTTCTCTATGATGGATTGCAAGTGCAAAACATTATCTGGGTTTAAGGTTTGTAATTTTAGATATTCATTTAAGCAGAAAATTATTTATTTTTATATCCTTTTCATCTAACCTTTTTTTCCGTTTTATATCAGAGATAAGTACTTGTAAGGTGAAGCATTTGACCATGTCCAAATATCAAGGAGTCGAAGACCCAACATCTTCAGGGACAAATTAATTTTTATTTTATTATTTTATGTACACAATGTAATATTCTGGGTAAACATCGTAGTTTGTAAATAAATTATTCTTATTTATTTTTTGTGTAAACAATGTAAAGAATTTCAACTAAAAAACATAATCTATCTCACCCCGCGATTTTATTGTAAACCGAGATATATGAAGCACTAGTTTTGTAAATGATAAAAATGTAGATGCTGAGGTTCAAACTCATGTGCAAATTAATTTACCCCTCAGTTTTTAAATAAACCATGTGATAAAACTTTACTTTTCATGACGTCGTTCGTTACCTCGCTACTGCAGCCGAGGTAAAATGCATTTTGTGTCCAACGTTAAACGCATTTTTTGTAGTAGTGATAGGACCAACCATGCAAAATTGTAGTTCTACGATAAATGTTTCAACCACAGATGGCCAATTGTGGCATTAGCTAGCCCGATACTCGACTTCTATGCTAACCAGGTAATATCAGTTCATTTTGTGCTCTTCTATGTAATCAGATTTCCACCCATTATTATGCAAAAACCAGAAGTAGACCTCCTAGAACTCACATGTTTTACCTAATTAGAATTTGTATACTTAACATGTAAGTGTGACTTATATTACTAAAAACAAGCCCCTTACAAAGTGATCTTTACACATACTTAAGAAATCGAAGAATTGCAATCTAACGACTATAACAAGAATTAAGGAATTGACTTAGTTTTCACTGACTAGAAAATATATGTTTGGTCTTGCCATGATAAGATAACTTCATTTTCATATTAGTCATTAGTATCTACTTGGATCAATATAGACTTCCCCTTGATCAAGAATGAGCTTAAAATTAGGATTCCTTTGGTGTTGACTTGTTTATAATATATATATATATAGAATGTATCCTCTTAAATATTAAGAGCATACACCCTCTGAGAAATTATAGAACCCGACTTCAATTGTGCTACCTCAGCCCCAAGAAAGTAATATAGAGGACCCAAGTTCTTAGCCTGGAAATTCTAACAAGTTTGTTTCAATACCTTAATACCATTTTAATCATTAATTGTAATCACAATGACATTAACATAAACTACTAGGTATATTTACTAGATGACGAGTATTTGAGAAAAACGAAGTGATCATATCAGGTTAAGGATAAAGATACTAAATTGTCCTGACATACTTGAGGTGATTGTTTCATACCATAAAGACTTATGCAATTTTCATATCAGACTATGCACCCCCCCCCTGAGCAACAAATCCATGAGGTCTCTCCACTACTACAAATGATACTTTTTATGATGAAGGTTTCACCTTAAACATGCCAAAAACCGAGCTTATAAGTCCTGGGAGGAACATGTTTGATTTTTTAAAACAACGTTTTCCCTCGGTTTTATATAAAACCAAGGTAATACATTAATAAGTGAGCACCAAATCTTCTAACAAAAATAGTATAGAACCTGTTTTTTAAAAACCAAGGTAACATAATTGTCGTAGTCGGTTCTTGTGGTGTGACCACTACAGCTCCTGGTGCTACTTTCTAATTTCTATATTTATCCTACGAAGCTTAAAAGAAAGGGGAAGATATCTTAAACTAACCTTGCACACAAGTGTTTTCCCTACAAATGCGGAGAGATCTGTAATCGGGGGTTGGTTATACAAAGGGAAGCTATTAATACCCAAAGTATCTATATTAATCTATAGGAACCTTCATTTACATCTGTTTTTACTGTTTCAATAGCTTTCTTGAGTCTATTTGCTGTCAGATGGAGAAAGTTTCTCCTTTGGAAGATTGAGGAAATGTTTTTGTTCTTTTAGGATTTTCTATTGTTTTTGGAAAGGTATCTGGACTTAGAGTTTCTTATTAGTGCGCTCACTAAGATTTCACAATCTTATGCCTACGTATTCTCAAAATAGGAAACTGAGAAATCAGAGCATTCGTAGTACCTCCTATTCTATGAGAGGAAAAATGTTTGGTGTCTTGTTCAAAGCCCAAGGTTGAAGCTAAACGTGTTTGTGTCTTGTTCAAAGCCCAAGATTGAAGCTAAAAGAGTTTTTGAGAGAGAATTTGCCATCTCTAAAGGGAGATATCTCACCTATTCAACACAATCATTTATGGATTGGTTATAAGGGAAGTTTCTTTAACTGGGATGTGTGGAATCCAGCAATGCTACATCTTTCTTTATAAGAGAATTGAAATGTCATGAAGGAAGAAGCTTTATCTTAGTGTAAAGCAATGTCACCTGTTCCTTTATGAATCTTTGCATGCTAAGAGAGGGACATTGGCTTGGATGTGTTCCAGAGGCTTTCCACTTACATCACTTATATGAAAGAAAACTTTGGCCATGATAAAGGAGGGACTCCATCTTGGATTTTGAATCAACAAGTGTGCCACTTACATCAATTATCTAGGAAAAAGTTTAATTGTTTGTATTGAAATGTGATGTATAGAGAAAATATCCTCCTACAGAGAGGACTCAAAGCCTCATCTATGGGTATGTTGAATTATGTGCCTTGATCAAAGCCCCAAGTTAAAGCTAAAAAAAGGGGATTTAAAACTGACTCAACTAGTGGAGTATTGTATTTGTCTTGTACAAAGCCCAAAATTGAGGCTGATTGGGGAAAATCCTTATATGAATACTAAGGGAAGTCTAAGGGAATTTAAATGGAGACTGACTCTTGATGAGGAAAATTAAATCCAAGAGCAGGATCCAACTGCTCTGAGGAATCAAAAGAGAAACTGACTCCTGCTGGAAATTAGAGGAGAGTTGGATTTATTGAACTGACATAAAGGCTTTAATTCTTTTGGTGATATGTTGATTGTAACCCGACCCTTACTGGGGATTTAAGTTGGAAGTCAAGCCTTGTTGAGGAATAGAGGAGACTCAAAGGATGTGTCTGAATGTTTTACAGGTTTTGACTCTCCTGGGAATTGGTGTAGGGATGACTAGGGTCTATCTTGTGCTTTTAGGAAGCCTGAGGGTCTTTTTTTGAAGCCCAAGAGGATGCTAGGGATGCTTCTAGAAAACCTGTGGGTCCTTGTACTAAGCCCAAGAGGAGGCTGGGGAATTTAAACTGTTCAAGTCTTAAGAAGACTTCAAGAAATGTTTCACCAGGAAATAATCATTTCTTTGTTGAAGTGTTCCAAGATTAAAGAGGTTAAAGAAGAGGTTTCACTGGGAAATAATACTCTCTTTATTGAAGTTTTTCAAGGTTGAACCAATTGAACAAAGCCCTAAAGGGGGCTGAATGTATTGGGAATAAGAATTCATGTATGTATGGGGGAACTAGTTGTTTGAACTAAGTTATATTGATTAACAAAGATCCTATTGTTTGAACTAGTGTAAACTAAGGTTGATTCAAATGCTAAAAGAAACTTAACAAGATATGTACCAACATATATACCGAGATATGAACAAGCATATAAACAATTATGAATTGAATTAAAAAGGGTGGTGGGTCATATACTTTGGATAGAGGCCCAAATGTACTGTGATTGATTATATGCTTTCTTCAAGACTGGGTTAGGGTTTTGAAAAATTGAAGAAAGTTTTGACTTTGAAGATGACTTAATGTTTAAGTAAACAAAGGTGTTGGGTCTTACACTCTAGATAGAGGCACATGAGTATTACTTGTATCATGTACAAAGCTCAGGATGAATGAGGCAAAAACATTTTTGATCTCACTTGATCAGAAAGGAATCAGTAGCCTACTAAGCATCCTGAGCTCCTGTGTTCATTAGCGTGGTGGAGGAGGAGAGGGTGTACCTGCAAGGTAATATAATGCTTAAGTGAGTAATGGAGTTTAGAAAGAGCAAGTACATAGAGAATAGGTGTGGAGAATAAGATACCTAACCCTCTAGTGAAAGAGGGTATTTATAATAAGCCCCCAGCGCAGGGCCAATGGTTACATTGCATTGGGACGAATTGCCAAGCTCAACACAAGTAACTACAAGGGCTTATGTGGCGTAGGGAAAACCAGCATGTAGTATTCGCCTTGGATTAGCTTCCCCATGGTCTTCAGAAGGTGGGTTGACCAAATCTTTTGGAATTGTGTAGTTTCCTAATGACATGTCCCCACGTGGGGCACATGGAACCCATGGAGAAAACGCGTAAGCTCTCCCTATGCAATACAATGATCTACCCGACTGAGGTGCCTTATTGAGGTATGTGCCTGATAGGGGAGGATTGGGCCTTGTTGGGCCTCTCCATCGTGGTATTGGGTTGGGCTTGGCTGACTAAGGGGCAGGTCTCGGCCCAGTCTATAACAGGAGCCCTCTAAGTCATTTCTCGTAAGTGGAGGAGTAATGACTTAACAACGAGTCAAGGTGTCGAGGACCAGTTCAGAAGATGGTGGCTTGCCCGATATATAGAGTTGAGGTTCGTGTGCACAGCTAGGAGCGGCGGATGCTCGACGAGACAGTATGTAGAGGAGGTGGAAAGCAAACAGATGTTCTTGATCTCTGAGCATGAGGGGAAGACGAGTGGGTGTGAAGCGTCTGGTGACACCACGTGTCAAGGCAATTAATGCCTAGGGCAGCTAGGGATAGGGGAACTCAAGTTTCTAGGGACGCCTCGAGTCTCGTTCTAGGTTTATAAATAGGGGATAACCCGTTTCAGTGTCACGCTTCCCTTCCTTCGTTCAAGAAGTTCTCTCTTATCTTTTCACGCTCTTCCTCTCTTTTCTCCAAGACGTGTGTCATCTGTCGCTATCTTGTCCTCCCAGAACCGCCATACCAAGTAAGTCACAACCACTTTACTCTTATTTTTTCCATTTTCTGATGGTTTCTTCGGTGAACTTTATGAAGGAGGGACTCCCCTTTACTTTTCTCTGAATCCTTGGTAAAGATGAATACTCAATAATTTTTAAGAAGATTGGTGAGGTATGAAAATGCATCCATATTGTTGCACCCCAAATTTTGACCTCTTAGATTCTCATTATCATTTTAGGAGCATACTCATGAAATTTCTAACCTTAACCCAGTGCAAGACTGTCCTTGTCAAATTGTAGATGAATCAGGGTTTCGTGCAGTCCAAATCAAAGTTTCAGGGTTTGTGATTAGTCAATGTTTTGGGCTCGTCCAAATAGGAAACAAGGTCAAAGGTATCATATAATGTCAATCAAGAAGCCAATGTGAGGTTGTTACCTCAGAATTCAGAGCAGTACATTTCAAAGCACCCGATTAGGGTTTTGGACCAGTAAAGTCAACCGTAGTTTGACTTTGATGTTGGAAGATGTTTAAATGGTGGAATTGTGATTCATGAAGTTCATATATCCTAATAAAGTTCATCCAAGCAGTTTCAAGGTCTCAGGAGGCCCAGAATGTCAACAGGCGACTCGGTAATCACCGATCGGTCGTACGGTTGACCGAAAAGTCAACTCTCCAAATTTTATGAATTGGACTTAAAGTTGTGAAACAAAGTTGTTCCTTATGTCATATTGGACTTTTATATCAATTTTCATGACCATTGGATCAAGAATGAAGGAGTAATTGAAAAATCGAGAAATTAGGGTTTTGAAAAGGGCTAAACAATAACTCCTTAACCACAAATCCAATTGAGTTGGTTCAAAGCTCATTTGGAAGCTCTTGACAAGTCCTAAAAAAGTCCCTAATTGGTACATGATCAGAAAATGCATAGATTTGGAGTTATGATCAAATTCATTTCAAGAGGGGAAAAAGACAGGAAAATTTCATTTTTAAGCTAATTTTTTAGCAACTTTGGAGGGCTTTTTGGCCAAGTTCCTTTGGGAAATTGAAACTCATGAAAGCATGAATGTTTTAGAGCTATGTGAGGGCTTTCTAAAAAGTACTAGCACATCTCAAAATGATTTGTGAGCTGAAAGTTATGGTCATGGCAAGTTGGTGGTTTTTCACTTTAGTCCGACATTGTCCAAGTTTCAAAATGCATTCTTTCATCAAAGTTGGCCAATCTCAGCTTATGAAACTTGTTATATCTGATATGTAGAATGTTTGTAGCATGAAAGAACCAAGGAAATGCAGAAGTTTGAGGATTTAGCCAAATTGCAAGTGGCTTGCAAGT
This sequence comes from Lathyrus sativus, assembly GCA_963859935.3. Lineage (NCBI taxonomy): Eukaryota > Viridiplantae > Streptophyta > Magnoliopsida > Fabales > Fabaceae > Lathyrus > Lathyrus sativus. The sequence continues at coordinate 122,820,727 of OZ012740.1, read as the reverse complement.
TGCTTTGCAACTTGCATTTTTAAAACATTAAAACAAGCATGATGTGGAAAGTGATTCTGAACCAGCCTCACTCCTACACTTCTAGCCTGCTATCAACCTCTGAAAATCATCATTTTGCTTGACCTTTGAGGCTTAGATCTTCAGCCAAGAGAAAACCCTCCAAGGGAGGTTTCTTCCAAAAATATCCAAACTTTTCTTCAAGGTGAAGAAAGCTTCAAACCAGCCCCTCACTCTCACTTGCCTATAAAAGGAGGCCTTCCTCACTTCATTTCCATCATCAAAAACATTCTAAAAACCAGAAAAAACCTCTGCCCTTGCTCTTGCACTCAAAATCACAAAATCACCAAATCTCACTTTTCACTAAAAGCTCAAAAAATCTGTCTTGGCACAAGGGCTGCCAAAATCATTTCTCTACATTCCAACACCCCCAACAACCATCCACACACTCTACAAATATGGTATAGAAGGTGTCTAGACCATTAAACCACCTAAAAACTTCACCAATCAAAAAGTCAACTCTTACACCAAGATACTTTGACCAAAAGCTACAAATTCCACCAAATCTTATTCTAAGCACTTGCCTGGTGTTTTAATCATCCTAACACCTCTTATATATTGTTTCTCAACTGTCCAAAGTGTTAGAATTCATTGGTAAGACCTATTTCTCCAACTGTCCTTGTGTTTGCATATTACTTCAAAGAGAAGAAAACTTCAAAAAGCAAGAAAGTGATTAAAGATCTCTGGGTTTCTCAGCTTATTTTGCTTCTTCAAATCTGTCTACAAGAGGTATGCATCATTGAATTTCATCTCATACATCCCATTGCCCTGATTTTGCATAATTTGAAGTTATAATCTTGAAAAGTGTTCATTTCTGTCAATTTGCTACTCATGTTTGTAAACTTAATGCTCACAAGTTTCAAACTGTTTTGTGATTCAAAATTGCTCTGTCATGTATTTTAGAATTGCTAGTTAATGTGGTTGTCCAAATAAACTAGGAGGTATGAGTTGGTTGAATTTTAGTAGGTGTAAAACATTAAAGAAAGATTCATAGTGTGTGGCTGTGTGAAACCATGATCTGCTTGCTATGTAACTTTGTGGTCCAAGTTTGTTTCAAGACTGTGTAAACCCTTTTTGCTGTCAAGTTCCATGTGTGCCTTAAAAATTCATACATATGTCATAGCTTGCTACATTTTATGATGGCATTGTAGTGCCATCTGCTTTGGTTTTGATTTAGCCACATCTCAAACTGTTTCTCATTATAAAAGGTTTGCTGTTAAAACTTTCCATATGTTAACTAACAGCAGTTCCAATTTGTGCATCTCCATCTAACCTCTGCACTTTTCTTATGTTCATAATCTTTTGCATCTGAATTGATAAAACTGATGACTACCAACTCCTTGCTTCTAACATCATGAGAATATAGGATCACCATTTCATTTAGTTGCTTTTAGCAGTCACTTAGTGGTTTTTGGTGAAATTGAGCCTATCCTTTTTAACCTAGCCATAAGGAGTACATCTCAATTTGGTGCAGGCTACTGCTAAAATTTAAACTCAATAGTCTTTGGTTGATAAATCTCCCAAAAATACATGTTTTCAAAACTGCCAACTCAGTCTGATTTGCTTTGATTTGTTCATTGTTCATGTGGGCATACTATGATTATCATTTAGAATTGAACAAAACCAAGAGGCAATTTGCTGTTAGGAGGCCATCAAAACCAGGATGTGTGTGTGTGCTGTTACTGTGGTGAGAGTAGGCTGTTGAAGCTCTTAGGGCATTTTGATGGTTTAGAGTTAAATCCTTTAGTGAACATGAGATAGTTTGTGGCCTGCTGTTGGTTGACAAGATTGTTTGTATCAGTGGTTCAAAACATGTGAGGAGACTGGCCTGATGTGTGAATCAGCAAAACTCATTTTGAGTTGTTGGAGAGTAGCTGGCTGTGTCAAGAATTAGTAATGTCCATAACTGCCCTTCCATTTGTCTGCATCAGTGTGCCATATTATTGATAGTAGTTTTGTTTCATGCAAAATATTTGGGACAGGGGTACACCTTGGTTGAATGATTTTGCTGCATGTTGCTTTTCTTTGAAATTTAACAAATCCTGTCATCATCATGTTTCACACACACACAATATCACATTTTACACCAAAATCCCGTTTTTATGTTTTGGAATCATTTGAGTTTTAAGGACATCATCCTCATCATACTTTAGACATAAGAAAACCATTCCAAATCATCATATGTTGCCTTAATTTGCTCATTGTAACATTGCTGTCAAAAAGATCAAAACATATTGAAAAATCATTTTGAGCATAGGCTGTGGAAAGTTGGTTTTCACTACTTGGACATGTTTGATTTCATATTTGAAAGATGTATGAATGCTTACTTTTGCCTCTTTGTGCATAAAGGTTGATTTACACATTTTTCATGTATGCATCAAAATTTCATTAAGCATCTCATACGTCATTTTTCCAAATAAGCTTGTTCACATCAAAACCACTTTTCTAACACTTCACATTGATCATTTGGAAGGTGTTTACATGATTTCCTTGAATCAAAACAGACTGTCATGAGTTATTCACTTCAATATGCATCTTTACCAAAACAAGGCACTTGACATGAAACTTTCATAATCTGTTTGTATCAAGCTTGCTTGAGGTGTTAGAATCATTCTATATTATTTATGTGAGGTGTGTGTGCATTTAGTTTGGATTAAAAGTGTTTGAATTGTGTCATTCATTGCAAGATGCATCACATAACATCAAAGTACAGCTGCTATCGAATTTTTCAAAAGAAAAGGAATTTCATAAAAGTAACCACACCCTCATGATCCTCATGTTTTTCTAGGCCAGTTGCATATAAAGTTTGTCTCATTTGGATAAGAAACGGGAAAGTTACAATCGAAAACGTAAATCATTTTGAGTGTGTTTGTTTTTGCCCAGAAATTCAAGTGAACTACCCTTATTAATTAAAGGGGTGGCATCAATCAATGGATGTATAGCCATCCCAGTGGTAAGCCTCTTATGCCAAACACGCCTTTCAACCCATGATCCTGAGTTCGACCCCTGAGGAGGGCAACTCTTTTGGCATTTTTTTTCATTTTTCACCAAAACTTTGAAAAATCGTATCTCTCTCATTTTTCTGCCCGTTCTTTTTTCATTTTGTTCATATTTTCATATAATTTCATGACATGTATTTTATTTTCACGTTTGCCTATTTTATCACCTCTTTTGACTGGGTGCAAATTAAGTGCGTTTCACGTCCGTTTACGCATTTGCAGATGAATTTTTATGTGGTTCCACTTGGATTTGTTTGTACTCATGTCCATACATGTTAGTTAACATGCTAGGATTTTCATTTTGAGTTATAACTATGTTTATTTCGTCCCACCTGTTGATTGTATTTGAATGCAATCTGTCGTTACAGTTCTCGTTATTTTCATCTGTGTTGATTATTATCAATGTGCTTTCATCCTTATCATTTCACATGTTTGTTCAATTGGTTGTTACCATGTTGTTACCTTTCCCTTTTATTTTTCTTTCCCCAAGTGATGAGGCTTGTCAGCTCTCATCCAGTTGTTTCCTCAGTCACCCTCCAAAGGAAGGTCTGCCCACTTGACCCTCATGTCAAGAATAATTCATTCACCCTCCCTTGACTTTGTTAAGTCACTTTAACCCCAGCTTAGAAGCCATTAGACTTTGCTAGAGTCTAAGAATCCCACCTGTACTAGGCGTGTTCTTCAACTAGAACCCTAGGAAAGAGTTCGTCAACTCTGTGTAAGAATCATTGTCATGATCTCTTACTTTCCCCTTTGGAATAATACAACTTAGATTAGGGAGTTTTGTCAAACTCCACACAAACATTGTCATGTTTATTCCCTTTTGAACCTTGATCATAATCAAGCGTTCTTTATCCCTTGTGAGGTGAACTACGATTGCTCTGATTCTATCCTAGTTAGGATACGTAGGCAGAAGATGCGACGTCTTTGGGAGAAAACTTAGTGTATATAACTTTAGGTTTCAACTCATATCTTTTCCCAATCCACATTACATTTTCACAAACTTAGCAAGCAATCAAACAAAAGGTTCCTGTAGAGTACTACAGATATTTAGGGTGCTAACACCTTCCCTAGGTATATCCAACCCCCGATCTCCGAAGCTCTTAAGCATTGTCGTTACATCGCGAAAAAGGTTTTTCTCTCTTCAAACCTTTCCTTTGGATAAAATAAAATCCGATTGTAAAAGAAATAAGATTCAACTTAATTTAATAGCTTGATATCCAATTTTCACTGCAACAGAAATGGCGACTTCACAGGGGACAGTTTTATTGCTTTGAGGGTTTAGCCTATCTTGTTTGAATACTTGCTTATTTGTGAATACTTGTAAATATGTGCATATGTGCTCTGTTGGTTCTTGGGAATTTTGAATGGTGAGACGACACTATACCCGTGTTTGAGCGTACTTATGATAGGATGGCGGTATATTCAAGGAGACTTAAAGGGAGTTGATTCCCGACCAAGTTGACCAAGACGACACTATACCCGTGATACTGAGGACCTTTAGATTACCTTTTCCCCCACTATGGTTTTATTAGGATGTAGTGCAATGACTATAAGGAAGTAATTCCAATGTAGTTGATACGCGATACTACACTTGGACGAGACTCTCTTGAGAATATTATCGACCACCAAGTATTTGGGAAATTGATAATATCCGAAAGATGGGTCAAGGACTCTGGGAACTCTTTTAGAACCTTGTTCTGCAGTTGTGGAAACCTTAGTACATACCTTTGGGGTGGGTAGACCTTGACTCCTTACTCATATTCTCCAAACCAAAACCTTTATCTGTTTTTATCCATGTGTATATGTGAATCTGTGCTTACCTGTGTTTGTGCATTCATGCATTCATGAACATCATATCATAAAGGTTTCATGGAACTCAGATCTCTTGTTTGTAAACATTAGGATCATCATGGACAGTGGAAAAAAGAAAACCATGAAGTACACTTACAAAAGTCCTAATTTGGATGACATAGAAAGGTTGAGCACTTTGATAACAGATCTAGAAGGATTCAAGAGAAGGTATGGGAACTTATTGTCATTGTTGAGGGTAAAAAGGAAGATGGATCTGGGACTTCTCTCCACACTCCTCCAGTTTTATGATCCACTCTATCATTGTTTCACTTTTCCTGATTATCAGCTGGTACCTACACTTGAGGAATATTCTTGCTTGATCGGTTTACCTATCCTTGAAGACTCTCCTTTTCCAATCTTGGAGAAGGACCCTAAGGAAGAAGAAATTGCTAAAGTTACGCGTTTAGGATTGGTGGATATTCAGAAAAATATGGTTACTAAGGGAGGAGTCTTTGGTTTGATTGCAGAGTTCTTGGTCGGAAAAGCACAATACTATGCTGATCATTTGAGTATGGATGCATTCGAAGCTATTCTTGCCTTTCTCGTTTATGGGATCTTCTTGTTTCCAAGCTTTGATAATTTTGTGGATCTCAACGCCATCAAGATTTTCTTGAAGAAAAACCTTGTGCCTACTTTACTAGCTGACGCATATTATTCTGTTCACTTGAGAAATCTGCATAAAGGAGGAATGATTGTCTGTTGTGTCCCGTTGTTATATAAGTGGTTTATTTCTCACTTACCTAAGGCTCATACTTTTTGGAAGGAGGGTTGGTGGTCTCAGAAGATTATGGCTCTTACTCACTTTGATATCAATTGGTATAGTCGTAGTTACGATGGAATAAGAATCATTGACAGTTGTGGAAGCTTTGGTAACGTACCTCTCCTGGGTGTAAGTGGAGGGATCAGTTATAACCCTGTTCTCGCCCGCCGTCAGCTTGGATATCCTTTGAAAGACAAACCAAACAGCGCTCATGTGGAGAATATTTTCTTTAAGGGAAGTTCATAATTGAAAGAAGAGATTCTAAAAGCTTGGGGACATGTACACAAGAAAGGAAAGGAAGACTTTGGAAAGCTTAATTGCGTCTTTCTCGAGCCTTATCTCCAATGGGTCCGAAAGAGAGCTATCCAGCTAAAGATGCTTATTCCTAGCAGAAACCCATGGCTTTAGAGGAGGAACACACTATGATCTTTATGTCTGAAGAGGAGAAGTTAAAGATTGCTTTGAGGAAATTACAACAAACTGAAGTAGCCTGGAAATACAAGTACCAAGTGGCCATGGAAGAGAATGAAGAACTCCGTAGACAACTACAGGTGAAGGATGAAGAAATGATTGCTTATAAGAAGAGGAAGACACAGGAAGGCTTACCTTCTTCCAGCTCTCAGCCAACTCCATGGAAGCTGGTCGTAGACAAACTCATTCTCGAGAAAACTCAGATGGAAGAAGAAATCAAGAAACTCAGAGCAAAAGAAGACTTTTATTTAGAATACTGTCAGCCTTAGGACTTTTGTAAAATGTACTAGATATTTTGTAATGCAATCTTGAAAATCAATGAAATGAAATGATGTTTTGATCTGAGTTCCATGAAACCTGTGCATTTGCATTTTCATTAATTAATCATTCAAGGAACTAAGGATTGTTTTGCAGATATTATAGGATGGATTCTGGAAAGAAAGAAGAGGTTGTGTTCCAAAGACCAAGATTGGAGAACTTGAAGAAACTGGTAAGTTTAGTAGAAAACCCCGAAGCATTCAGAGAGAAGTATGGGAATATGCTATCTTTGCTAGAAGTTCAAGTGTATAAAGAGATGTTATCTGCACTCGTGCAATTCTATGATTCAACCTATCATTGCTTCACATTTCCAGATTATCAGTTGCTACCAACTTTGGAAGAATATTCCGCCCTGATGGGAGTAGGCGTCACTCCTAGCCCATTTTCTGGAAGAGAGGGTACTCCTAATGAAAGAGCAGTTGCAGAGGCCGCATATTTGGAGGTGGACAAGGTACGATCTCATATGGGTGCTAAGGGAGGGTTGTATGGATTTCCAGCTATGTTCCTGTATGAAAAAGCTCAGAGCTATGCCTTGTTAAAGAATACTGAAGCATTTGAGGCCATCCTGGTTTTACTAATCTATGGACTGTTTCTGTTCCCGACTGCTCGTGATTTTATGGACGCAAATGCAATCAACCTTTTCTTGATCAAAAATCTTGTACCTACCTTGCTGGCTGACACTTACTTTACCATCCACCGTAGGAATCGTCATGGAGTTGGACGGATTGAGTGTTGCATCGTTCTCCTGCACAAGTGGTTTATTTCACACTTGCCAAAAATTCCAGCCATCTGGGATAAGCAAAATGGGTTGTCATGGACAGAAAAGCTGCTATTGCTCAAAAACTCAGATATTAAGTGGTATGACCCTATGTATGGAGGAATTGCCATGATCCAAAGTTGTGGAGATTTCCCGAATGTACCGCTTATCAGCGTCAATGGTTGCATCAACTATAATCCTATTCTGGCTCGTCGACAGTTGGGACACCCCATGGAAGATGGACCAGATCCAGACTTTTTGAGAATATTTTACTTGGAAGAAGGGAAGAATCCCGTTTACAGGGCTCGAATTGTGTATGCTTGGCGTTATGTCCACACGAGGGGAGTAACTGCCCTAGGTTACCACGACACTATTGTATCAGAATCTTACTTATCATGGGTAAGAGAAGCAGCATTGAAGATGTTCTACACTCGCTTTGAGCCTGACTCACCCAAACCTACTCTCGTAGAAGAATTGAAAACTGCTTTGGCAAAAGCTGAAAAAGAAGGAAAAACTTCGAGGGATAAGTATTTCAAGGCTATGCAAGAGAAGGAAGAACTTCAAGAATTGATCTGTCAAGGTGGAAAAAGAAGTCAGCCAGAAGACGAAGGGCCATCCAACCAGAAGATTTAGAATCCTTTTGTTTTCTGTTTCATTTCATCATGTATTTTGTATTAAAAACTTGTATTTCAGTTTCAGAATTGTTGTTGTAAAACTCTCAGTTGTTAATCTATGAAGACTTTGAATTTGCTTATTTCCCCATTGTTATAATTTTTGAAAATATTTCTTTGGATTCCTGAATGATTAATTTTGCATTGTTGAATTCTACATTCATAAGCATTGCGTGTGCATGTTCTTGTGTTGTGTCTCATCTCGCTGTCTTGTCTCCAGAGAGAGAGAGAAAGAATCACACTGAATCCTCAACACCGATACAACACCCGAGCCCAAGCTCGCCTAAGAATGGAAGGACAGAATTTGGATGTGGACAGAATTAATAATGAACTTGGAGAGCTACGAGGAGGTATGGGGCAGATCATGGAAGCCCTAAAAGTCATTCGTGTGAAATTGGACAATCAAGCCACTGTTGTTTCTGAGATCACTAGTATAGCTGCAGAGCCGATCCCAACGGCAGTCACTGTTGCAAATGTTCCACCTTATGGTTTGACACTTGGCTTTGTACCTCCACCAATAGTTAATCAACAAGCAGTTCCTTTGGGGCCAGAAATTTATCAGGCTATTCCTACTTACACTCAGCCTTCTGTTCAGGTTCAAGCGCGCCCTGTTTTTCATAATCCTCCACCAGTGTACGAAGGTCTTGATGGGTATGAAGAAGAAAGTGGACGACATGATAAGTTGAAAGAAAGTGTAGAGACTATCGGAAGAAAGGTCAGAGCAATGGAAGGAAATGACATCTTTGGTACTGATGCTAGATATATGTGCTTAGTATCCGGGTTAGTGATTCCACCCAAGTTTAAAGTTCCAAATTTCGATCAATATTCTGGTGCAACCTATCCTCGCACGCATCTAATCATGTATTATCGAAGAATGGCCGCGCACGTTGAAGACGACAAGTTAATGATCCACTGTTTCCAAGATAGTTTGAAAGGGGCTCCTGCCAAGTGGTATTTAAGTTTAGACCAATCGAGGATTCACAATTTCCAAGACCTGGCTGACGCTTTTATGAAGCACTATAAGTACAACATGGATATGGCCCCGGATAGAAGACAATTGCTAAGTATGTCACAAAAAAGTACATAATCGTTTAAAGAGTACGCGCAACGGTGGAGAGAGACAGCATCTCAGGTGGAACCTCCTCTGAATGAAAAAGAATTAACAGACTGGTTTGTTGACACAGTAAGACTAGAGTTTTATGAAAAGATGATCAGTAGTGTGTCTGCAAGTTTTTCTGATATCGTAGCCGTAGGAGTAAGAGTAGAGTTGGGAATGGAGAACGGGAAGGTAGCCAGCAGCACCAACAGTTCCACTAACAGCAATGTCAAGAAGGTTAGTAGTGGTTTTCACAAAAAGAGAGAAGGTGAGGCAAATGCAATAATGGGAAGAAGGAATCGTATTTTGACACCACCGTATCAGCATTACCAGCAGCCTCAACAAGGTTTTTTCCAGCAAGTTCAACCAAATTATGCTCAGCAAAATCAGCAACAGCGACCAATATATCCGATACAGTATGCCCAACAACAATATGTGGCAGCTGTAGCCCCAGCATTTAACCATCATGTCCCAAGTTATCAGTCAGGGCAGCCAGCGCCCGCATATCAACCAAGTCAACAAGGGTATCAACGAGCGCCCAACGCTCCGCCCTATCAACAAAACCATCAGCAGAGAGTTCAACAACCCAGACAAAATTATCAAAACCGGAGGCCAACCACAAAACCTCCACTTCCATAAATACCAATGACATATACAGAATTATACCCTTCTTTAGTTCACCAAGGTTTGATAACAACAAGGCCACTGAATCCAGATACAACATCTCCCCATTACAACCCAAATGCTCATTGTGCTTTTCACGAGGGTGCCGCTGGCCACGACCTAGAGGGGTGCTTTGCTTTGAAACATCTTGTGAGAGAATTGATGGAGAAAAAAAATCTTGTCTTTTGATGATGTACCACCCAATGTTAAAAGTAATCCACTATCAAATCACGGAGGGGTCAATGCAATAGAAGGGTCAGATGAGAAGATAGTTGATGATGTGGCGAAGGTCAGAACGCCGTTGAAAACATTACACGAGAAGTTGTCAAAAGTAGGGCTGTTTGAAAGCATTCATAATAACTGTGAAGGATGTTCTGTTGATTCTAGTGGGTGTGATGTGATACGAAAGGATATACAAAGATTGATGAACGAGGGGATATTGCAAGTATGTAGTCCAGTAAGGAAAGAAGAAGTTGTTGTGATTGAGCCCGTTTTTGATCTGTCCAAGAAAAAAGAGAAAGTTCCAGTATTCAACAAAAGTGTGAAGCCTATCTTCAACAAAACTGCTATTGGTCAGCCTCGACCAATTGTGATCCAAAAACCAAGACCATTTCCTTATGATAACACAAGGGTCGTTCCATGGAAATACAACGTGACCGTGATAGACCAAGAATCAAGGAGGGTTGTTCAGACAGATGATCAGATGTACGTAACAAAAATTGCAGGCACTAGCAAAATGACCCGTAGTGGTCGGATGTATCAACCGAAAGTGGCAGTAGCTATTCCCAAAGAAGTTACTCCCGCCACGATAGCCAAAGAAAGAGAAACTCCGAGCACAGAAGAAGAAAATGATGAGGAATTTTTGAGAATTATTCGAAGAAGTGATTACAAAGTGATAGATCAGCTTCATCAGACGCCATCAAAAATATCAATCTTGTCACTCTTGATAAATTCTCCGGCTCACAGGGAAGCATTACAAAAAGTGTTGAGACAGGCCCATGTAACGAATAATATTTCTCTCGGTCAGTTTGATTCGGTAGTGGCCAACATCACAGCATGCAACACGTTGAGTTTCAGTGATGCTGAATTGCCGAAAGAAGGACGTAATCATAACCGTGTGCTGCACATCTCTATCAAATGCCAAGAAGACACTCTGGCCCGAGTACTAGCCGACACAGGATCCTCATTAAATGTACTACCCGCAAGGTCACTCGCCAGATTAGCATATGCAGGGGCAGAGATGAAGCCGACATCATTGATCATAAAAGCTTTCGATGGTTCAAGAAGAACGGTTATTGGTGAGGTAGAGTTACCGATTTTGGTGGGACCCCATGTGTTCAACATTGTATTTCAAGTGATGGAAATTAATCCAGCTTACAGTTGTTTATTAGGACGTCCTTGGATCCATGAGGTTGGGGCATTGACTTCCACCCTGCATCAGAGAATGAAGTTCGTGGTTAATGATAAACTGGTAATTGTACATGGTGAAGAAGAACTAATGCTTAGCAATCTGTCATCATTTTGGTACATTGAAGCAGATGAAGGCGCGTTAGAAACCTCCTTTCAGGCACTCGAGATAGCTAATGCAGTGATGTTGGAAGAAACAGTGGCTAAGAGTGGTTCGTCTTTTGCATCCGCTCAGAGCATCAAGTCTACGCTAGAGGAAGGCACTCCTGCAGGCTGGGGAGAGGTCATTGAGGTAAAACCAAAGATGGATCGCCAAGGGTTGGGTTACAAACCAACTCATGATGAAGCACCGACACATAACAAAGGATGTCCAAAGACTATACAAGAAGTGTTCATCAGCGGAGGTTTCCAAGTCAGTATTGTGGAAGAAGATTTTAAAGAGGAAGACCTGGAGCATTTAGTATATCATTGCAACACTGCCTTGAGCAACTGGGAAGCAATTGAGATTCCTTTGGTTTTTCCTGAGTCAAAGTAATTTGTTTGTCTTTCTTTACTTGTTGTTGTTTTAAATCTCCATAGCCATGCCCAAGGCTATAGGAATGTTTTGTAAGGGCCCCGAGCTTTCAAGAAAATCAATGAAAAATGAACTATTTTGTTAATTTCTTTGTGTTATTTCCTTTACTGCTTTTTGCTTTCATTTTAAACGAAAAATGGCAATCTTAAAAAACCAAAACATTCTTCTCTGTTATGTGCTGCATTTGTCTTTGCGTGTTTTAATAAAATAAGCCATTCCAACGTGCAGTGATGTCCTAAAACCCATCGAATCCTATGACTTTGCATTCCCTCCGGACTTTGATTCACCAATATACCAAGCTGAAGATGAGGATGAAGATTTTGAAATACCTGATGAACTGGTAAAGTTGGCACACCATGAGTATGCAGAGCTTCAACCCTACAAAGAACAGGTAGAAGTCATTAATCTTGGCACCGAAGAAAACAAGAAAGAAGTCAAAATTGGGGCAGCTCTAGGGGCAGAAGTCAAGCAGCAACTAGAAGAACTCTTGAAAGAATATGTGGATGTATTTGCTTGGTCCTACCAGGATAAGCCGAGTCTAGACACTGACATAGTAGTTCAAAAATTACCGCTTCGACCAGAATGCCCACCGGTTAAGCAAAAGCTCTGAAGAACAGGACCTGACATGGCTCTCAAAATTCGAGATGAGGTGAAAAAACAGATAGATGCAGGTTTCTTAGCAGTCTCCAAATACCCTGAGTGGGTAGCCAACATTGTTCCTGTGCCGAAGAAAGATGGGAAGGTTAGGATGTGCGTGGATTATCGAGATCTGAATAAAGCCAGTCCAAAGGATGACTTTCCACAGCCACATATTGACACCTGGGTAGACAACACAACCCGTTTTAAAGTATTCTCTTTTATGGATGGTTTCTCCGGGTACAATCAAATCAAAATGGACCCAAATGATATGGAGAAGACTACATTCATCACTCCTTGGGGAACCTATTGTTACAAACTTATGCCGTTTGGGTTGAAAAATGCTGGTGCCACCTATCAAAGGGCTATGGTAACTTTATTTCATGATATGATGCACAAGGAGATAAAGGTATATGTTGATGACATGATAGCCAAATCTCAAAGTGAAGAGGACCATTTGGAAGATCTTTTGAAATTGTTTAAGAGACTCAGAAAATATCAGTTGAGACTGAATCCAACCAAGTGCACCTTTGGAGTAAGATCTGGGAAATTACTCGGTTTCATTGTCAGCCATCGAGGGATTGAAGTAGATCCAGACAAAATCTGAGCCATTCAAGACATGCCAGCTCCACAAATAGAAAAGCAAGTCAGAGGTTTTCTTGGAAGACTGAACTACATATCCAGATTTATTTCCAATATGATTCCCACTTGTGAGCCCATCTTCAAATTATTACGCAAGGACCAGACGGTTGTTTGGAATTCAGATTGTCAGCAAGCATTTGATAAGATCGAGGGTTACCTACAAGAGCCTCCGATCTTAATACCTCCGGTTCCAGGAAGACCTCTCTTCATGTATCTAACAGTGCTGGAAAATTTAATGGGTTGTGTGTTAGGTCAGCAGGATGAGTCCGGACGAAAAGAACATGTGATCTATTATTTGAGTAAGAAGTTTACTAATTGTGAAAGCTGATACTCACTTCTGGAGAAAACTTGTTGTGCTTTGGCATGGGCTGCTAAACGTTTGAGGCAGTACATGATTTGTCATACCACTTTGTTGATTTCAAAAATGGATCCAATAAAATATATTTTTGAGAAGCCTGCTCAGACTGGAAGACTCGCCCGCTGGCACATGTTGTTATCCGAATATGACATCCAGTATGTAGCTCAAAATTCTATCAAGGGTAGTGTTTTGTCGGAATATCTTGCAGATCAACCAGTGGAAGATTATGAGCCTCTCAAATTTGATTTCCCAGATGAAGACATTATGTTGGTAAAAGATTGTGAAGAGCCAAGTCTTGATGAAGGTCCTCCGGAAGGTCTTGTTGGAAAATGATGTTCGATGGTTCCTCCAACTACAGTGGGCATGGTGTAGGCGCCGTTTTAATGAATCCGGAAGGTGGTTACACTCCATTCACAGCCAGGTTGGATTTTGACTGCACAAACAATATCGCTGAATATGAAGCTTGCATTCTTGGCCTCGAGGCAGCTATTGACCTCAAAATCAAACTTCTTGAAGTCAGTGGGGATTCAGCTTTGGTTATTTATCAGGTTACTGGAGAATGGGAAACTAGACATGAAAACTTGATTCTTTATAGAGCCTATATTGTCAAAATGATGGAGTATTTTGATGAAATCATTTTCAAGCATGACCCGAGATCTGAAAATCACATTGCTGATGCCCTAGCCATGCTAGCCTCGATGTGGAAAGTCAGGGATGTCAATGATGCCACTCTCATCAGAATTGAACGCAAGACAGAGCCCGCTTACTGTCGGATGGTTGAAGAAGAAACTAATGACAAACCATGGTTCTATGACATAAAGAATTACCTGTTGAAACAAGAGTATCCAGCAGATGCTACGTCACTTAACAAGAAAACTCTGAGATGATTAGCATCCAACTTCTTTCTCAGCAATGATGTACTCTACAAAAGGAATCATGATATGGTCCTGCTTAGATGTGTGGATCGACGAGAAGCAGATTTGTTAATGCAAGATGTTCACGAAGGAATGTTCGATACCCATGCAAATGGATATGCTATGTCTAAAAAGATTTTAAGGGCTGGTTACTACTAGTTGACTTTGGAAACTGACTGTATTCAATATGCCCGAAAGTGTCACAAGTGTCAGATTTATGCAGACAAGATGCACGTACCTCCGACATTGCTAAATGTGTTGTCATCACCATGGCCTTTCTCTATGTGGGGCATTGATATGATTGGGGCAATTGAACCAAAAGCTTCTAATGGACACCGATTTATTCTGGTTGCTATTGACTATTTCACAAAATGGGTTGAAGCTGCATCCTACACTAATGTTACTCGGCAAGTGGTGACCCGTTTCATGAAAAAGGAAATTATATATCGTTACAGAATTCCGAGCCGAATCATAACGGACAATGGTACCAATTTGAACAACAAAGTCATGAAAGAGTTGTGCAACGACGTCAAGATTGAACATCACAATTCTTCTCCTTATCATCCCAAAATGAATAGAGTTGTAGAAGGTGCAAATAAAAACATTAAAAAGATTATGCAAAAGACGGTGAAAACTTACAAAGATTGGCATGAGATGCTGCCATTCGCCTTGCATGGATACAAAACGTCTGTCCGCACTTTAACAGGGGCAACCCCTTTTTCTTTGGTATATGGAATGGATGCGGTGCTTCCCATGGAGGTCGAGATACCTTCTTTGAGAGTCATAATGGAAACTAAGCTTGAAGAAGCGGAATGGGTAAGAGAAAGGTTTGATCAGCTGAATCTTATCGATGAAAAGAGCATGTCTGCAATGTGTCATGACCAGTTATATTAGAAGAGGATCAAGAGAGCTTTTGACAAGAAAGTTCGTGTCCGAGAATTCCGCGAAGGGGAACTTGTACTCAAAAAGATTTTACCAGTTCATAAAGACGCACGAGGAAAGTGGATGCCTAACTATGACGACCCGTTTGTTGTAAAAACAGTCTTCTCAGAAGGCTAATTAATTCTCACGACCATGGATGGAGAGCAACTTACTCATCTAGTGAATTCTGATACAGTACGAAAATATTACGCCTAAAAAGAGCCCGGTAAGTCGAAAACTCACAAGAACGACTTATGCAAAAGTTAGGGTTGAAGAAAAAGAAAAGAAAAGAGAAAAAAATGAAAAAAGAAGCTCGCTAAGTTGAAAACCCGAAAGGGCGGCTTAGGCAAAAAAGAGCGTCCCGGTGGATTGAAAACCCGAAAGGGCGATCTAGGCAAAAGTTAGGGACAAAGGCATTTCACTGCATTAGAAGAGTTGTCACTACTTCAAAAGGTTGTCACCATTACGGAAGATTGTACAGGAGATCCACTTCCAACTGCTCTCGTTAGAAGCAAAGATTTGGGGGATTTTAGTCTTTAGGAATGGATGGTCATGGGATTCAATGTAACCTTATCCATGTTGCCATTTTTCATTTGTAAAAATTTCTATTGAATTTTGTCATTTGCAAGATTTCATTCTTGAATAAAATCAGTTTTGAGCCATTCTTTCCTTTACAAATTGTCATTTCCTGAATTTTTCTTTGTTATGCAAAATATTGTTCGTTGATCAACGATAATTTTGAAAGCATTAGGGTCAAATTATTTGAATAAAACTTGAAAAGATTGACAAACGTAAAAAACTCCAGCTCATGGAAAGTCGAGGAAAATCATACTTCCCCGAAACCTCAGGGTAGCGAAAGCTTTGATATGCGATCCGATTACATTCCCCATTGAAATGTAAACAGGTTGAACTGTCGATTCTCCTTTGGTCATGTGTAGGTGTCAAACCTGGAAAACTGTTTTCTCAAGGAACCTCCTATGATGATATAAGGACTGGTCCCAATAGAAGACTCCTGAGCATTGTGTTTTGATTTTACGTCGTCATCTCTGAATAGATTGTTTAAAGTTTTATTCCCCTATTGAGAGTGGATCTATTTGTCAAAGACTGCATACAGCTTTTCAACCAGGGTTCAGTGTGATTCATTCGGTCTCTCGAGTTCAGAGTGCTATCTTTTGATTCCCCGTGAATGTCTAATCACTGCTAGTGAATTTCTATTTAAAGTCCAGTTATAACGGGCATTGTGTTTGAAATCCAATCGTCATTGGTATTCTTTTGGTCGTCACCATATTTTCCTTTGGAACCAGTCGTAACTGGCATTGTCTTAAATTCCACTCGTCGATATCCTTGTGTCGGTCGTCACCACCTTTTTCCTTTAAAGTCCAGTCGTAACTGGTAGTGTTTGAAATCCAATCGTCATTGGTATTCTTTTGGTCGTCACCATATTTTCCTTTGGAACCAGTCGTAACTGGCATTGTCTTAAATTCCACTCGTCGGTATCCTTGTTTTGGTCGTTACCACCTTTTTCCTTTAAAGTCCAGTCGTAACTGGTAGTGTTTGAAATCCAATCGTCATTGGTATTCTTTTGGTCATCACCATATGTTCCTTTGAAGTTCAGTCATAACTGACGTTGTCTTTACTTCACTCGTTGTTACCTTTTGGTTCGGTTGTTACCAACCTTTCCCTCTGAAGTCTAGTCGTCACTAGCGAATCCCCTGCGAAGTCTGGTCGTTACTAGTTGATTTTCCGTTTAAGCCCAGTCGTAACTAGCAGATGTTCAAAATCCAATTTTCATTGGTATCTTGTTTGGTCGTTACCAACCTTCCCCATGAAGTCCAGTCGTAACTGGCGTCATTTGAAATCCAATCGTTATTGGTATCTTTTGGTTTGGTTGTTACCAACCTCCCTAGCTAAAGCCTAGCAACTGGATGACATTCTCATAACCACATGCGTTGGTATATCCTGATTTGGTCGTCATCATGTTTCTTTTAAAAGCCCAGTCGTAACTGGCATTACTTGAAACCAATCGTCATTGGTACCCTGACTTGGTCGTTACCAATCTCCTTTAAGTCCAGTAGTTACTGGCATTACTTGAAATTTGGTCGTCACCAATTTCCCCAGTCGAAGTCCTGCATTACCGATTGGATTTAAAATTTCATTTGTTGTTATCTCAGGTTGGTCGTTACCATTACCTCCAGGAAGTCTAGTAGTTACTAGCACTGCCTGAGCCACCTATTAAAACTGGGTGACATCATTATCCCCAGTAAAACCTTTCCCCCAAACAAGTCTCGGAGATCTAGTCGTCACTAGTATTTCCCATTGTGTTTTGTCTTTGTTTCTAGTCCATTCCTGAAGATCCCGTTTGAACTCTTCACTATAGGAAGTTCCTCATCTGATCATCCCCAGTGAGGTTCAAGTTTTAATTCCCCCAGTAAAAAGTCGCTCGTGTCCCTGGTGGAAATCTACCTTGTTTCCCGGTGGAGTGTTTGCTTTTCCCAATAAGATTGTCATCTTCATTAGACTTTACGCACCCTCATTTTTCTCTCCGTTATCACTAGTCATGTTTGAACTATTGATTGTTATACCTCGGTATTCCCCAGTGGCGGACCCACAATGCCAGGTCCCCGCGAGTAGTTACTCGTTGTTTGGTTTTTCTATCTGCTGCATATGTCTTGCATCCAAGCATCATGAAGCATCATTTAGAATTCATGACATATCATGACCTGTCCTTTTGCATATCATCGGATCTAAGGGACAAAATTTTCGGTTTTCTATATTTAAATACCTTTCACCGCGATTCTACGAGGATCATCATCCCTCAGTTCCATCTAGTGAAGATATTTAAATAGGGGCAACTTTTGCACCCCAAATTTTGACCCCTTAGATTCTCATTATCATTTTAGGAGCATACTCATGAAATTTCTAACCTTAACCCAGTGCAAGACTGTCCTTGTCAAATTGCAGATGAATCAGGGTTTCGTGCAGTCAAAATCAAAGTTTCAGGGTTTATGATTAGTCAATATTTTGGGCTCGTCCAAATAGGAAACAAGGTCAAAGGTATTATATAATGTCAATCAAGAAGCCAATGTGAGGTTGTTACCTCAGAATTCAGAGCAATACATTTCAAAGCACCTGATTAGGGTTTTGGACCAGTAAAGTCAACCGTAGTTTGACTTTGATTTTGGAAGATGTTTAAATGGTGGGATTGTGATTCATGAAGTTCATATATCCTAATAAAGTTCATCCAAGAAATTTCAAGGTCTCAGGAGGCCTAGAATGTCAACAGGCGACTCGGTAATCACCGATCGGTCGTACGGTTGACCGAAAAGTCAACTCTCCAAATTTTATGAATTGGAATTCAAGTTGTGACAAAAATTTGTTCCTTGTGTCATATTGGACTTGCATATCAATTTTCATGACCATTGGATCAAGAATGAAGGAGTAATCGAAAAATCGGGAAATTAGGGTTTTGAAAAGGGCTAAACCATAACTCCTTAACCACACATCCAATTGAGTTGGTTCAAAGCCCATTTGGAAGCTCTTGAAAAGTCCTACAAAAGTCCCTAAGTGGTCATGATCAGAAAATGCATAGATTTGGAGTTATGATCAAATTCATTTCAAGAGGGGAAAAAAACAGGAACATTTCATTTTTAAGCTCATTTTTTAGCAACTTTGGAGGGCTTTTTGGCCACGTTCCTTTGGGAAATTGAAACTCATGAAAACATGAATGTTTTAGAGCTATGTGAGGGCTTTTTAAAAAGTACTAGTACATCTCAAAATGATTTGTGAGCTGAAAGTTATGGTCATGGCAAGTTGGTGGTTTTTCACTTTAGTCCCACATTGTCCAAGTTTCAAAATGCATTCTTTCATCAAAGTTGGCCAATCTCAGCTTATGAAACTTGTTGTATCTGATATGTAGAATGTTTGTAGCATGAAAGAACCAAGGAAATGCAGAAGTTTGAGGATTTAGCCAAATAACTTGCATTTTTAAAACATTAAAACAAGCATGATGTGGAAAGTGATTCTGAACCAGCCTCACTCCTACACTTCTAGCCTGCTATCAACCTCTGAAAATCATCATTTTGCTTGACCTTTGAGGCTTAGATCTTCAGCCAAGAGAAAACCCTCCAAGGGAGGTTTCTTCCAAAAATATCCAAACTTTTCTTCAAGGTGAAGAAAGCTTCAAACCAGCCCCTCACTCTCACTTGCCTATAAAAGGAGGACTTCCTCACTTCATTTCCATCATCGACAACATTCTAAAAACCAGAAAAAACCTCTTCCCTTGCTCTTGCACTCAAAATCACAAAATCACCAAATCTCACTTTTCACTAAAAGCTCAAAAAATCTGTCTTGGCACAAGGGCTGCCAAAATCATTTCTCTATATTCCAACACCCCAACAACCATCCACACACTCAACAAATATGGTATAGAAGGTGTCTAGACCATTAAACCACCCAAAAACTTCACCAATCAAAAAGTCAACTCTTACACCAAGATACTTTGACCAAAAGCTACAAATTCCACCAAATCTTGTTCTAAGCACTTGCCTGGTGTTTTAATCATCCTAACACCTCTTATATATTGTTTCTCAACTGTCCAAAGTGTTAGAATTCATTGTTAAGACCTATTTCTCCAACTGTCCTTGTGTTTGCATATTACTTCAAAGAGAAGAAAACTTCAAAAAGCAAGAAAGTGATTAAAGATCTATGGGTTTCTCAGCTTATTTTGCTTCTTCAAATCTGTCTACAAGAGGTATGCATCATTGAATTTCATCTCATACATCCCATTGCCCTGATTTTGCATAATTTGAAGTTATAATCTTGAAAAGTGTTCATTGTTGTCAACTTGCTACTCATGTTTGTAAACTTAATGCTCACAAGTTTCAAACTGTTTTGTGATTCAAAATTGCTCTGTCATGTATTTTAGAATTGCTAGTTAATGTGGCTGTCCAGATAAACTAGGAGGTATGAGTTGGTTGAATTTTAGTAGGTGTAAAACATTGCAGAAAGATTCATAGTGTGTGACTGTGTGAAACCATGATCTGCTTGTTATGTAACTCTGTGGTCCAAGTTTGTTTCAAGACTGTGTAACCCCTTTTTGCTGTCAAGTTCCATGTGTGCCTTAAAAATTCATACATATGTCATAGCTTGCTACATTTTATGATGGCATTGTAGTGCCATCTGCTTTGGTTTTGATTTAGCCACATCTCAAACTGTTTCTCATTATAAAAGGTTTGTTGTTAAAACTTTCCATATGTTAACTAACAGTTGTTCCAATTTGTGCATCTCCATCTAACCTCTGCACTTTTCTTATGTTCATAATCTTTTGCATCTGAGTTGATAAAATTGATGATTACCAACTCCTTGCTTCTAACATCATGAGAATATAGGATCACCATTTCATTTAGTTGCTTTTAGCAGTCACTTAGTGGTTTGTGGTAAAATTGAGCCTATCCTTTTTAACCTGGCCATAAGGAATACATCTCAATTTGGTACAGGCTACTGCTGAACTTTAAACTCAATAGTCTTTGGTTGATAAATCTCCCAAAAATACATGTTTTCAAAACTGCCAACTGAGTCTTATTTGCTTTGATTATGTGGGCATACTATGATTATCATTTAAAATTGAACAAAACCAAGAGGCAATTTGCTGTTAGGAGGCCATCAGAACCAGGATGTGTGTGTGATGTTACTGTGGTGAGAGTAGGCTGTTGAAGCTCTTAGGGCATTTTGATGGTTTAGAGTTAAATCCTTTAGTGAACATGAGATAGTTTGTGGCCTGCTGTTGGTTGACAGGATTGTTTGTATCAGTGGTTCAAAACATGTGAGGAGGCTGGCCTAATGTGTGAATCAGCAAAACTCATTTTGAGTTGTTGGAGAGTAGCTGGCTATGTCAAGAAGTAGTAATGTCCATAGCTGCCCTTCCATCTGTCTGCATCATTGTGCCATATTATTAATAATAGTTTTGTTTCATGCAAAATATTTGGGACAGGGGTACACTTTGGTTGAATGATTTTGCTGCATGTTGCTTTTCTTTGAAATTTAACAAATCCTGTCATCATCATGTTTCACACACGCACAATAACACATTTTACACCAAAATCCTATTTTTATGTTTTGGAATCATTTGAGATTTAAGGACATCATCCTCATCATACTTTAGACATAAGAAAACCATTCCAAATCATCATATGTTGCCTTAATTTGCTCATTGTAACATTGTTGTCAAAAAGATCAAAACATATTGAAAAATCATTTTGAGCATAGGCTGTGGAAAGTTAGTTTTCACTACTTGGACATGTTTGATTTCATATTTGAAAGATGTATGAATGCTTACTTTTGCCTCTTTGTGCATAAAGGTTGATTTACATATTTTTCATGTATGCATCAAAATTTCATTAAGCATCTCATATGTCATTTTTCCACATAAGCTTGTTCACATCAAAACCACTTTTCTAACACTTCACATTGATCATTTGGAAGGTGTTTACATGATTTCCTTGAATCAAAACAGACTGTCATGAGTTATTCACTTTAATATGCATCTTTACCAAAACAAGGCACTTGACATGAAAGTTTCATAATCTGTTTGTATCAAGCTTGCTTGAGGTGTTAGAATCATTCTATAATATTTATGTGAGGTGTGTGTGCATTTAGTTTGGATTAAAAGTGTTTGAATTGTGTCATTCATTGCAAGATGCATCACATAACATCAAAGTACAGCTGCTATAGAATTTTTCGAAATAAAAGGAATTTCATAAAAGTAACCACACCATCATGATCCTCATGTTTTTCTAGGCCAGTTGCATATAAAGTTTGTCTCATTTGGATAAGAAACGAGAAAGTTACAATCGAAAACGTAAATCATTTTGAGTGTGTTTGTTTTTGCCCAGAAATTCAAGTGAACTACCCTTATTAATTAAAGGGGTGGAATCAATCAACGGATGTATAGCCACCCTAGTGGTAAGCCTCTTATGCCAAACACGCCTTTCAGCCCATGATCCTGAGTTCGACCCCTGAGGAGGGCAACTCTTTTGGCATTTTTTTTCATTTTTCACCAAAACTTTGAAAAATCGTATCTCTCTCATTTTTTATCGTTTTCCGCCCGTTCTTTTTTCATTTTGTTCATCTTTGCATCTAATTTCATGCCATGTATTTTATTTTCACGTTTGCCTATTTTATCACCTCTTTTGACTGGGTGCAAATTAAGTGCGTTTCGCGTCCGTTTACGCATTTGCAGATGAATTTTTATGTGGTTCCACTTGGATTTGTTTGTGAAATTTGTTTGTACTCATGTCCATACATGTTAGTTAACATGCTAGGATTTTCATTTTGAGTTATAACTATGTTTATTTCGTCCCACCTGTTGACTGTATTTGAATGCAATTTGTCGTTACAGTTCTCGTTATTTTCATCTGTGTTGATTATTATCAATGTGCTTTCATCCTTATCATTTCACATGTTTGTTCAATTGGTTGTTACCATGAAAATGTTTTATTATGTTGTTACCTTTCCCTTTTATTTTTCTTTCCCCAAGTGATGAGGCTTGTCAGCTCTCATCCAGTTGTTTCCTCAGTCACCCTCCATAGGAAGGTCTGCCCACTTGACCCTCCTGTCAAGAATAATTCATTCACCCTCCCTTGACTTTGTTAAGTCACTTTAACCCCAGCTTAGAAGCCATTAGAATTTTCTTTGAGTCTAAGAATCCCACCTGTACTAGGAGTGTTCTTCAACTAGAACCCTAGGAAAGAGTTCGTTAACTCTGTGTAAGAATCATTGTCATGATCTCTTACTTTCCCCTTTGGATTAATACAACTTAGATTAGGGAGTTTTGTCAAACTCCACACAAACATTGTCATGTTTGTTCCCCTTTGAACCTTGATCATAATCAAGCGTTCTTTATCCCTTGTGAGGTGAACTACGATTGCTCTGATTCTATCCTAGTTAGGATACGTAGGCAGAAGATGCGACGTCTTTGCGAGCAAACTTAGTATATATAACTTTAGGTTTCAACTCATATCTTTTCCCAATCCACAATACATTTTCACAAACTTAGCAAGCAATCAAACAAAAGGTTCCTGTAGAGTACTACAGATATTTAGGGTGCTAACACCTTCCCTAGGTATAACCAACCCCCGATCCCCGAAGCTCTTAAGCATTGTCGTTACATCGCGAAAAAGGTTTTTCTCTCTATAGACCTTTCCTTTGGATAAAATAAAGTCCGATTGTAAAAGAAATAAGATTCAAGTTAATTTAATAGCTTGATATCCAATTTTCACCGCAACACATATTATGGTGATGACTTGAACAATGGTGTGAAGTCTTGTGGTCAAAATTTGGGGTATGATAATAGCTATTAGGGAAAATGCTTTGAATCCCAATAACTACATTTAAGGTTTTTCAGTGATTTCTCACTTGTCACCTTCCAATCTTCCCTTTTTTTATTGGTTAATTTCTATTTAACTTTTTTTCTTATTAATTAGTAATTTTAATTATTAATTCTCAAAAAATTGTTATCAATAAAAATGGATAGGCAATAATATGAAAGGAAATATTTTATTAATTAAAAACGGGACAACAAATAATTATTCCATATATTTAAATTTTTGACTCCACTCAACTTCAATAGTATCAGTACTAAATATCCCTATGTTGCGGTGAAAATTGGATATCAAGCTATTAATTAACTTGAATCTTAATTCTTTTACAGCCGAACTTTATTTTATCCACAGGAAAGGTCTAAAGAAAGAAAAACCTTTTTCGCGATGTAACGACAACACTTAAGAGATTCGGGGATCGGGGGTTAGTTATATCTAGGGAAGGTATTAGCACCCTAAATATCTGTAGTACTCTACAGGAACCTTTTGTTCGATTGCTTGCTAAGTGTGAAATATGTACTGTGGATTGGGAAAAGATATGAGTTGAAACCTAAAATTATATACACTAAGTTTGCTCGCAAAGACGTCGCATCTTCTGCCTACGTATCCTAACTAGGATAGAATCAGAGCAATCATAGTTCATCTCACGAGGGAAAAGAACACTTGATGACGATCAAGATTTAAATGGGGAACAAACATGACAATGTTTGTGTGGAGTTTGACAAAACTCCCTAATATAAATTGTAGAAGGGGAAAGTAAGAGATCATGACGATGATTCTTACGCAGAGTTGACGAACTCTTTCCTAGGGTTCTAGTTGAAGAACGCTCCTAGTACGGGTGGGTCTTTTAGACTTTAAGTGAAGTCTAGGATTTCTATTCTAAGGTTGAAAATGACTTAACAAAGTCAAGGGTGTGATTGAATAAGTTATCCATGACATCGAGGGTCAAATGGACAGACCTTCCTTTGGAGGGAAAACGGGGAGACGACTTGGACGAGAACTAACGAGTTTCGTCGCTTGGGGATAAAAGAAAATAAAATGCTAAACAAGATGACAATCAAAGTAAAGCATGATCCTGGTTACAACCAATTAAATAATAAGAGATGGTGAGAATGAAACATGATGATAACATTTAACAGATGAAATAACCGATGATGCAATAGCGGTTCGCACTTGAAGAAAATCAACAGATGAAAACGGTAACAACTAAGAAATAAATCCTAGCATGTTATATATCAGATATGGGCATCGATTCAATCAATTTTCAATAAAAATGTTGAAGGGAAACACATACACATTTATCTGCAATTACATGAACGATTGCGAAAACATGCACATTTGCACATAAACAAACTAAGTGATAAAAATGAAAACATGAAAAATAAAGGCATGGCATGAAATTACACATAAATACAAACACAACGAAAAAAGAACGGGCGAAAAATGATGAAAAACGAGTGAGATACGAATTTTCGAAGTTTGCACCAAAAATCACAAAATTGTACAAAAGAGTTGCCCTCCTCAGGGGTCGAACTCAGGAACAAAGGGTGAAAGGGCGCATGGTCATACCACTGGGGTGGCTATACATCCAATGATGAAATCCACCCCTTAAAATGATAAGGGATACTTTCAGGTTATAGTTTGGGCAAAAATCACATAAACCGGGCATTTACGTTTTGTACCGTATCTCCCTAACCGCTTATCCTTTTTTCACAAGCTTTATATGGATTTGAGGTAGAATCAGACAAGGAATCTAATGGTGGTCTTAGTTTTTCAAAATTCTCAACCCACTGCAAAACCCGATAGTACTTATGTTTTAAGCTTAAAGTTGCATTTTCATGGATGCAGCCTCACACACCCACATTCAATCCATGACAAACATACACACATCACAGGTAAGTACAAGGGAGTGAATTCAAATCATTTTTGGGGCTGAAAATGCACTGCTATGAGAAGTCATGTGTAAAATGCAAAATGACATAAAATCATGCATAACATTTAGGCATTTCAAGTCCAAGGCAAACATTGATCACAACAAGATTACACACACCTCTAACACAAGTTAATGAGTGAGTTAACATGAAAAATAAGGGCCTGTAATGATTGTGTAGAGTTTTGGTGTCCAAGATGCCTTTTGTGTGTGAACATGCATTTTTGGTGGGTGATTTGTGTTCAGGAAGTTTAAGCTTCATGTGATCATACAAATATATCATAAATAACAAATAAAAGATGTTAGAACATGCCTTTTAGTGAAAAACAAACTGATGCAAAGATTGGTGTCTTGATGTGTCACTTTATGAAGAAAATGCATTTGAAGAGTGAAATTTCATGACAACAAGTTTTAGTGCAAAATGATCATGCCAACATCTTAAAAATGACTAATATGAAGTGTATGTGATGTGGTTTGAGTAAAAAATAAGTTTGTGCAAAGTGTGGTATTTGTGTAGCTTGAGTGTTTAATGGTATGAACATGTAAATTCAATTCTATGCACCAACAGTCCAATGTAAGCATTTAGACAACTTTCAAATGTGATTCTAAACATGTGTGTATGCCAAAATCAGTTTTCTAATGTGCTATGCAAAAGATGAAGTTCAGCTGTTATGGTATGAATGATCCAAGAGGAGCCTTTGATGCAAACATGTTATGGTATGATCCTGATCTTAATGCACAAGAACATGAACATAATGCTTGATTCAGTTTTATGCAGAGAACAAGTAGGCATTGCATGACAGTTTTGGCAAGTACATTGATGTAGTGTGTGAGCAGAAACAAGGTATAGGTTATGCTTATATATTGAACCTCAACAGAGGTACTTTGTCACAAAGTTTGGCAAATATAAACTGGCCTTGGCAGTTTTCTTGTGACAGAGTTGATCTATTTGGTATACATGCTTCACCTACTAACAGCCATAGCTGAAACAAATGAATGCATATAGAAAACTCACCTAAGAATCCAAATCAGTTTTAAAAAGCATTGAGCCATTATCTCAACAGTTGCATTATCTTGCCTACAACTTTAATACCACAAATAGATGCATTCTCAAACAGGGTGCAAAACCAATTATAGCAGGGCAATGATATCCTCTTGATGTTTACACAAATCAAACATCACAGTTTGAATACACTTATCATGTTTTTAAGTGCAGCAAAAATCAAACCAGCATAACACTAGAATCTAACAGCATTAACAAGTTTGTATTTTTTAGCAAATAACCAAGATCAACCATTTGTTCAAATGTTTGGGATGGCCTATCAATTAGCATACCATCATGACAAACAGGTTCACCACTTTATGCTAATGCATATGGGAGTCTTACCACTTATTTGAAAACATACATCATGAAAATCAACAAGGTATGCATATCTCAAATTTTACCAAAAGCACTCAAAAATGTGATTTCATGAGACATGATGCTAAAACCAATAAGAAACAGATACATACCTCTTGATGACCCTTTTGAATATGCTAGAATAGTTGAGAAAACCAGAGATCCTTTACTTCACTTTCTTGCCTTTGAACTTTTCTTCAACTTTAAGCAACAATGCACTTTCAATGCCAAATGAAGAGATGTGAGTTTCTAATGTTTGATAGGTGCTTGAACAGTTGAGAGATGTTATTTATGAGGTGTATGAATGATCAACACCTCAAGAAAGGGATTGGAGCAAAGTTTGGAGATTTTTGTAGCTTTGGTCAAAGTATGATAGGTAGAATTTTGACTTTTTGATTTTTGAGGTTTCTTGGTGGTTTGGTGGATTACACCCCTTCTATATGTTATTTAGAAGTTATGTGGAGGGTGGTTGAGGTATTGGAAAGGGCAGAAATGATTTTGAGCAATTTTCACTTCATGACCATTTTTGGTGTTTTCATGAATTTTGGTTGTTTTGAAGATTTGGTGCAAGGAGTGGGAATTGTGGTAACAGAGCTTCTCTATGATTCTTATCAGATGAATTGTGTGTGAAAATGAAGTGAATGAGACCTCCTTTTATAGGAAAAGAGATTGAGGTGCTTGCTAGAGAGTTTCCTTCACCATGAAGCAAGCTTTGGATATTTTTGAAGCAAACCTCCCTTGTAGGGTTTTCCACTTGCTCTGCTGCAAGGATCAATTTGTCAACATTTCTACTGAATTTCTGAGGTGATTTGCAGCCTAGAAACTATAGGGAAGGGGCTGGTACAGCCTTTCACTTTACACCTCAGGCTTGGAAGTGCAACTTGCCCACTTGTATGGCAATGAAGTCCAAGCTTTGATTTTGGGCTATTCCTCCACAATTTTCTCTTGTTTCATACTACAAATATCTGATATATCACATACAACAAATTGGATCAAGAAAATTTGGCAAAATTAGTGAAATAAGTCATTCTTGAAAATTGGCCAATATGGGACTAAAGTGTGAAACCTTACACTTTGCACCTATGTAACTTTCTGCTCATAACTCCTCTTGAGATGTTCTAGTACAATTTAGAAAGCCCTCACATAGCTCTAAAACACTAATGTTTTCATGAGTTTCAATTTCTCAAAGTAACTTGGCCAAATAACCTTCCAAAGTTGCTAAAAATGAGCTTAAAAAGTGAAGTTTTCCCAAGTCTTTTTCCCTTCTTGAAATGAATTTGACCATAACTCAAAATCTATGCATTTTCTGATCATGGACCACTTAGGGACTTTTGTAGGACTTGTCAAGAGCTTCCAAATGAGCTTTGAACCAATTCAATTGGATGTGTGGTTAAGGAGTTATGGTTTAGCCCTTTTCAAAACCCTAATTTCCCAATTTCTCGATTACTCCTTCATCCTTGATCCAATGGTCATGAAAATTGATATGCAAATCCAATATGACATAAGGAACAACTTTGTTTCACAACTTGAAGTCCAATTCATAAAATTTGGAGAGTTGACGTTTCGGTCAACCGTACGACCGATCGGTGATTACCGAGTCGCCTGTTGACATTCTGGACCTCCTGAGACTTTGAAACTTCTTGGATGAACTTTAATAAGCTACATGAACTTCATGGACCTCAATCCCACCATTAAAACACCTTCTAACATCAAAGTCAAACCACAGTTGACATTTACTAGTTAAAAACCCTAATCGGGGCCTCTGGACTGCACTGTTCTTGATTCTGAAATGATTTTTTCAAATTGGATTCTCATTTGATATTATGTAATATGCTTGACCTTGTTTTTTATTTGAATGAGCCCAAAACATTGACTAATCACAAACCCTGAAGTTTTGATTTTGACTGCACGAAACCTTGATTCATCTGCAATTTGACAAAGACAGACTTGCACTGGATTAAGGTTAGACAGTTCATGAGTATGCTCCTAAAATGATAATGAGAATCTAAGGGGTCAAAATTTGGGGTGCAACAGTTGCCCCTATTTAAATATCTTCACTAGATGGAACTGAGAGATGACAATCCTCGTAGAATCGCAGTGAAAGGTATTTAAATATAGAAAAACCGAAAATTTTGTTCCTTAGATTCGATGATATGCTAAAGGACAAGTTATGACATCCCCTGGACTCTAAATGGTGCTTTATGATGCTTGAATGCAAACAACACAGACGTACAGATAATAATAAAAGAAACAGTAAAACAACCAATGACAAATGCGAGGACTCGACACTGGGGTCTCATACTGGGGAAAACTAAATTAACAGTTCAGACATGACTGATAATGTAAGAAGGAAAACTTCACATGGGGAATAGGCAAATCCAATAAAGATGACAATCTTTTTGGAAAAGAAGTACTTCACCGGGGAGAAGAATAGACTTTCACTAGGGAAAAGGAGATATTCTTACTGGGGAGAAGGAGAAAAGCAGACTTCACCGGGGAAGCAAAAGACTGGATACAACCTCACTTGGGATTATCAGATGAGGAACTTCCTATAGCGAAGAGTTCAAACGGGATCTTCAGGAATGGACTAGAAACAAGACTAAGCACACTGGGGATACTAGTGACGACTAGATCTCCGGGACTTGACTGGGAACATGGATCACTGGGATATATCCTCAGCTTCTGCAAATAGTTCACACAGTGCTGGTAATCAAGAAATGTCCTGGGGAAATTGGTAACGACCAGAATTCCAAGTAATGCCAGTGACGACTGAACTCTTAAAGAGTGATTGGTGACGACCAAATCAGGGTATCAATGACAATTGGTTATGAAACAATGCCAGTTACGACTGGATTTTTAATGAAGATGGCGATGACCATGCTGGGGAATACCAATGACAATTGGTTACGAGGATGCTAGTGATTACTAGATCTTAGCTAGGGTGTTGGTAACGACCAAAATGAAACAGATTCCAATAATGATTGGACTCTAGATGATGATACCAGTTACGACTGGGTTTCAAAGGGAAAAAAAAATTGGTGACAACCAACAAGATACCAATGACAATTGGATTTAGGCAGTGCCAGTGACGACTGGACTTCATGGGGAGAGTTAGTAACAACTAAAAATATACCAATAACAATTGGAACAATACCAGTGACGACTGGATTCCCCGGGGAAAGGTTGGTAACGACCAAACCAAGAGGCGCCAATGACAATTGGACTTTTAAACAGTGCCAGTGACGACTGGACTTATACGTGGATTTGTTAGTGACGACTAATGAGATACCAATGACAATTGGATTTAGACAATGCCAGTGACGACTGGGCTTAAAAGGAAATAGATGGTGACGACCAAATGAATGCCAACGACAATTGGTTTGAACAAAATGCCAGTTACAACTGGACTTATACTTGGAAATGAAGCAAGTAATAACTTAGACTTCACGGGGATTGATAGATGTCACTGACTCGGGGAACAAACGAATCACACTGATCCCATGATGAGGGGTGTACGTAGACTTGGGAAATAAACCCGAAGACCTACTGGGGAATAGAGCCTGTAGGTAGATTTTGCTGAGGTGAATTCAAACAGATGTCCAGAAATACTTCGTTGGGGAAAGAACCTTCATATTATCACAAGAAATCCTGAGGGATAATCTTCAATCTTGATAACCATACATGGCCAAAGGACTCTTCATCGCTCAACTTGCTAGCATTTCAATGGGGAATGTAAATTCTGACTGTGTATCAAGACTCCTGCTACCCTGAAGTTTTGGGGTAGTATGATTTTCCTCGAGTCTTTCCACAAGTTAAAACATTTTGTTAAATCTTTCCAAGTTATTTTCAAAAATTTGGACTTTAATGCTTTCAAAAACAATCGTTGACTAACGAACGGTATTTTGCATAACAAAGAAAATAAGGAACTGATAATTTGCACAAGAAAGAAAGGCTCAAAAGGCTGATTTTATTTAAAGGATGAAATCTTGCCAATGACAATATTCCATGGAAATTTTACAAGTAAAATGGCAAAAATGGATAAGGTTACATTGAATCCTGTGACCTAACTATCCCTAAAGACTAGAATTCTCCAAGATCCTTGCTTCTGACGAGAGCTGTTGAGATGAATCTTTGTTGAGTCTGCAGTGTTGATGACTTCGTCTGATGCAGCGAAACGCCTTTGTCCCTATTTTTCCTGGATCGCCCTTTCGGGTTTTCAATCCACCGGGACGCTCATTTTTGCCTAAGCCTCCCTTTCGGGCTTTCAACTTAGCGAGCTTTTTGATTTCTTTTCTCTTTTTTATTTTCTTCTCTTTTTCTTTTTTACCCTAACTTTTGCATAAACCGTTCTTTTGGATGTTCCGGTTTATCGGGTACTTTTTAGGCGTAATATTTCCGAACTGCGTCAGAGTTTATCGGGTGTGTGAGTTGTTCTCCGTCCATGGTAGTAAGGATCAGTGATCCTCCGAAGAATACTGTCTTCACAATAAAGGGCCCATCGTAATTAGGCATCCACTTCCCTCTTGCGTCTTTGTGAACTAGTAAGATCTTCTTGAGCACAAGTTCTCCTTCGCGGAACTCTCTGATACAGACCTTTTTATCGAACGCTCTCTTGATTCTTTTTTGATACAACTGGCCATGACACATCGCAGACATGCGCTTTTCATCGATGAGATTCAGCTGATCAAATCTTTCTTTAATCCATTCTGCCTCTTCTAACTTGGTTTCCATGATGACTCTGAGGGATGGTATCTTGACCTCGATGGGAAGAACTGCGTCCATTCCATATACCAGAGAAAAGGGAGTTGCCCCTGTGGAAGTGCGGACGGAGGTTCTGTATCCGTGCAGGGAAAATGGTAGCATTTCATGCCAATCTTTGTAGGTTTTAACCATTTTCTGCAAGATCTTCTTGATGTTTCTATTTGCAGCTTCCACAGCTCCATTCATCTTTGGACGGTAAGAGGAAGAGTTGTGGTGTTCGATTTTGAAATCATCACATAATTCTTTCATGACTTTGTTGTTTAGATTGGTACTGTTGTCTGTTATAATTCTGCTTGGGATCCCGTAACGACAGATGATCTCCTTTTTAATGAAACGAGCCACCACTTGACGTGTGACATTGGTGTAAGATATAGCTTCAACCCATTTTGTGAAATAGTCGATGGCAACCAGAATGAAACGGTGTCCATTTGAAGCTTTTGGCTCAATTGCCCCAATCATGTCAATCCCCCACATAGAGAAAGGCCATGGTGATGACAACACATTTAGCAACGTTGGAGGTACATGCATTTTGTCTGCATAAATATGGCACTTGTGACACTTTCTGGCGTATTGAATACAGTCAGTTTCCAAGGTCAACCAGTAGTAACCAGCTCTCAAGATCTTTTTGGACATGGCGTATCCGTTGGTGTGAGTACCAAACATTCCTTCATGAACATCTTTCATTAACAAGTCTGCTTCTCTTTTGTCAACACATTTGAGTAAGACCATATCATGATTTCTTTTGTAAAGTACACCATTGCTGAGGAAGAATTTGGATGCTAATCGTCTCAGTGTTTTCTTGTCAAGTGCTGCAGCATCTGCATGATATTCTTGTTTCAACAGATAATTCTTTATATCATGATACCAGGGTTTGCCATCGGTTTCTTCTTTAATCATTTGACAGTAAGCAGGCTTTGTCTTGCGTTCAATTTTGATAAGTGTGCCATCATTGACATCTCTAGTTTTCCACATCGAGGCCAACATGGCTAAGGCGTCGACAATGTGATTTTCTGCTCTTGGAACATGTTTAAAGGTGATTTCGTCAAAATACTTGATCGTTTCAACGATATAAGCTCTGTAAGGGATCAGGTTTTCATGTCTTGTCTCCCATTCACCCGTGACTTGGTAGATAACCAAAGCTGAGTCTCCACTGACTTCGAGATTTTTGATTTGGAGATCAATGGCTGCTTCGACACCAAGGATACACGCTTCATATTCAGCAATGTTGTTTGTGCAATCAAAGTCTAGTCTGGCTGTAAACGGAGTGTAACCACCTTCAGGATTCATTAAGACTGCACCTATGACATGTCCGCTATAATTGGAGGAACCTTCGAACATCATCTTCCACCAAATATCTGTCTGTTGACCTTTGTCAGAACTTTTTTCTTCACAATCTTTCACTAACATGATATCTTCATCCGGAAAATCAAACTTCAGAGGTTCATAATCTTCGACAGGTTGATCTACGAGATATTCTGATAACACACTGCCCTTGATAGATTTCTGAGCCATATATTGAATATCATATTCTGATAGTAGCATATGCCACCGGGCGAGTCTTCCGGTTTGTGCAGGTTTCTCAAAGATGTACTTTATTGGATCCATTTTCGAGATCAACAAAGTGGTGTGACAAATCATATACTGCCTCAAACGCTTAGCGGCCCATGCTAAAGCACAACAAGTCTTTTCTAGGAGTGAGTATCTGCTTTCACAATCAGTAAATTTCTTGCTCAGATAATAAATGGCATGCTCCTTCCGTCCGGATTCGTCTTGCTGGCCCAGAACGCAACCCATTGAATTTTCAAGTACTGTCAAATACATAAAGAGAGGCTTTCCCGGAACAGGTGGTATCAAAATTGGAGGTTCTTGGAGATAACCTTTGATTTTATCGAACGATGTTTGACAATCCGAATTCCATACAACTGTTAGATCCTTTCGTAACAACTTGAAGATCGGTTCACAGGTAGGGGTCATATTGGAAATGAACCTGGATATGTAATTTAACCTGCCAAGAAAACTTCTAACCTGATTTTCGGTCTACGGAGCTGGCATGTCTTGAATGGCACGAACTTTGTCTGGATCCACTTCAATCCCCTTGTGGCTGACAATAAAACCGTGTAATTTTCCTGATCTAACTCCGAAAGTGCACTTTGCGGGATACAATCTCAACTGATATTTCCGGAGTCTTTTGAATAACTTCAACAAATGTTCTAGATGGTCTTTTTTGTTTTGAGACTTGGCGATCATATCGTCGACATATACTTCTATTTCTTTGTGCATTATGTCGTGGAACAAAGCCACCATAGCTCTTTGATAAGTTGCGCCTGCATTCTTTAGACCGAACAACATTACTTTATAACAATACGTCCCCCAAGGAGTGAGGAAGGTTGTTTTTTCCATGTCGTCAGGATCCATTTTGATTTGATTGTAACCAGAGAAACCGTCCATAAAGGAAAACACTGCAAACCGAGATGTATTATCTACCAGAGTATCAATATGTGGTAAAGGGAAGTCGTCTTTCGGACTGGCTTTGTTTAAATCTCGATAATCTACACACATCCTAACTTTTCCATCCTTCTTTGGTACAGGAACAATATTGGCTACCCATTCTGGATATTTGGAGACTGCGAGAAATCCTGCATCAATCTTCTTTTTTACCTCATCTCTGATTTTGAGAGCCATGTCGGGTCTGGTTCTTTTGAGTTTCTGTTTAACCGGCGGGCATTCAGGTCGTAGCGGTAGCTTGTGAACTACTATATCTGTGTCTAGTCCCGGCATATCTTGATACGACCATGCAAACACATCCACATATTCTCTTAGAAGTTCTTCTAACTGTTGTTTTACCTCTGCCCTAAGACTTGCCCCAATTTTGACCTCTTTCCTATCTTCTTCGGTACCAAGGTTGATAACTTCTACCTGTTCCTTATAGGGTTGAAGCTCTGCATCCTCTTTTTGGGCCAATCTTACCAGTTCATCAGGAATTTCACAGTCTTCATCCTCGTCTTCAGCTTGGTAAATTGGTGAATCAAGGTCAGGAGGAAATGCATGGTCACAGGATTCAATGGGGTTTTGAACATTGTTGTAGGTGGGAATGGCTTAATTTTATTAAAACACACAAAGATAAATGCAACATACACAGAAGGACAAAATTTACTTTGGTTTTATAAAATTGTCATTTTCTTTTAAAGTGAAAGCGAAAAAAACAGTAAAGGAAATGAAGAATTTAACAAAATAGTTTGTTTTCTCATTGATATCTTTGAAAGCATGGGGCCCTTACAAAACATTCCTATAGCCTTGGGCATGGCTATGGAGATTTAAGACAAAACAAGAAAAGAAAGACAAACAAATTACTTTGACTCAGGAACAACCAAAGGAATATCAATAGCTTCCCAGTTGCTCAAGGCAGTGTTGCAATGATATACTAAATGATCCAGGTCTTCATCTTTAAAATCTTCTTCCACAGCACTTACTTGGAAACCTCCGCTGATGAATACTTCTTGTATAGTTTTCAGACGCCCTTTGTCATCTGTTGGTGCTTCATCATGAGTTGGTTTGTAACCCAACCCCTGGCGATCCATCTTCGGCTTGACTTCGATAATCTCTCCCCAACCTGCAGGAATGCCTTCTTCCAGTACCGACTTGACGCTCTGAGCGGATGTAAAGGACAGACCACTCTTCACCACCGTTTCTTCTAATATCACTGCATTGGCTATTTCTAGTGCCTGAAACAAAGTCTCTAGTGCGTCTTCATATGCTTCAATATACCGAAATGATGATAGATTGCTAACCATTAGTTCTTCTTCACCATGTACAATTACCAGTTTATCATTTACCATGAACTTCATTCTCTGATGCAGGGTTGAAGTTATTGCCCCAGCTTCATGGATCCAAGGACGTCCTAATAAACAACTGTAAGCCGGATTAAATTCCATCACTTGAAATACAATGTTGAACTCATGGGGTCCCACCAAAATTGGTAACTCTGCTTCACCAATAATCGTTCTTCTCGAACCGCCGAAAGCTTTTACAATCAATGATGTTGGCTTCATCTCTGCCCCACCATATGCTAATCTGGAGAGTGACCTTGCGGGCAGTACATTTAATGAGGATCCTGTGTCGACCAGTACTCGGGCAAGAGTGTCTTCTTGGCATTTGATAGAGATGTGCAGCGCACGGTTATGATTACGTCTTTCTTTTGGCAATTCAGCATCACTGAAACTCAACGTGTTGATGTTGGCCACTACCGAATTAAACTGACCGAGAGAAATATCTTTCGTTACATGGGCCTGTCTCAATACTTTTTGTAACGCTTCCCTGTGAGCTGGAGAATTTATCAAGAGTGACAAGATTGATATTTTTGATGGTGTCTGATGAAGCTGATCTATCACTTTGTAATCACTTCTTCGAATAATTCTCAAAAATTCCTCATCATTTCCTTCTTCTGTGCTTGTAATTTCTCTTTATTTGGTTATTGTGGCGGGAGTAACTTCTTTGGGAACCGTAACCGCTACTTTTGGTTGATAGATCCGACCGCTGCGGGTCATCTTGCTAGTGCCGGCAATATTTGTTACATCCGCCTGATCATCTGTCTGAACAACCCTTCTTGATTCTTGGTCTACTACGGTTACGTCGTATTTCCATGGAACAACTATTGTATTATCATACGGAAACGGTCTTGGCTTTTGGATCACGATTGGCCGAGGTTGACCGATAGCAGCTCTGTTGAAGACGGGCCTCGCACTTTTGTTGAATACTGGAACTTTCTCTCTTTTCCTGGACAGATCAAAAACTGGCTCAATCACAGAAACTTCTTCTTTCCTTACCTTACCACACACTTGCAATGTCCCCTCATTCATCAATCTTTGTACATCTTTCTGTATCACATCACACCCACTAAAATTATCCGAACATTCTTCACAGTTATTATGAATACTTCCCAGTAGCCCTGCTTTTGACAACTTCTCATGTAATGTCTTCAGCGGCGTTCTGATTTTTGACACATTAGCAATTATCTTCTCCTCTGACTCCTCTATGGCATTAACCCCTCCATGGTTTGGTAGTGGATTACTTTTAACATTAGGTGGTACATCATCAAAAGACAAGATTGTCTTCTCCATCAATTCTCTCACAAGATGTTTCAACGCAAAGCACCCTTCTAGGTCGTGGCCAGCGGCACCTTCGTGAAAAGCAAAGTGAGCATTTGGGTTGTAATGGGGAGATGTTTTATCTAGATTCAATGGTCTTGTTATCAAACCTTGGTGAACTAAAGAAGGGTATAATTCTGTGTATGTCATTGGTTTGTGGAAGTGGAGGTTTTGTGGTTGGCCTCCGGTTTTGATAATTCTGTCTGGGTTATTGAACTCCCTGCTGATGGTTTTGTTGATAGGGTGGAGCGTTGGGCGCTCGTTGATACCCTTGTTGATTGGGATGATATGCGGGCGCTGGCTGCCCTGACTGATAACCTAGGACAGGATGGTTAAATGATGGGGCTACAGCTGCCACATATTGTTGTTGGGCATACTGTACCGGATATATTGGTCGCTGTTGCTGAATTTGCTAAGCATAATTTGGTTGAACTTGCTGGAAAAACCCTTGTTGAGGCTGCTGGTAATGCTGATACGGTGGTCTCAAAATATGATTCCTTCTTCCCATTATTGCATTTGTCTCACCTTCTCTCTTTTTGTAAAAACCACTACTAACCTTCTTGACATTGTTGTTACTGGAACTGCTGGTACTGCTGGCTACCTTCCTACTCTTCATTCCCAACTCTACCCTTACTCCCACGGCTACGATATCAGAAAAACTTGCAGACACACCACTGATCATTTTTTCATAAAACTCTGGTCTTACTGTGTCAACAAACTAGTCTGTTAATTCTTTTTCATTCAGAGGAGGTTCTACCTGAGATGCTGTCTCTCTCCACCGTTGCGCGTACTCTTTAAACAATTCTGTACTTTTTTGTGACATGCTTAACAATTGTCTTCTATCCGGGGCCATATCCATGTTGTACTTATAGTGCTTCATAAAAGCGTCAGCCAAGTCATGGAAATTGTGAATCCTCGATTGGTCCAAACTTAAATACCACTTGGCCGGAGCCCCTTTTAAACTATCTTGGAAACAGTGGATCATTAACTTGTCGTCTTAAACGTGCGCAGCCATTCTTCGATAATACACGATTAGATGTGTGCGAGGACAGGTTGCAACAGAATATTGATCGAAATTTGGAACTTTAAACTTGGGTGGAATCACCAATCCGGATACTAGACACATATCTCTGGCGTCAGTACCAAAGATATCGTTCCCTTCCATCGCTCAGACCTTTCTTCCTATAGTTTCAACACTTTCTTTCAATTTCTCATGTGACTCATTCTCATCTTCATACCCCTCAAGACCTTCGTATACTGGTGGAGGATTGTGAAAGACAGGGCGTGCCTAAATCTGTACAGCAGCTGAAGTATATGTAGGAATTGCCTGAGGAACTTCTCCCCCTAGGGAAACTGTCTGCAGAGTGACTCTTGGTGGAGGTACAAAGCCTGGAGGTAACCCATAGGTTGGCATATTTGCAATAGTAACAGCTGTCGGGATTGGATCTGCAGTGATTTCAGAGACAACGGTGGCTCGAGTGTCCAACATTGCACGAATGACATGTAAGGCTTCCCTGATCTGTCCCATGCCTCCTCGGAGCTCTCCGAGTTCATTGTCGATTCTGTCCACATCTAAGTTATGTTCTTCAGTCCTTAAGCGAGCTTGGGCTCGGGTGTTGTATCGATGTTGACGGTTCAGTGTGATTCTCTCTCTCTCTCTCTGGAGACAAGACAGTGAGATGAGACACAACACAAGAACATGCACATGCAATGCTTATGAATGTAAAATGTAACAATGCAAATTTAATCATTCAAGGAATCCATAGAAATATTTGCAAAAATTATAACAATGGGGAGATAAGAAAATTCAAAGTCTTCATAGATTAACAACTGAAAGTTTTACAACAACAAATCTGGAACTGAAATACAAGTCTTTAATACAAAATACATGACGAAATGAAAATAGAAAGCAAATGGATTCTAAATCTTTTGGTTGGATGGCCCTTCGTCTTCTGGTTGACTTCTCTTTCCACCTTGACGGATCAATTCCTGAAGTTCTTCCTACTCTTGCATAGCCTTGAAATACTTATCTCTCCATGTTTTCCCTTCATTCTCAGCTTTTGCCAAAGCAGCTTTCAACTATTCTACGAGAGTAGGCTTGGGCGAGTCAGGCTCAAAGCGAGTATAGAACATCTTCATTGCCGCTCCTCTTACCCATGATAGGTAAGATTCTGAAACAGTAGTGTCGTGGGGGCCTAGGGCAGTTACTCCCCTTGTGTGGACATAACGCCAAGCATACGCAATTCGAGCCCTATAAGCAGGATTCTTCCCTTCCTCCAAGTAAAATCTTCTCAAAAAGTCTGGATCTGGTTCATTTTCCATGGGGTTCCCCAACTGTCGACGAGCCAGAATAGGATTATAGCTGATGCAACCATTGACGCTGATGAGCGGTACATTCGGGAAATCTCCACAGCTTTGGATCATGGCAATTCCTCCATACATAGGATCATACCATTTAATGTCTGAGTGTTTGAGCAATAACAGCTTTTCTGTCCATGAGAGTCCATTTTGCTTATCCCAGATGGCTGGAATTTCTAACAAGTGCGAAATAAACCACTTGTGCAGGAGAACGGTGCAACATTCAATTCGTCCAATCCCATAACGGTTCCTTTGGTGGAGGGTAAAGTAAGTGTCAGCCAGCAAGGTAGGTACTGGATTTTGATCAAGAAAAGATTGATCGCATCTGCGTCCACAAAATCACTAGCAGTTGGGAACAGGAACAATCCGTAAATAAGTAAAACCAGGATGGCCTCAAATGCTTCAGTATTT
The DNA here is from genome assembly GCA_963859935.3 of Lathyrus sativus. NCBI lineage: Eukaryota > Viridiplantae > Streptophyta > Magnoliopsida > Fabales > Fabaceae > Lathyrus > Lathyrus sativus. The sequence goes on along the minus strand of OZ012740.1, from coordinate 122,781,251 downwards.
TTTGACAAGGCATAGCTCTGAGCTTTTTCATATAGGAACATAGCTGAAAATCCATACAACCCTCCCTTAGCACCCATATGAGATCGCACTTCGTCCAACTCCAAATACGCGGCCTCTGCAATTGCTCTTTCATTAGGAGTCCCCTCCCTTCCAGAAAATGGGCTAGGAGTAACACCTACTCCCATCAGGGCGGAATACTCCTCCAAAGTTGGTAGCAACTGATAATCTGGAAACGTGAAACAATGATAGGTTGAATCATAGAATTGCATGAGTGCGGATAACATCTCTTCATACACTTGAAATTCCAGCAATGACAGCATGTTCCCATGTCTTTCTCTGAATGCCTCGGGGTCTTCTACTAAACTTACCAGTTTCTTCAAGTTCTCCAATCTTGGTCTTCGGAACACAACCTCTTCTTTCTTTCCAGAATCCATCCTATAATATCTGCAAAACAATCTTTAGTTCCTTGAATGATTAATTAATGAAAATGCAAGTGCGAAGGTTTCATGGAACTCAGATCAAAACATCATTTCATTTCATTGATTTTCAAGATTGCATTACAAAACATCTAGTACATTTTACAAAAGTCCTAAATATAATGCTGACAATATTCTAAATAGAAGTCTTCTTTTGCTTTGAATTTCTTGATTTCTTCTTCCATCTGAGTCTTCTCGAGAACGAGTTTGTCCACGACTAGTTTCCATGGAGTTGGCTGAGAGCTGGAAGAAGGTAATCCTTCTTGTGTCTTCCTCTTCTTATAAGCAACCATTTCTTCATCTTTCACATGTAGTTGTCTACGGAGTTCTTCATTCTCTTCCACGGCTACTTGGTACTTATATTTCCAGGCTACTTCAGTTTGTTTTGATTTCCTCAAAGCAACTTTTAACTTCTCCTCTTCAGACATGAAGATCATTGTGTGCTCTTCCTCTAAAGCCATGGGTTTCTGCTGAGAATAAGGCATCTTCAGCTGAATAACTCTCTTTTGGACCCATTGGAGATAAGGCTCGAGAGAGATGCAATTAAGTTTCCCCAAGTCTTCCTTTCCTTTCTTGTGTACATGTCCCCAAGCTTTTAGAATTTCCCCCTTCAATTCTGATTCTCCTTTAAAGAAAATATTCTCCACATGAGCGCTGTTTGGTTTGTCCTTCAGAGGATATCCAAAGTGACGGCGAGCGAGAACAGGGTTATAACTAATTCCTCCACTTGTACCCAGAAGAGGTACGTTACCAAAGCTTCCACAAATGTCAATGATTTTTATCCCATCGTAACTACGGCTGTACCAATCAATGTCAGAGTGAGTAAGAGCCATAACCTTCTGAGACCACCAACCTTCTTTCCAAAAAGCATGAGCCTTAGGTAAGTGAGAAATAAACCACTTATTTAACAACGGGACACAACAGACAATCATTCCTCCTTTATGTAGATTTCTCAAGTGAACCGAATGATATGCGTCAGCTAGTAAAGTAGGCACAGGGTTTTTCTTCAAGAATATCTTGATGGCATTGAGATCCACAAAGTTATCAAAGCTTGGAAACAAGAAGATTCCATAAATGAGCAAGGCAAGAATAGCTTCGAATGTATCCATACTCAAGTGATTAGCATAATATTGTGCCTTTCCGACCAAGAACTTTGCAGTCAAACCAAAGACACTTCCTTTAGTAACCATATTTTTCTGAATATCTACCAATCCCAAACGCGTTGCTTTAGCAATTTCTTCTTCCTTAGGGTCCTTCTCCATGATTGGAAAAGGAGAGTCTTCAAGAATAGGTAAACCAATCAAGCAAGAATATTCCTCAAGTGTAGGTACCAGCTGATAATCAGGGAGAGTGAAACAATGATAGAGTGGATCGTAAAACTGGAGGAGTGTGGAGAGAAGTCCCAGATCCATCTTTCTTTTTACCCTTAACAATGATAATAAGTTCCCGTACCTGTTCTTGAATCCTTCTATATCTGTTATCAAAGTGCTCAACCTTTCTATGTCAGCCAAGTTAGGACTTTTGTAAGTGTACTTCATGGTTTTCTTTTTTCCATTATCCATGATGATCCTATTGTTTACAAACAAGAGATCTGAGTTCCATGAAACCTTTATGATATGATGTTCATGAATGCATGAATGCACAAACACAGATAAGCACAGATTCACATATACACATGGATAAAAACAGATAAAGGTTTTGGTTTGGAGAATATGAGCAAGGAGTCAAGGTCTACCCTCCCCAAAGGTATGTACTAAGGTTCCCACAACTGCAGAACAAGGTTCTAAAAGAGTTCCCGGAGTCTTCGACCCATCTTTCGGATATTATCAATTTCCCAAATACTTGGTGGTTGATAATATTATCAAGAGAGTCTCGTCCAAGTGCAGCATCGCGTATCAACTACTTTGGAATTACTTTCTTATAGTCATCGCACTACATCCTAATAAAGCCATAGTGGGGGAAAAGGTAATCTAAAGGTCCTCAGTATCACGGGCTCCTACGTAGAAAGTAGCATTGTTTTCACGAATACTCGATCAACAATACTAACTCTCAGAAGGGCCTCTACTGAGTGGTGGTTTTCTCAAGTCAACTTGGTCGGGAATCAACTCCCTATAAGTCTCCTTGAATATACCACCGTCCTATCATAAGTACGCTTAAACACGGGTGTAGTGTTGTCTCACCATTCAAAGTCCCCAAGAACCAACAGAGCACATATGCACATATTTACAAGTATTCACAAATAAGCAAGTATTCAAACAAGATAGGATAAACCCTCAAAACAAATGGCAAATCTCCCCAGTGAAGTCGCCATTTCTGTTGCGGTGAAAATTGGATATCAAGCTATTAATTAACTTGAATCTTAATTCTTTTACAACCGGACTTTATTTTATCCACAGGAAAGGTCTAAAGAAAGAAAAACCTTTTTCACGATGTAACGACAACGCTTAAGAGATTCGGGGATCGGGGGTTAGTTATATCTAGGGAAGGTATTAGCACCCTAAATATCTATAGTACTCTACAGGAACCTTTTGTTCGATTGCTTGCTAAGTGTGAAATATGTACTGTGGATTGGGAAAAGATATGAGTTGAAACCTAAAATTATATACACTAAGTTTGCTCGCAAAGACGTCGCATCTTCTGCCTACGTATCCTAACTAGGATAGAATCAGAGCAATCCTAGTTCACCTCACGAGGGAAAAGAACACTTGATGACGATCAAGATTCAAAGGGGGAACAAACATGACAATGTTTGTGTGGAGTTTGACAAAACTCCCTAATCTAAATTGTAGAAGGGGAAAGTAAGAGATCATGACGATGATTCTTACGCAGAGTTGATGAAATCTTTCCTAGGGTTCTAGTTGAAGAACGCTCCTAGTACGGGTGGGTCTTTTAAACTTTAAGTGAAGTCTAGGGTTTCTATTCTAAGGTTGAAAATGACTTAACAAAGTCAAGGGTGTGATTGAATAAGTTATCCATGACATCGAGGGTCAAATGGACAGACCTTCCTTTGGAGGGAAAACGGGGAGACGACATGGACGAGAACTAACGAGTTTCGTCGCTTGGGGATAAAAGAAAATAAAATGCTAAACAAGATGACAATTAAAGTAAATCATGATCCTGGTTACAACCAATTAAATAATAAGAGATGGTGAGAATGAAACATGATGATAACATTTAACAGATGAAATAACCGATGCTGCAACAGTGGTTCGCACTTGAAGAAAATCAACAGATGAAAATGGTAACAACTAAGAAATAAATCCTAGCATGTTATATATAATATATGGGCATGGATTCAAACAATTTTCAATAAAAATGTTGAAGGGAAACACATACACATTTATCTGCAATTACATGAACGATCGTGAAAACACGCACATTTGCACATAAACAAACTAAGTGATAAAAAATGCAAACATGAAAAATAAAGGCATGGCATGAAAGTAAACATAAATACGAACACAACAAAAGAAGAACGGGCAAAAAATGATGAAAAACGAGTGAGATACGAATTTTCGAAATTTGCACGAAAAATCACAAAATTGTACAAAAGAGTTGCCCTCCCCAGGGGTCGAACTCAGGAACAAAGGGTGAAAGGGCGCATGGTCATACCACTGGGGTGGCTATACATCCAATGATGAAAGCCACCCCTTAAAATAATAAGGGATACTTTCAAGTTATAGTTTGGGCAAAAATCACATAAACCGGGCATTTACGTTTTGTACCGTATCTCCCTAACCGCTTATCCTTTTTTCACAAACTTTATATGGATTTGGGGTAGAATCAGACAAGGAATCTAATGGTGGTCTTAGTTTTCCAAAATTCTCAACCCACTGCAAAACCCGATAGTACTTATGTTTTAAGCTTAAAGTTGCATTTTCATGGATAAGCCTCACACACCCACATTCAATCCATGACAAACATAGACACATCACAGGTAAGTACAAGGGAGTGAATTCAAATCATTTTTGGGGCTGAAAATGCACTGCTATGAGAAGTCATGTGTAAAATGCAAAATGACATAGAAATCATGCATGACATTTAGGCATTTCAAGTCCAAGGCAAACATTGATCACAACAAGATTACACACACCTCTAACACAAGTTAATGAGTGAGTTAACATGAAAAATAAGGGCCTGTAATGATTGTGTAGAGTTTTGGTGTCCAAGATGCCTTTTGTGTGTGAACATGCATTTTTGGTGGGTGATTTGTGTTCAGGCAGTTTAAGCTTCATGTGATCATACAAACATATCATAAATAACAAATACAAGATGTTAGAACATGCCTTTTAGTGAAAAACAAACTGATGCAAAGATTGGTGTCTCGATGTGTCACTTTATGAAGAAAATGCATTTGAAGAGTGAAATTTCATGACAACAAGTTTTAGTGCAAAATGATCGTGCCAACATCTTAAAAATGACTAATATGAAGTGTATGTGATGTGGTTTGAGTAAAAAATAAGTTTGTGCAAAGTGTGGTATTTGTGTAGCTTGAGTGTTTAATGGTATGAACATGTAAATTCAATTCTATGCACCAACAGTCCAATGTAAGCATTTACACAACTTTCAAATGTGATTCTAAACATGTGTGTATGCCAAAATCAGTTTTCTAATGTGCTATGCAAAAGATGAAGTTCAGTTGTTATGGTATGAATGATCCAAGAGGAGCCTTTGATGCAAACATGTTATGGTATGATCCTAATCTTAATGCACAAGAACATGAACATAATGCTTGATTTAGTTTTATGCAGAGAACAAGTAGGCATTGCATGATAGTTTTGGCAAGTACATTGATGTAGTTTGTGAGCAGAAACAAGGTATAAGTTATGCTTATATATTGAACCTCAACAGAGGTACTTTGTCACAAAGTTTGGCAAATGTAAACTGGCCTTGGCAGTTTTCTTGTGACAGAGCTGATCTATTTGGTACACATGCTTCAGCTACTAACAGCCATAGCTAAAACAAATGAATGCATATAGAAAACTCACCTAAGAATCCAAATCAGTTTTAAAAAGCATTAAGCCATTATCTCAACAGTTGCATTATCTTGCCTACAGCTTTAATACCACAAATAGATGCATTCTCAAACAGGGTGCAAAACCAATTATAGCAGGGCAATGATATCCTCTTGATGTTTACACAAATCAAACATCACAGTTTGAATACACTTATCATGTTTTTAAGTGCAGCAAAAATCAAACCAGCATAACACTAGAATCTAACAGCATTAACAAGTTTGTATTTTTTAGCAAATAACCAAGATCAAACCATTTGTTCAAATGTTTGGGATGGCCTATCAATTAGCATACCATCATGACAAACAGGTTCACCACTTTATGCTAATGCCTATGGGAGTCTTACCACTTATTTGAAAACATACATCATGAAAATCAACAAGGTATGCATATCTCAAATTTTACCAAAAGCACTCAAAAATGTGATTTCATGAGACATGATGCTAAAACCAATAAGAAACAGATACATACCTCTTGATGACCCTTTTGAATATGCTAGAATAGTTGAGAAAACCAGAGATCCTTTACTTCACTTTCTTGCCTTTGAACTTTTCTTTAACTTTAAGCAACAATGCACTTTCAATGCCAAATGAAGAGATGTGAGTTTATAATGTTTGATAGGTGCTTGAACAGTTGAGAGATGTTATTTATGAGGTGTATGAATGATCAACACCTCAAGAAAAGGATTGGAGCAAAGTTTGGAGATTTTTGTAGCTTTGGTCAAAGTATGATAGGTAGAAGTTTGACTTTTTGATTTTTGAGGTTTCTTGGTGGTTTGGTGGATTACACCCCTTATATATGTTATTTAGAAGTTGTGTGGAGGGTGGTTGAGGTATTGGAAAGGGCAGAAATGATTTTGAGCAATTTTCACTTCATGACCATTTTTGGTGTTTTCATGGATTTTGGTGATTTTAAAGATTTGGTGCAAGGAGTGGGAATTGTGGTAACAGAGCTTCTCTATGATTCTTATCAAATGAATTGTGTGTGAAAATGAAGTGAATGAGACCTCCTTTTATAGGAAAAGAGATTGAGGTGCTTGCTAGAGAGTTTCCTTCACCATGAAGCAAGCTTTGGATATTTTTGAAGCAAACCTCCCTTGTAGGGTTTTCCACTTGGTCTGCTGCAAGGATCAATTTGTCAACATTTCTACTGAATTTCTGAGGTGATTTGCAGCCTAGAAACTATAGGGAAGGGGCTGGTACAGCCTTTCACTTTACACCTCATGCTTGGAAGTGCAACTTGCCCACTTGTATGGCAATGAAGTCCAAGCTTTGATTTTGGGCTATTCCTCCACAATTTTCTCTTGTTTCATGCTACACATATCTGATATATCACATACAACAAATTGGATCAAGAAAATTTGGCAAAATTAGTGAAACAAGTCATTCTTGAAAATTGGCCAATGTGGGACTAAAGTGTGAAACCCTCAACTTTGCACCTATGTAACTTTCTGCTCATAACTCCTATTGAGATGTGCTAGTACAATTTAGAAAGCCCTCACATAGTTATAAAACATTCATGTTTTCATGAGTTTCAATTTCTCAAAGTAACTTGGCCAAAAAGCCTTCCAAAGTTGCTAAAAATGAGCTTAAAAAGTGAAGTTTTCTCAAGTCTTTTTCCCTTCTTGAAATGAATTTGACCATAACTCAAAATCTATGCATTTTATGATCATGGACCACTTAGGGACTTTTGTAGGACTTGTCAAGAGCTTCCAAATGAGCTTTGAACCAACTCAATTGGATGTGTGGTTAAGGAGTTATGGTTTAGCCCTTTTCAAAACCCTAATTTCCCAATTTCTCGATTACTCCTTCATCCTTGATCCAATGGTCATGAAAATTGATATGCAAATCCAATATGACATAAGGAACAACTTTGTTTCACAACTTGAAGTCCAATTCATAAAATTTGGAGAGTTGACGTTTCGGTCAACCGTACGACCGATCGGTGATTACCGAGTCGCCTGTTGACATTCTGGACCTCCTGAGACTTTGAAACTTCTTGGATGAACTTTAATAAGCTACATGAACTTCATGGACCTCAATCCCACCATTAAAACACCTTCTAACATCAAAGTCAAACCACAATTGACTTTTACTAGTTAAAAACCCTAATCGGGGCCTCCGAACTGCACTGTTCTTGATTCTGAAATGATTTCTTCAAATTGGATTCTCATTTGACATTATGTACTATCCTTGACCTTGTTTTTTATTTGAATGAGCCCAAAACATTGACTAATCACAAACCCTGAAGTTTTGATTTTGACTGCACGAAACCTTGATTCATCTGCAATTTTACAAAGACAGACTTGCACTGGATTAAGGTTAGACAGTTCATGAGTATGCTCCTAAAATGATAATGAGAATCTAAGGGGTCAAAATTTGGGGTGCAACACCCAAACTTAGAGAAAAGTTCAGAAATAACTCTTCCATATAGTATGAGGAAAGTCATTTCATCCCTAGAGATAATTATCATTTCCTTTAAGAAATTAAAAATGGTAAGAGGAAGATTAACTATGATGTTCTTGATAAGGAATAACAATACGTGCTTGTCATTCCTAGTAAGCCTTTTTAGTTCTTTCTCCCTTGGACGAAAATTTGACACTAAAAGTTGATACAAAACTTTTCCAATTGGTCGTAGACTAGCAGGACTGCTGAGATTATTGTTGGCTGCATAAATTAGGTAAATGTGATCTTTAAAGACATTGTTGAATCAATAATGTTTAACATAAAAACCTCCCTCTTCATATTTTATTGTCTGAGAAATAAGTGACTGAGTAATTGTGACAGGAAAGTCATTGACATAGGACTAGATTTACTCAGCATCATGACCACATGGCCCAACAGAGGCATTTAACTAGAACTCTTTAACGTGATTAATGTAGATGAGTCCATTAAGAATGTCAAAGTAACCTTTCAACTTTTTTTTGCGAATAATTGTCCTTAGATCAAAACATTTTTCTTTCAAATCATCAAAATCGAAAAAAATTGCATTGATTACGAACAAAATTTTTTTATCTATGGTTGTTGAATACATTTTTGAAGAAAAGAAAAGACTTTGATTATCGGTTTGAAGACACAAAGAGTTAGAAATGAGACGTTGAAACGAGGAATAATGTTTAAATAAAATGGAGAATAGGAAGTTAAACAATCAGAGAAACTCAAACACCTTGAAAATCTAAAAGATATGTTACATTTATTAATATGGATGATCATTGTTATTCTAGTGGATATGATTTCAATGCGCACCTTGATTTATTTTTTTTAGATGTAGATTTCACATATTACCTCGTGTTTTCAAAAACTCCAAGGGTTAAAAAAATTCAGGAAACTATTTTTATTTATTATGATTTTTTTGTAAACTAAATGATATATCACGTCGGTTACCTTAATAACCGATGTATAAGACATGTAACATTTTACTATAAAAACACTTGTTAGGCACATTTTACTCTAATCCTAACTTATATGTAGCCGCTCCAAACTCGTTAGAAGTAGAAATCACATCATTCTTTTGGGATCTATCTCACAAAATAGTATTGATGTTGTTATTATTGTATTTAGATGCTTGTAAAAGTTATCTATTATGAATTGCAAGTGCAGAAAAATATTTTTTTCAATAGAAGCTAGATGCATTCAATGTTTGTACCAGATAACTCTTTAAAAATTGTATGCATGCAATATTTGTACCAGATAATTTCTTACACCAAAATTATGCTTTTGCTGTATTATTATTATTATTATTATTATTATTATTATTATTATTATTATTATTATTATTATTATTATTATTATTATTATTATTATTATTATTATCATCATCATCATCTACGTAAACAATGTAATAAAATAACATTTTCAACATGGTTTTTATAGAAAACGAGGGGATAACTAAGCGTTCTTAAACAAATCTTTGTCGTTCATTTTATGATTATCAATGCTCAAGATACTACCATTAGTGATCTGCGTGATACTTAAAAAATTTCCATTATAAAGGCTTTCTGATATCTAAAATTGATAAAGAAATGTCATGAAGCAATTGAAACTATTTATATCCTCCACTTTAACTTTTGCCATTAATGATGGATTACAAGAGCAGAAAATTATCTGGGTTTAAGGCTTGTGTTTTTAAATATTCATTTGAGTAGAAAATCATTTATTTTTATATCCTTTTTTTCTAACCCTTATATTATTTTATATCATAAAAAATACTTGCTAGGTGAAGCATTTTCCCAAATATCAAAGAATCAAAGATCCAACATATAATCTTCAGGGATAAATTAATTTTTATTTTAATATTCTGTGTAAACAATGTAATGTTCTAGGTAAACATTTAAGTTTGTAAACAAATTATTTTTTTTTATCTATTTTCTGTGTAAAGAATGTAATATTTTAAATAAACATTTCAGTTTGTAAACAAATTATTTTTATTTATTTTCTGTGTAAACAATGTAATGAAATTCTAATAAAAAACAATTTAACTTACCCCTCGGTTTATTCGTAAACAGAGATATATGAGGCACTAGTTTTGTAAATAATAAAAATGTAGATGTTAGAGTTCGAACCCATGTGCAAATTAATTTACCCCTCGGTGTTTAAATAGTCGAGGTTATAAGCCTTTACTTTTTATGATGACGTTAGTTACCTCGATACTGCAGCCGAGGTAAAATGGATTTTGCGTCCGACATTAAAAGCACTTTTTTTAGTAGTGCTCCATCTGAATCTCGTTCTCGAGTCACCATGCAAGAAGGCCTTTTTTATATCTAACTTATATAAGGGTTAATGTTTCATGGAAACCATCATTATAAAATCGACTTACTAAGTGGGAGGTTGCATTCTTTATAATCTCATTTCATTCCTTATCTCTTTTCAATGTGGGGGCTGTGTCTTTTCTAAAACACCCCTGCTTACATAGCACAATCAGGTTGTGATACCATCTTAAGATTGAATATAAGTGTTTTTCTTGTATAAAAGAGAGGAGACACACATACGCATCTTAACCTACTCAATCCCTAAGATTTGGGATTAGACAATACTATAATATTGCAACAATTATAAAAGCTTTTTTTTCTAAGCTTTTCCAAATGCATCATAATTCGTCATAAAAAATATACAACAATTTCCTTATATTGGAGAAACATTCACCCTCTGCTAGAGCCATACCAACTTTAACAGGATGGTTCGTCAATCTTGCGTAATCCAACTCAAGAGCCTATAATAAGAAAAAGAAAATTTGTTATTAGCTTAATTTGACTTTGCATGACAAAATGAACTATATCAACGTGATAAGAAATGTGCATGCAAGAGTATAAAAAAATGTATCAGAGAGCCCTAAACACACCAAATCTTAACCCTCCATCATATAAAAAGTAATCACTATGAAAAATCATAGGGTTGAATGGTGCATGTAGTGATAGGCGCCAAGTGAATAAATGCTTTGTTGTTATTGTATTATGCAAATATAAAGAGGTCACATTTAGGATACATGACCAAACTGTAGGGTAAGAAGCCATATATAGTTTGCATATAAGAACTAATTAACACAACAACTTACCTTAGCATGACTTAAAACATTAAGCATGAACTAATGTGCTTCCTCCAAGCTCAAATATACACTACAAAATAAAACTTCAATGGTCTTAGATATAAGCAAAATTTAGCTAAATTATTATATTCAATGTCACTATTTCAAATATACCCCTACTTTTTTTTTACATTTATATGTTTGTAAATAATTAAATGCACTAAGACATTTTTCTTAGAGGGTGAGTCTTTTTATAAATTCTCTTATATATGAAACCGGATGAAGTATATATTAACAGTTGATCATTCAACATGCAACCAAATGATTGATTTACAATTCACGTGATAAACTCAAAATTAAGAATAGAAAATTATATCTTCTTGTGTTGTACTATTCTTATTTTTATAGTGTTAATATAATTTGGAATTTCTATATCCAGGAAGACTATTAAATTAATACATAATTACAAAATAATGTACAATAATATAGAATATGCAAAATAATGTACAGTAATAAAGAATCTACAAGTTTAAATGGAAGTCAAATGTGTGCAAATCTGTTGTTTCAAATGTTAACAAATATACGATGATAAATAACATTTTTCCATTCAATTATATTGGCATCCCCCTCAAATGAATGATGCTAAGTCTACAAGCACTAATTCATTGATTAGGAGATGATGGCACTGACATGTCATGGATTTTGTAAGTTTGTGAGCAATTTGAACAAATGTAGAGACATGAAGCAAAGTGATCATTTTGCGGTATAAGATTCTCTAATTAAATGATAATCTACTTCTATGTGCTTTCTTCTTTCGTTGTATATGTTGTACCCCAAAATTTGCCAAACCTTTTTCTTTACTTGGTTTATGTTTCATTTCATTCTGTAGCATTTGCACTTGCATATCATTGTCTTTTGCAGAGGATCAAGGGAGGTGTGCCATTCAAGAGAAGGTTATCAAGGGTATCAAGCTCAACCAAAAGTGCTTATTCAAGTTATCTAATGCTTACAATCATCAAGAAGTGGTCAAAGCTCTCTGAGAGAGTAGATTGACAAGTGTTGCTTACCTCCTATCTTGGAGGGCAATTGAGGATCATCAGGGGTCCACAAGTTCATGGTTATGAACAAGAGGTGTTTAAGAAGCTCATTGAATGTTTTTGAAAGCCATTGTGGAGTTTGCCTAAGCTTTCATTTCACTTGCAAGAGACCACAGTCAAGGGTTGTGCACCTAGGGTTTCATCTGCTTAGTTCAAGGTCGACTATGGGTTTGAAAGAGTTTGAGACTTGGTTTTAAGTCATTGGAGTCATGGGAAGTCATGTTGAGACATCTAGATTTTCATGTCAAGTTCAAATAAATAAGAATCAAGAGTTCAATAAGTTACTAAATTAGGGTTTCAAAGAACCTCAGCGTAAAATCCCCTTCTTTAGTGCTAAACTTCAAGGACCATTTACCTCAAGATACATGTTTAATCTCATTTTCATGTAAACATAAAACTTGTAGGGTATGTTCTAATCTTTCTTTTGAGAACTATAACTCATCCATTGGGTTTGTAAAACTCAAGTTATGATGCCATCAAGTTATAGGTGATATCATTTGTGGAACTCAAGTTATGAATCTTGATATCATTTGTGGAACTCAAGTTATGAATCTTGCAAGGAAGGGGTATTTTGGGAAACTTTGATTATATGCCATTTTCATTATGGGTCATTTACATGCACTTAAGTACTTCAAATGAAACTTCAACCAACATGAAAGTTGTTCCAAATGACCTAATTTACACTCTAGAACTCAAGTTTGATGTGAATTATGCTTGGTTATGGAAATTGGGTGAGAAATTTCAGGTGAAAATGGAATTTTAAAAATGATTTCAATTGAATTAGTTACAGGCCATTTACATGGTTTATTTTGATTCAATTTTGTTCACAAGGCATCAACAAGTAAAATGCACAAATTCATTTTGGTCCATGCTAGCAATTACACATGCATTTCAAGTTTCCTTCACAAAGAAGTTTCTCATTCAAACTTCAAAATTGGACCACATCAAAGGCCCATTCCAATTCCATTATGAAATTCAATCCCTCAGCTAAAGAATCAAGCAGTTTTCATGAGTGCAAGTGGTTGTTTTCACGTGTGCATGAAAGAATCACATATTGGTCATTTTTCAAAATTTGTCACAACCAGGCTTCATGGGCCTCCAATTCCATTCCAAATACAACATATATAAGTTCACATTTCATTTTGAGAGCTCAGAATTGCATTTTGGAGCCAGAGCAAGCAACTTCCATTTTCGAGTTCTCAAAAAAAATCTCAAATCGTGAATCAAATTTCAGAGCAATTCAAAGCAAATTGAAGTGAGATTCTTCTTCCTTGAGTTAATTGGAGTGAATCTGCACATTTTCAAGCAAGGAATCAAGCTGTTGAAGCACCAACAGAGTGTCTCCGTTAAGTAAGTTTCCATTCAACTTTTCTCTCATTCTAGAGCATGATCTAGGTCATTACTGGCTACATCTGAAGCCCTACCTCGTGTAGGCCATGTTTGTGTGCCTAATTTCCATGTTTGATGAAGATCTCAGATGTGCATTCCAAATTTGATCTGTTCGAATCTCTTTATTGAGCCATGATTAAAACCAATGGAGCCTGGATTTGGAATGTATGTGAGTTCAGCTTCATTTTGATATGCATTTTGCTAAGTTTGGTTAAGTTTTGTTGATCTGATCTCCGGCCAGTCCACCAGAGAAGACGACCGGAGCTAGGGTTTGATCGTGTTTTTGTTGGACTATTTGACCATGAGAGATGTGTGGCTCAGATTGCCTTGATCGTGCACGCGTGGAGATTGACTTCCACGTCAATTAGTGAAACTCAACGCTTTGATTTTGCTTGATGGATTTGGGCCATTAATGCTATATGCACCCCTCTTTTGATCAGCCCAATGGTTTCCAACGTGAATCTTTGTTATTTGCACCATTTTTCCATTTATTTGTTTTTATTTTCTTTATTTCATTTCTGTTTACATTTTTAATTGTTAAAAATACCTCCAATGTTCATGAAATTCAAATAAAAATATTTTCTAATACTTTGAGATGTTAACAAATTTTTCATAATTTTTATTTTGAGTTTTCTTTTATTTTTCATTTTAATTTGGATTTAATGATTGGAGGTGTTTTTAACATGATTTCCATTTCATTCTTGCTTGTTTGTTGACCAATTGAAACCACCAATGAGTGAGGCTTCCTCCTCATTTTGATGATGAGTGGAGGTGCCTTTGAGGCCGGTTTTGGTCAAAGTTTGACTTATTTTTGTCTGACTTTCATTTGCTTTTGTTTGACCCTCGATGAATCTCTTTTAAAGTGGAGCACTGTAATGGGTCAATTCCTTTGGTGATGCTTTGATTGGATTTTATCTTTGATGCCTTGGCCACTAGTTGCCAATTTCTTTGTGAGCTTTGTGTATTTTATTTGGCATTTATTGAACCATTTTCCGGTTTTTGGTAAACCTTGCAAGTCAAGTCACCCTAATGGAGGTTCATAGAAACTAGTTGACCTAGTTCTTTTGGGAGATGACCCTTGTAGATCCCATATGCTTCCAACACATCTTGATTCACATTCTTAACATGTTGAAGTTGCTGGTTGCAAGTTTATAGGTCTTACATTTGTTTGGTTTATGCTACAAGTTGCTTATACTTATGGCTTTCCATTTGTCTTTAATGTTGAAAGTGGTTTGAACTTAGGTTCTTTCATATGCCCTACCTTGCAACTTGTCTTGTTTACTCTTCTTCTTTCATTTGTTCATCTTCTTCCTTTGTTCTCAATTGTGTCCATGGGACTTTGGAACTCATTCAAGTTGAGTTAGTGCTCTTTGTTTTCACTTTGAGTTTAACTTGGATGAGATGCCACTTTGAGAACTCTTTTGTGCTTTCTTGTTTGCACGATCATTTTGATGCTTATGGTTGAGATTACTTTCTTTGTTGCTTGCTTCCCAAGCCTATTCTCCCACCCTCATCTTGATCATGTCTTCTTCTCTTTCTTTTTTGTTTGCCTTTTGGTTTGGTGATTGATCCTTGAATGGTTGTAGGAGTTGTGACTTCTCCCATTGCATCTCACTTTTGCTTGGACTTGTTTAAGTCTCTTTGCTTGCTTGTCTCTTTGGTTTTGCATCCCTTTGCTTGTGTTCAAGACGTTGAGATGTGCTTGTGGTGGTTTCTTCCCCACACTTTTTTTCCCTCCCTCTTTTCTTTGTGTTGCATTTCATGTTTGCATCTCTTTCTTTCATCTCATTTGTGATTATTATCTTGTGTTTACTTGGTATTCTTTGCCATGATCCCTTAGGATTCCTAGTCCATTTGGGAGTAGGAGAGACATTAAGTGTTCAATCCAAGCAAGATAACATTAGGATAGTCTTTCCCCTGTTAATCTCAATCATAGGAGTACATTACATGATAACATTAGGGTTGAGTTAGTTTCCCCTTAGTTGTGTCTTCTCTCTTTTCATCTTCTAAATTCTTCAAGACATATAATAAAGGATAATGAGTGTTGTACGCTACTAGCCTTAACCATTTGGGAAATGATGATCGGGGGGCCTCCTCTCAATTGTCTAGAGTGTTTAGCGTATGCCCTTTGGGCGATATGCGACACATTCGCTCCTAAGTCATAGTCTTTAGTGCAACATGAATTACAAACACAATTTAATTCACTTCTTTTTCATAAAAGACTCAAAAACAAGCATCAAACTTTTTCATCCTTCGGGATTAATTGAAAACCATTTTTAAAGAGAGTGTTGTTAACTCTTGGTTCTACCGCAAACAGGTAATGCCTAAGACTCCAATTGTCGAGCAGCCATAGGCCTAACTACTAGAACTAATGTTTAACCCTACTCGGTTAAATCACTTGAACCAATCTATGGTCGTGTCATCCCGAACTATGTTTGCTCTGATTTCTCATACCAGACGAGGATACGTAGGCACAAGACAACGATGTCTTGGCGAGCAACCTTCCCCACCTTCACCCGTAGTTTTTTGAACTACGTTGACTCTGACTTTCCCATTGCACGAGGGAATACGTAGGCATAGAGCGGCGATGCTCTATCGAGTCTCTTTTCTTTTCTTTTGTCCGTGTAGCTTGTAGCTTAGATAGATTAACACCCTTTTAGCTAGACAACAAGCGTGGATCTTGTCGATTTCGACGGACGTGAGGGGTGCTAATACCTTCCCCTTACGTAACCGACTCCTGAACCCAAGATTTGGTTACGATGAACTGTCTTTTCCCTTTTTTGTAGGTTTTCTCTAATCGTTTCCTTTCCCTCTCTTTGGGATAAATAACAAACGGTGGCGACTCTTCTATCCTTGCCGGCCCCCTTCGCAGCGATGCGACAGTATACAAGGTTTGCTATAAGTTGTATGTGTTAGAACACATATTGGTTCTTAGTTATATCTCTATGTTTTGATGATAACACTTACGAAATTTTGTATTAAGAAATTATATACTCTAAATTTATTCAAGTATTTTTTGCTGCAAATATTAAATTTAATATTCTTCTGAAAGCAAAAATGGATCTGAACATTGAACTATGCAAGGCTCTGAAGCGTCAGAAGCATCTCTTAGAAGACTCTGAGCGCTGCTTACAGAAGACTCTGAGCGCTGCCTACAGAAGGATCTGAAGCAGAAGCTACATAAGCATCTGAAGCATAGGCTGAAGACTTTGTATAAAGAGTTTCAAGCATAGTTTATCAGAAGACTCTGATAGTACTGTACGCTACAAGTACTGAGGATCTGATCCCTAAACTTTGCTCTAATGAATATCACGCTAAAGCACACTTGCTGCAACACTCTGATACAACAAACTCTGAAGACATCAAGACTCTGATCACTTAAGGCTCTGATGTTAATTGCTGTGAATTAGAAACTTGTTAAAGAAGATTATTTGAAGATATATCCGTTGGTTACGCCAAACGACTCTTTCCTCTTTTATGCTAGACACAAGAACACAGGCAAAAAGGATTTCTCTGAACGTTCTACTTCTAGGAAAGGTCAAGTGATGTGAAGACAAAAGGCTACAACTCTTTTCAGTACACGGTCTTCAAGTGGCAACGTCTTGGACTTCTAAGTCTATATAAGCAAGCCTTCAACAACTTTCTTCAGTTGACGAAATTATCCAAATTCATTGAAAACTCTCTAAAAGCTCTCATACAAATTATTATTCTTTGCTAAATAGTTTTCATAAGTTCTTAAACTTAAGTGTAAATCACAGTTGTGATATAGCTTTCTTAGAAGCATTTAAACACTTGTTTAGCTTTACATTTGACTATAAAAAGTTCCTTGAGAAGACCAAGTTATGGTCAGTAGTTCTTGAGAAGACTAAGAATAATTGTTCTTAGTGGTTGTATTGTAATCAGTTTGATTATAGTGGATTAGGTCCTTGTGGAGAAAGGCAAATCACTCTTGATAGGGTGTGTTGCACCCCAAAATTTGACCAACAATTATTTACTCATTGAGTGTTTGAAAGTTGATACCTTCATCAGACAATTCAGGAGATCCTCAGAGGAATTGGTTGAAACCAGGGTTGTGTGCTTCATAGCTTGAGAGTTGTGGGTGCTCCTCAGATGATTCTGAGCCTTTGAAAATGAACTTGATGCTTTGAGAAAGTTTATGAGATGTCTTGATAGCCATTGTGAAGCCAGAGAGGTCATCATGCAAGAATTCAGAAGATTCAACCATGAATGGTAGAATTAGGGTTTTGACTGGGTCAACCCTAGGATAACTGAAAATTTGGAGAAGGTTGAGACCTAATCCAAGGGCCATGAGATCATGGAATGATGTATAAAGATGATTCCTAGACCAACTCATCATGATTGAAGAGTTTGAGAAGTTTTGAGTTAGGGTTTCTGAGGATTGTCAGTGAAAAAACCCTAATTTGATCCCTATTTTCCAAGCAGTTTTAGCTCTAGATGTGATTGATATATCATCTTCCCCACAACATGAATGTTGTAGACCTTGTTCTTAGCTTTAATTTGAGTGGTGGAAGTCCTTGATAGGAGTTGCAGAGCTCAAGTTATGGTTTTGACAAATTACAGGCCAGCTGAGGTGTGTGAATCTGGGTCCTTGAAAGTCACCCAACTTGCAGACAATTTTTGCCCTAGTAGGATGATTCCTATGATCTCTTGGTCAACATGAATGTTGAAGAGCATCTTCTTAGCTTTAATTTGAGTGGTGGAAGTCCTTGATAGGATTTGTGGAACTCAACTTATGGTTTGAACAAGACAGGGGTATTTTGGTCATTTGTCAGTTATAGGTCATTTTAAGCAAAGGCCATATCTCCTATTTCCAAGCCTCAAATGGAAAAACTCAAAACATGAAAGTTGTTCAAAATGGCATTTTAAGCCTAGAGAAGTGGTCATGAATTGTTGGAAAAGCTCATAGCATGGATTTTCATGATTGGTCAAAAATGAACTAAAAATGGCTTATAAGTTTAAAAAGTTGAATTTGAAAATTGGTTTGGGAGATCTAGGAATCCAAAATAGGTCATCCAATATATCATTTTGATTGGAAACATCATTCTAAAAACATTGGTTTAAATATAATTTTCATTTGAGGCTTTAAAATGGGACATGCTTTGTAATATTGAAACTTGCATATTAAGGCACCCTTGCAAAACTCAACATAAGCCAAAGGTGAGCTTGTTTTTGTGCATATCTTCTCAATATCTCATGTAAAGGTATTTTGGCATAAAATTACAAGGCATAAGGCATGATACATGGGATTTTCAACTTATCATCACATGAGAAAATCAAGACTTTTCTAGCTCATTCTAGAAGGATCTAGGAGCTTCTATTGATCATTATAAGAAGAGTGAATCATGATGAGTAGGAGGTTGGTCAAGGAGAGAGAAATCAGTGGAGATAGTGAGAGAGACATTGCCATTGAAGAGCTTCCTTCAAGATCAAGCAACACACGATTTCTTCCACTACAAGCTTTCTCCTCCAAAACCAGTGCAAACAGAATCATTTCCACCATTGGAGGATCATCTGGAAGAAGAAGCAAGCATTGAATCGTGCCCTACATCATTCTACCATAACTTCTTGACAGGTTGGTAAATGCATTCATACCTCTTTAATTATGCATAGATAGCTTAGATTCTAGGTGTAGGATTGTTAAGCTAGGATAGGTGATCAAATTCTGAGAAGTAGAAGGCATCCCATGAAGTTTCATGGCAGGGTGACAAATCTTTCAAGACCAAGAAAATGCTGGATTAGGAGTGTTAATGCACGTGCTATAGTTTGTTGTAGTTAGCATAACGTGTAGAAGAGAATTATACCATTAGATTTGAGTTTCCCCATGATTGATCTCAGTAGAAATAAGTGAAACCCTAGTCTTAATCCCTTCTGTTTGTGCATTTTAAGAGGATTCAATGGAAACTACGAGCATGGTTGGATTCCTGGGATTTAGTAGTGTGATTTTGGTTTTGGAATGTTTGGAATTCATCAAGTATCGAGGGAGATATAGGAGATGGAAAGTCTGTGCATGGAGGAAGGGTTTCCTGAAAACCCTAGAATTATTTGGGGACGATGGCCAGATGCCGTTGGATTAGTCCCAGGATTTGACTAAATCATCTCATCCGAGGGCTGAGATTTAAAAGAATTGAGAGGGAAATCTGGAATTGAAACGCTGCGTTTCATTAAACGCAGCGTCTGGGCTTAATGTATTCTCTCCTATCCGCACCCCCCTGATCTGGCCCATATAATAGTCAACTAACCTGCCTTGCTGTTTTCACCCCCCATCCCCTTTAATTCTTTTTTTTAATTTCTTTTATTGTTTGTCTTTTATAAAATTCATAAAAAATAGAAAATTAAATATTTTTCAATTCTTGTTTTTTCTATATGTTAATAAATCTGTCTAGAAAAATATAGATAAATAAAATATCCATTTTATTTTCTTTTCATATTTTTAGTATATTTTTCATTTTAATAGCTTTTTAATATGTTTAGTTTGATATCCAATTTTGTAGAATTTGTTTTAGGACTTTCCCTTAGGATTTTTAATTCATTCTTTTTTGTGTGATTAGATATTGAATCATAGTTCCCCATAGGATTTAATTCTTGATTTTTAGATTAAAATTTGATTAGTTTAATTAGGGTAGCATTAGGGTATCCTAATTAGGGTTTAGGTTGTGCATAGGTGAGGAAATTCATTTTCTTTAGATAGTTTTGTTTTGATTTTTGGGTAGAGGCATATGTTGGTGTTATGGATAGATGTTGTAGACCCTTGTGAATAATTGATAGATTTTTCCCCATTGGTTTAGTATTTTTAGGTATTTTCTGAAGTTGACTGATGATTTTGTCTGTCCTGTGGTTGTCTGTTCATCTCTGGGGTTTATTTTGGGGAATTTGTTGTGGGGCTTGTGTTGTCTTGAAGACCTTGTTGGAGAGCATGATGAAGAGAAGATTGTAGATCAAGACTCAGAGACCCAGAACTTGGATTTCTCCTTGCCTGTGAGGTTTGAGATCCTGAAGTTTGAAGGAAGTTCATGGTACTTTCCTGAGGAAGGCACTATGAATGACTTTCATTCTTTCTTCTCACCTCTTTCTCAAGTATCCAATGATGTTGGAGCCAACTTGTGAGTTTAATTTCTCCTGAGGAGGAATGTAAACTGATCACCTGTTGTTGAGCCACATGGGATACAACTCCTAAGTGGAAGCCTCCTAGTACTTTCCTGAGGAAGGTCCTATGGGTCTATTCACTTAGTTCCATTAGTTTGTCTAGGATTTCTCAAGTATCCAATGATGTTGGAGCCAACTTGTGAGTTTAATTTCTCCTGAGGAGGAATGTAAACTGATCACAGTTGTTGAGCCACATAGGGTACAACTCCTAAGTGGAAGCCTCCTAGTACTTTCCTGAGGAAGGTCCTATGAGTCTGTTCATTTAGTCCCACTAGTTCAGATAGGATTTTCCTAAATATCCAGTGATGTTGGAGCCTGCTTGTGAGTTTAATTTCTCCTGAGGAGGAATGTAAACTGATCACAGTGGTTGAGCCACGTAGGATATGACTCCTGAGTATACACCTCCTAGTGCTTTCCTGAGGAAGACACTATGAGTCTGCTTACTTAGCTCCCTTTCTTTGGTAAGCTTGTTCTGAAGCTTGAAGGCTGGGATTGATTTCTTTTGGTTAGGTTTTGCTTTAGGGCTTTGCTTAGATTTGATTCAGATTCTGTGTTAGGGTTAGGAGTAGAGAGTAGATGATTCTTTCTCAAGCATGTGTTTTGTTTGCCTGATGGCACTCCATTTCTTTTATCTGTTCACTGCTTGATAGCATGTTGCTTATCTTCAGTATGATTACTGTTATTTCATGACTGGCTTGAGGTCGAGACGAGCTTGTGGAGGCTGAAGCCCCACACACATTTCCTCCCTCACTTGCATTGCATGCATTTTACTGTTAAAGCTGATGCTTTTGTCTGTTGGTGTATCATTGACATGATCCCTTAGGACTCTCATTTCCTCTGATGAGGATTTGATGATAGACTTTTAGGTTGAAACCTATGCATGACAACATCTAGGAGTTCCCTGTTCAAACCTCAACCATAGGATGAATCCATGGCATGATAACAATAGGACTTGATAGTCTCCCTCCTAGTTGGGCCTGTTCTCTTCTCATCTCGAAGCAGTTTAAAATACAGTAATCATAAATGATTTCTTTCGTACGTTACGAGCCTTAAGTCATCTGAGAAAGGACGCATTCCCTCTCAGGTCATAGTCTCTAGTGCGGTTGAGGTCGCAAACACAATAAAAAACACTTCTTTTAGGAGATAACCCGTAGTTAGCCGAACTACGTTTGCTCTGATCTTTCATACCAGATGAAAGTACGTAGGCATAGGATGCGACGTCCTAGCGAGCAACCTTCCCCA
Source organism: Lathyrus sativus (assembly GCA_963859935.3). Lineage (NCBI taxonomy): Eukaryota > Viridiplantae > Streptophyta > Magnoliopsida > Fabales > Fabaceae > Lathyrus > Lathyrus sativus. The sequence goes on along the minus strand of OZ012740.1, from coordinate 122,759,348 downwards.
CCTTCACCCGTAGTTAGGCCGAACTACGTTGACTCTGATTTCTCATTCTCTGATGAGAATACGTAGGCATAAAGTGCGACGCTTTGCCGAGTCATTTTTCTTTTCTTTTTCAGCCAGCCTTGATAGGTAGATAGATTATAACCAACTCGTCCAAGTAAACAAACAAGCGAGGATCCCGTCGAGTACGACGGACGTGAGGGGTGCTAATACCTTCCCCTTGTGTAACCGACTCCCGAACCCAGACAATGGTTGCGATGACCTTGTCTTACCCTTATTCGTCAGGTTTTTCCGATCGTTTCCTTTCCCGCTCTGAGGGATAAATAACGAAAGGTGGCGACTCTTCTGTTGTGCCGGCACCTTATTTTCGCGCAAGCGACAGCTAGCGACTCTGCTGGGGACCGAACCCAGAATCTCTGGTTCTCCGGTTCCCTATGAGAGTCAATCCTATCGTTTGTGTTTTTGCTTGTTGGGTTGCGTTTATTTATCGCATTTTTACTTCCCGCATTTTATTTCCCGCATTTTATTTCCAGTTCGATATGATTATCTGTGCTGCTGTGGGAGAGGGATGTTACTGTGAGTGAAAAGTCGGACCTGGGCTTGAGTACACACCTAGATATAGTTGCGGAGAAGTAGTAGACGAACCTGTCTGCTGAGCAGGCACAGTTCCCTACGAAAATCTGCGCTCTGATGAGATTCTTGCAGAGGTGCTCCTTTCCGGTCCTGAGGATCTGAGGGGAGTCCAGACGTGAGGATTGTCGACTCTGGGGACCGATCATTTGGAAGTCAGCTAAGAGAGGCCTCTTCATGACTTGACGATGCCACTCCTTCTAGGAATCGTATCGTCCCTCATGAAAGTCTGTGACGCTGATGACCGCATAGGATGTCGTACCTTCGTCCGTGGATTAGGTCCATACCTGTGAGTGGGGTTGGGATATTGCAGGAAACTTTGACCTCCAGACCACCTGGCTTTCTTGACAGTGAATCAGTTATGTTGGGTTCTCAGTTGCAGATATGTTCTTGATAGAGCAAGGGTTTGATCAGAGGATCTTATCATCGGGTGTTTATCTGTTCTTGATAGAGCAGGTTTCAATCAGAGTATTGTTATCAGAGGTGTGTCCTAGATGGAGCAGATTTTGAGTGGGGTCTGAAGATCTCATCAGTAGCTGTGTGTTTGTTCTTGATAGGGCAGATTTCTGATTTGGGGTCTGAAGACTTCATCAACAGATATTCCTTGATATTGCACCCGGGATCCTTGTTATCAGGCACCTATTCTTGTCAGAGCGGAATTTTGATCTCGATCCTATCAGATGGTTATTCTCAGCAGATCAGATCAGTGGTTTTACGCCGGGGTTTCCTTCTCATCAGTGACTGTCAATACCGAATCTCCACAGCAGCCACCTGGATATATTGTTGCATACCTGCATTTTGCATTAGTTCGCATAATCATTCGCATTCCATTGGCGTGTGTCTGTGACAGGTACCGTTTCCCCGATCCAGGATTTCTTGCCTCTTATTGTATTACTGCAGCCTCTCTCAGGAAGACTGTTGCGTACGAGTCCTCGATCCCTGATGTATCGGAGTTGGCTATCACCAATGTTGTAGGCTTCCTACGTATATGTGAGGTTGTTGTTCCATGATTGGGCCCAGATTCCCCTCCTTATTGTTGTCAGCACTGGTACTAAGGCGCTAGGATCGGGGAAAATATCTCAAGCACACAGACACACGCATGCATCTGCATGAAGCATTTTTGCATGACATACATTCTGTTGCTTTTCCTAACCTTTAATGTTGACAGGTTTTTCAGGTACTCAGGTTCCGAGCTGCTTTCGATCTCCAGGATTGATCAAAAACTCATTCACCGCTACTCAACTCGCGCCAATCAGACAAGGATAATGGATCAGGTACAGTCAGATGTTCAAGAGCTCCGTGAACGGATGGATCGTTTCATGGAACTGATGCAGGTGGTCGCGAATGGTCAAGACCAGCTTTGTACTTTGGTTCAACCCCTGATCTCCAGGGTTGACAGTAATGGCATACTGCACGGCGGGGCTGTGCCTACTCCTCCTCCAGTGGATACTCCACAGAATGTTGTTCCTGTTGCCGAGGGCAACGGTAGTGCTAATGGAAATCTGATGAATAATCTCGGACTCAATGCGGCAGGCGTCGACAATGGTAGTCTGGGAGCCAATGTTAACACAGGGCCGGTCAACGGCAATGCTGGTGCAGGAAATCTGTTGGTGCCTCAACCGTGGCTGGAGGACCATCAGGATGACATATTCTCTCAGAGAGGTGTAGAAGCAGAGTTGAATGCTGAAGCTCGACTCAGGTTCAAGGCGCTGGAAGACAAGATGAGAGACATTGAAAATCAGAACACATTGGGCGTTGATATGTCCAAGCTCGGGTTGATTGCTGACTTTAAAGTACCTCACAAGTTCAAGGTGCCTACCTTTGAGAAGTATAAGGGTACTACTTGCCCCCGGGTCCACCTCCGATCTTATTATAGAAAGATGTCCGCTTATTCTGACGATGAGAAGCTGCTGATGCACTTCTTTCAGGATAGTCTTTCTGGTCCATCGCTCGAATGGTATATGGGTTTGGAGCCCGCTACTGTGCGCACCTGGAAAGATCTTGCAGAAGCGTTCGTCCTCCACTATCAATACAATAGCGACTTGGCTCCCAACCGAGTTCAGCTTCAGAATCTCTCACAGCGGAACAATGAAAGCTTTAAAGAGTACGCCCAGCGGTGGCGTGAATTGGCTGCTCGGGTTCAACCGCCGATGGTTGAGCGTGAGTTAGTGCAAATGTTCGTGGCTACCCTTCCTGGAATCTACTATGAAAAGCTGGTCAGTGGTATGTCTGGAACATTCTCGGCTCTCATAACTCTGGGCGAGCATGTTGAGAACGGTATAAAGATCGGAAAAATTCAGGGCGAATCATCCTCAGCTGGAGGAGCTAGTAAGAAACCTTACGCTGGCAAGCGTCGAGAGGGAGATGCCAGTGCTGTCACTAATGCTCGGAGAAAGGGCAAGGGCCCTCAGCCTCAGATTGCTAGCATAAATATCCCAGCTGCTCCACCGCAGCCGCAGCAGCAGCAGCAACCCCAGCAGCAGAATCAGCAGGGGTATAAAAGATATCATAATCGGGCTCCTATGGCAAGTCGTCATTTTGAAACTCCTCCTATGTCGTATGCACAGCTTCTGCAAACGTTGCTTCAGCTCCAATTGGTTCAAAAGAGGACGTTAGCTCCCTTAACAGGGGCACCACCGCCGGGGTATGATGCCAGTGCTACTTGTGAGTTCCATACTGGGGCACCAGGCCATACGATTGAGAATTGTAAAGCTTTTAAGCACAAAGTCCAGGACTTGGTGGACGCCAAGGTTATCAACTTTTCTGACAATGTGCCCAACGTTACCAAAAATCCAATGCCTCATCATAAGGGGGGCATAGTGAACGCTGTTATCACTGAGGAGAGTGCGGACTTGCTGACTAATGTCAAAGATTTGAAGACGCCGTTGAGTTTTGTCAAGGCTAAGTTGCTGAAGAAGGGTTTCTTTCCTGGATGCGGAGAGTTATGTATGGCTTGTGCTACACTTCCTGATGGGTGTGAGCAGCTGATCGAAGGTATCCAGAGTTTGATGTCTGAGGGTATTTTGCAGTTCAGCCGGAGCGTTGAAAGTGCATCAGGGGAAGTCGTACTGAAGCAGGCAGATGAAGTTGCTACCATTACTATTCCTCGTCACCCTGTCACTATTTCTGCGCCCCGTCCGCCTACTATCACTATCACCAGGGCCGGAACAATCCCATTCGAGAGTACTAATGCCGTTCCATGGCATTACGGCGCCGAAGTTTATTGTAATGGTCAGAAGATAGAGCTAGAGCCATTCGGATCAACTGTGCAGAATCTTGCCGAAGTCAGTGGTATCACTAGAAGCGGTAGAGTGTTTGCGCCAGCAGAGGTTGCAACGGAGAAAGCGGTCTGAGCTGACGCTGTGGATAAGGGTAAAGGTAAAGCTATTGAAGAGGTCCCTTCTGGGGCAGAAAAAGATTTGCTAGTTAAAGATGCTGAAGAGTTCATGCGACTAATCAAGAAGAGCGACTACAAAATTGTAGATCATCTTCATCAGACTCCGTCAAAGATCTCGATTCTTAACTTGTTGCTGTGTTCTGAAGCGCACCGCAACGCCTTGCTGAAAGTATTGAATGTTGCATATGTGCCGCAGGAGATATCAGTAAATCAGCTGGAGGAGGTGGTGGCCCATGTCAATGCTGGTAATGGGCTGGGTTTTACAGATCTAGAGCTGACTCCTAAAGGAAGAGATCACAATAGCGCCTTGCACGTCTCGATAGAGTGCAGAGGCACGATTATGTCACATGTCCTGGTGGATACGGGTTCCTCGCTTAATGTGCTTCCGAAGAAGGCACTGATGAAGTTGGATACCCGTGGGTTGCTTTGCACGCCCAGTGACCTGGTGGTGAAAGCCTTTGATGGAACTAAGCGCCACGTCTTTGGAGAGTTGACCCTGCCAATTCAAGTCGGTCCAGAGACGTTCAATACGGTTTTCTATATCATGGATATCATGCCTTCCTACAGTTGCCTCTTAGGTCGGCCATGGATCCATGCTGCTGGCGCCGTGACGTCCACGCTGCATCAGAAGCTCAAATATGCTGTTGGGGGCAGCATAGTGACCGTCTGTGGTGAGGAGGACATCATGGTGAGCCACCTATCGTCCTTTAAATATGTTGAAATGGATGGCGAGATCCATGAAACCCTTTGCCAAGCATTTGAAACCGTCAAGGTGAAAGAGGTAGCTCCTGTCGTCGCAGAGAAGCAAGAGATGAATCTCTCCTCGTTTAAGGAAGCTCGGGCCGTTGTCGAAGCCGGTTCCACCCCAGGCTGGGGGCATGTCTTGGATATACCAATCAAGCAGGACAAGTTTGGATTGGGGTATTCTCCTGAAGCTGAAGCTTCATCTTCTTTGTCTTCGTCTCGTGGGAAGGGGCCGATCATCTTCACCAAGGGCGGAGTGATTTTCGAAAGCATCAACGCAGCGTCTGAGGACAGCGGGGATAGTGATTGTGATCTTGACGCCTGGATTCAACCGAGCAAGCCGGGCGAGCGCCTCCACAATTGGACCATCAAGGAGATTATCAAGCTGACAAGTGAAGAGTAATGATTTGCTTTTTACAATCTTTGTACAACCCTATGTCCTGCCCGGGGCATAGTGGTTTTACTGTCAGGGCCTTGTTGGATTATGTGTATGCATTTTGTTAATAAATAAAAGGCGTTTTCTTCGTAATCAAATATTGTGTTCTCTGTTATTCCTGTTTTATGTTTATTTCGAAAAAAAGCAAAATGGCAACGAGGTTTGTGCCAACCTGCATATTCTTGCTTGAAACTTAACCCTTGTTATTGCAGGATCCACATAACAGATGACATCGACTCTGGACCCTCTACGGCTCACTGCGACTTTGATTGCCCGATCTATCAAGCCGAGGATGAGATTGATGAAGACGAGGACCTTCCGGAAGAGTTGGCCCGCTTGTTGAGACAAGAGGAAAAGGTTATTCTGCCTCACGAGGAGGATATTGAGATTGTAAATCTGGGTTCTGAGGAACTCGTCAGAAATGTCAGAGTAGGGGCTGCGCTACAGAATGATGTCAAGCATAGACTGGTCGAGATGCTTCGAGAGTATAGTGACGTCTTTGCTTGGTCATATGAGGATATGCCCGGACTTGACACTGATATCGTGGTTCATCGCTTGCCGTTGCGAGAAGATTGCCCTCCAGTCAAGAAGAAGCTTAGGAGGACGAGACCAGACATGGCTGTAAAAATCAAGGAAGAAGTCCAGAAGCAGTTGGACGCAGGATTTCTAGCCGTTACCACTTACCCTCCGTGGGTCGCCAACATAGTGCCTGTACCGAAGAAGGACGGTAAGGTACGCATGTGCGTCGATTATCGGGATTTGAATAGGGCGAGCCCTAAAGATGATTTCCCGTTGCCTCATATCGATGTGTTGGTCGACAATACAGCCCAGTTTTCCGTGTTTTCGTTCATGGATGGCTTCTCCGGTTACAATCAGATTAAGATGGCACCGGAGGACATGGAGAAAACGACGTTTATCACCCCCTGGGGAACATTCTGCTATAAGGTAATGCCCTTCGGTCTGAAGAACGCAGGGGCCACTTACCAGCGAGTAATGGTAACTTTGTTTCATGATATGATTCATCATGAGATCGAGGTCTATGTTGATGACATGATTGCAAAGTCCCAAACGGAGGAAGAGCATATGGTCAACCTACTGAAGCTGTTTGAGAGGCTTAGGAAATTCAGGCTGAGGCTGAATCCTAACAAGTGCACTTTCGGAGTGCGGTCCGGAAAGTTATTGGGGTTTATCGTTAGTGAACGAGGTATTGAAGTTGATCCTGCGAAAATAAAAGCTATCCAAGAAATGCCAGCGCCGAAAACGGAAAAAGAAGTTCGTGGTTTCTTGGGCCGAATAAACTACATTGCAAGGTTTATCTCTCAGCTCACGGCCACTTGTGAACCGATGTTCAAGCTTTTAAAGAAAAATCAGGCGATTACTTGGAATGAGGATTTCCAGAAGGCATTCGACAAAATAAAGCAGTATCTTCAAGAACCTCCAATCTTGATACCCCCAGTGGCTGGACGGCCATTGATCATGTACCTGACGGTTCTGGAGAATAGTATGGGGTGTGTTCTCGGTCAGCATGACGAGACGGGCAGAAAGGAGCATGCCATTTATTACTTGAGTAAAAAGTTCACTGAGTGTGAATCTCGATACTCGATGCTGGAGAAGACGTGTTGTGCATTAGCTTGGGCCGCCAAACGTCTACGACAGTATATGCTCAATCACACCACTATGCTAATTTCGAAGATGGATCCAATCAAGTACGTCTTCGAGAAGCAGGCTCTTTCGGGCAGGATTGCCAGATGGCAAATGGTGTTAACAGAATATGATATTCAGTATGTCTCCCAGAAAGCCATTAAGGGAAGCGTATTGTCTGATTACCTTGCCGAACAGCCTATCGAAGACTACCAGCCGATGAAGTTCGAATTCCCTGACGAGGATATTATGTTTCTCAAAGCGAAGGATTGCGATGAGCCATTGCCCGATGAGGGGCCAGATAGGAAGTCTCAGTGGAAGTTGATATTCGACGGAGCGGTTAATTCCTATGGAAGTGGTATCGGGGCTATCATCACGACTCCTCACGGTTCCCACATCCCGTTTACGGCGAGACTGACGTTTCCAGTTACCAACAATGAAGCCGAGTATGAAGCATGTATTATGGGTCTAGAAGAGGCAATTGATTTGAGAATCAAGAATCTAGACATATATGGTGACTCAGCGCTTGTAATCAATCAGATTAAAGGGGAGTGGGAAACTCGTCAAGCGAATTTAGTGACGTACATGAATTATGCCAGGAGGCTGCTTCCGTTCTTCGACCGAGTGGAACTTCATCATGTACCCAGGGCTGAAAATCAAATGGCTGATGCCTTAGCCACGCTGGCTTCAATGTATAAAGTCAATTATTATAATGAGGCTCCAAGAATTGTGCTTTCGCGTCTTGACAGACCGACATTTGTGTTTGCAATCGAGAATGCCAACGACGGCAAGCCATGGTTCCACGACATCCAGACCTTCCTTATGACTAAGGAGTATCCTGCAGGTGCGTCAACCCAGGATAAGAAGACTATGAGGAGGCTGTATGGAAACTTTTATCTCAATCCTGATGGAGTGCTGTATAAGAGAAACCACGATCTCGTGCTGCTCAGATGTGTAGATGAGAAAGAGGCGAATATGCTCATGGAAGAAGTCCATGAGGGCAGATTTGGTACGCACGCCGGCGGGCATGCCATGACGAGAAAGATCCTGAGAGCAGGATATTACTGGCTGACTATGGAGTCGGATTGCTTCAGATTCGCGAAGAAATGTCATAAATGCCAGATTTATGCTGATAAAGTTCATGTGCCGCCGTGCCCATTGAATGTCATGTCCTCCCCTTGGCCCTTCTCCATGTGGGGCATCGACATGATAGGCAAGATCGAGCCCACTGCATCCAATGGTCATCGTTTCATTCTGGTAGCTATCGACTACTTCACCAAATGGGTGGAGGCAGCCTCGTACGCTAATGTGACCAAGCAGGTGGTAGCTAAATTCATAAAGAGGGACATCATCTGTCGCTATGGAATTCCCGAGCGGATCATTACTGATAATGGTTCGAATTTGAATAACAAGATGATGAAGGAGTTGTGCCAGAGCTTCAAGATTGAACACCACAACTCATCTCCTTACCGGCCAAAGATGAATGGCGCTGTTGAAGCGGCCAACAAGAACATAAAGAAGATTGTTCAGAAGATGGTTGTGACGTACAAAGATTGGCACGAGATGTTGCCGTTTGCCTTGCACGGTTATCGTACGACGGTGCGTACGTCGACCGGGGCAACTCCTTTCTCCTTGGTGTACGGCATGGAAGCTGTCCTACCGTTAGAAGTGGAGATTCCTTCTTTGCGAGTTTTGGTTGATGTAAAACTCGACGAGGCAGAATGGATTACGAATCGCTTGAACCAACTCAGCCTGATGGACGAGAAGAGATTAGCATCGATTGCATTTGGTCGCCTGTACCAAAGCCGAATGAATAAAGCTTATGATAAGAAGGTGCGTCCTCGAAGCTTTCAGACGGGTGATCTCGTCCTGAAGAAAATTCTTCCGCCACACTCCGATCACCGGGGCAAATGGACTCCGAATTACGAAGGGCCGTATGTCGTTAGCAAGGTCTTCTCAGAAGGAGCTTTGTTGTTATCCACGATGGATGGTGAAGATTTTGCATCCACGGTGAACGCGGACGCAGTTAAAAAATACTTTGCTTGAAAGAGACCCACTGGACAAAAAAGGAAAGAGTCCAGGAAAAAAAGGGGCATCCCGGCGAACCAAAAACAGAATAAAAGGTTCGGGCAAAAATTAGGGATATATTGAAAAAATGTACACCCGCGAAGTCGAAAACCTACACTGGGCGGCTTCGGAAAAAAAGGGTATCCCGGTGAACTGAAAACCCGTAAAGGGCGATTCACGCAAAAGTTAGGGATTTGAATAAGCAAATGACTGCGTTCCGCGTGTGGACTTTCATTGTTTAGTGGTTTGGAGGACCTGAGGGCCGTTTATCTGAATCAATCTCTTCCGAAGCTGAAGCGTCGGAGAAGTATCGAAGTCGAGTGGGTCTTAGAGGGATCAACTCATGGTGTTCGTCTACGCCTCGTTGCCGACATTTGTATATACTGATGTATATTTATGTTTTCTTTTTTGCGCGGCTTCCTCATTCCAGGAGCTTGCCTCTGTTGTAAAACATTTTTGCCCATTCAGGGGTTCATCAATAAAATGCACATTATTCAGCAATTCTGCTTGTCTGTTTAGCATTTATCTGTTTTGTTTGCGAAAGAAAACGCCGATGTTTTTGATAAAATGCGCATACATAAACTTGCGGGCCTAGGCCCATTGATTGTTGAAACAATTAATTAATTGAATATTGTCACGAGATAATAACCTGGATAGGCCCCTTTGAGGAGGGTATCTTGTCTGTTTGTTTGTGTTGTTGCAGGTGTAGCACTTTCCAGAAGATGTGCCGTGCGCATCTCCGAAGCAGGGCGAGCCCTCCTTCTCCAGCAGAGTTCAGTAGTCTCTCCTCCGCAGAATCTGAACGCAAGATGGTGAGTATTGATATGTCTCCCCAGGTATAGATGATTCTCTTCCCCAAGCAGACGCATCCTGAAGGAACGTCACCCCATCAGCTGAGCCAAGCACCGAAGAATGATGTCGTCTTTCCCCAGCACTGGGTCACAAGTGCAGATTTCATAGAAGTGTTCGGGTGCCGAAGCTCGTGTTTCCCCAGTAAAGTCTCCAGCGGAATTGAGATTCCCCACCAGAGTCATGTTCTCTCCTGAAGTTGGATGATTCCCTCTTCCTCAGTAGAGTGTTGGAACGGCTGATGTTGTATTCCCCTGCAGAGTCGTACTCTCCCCCGAAGTCAGATGATTCTTTCTTCCCTAGCGAAATTGAAATTCCTCACCAGGGTCGTACTCTCCAGTGAAGTAGAATGATTTCTCTCTCCCCGGCTGAGTCCGCAAACCCCCAAGAGAGCCGAATCCTTGAAAGCAGTTGAGTCCGTGAGCGGTTCTCCTAGCAGATGTTGAACAGCTGATGCTGCATCTCCCCAGAGTCGTACTCTCTGCAGTAAAGCAGAATGACTTCTCCTTCCTAAGCCGAGTTTGCAGATGCCCAAGAGAGCCGAGTCCTTGGAAGTTGATCAGATCATGATTGATTTTCCCCAGTGGAGGGTGGAGCAGCTGAAGTTGTTTCCCCATAGGGTGGTTATCCCCAGAAAAGTAGCAATGACGGCCGCGCAGTTCATTCTCGCGATGGATATCAGCAGGTCCAAGTTCTCGTAGAGCTTTGTCCCCCTGCAGCAGTCAGCTGACGTTGTTTCCCCTGCAGCAGTCAACGGAAGATCATTTCCCCAGGCGGAGTCCAATTGATATTGGCGTGTCCATGTTCTCCTCAGCAGGATGATTCCTCTACCTGAGTAGTTCTTGTCTCCTTGACAAAAGGGTTTCCTCCCCCCAGCATTTATTTTGCGGACGGGATCGCATCATTGTGCATGATTGCATAGCATTGTGCATGATTGCATAGCATTTAGCATAAACGCATATCATTCCCACCGTGTGGGGCATAGCGCAGAAGCATACGCACCATAAACATGACCTAGGTCGTTGTCATTCTTGTTTTACAGGTGTTCAGCCGAAAGACCAGTTGCTCAGGATGATTCCTGATATTCTCCCCAACGAGGTCGTTGCCTTAAGATGATTCTTAAGACCCCGGTGTAATCTCCACAGTCGCTCGCTCAGGATGATTTTTGAGATCCCCAGCTAAGTCTTCAGTTCGAGATGATTCTCGAATTCCTCAGTAGAGCCGTTTGCTTAAGATGATTCTTAAGACTTCAGCGCAGGTTCCCGAGTTATTTGCTTAGGGTGATACTTGAGCTCCCCAATAGCGTCCCCAGCAAGAGTTGCCCAGGAAGATTCCTGGAATACCCCGCAGAATAAAGTCTCCAGAATGGTTATCGGTTCAGGATGATTCTTGAAGGTGCCCGACGGAGCTGTTTGTTCAAGATGATTCTTGAAGTCCTTAGCAGCGTGATATGTCTGCTCCAACAGTGATGTCTAATCTGAAGATTGACTTCGTAAACGCCTGAAGGTGGTATCAGAAGGTTCCTGTGAGCTCAGATGTCCTTGTTGATGAATCAACGTGTGGCTGAAGACAAGGTTCCAAATTTTGTATTCAAGATGATCCGTGTTGGTCTGAAGACCAAGTCAGTCGTCCTGAGGAGATGATTGATTGCGATCAAGTGGATAGTTTTTCTTCTGACTGAAGTCGAAGATGTTTCTCCAGCTGAAGCGGAGTTTTGCCTGAAGGCAAAATGTTGAATCCCCGTAGAGTCATGAATGGCTCAGGATACCATTTCTCTGACTGAAGTCACAGATTTCCTAAGCTGAAGCGAAGGTGCCTAAGGGCAAGGTTATCCCCAAGGTCATGAATGACCTAGGATTCATTTTTCGGACTGAAGGCCGAAATGTATCCCTGACTGAAGTCTCAGATGCTCTATAGCAGAGGCGGAGTTGCCTGAAGGCAGATCCATGTATCCTTGAAGGCCAAGGACCATTTCTTCAGACTGAAGTCGAAGATACCTCCTGCAGAGTTGCCGACGGGCAAAGTTTACATCCTTGAAGGCCAAGGATGTTGTTTCTAACTGAAGCTGGAATAGCCGACGGGCAGGGTTTCATCTATCTTCAGAAGAACTTGAAGATTCTCCAGCGGACCTGGAGTGGCCAGGGGCCAAGGTTTCATCTATCCTTGAAGGCCAAGGATTCTATCTTCAGAAGTACTTGAAGATTTTTTCTAGCTGAAGCTGGAAATGGCCAGGGGCCAGGGTTTCATATATCTTTAATGTTGAAGTTCTACGACGAGCAGTGTGCAGCAGTATTCCGATGTTCGTTATGGTTCTGAGGGTGAACCCCAGATCAGAGTGTGCTCGGTTAAGTCTCTCATTCCCAGCGGAGTAGTTTCAAATACGCAAGTGTACTTTTTGTTCCATTTACCAGGGGTGAACCCCAGGTCAGAGTTGTTCAGTGTTGCATTTTGTCCGGCGGCGAGGTTGGATGCTTGTTCGACGGCGAGGTTGAACGTTTGGATTTGACGGCGAGGTCAGATCATCATTTGTCCGGCGGCGAGGTTGGATGCTTGTTCGACGGCGAGGTTGAACGTTTGGATTTGACGGCGAGGTCAGATCATCATTTGTCCGGCGGCGAGGTTGGATGCTTGTTCGACGGCGAGGTTGAACGTTTGGATTTGACGGCGAGGTCAGATCATCACTTATCCGGCGGCGAGGTTGGATGTTTGTTCGACGGCGAGGTTGAACGTTTGGATGTGACGGCGAGGTCAGATCATCAGTTGTCCGGCGGCGAGGTTGGATGTTTGTTCGAAGGCGAGGTTGAACGTTTGGATTTGACGGCGAGGTCAGATTATGTTTGTTCGACGGCGAGGTTGAACGTTTGACGGCGAGGTCAGACTCTTTAAATCCCCAGTAGAGATGATGTTTGTACGACGGCGATGTCGAGTGTCTCTAAGAGGATGTTTGTTTCCGACGGCGAGGTCAGATTCAGTCTTCCAGCGGCTATGCGGGGTATTTTGACAGATTTAGTTCTCCAGCGGCGATGCGGGGTGTTGTGGTTGTCTGAAGGCAATATCAGAAGAAGTTGATGTGGATGACTGACGGCGATGTCAGCTCAGTATCTCTCCAGCTAGCTGTCGAGCAGCTAGTGTTGCAGTATTCAAAGATTTGTTCCCCGCAGGGTAACGTGTGCTCGCGCAGTTGGCAAATTTTCGGGTTTACCGGTATTCAATCGTCTCGCACCTTGATTGGTTGAGAGCCGTTCGCTTCTCACCCAGTCAGGTTCAAGCCGTTTGAATAGGGGCAGCTGTTTCACCCCAAAATTTGACCAACAATTATTTACTCATTGAGTGTTTGAAAGTTGATACCTTCATCAGACAGTTCAGGAGATCCTCAGAGGAATTGGTTGAAACCAGGGTTGTGTGCTTCATAGCTTGAGAGTTGTGGGTGCTCCTCAGATGATTCTGAGCCTTTGAAAATGAACTTGATGCTTTGAGAAAGTTTATGAGATGTCTTGATAGCCATTGTGAAGCCAGAGAGGTCATCATGCAAGAATTCAGAAGATTCAACCATGAATGGTAGAATTAGGGTTTTGACTCGGTCAACCCTAGGATAACTGAAAATTTGGAGAAGGTTGAGACCTAATCCAAGGGCCATGAGATCATGGAATGATGTATAGAGATGTTATAAAGATGATTCCTAGACCAACTCATCATGATTGAAGAGTTTGAGAAGTTTTGAGTTAGGGTTTCTGAGGATTGTCAGTGAAAAAACCCTAATTTGATCCCTATTTTCCAGGAAGTTTTAGCTCTAGATGTGATTGATATCTCATCTTCCCCACAACATGAATGTTGTATAGCTTGTTCTTAGCTTTAATTTGAGTGGTGGAAGTCCTTGATAGGAGTTGCAGAGCTCAAGTTATGGTTTTGACAAATTACAGGCCAGCTGAGGTGTGTGAATCTGGGTCCTTGAAAGTCACCCAACTTGCAGACAATTTTTGCCCTAGTAGGATGATTCCTATGATCTCTTGGTCAACATGAATGTTGAAGAGCATCTTCTTAGCTTTAATTTTAGTGGTGGAAGTCCTTGATAGGATTTGTGGAACTCAACTTATGGTTTGAACAAGACAGGGGTATTTTGGTCATTTGTCAGTTATAGGTCATTTTAAGCAAAGGCCATATCTCCTATTTCCAAGCCTCAAATGGAAAAACTCAAAACATGAAAGTTGTTCAAAATGGCATTTTAAGCCTAGAGAAGTGGTCATGAATTGTTGGAAAAGCTCATAGCATGGATTTTCATGATTGGTCAAAAATGAACTAAAAATGGCTTATAAGTTTAAAAAGTTGAATTTGAAAATTGGTTTGGGAGATCTAGGAATCCAAAATAGGTCATCCAATATATCATTTTGATTGGAAACATCATTCTAAAAACATTGGTTTAAATATAATTTTCATTTGAGGCTTTAAAATGGGACATGCTTTGTAATATTGAAACTTGCATATTAAGGCACCCTTGCAAAACTCAACATAAGCCAAAGGTGAGCTTGTTTTTGTGCATATCTTCTCAATATCTCATGTAAAGGTATTTTGGCATAAAATTACAAGGCATAAGGCATGATACATGGGATTTTCAACTTATCATCACATGAGAAAATCAAGACTTTTCTAGCTCATTCTAGAAGGATCTAGGAGCTTCTATTGATCATTATAAGAAGAGTGAATCATGATGAGTAGGAGGTTGGTCAAGGAGAGAGAAATCAGTGGAGATAGTGAGAGAGACATTGCCATTGAAGAGCTTCCTTCAAGATCAAGCAACACACGATTTCTTCCACTACAAGCTTTCTCCTCCAAAACCAGTGCAAACAGAATCATTTCCACCATTGGAGGATCATCTGGAAGAAGAAGCAAGCATTGAATCGTGCCCTACATCATTCTACCATAACTTCTTGACAGGTTGGTAAATGCATTCATACCTCTTTAATTATGCATAGATAGCTTAGATTCTAGGTGTAGGATTGTTAAGCTAGGATAGGTGATCAAATTCTGAGAAGTAGAAGGCATCCCATGAAGTTTCATGGCAGGGTGACAAATCTTTCAAGACCAAGAAAATGCTGGATTAGGAGTGTTAATGCACGTGCTATAGTTTGTTGTAGTTAGCATAACGTGTAGAAGAGAATTATACCATTAGATTTGAGTTTCCCCATGATTGATCTCAGTAGAAATAAGTGAAACCCTAGTCTTCATCCCTTCTGTTTGCGCATTTTAAGAGGATTCAATGGAAACTACGAGCATGGTTGGATTCCTGGGATTTAGTAGTGTGATTTTGGTTTTGGAATGTTTGGAATTCATCAAGTATCGAGGGAGATATAGGAGATGGAAAGTCTGTGCATGGAGGAAGGGTTTCCTGAAAACCCTAGAATTATTTGGGGACGATGGCCAGATGCCGTTGGATTAGTCCCAGGATTTGACTAAATCATCTCATCCGAGGGCTGTGATTTAAAAGAATTGAGAGGGAAATCTGGAATTGAAACGCTGCGTTTCATTAAACGCAGCGTCTGGGCTTAATGTATCCTCTCCTATCCGCACCCCCCCTGATCTGGCCCATATAATAGTCAACTAACCTGCCTTGCTGTTTTCACCCCCCATCCCCTTTAATTCTTTTTTTTTAATTTCTTTTATTGTTTGTCTTTTATAAAATTCATAAAAAATAGAAAATTAAATATTTTTCAATTCTTGTTTTTTCTATATGTTAATAAATCTGTCTAGAAAAATATAGATAAATAAAATCTCCATTTTGTATTCTTTTCATATTTTTAGTATATTTTTCATTTTAATAGCTTTTTAATATGTTTAGTTTGATATCCAATTTTGTAGAATTTGTTTTAGGACTTTCCCTTAGGATTTTTAATTCATTCTTTTTTGTGTGATTAGATATTGAATCATAGTTCCCCATAGGATTTAATTCTTGATTTTTAGATTAAAATTTGATTAGTTTAATTAGGGTAGCATTAGGGTATCCTAATTAGGGTTTAGGTTGTGCATAGGTGAGGAAATTCATTTTCTTTAGATAGTTTTCTTTTGATTTTTGGGTAGAGGCATATGTTGGTGTTATGGATAGATGTTGTAGACCCTTGTGAATAATTGATAGATTTTTCCCCATTGGTTTAGTATTTTTAGGTATTTTCTGAAGTTGACTGATGATTTTGTCTGTCCTGTGGTTGTCTGTTCATCTCTGGGGTTTATTTTGGGGAATTTGTTGTGGGGCTTGTGTTGTCTTGAAGACCTTGTTGGAGAGCATGATGAAGAGAAGATTGTAGATCAAGACTCAGAGACCCAGAACTTGGATTTCTCCTTGCCTGTGAGGTTTGAGATCCTGAAGTTTGAAGGAAGTTCATGGTACTTTCCTGAGGAAGGCACTATGAATGACTTTCATTCTTTCTTCTCACCTCTTTCTCAAGTATCCAATGATGTTGGAGCCAACTTGTGAGTTTAATTTCTCCTGAGGAGGAATGTAAACTGATCACCTGTTGTTGAGCCACATGGGATACAACTCCTAAGTGGAAGCCTCCTAGTACTTTCCTGAGGAAGGTCCTATGGGTCTATTCACTTAGTTCCATTAGTTTGTCTAGGATTTCTCAAGTATCCAATGATGTTGGAGCCAACTTGTGAGTTTAATTTCTCCTGAGGAGGAATGTAAACTGATCACAGTTGTTGAGCCACATAGGGTACAACTCCTAAGTGGAAGCCTCCTAGTACTTTCCTGAGGAAGGTCCTATGAGTCTGTTCATTTAGTCCCACTAGTTCAGATAGGATTTTCCTAAATATCCAGTGATGTTGGAGCCTGCTTGTGAGTTTAATTTCTCCTGAGGAGGAATGTAAACTGATCACAGTGGTTGAGCCACGTAGGATATGACTCCTGAGTATACACCTCCTAGTGCTTTCCTGAGGAAGACACTATGAGTCTGCTTACTTAGCTCCCTTTCTTTGGTAAGCTTGTTCTGAAGCTTGAAAGCTGGGATTGATTTCTTTTGGTTAGGTTTTGCTTTAGGGTTTTGCTTAAATTTGATTCAGATTCTGTGTTAGGGTTAGGAGTAGAGAGTAGATGATTCTTTCTCAAGCATGTGTTTTGTTTGCCTGATGGCACTCCATTTCTTTTATCTGTTCACTGCTTGATAGCATGTTGCTTATCTTCAGTATGATTACTGTTATTTCATGACTGGCTTGAGGTCGAGACGAGCTTGTGGAGGCTGAAGCCCCACACACATTTCCTCCCTCACTTGCATTGCATGCATTTTACTGTTAAAGCTGATGCTTTTGTCTGTTGGTGTATCATTGACATGATCCCTTAGGACTCTCATTTCCTCTGATGAGGATTTGATGATAGACTTTTAGGTTGAAACCTATGCATGACAACATCTAGGAGTTCCCTGTTCAAACCTCAACCATAGGATGAATCCATGGCATGATAACAATAGGACTTGATAGTCTCCCTCCTAGTTGGGCCTGTTCTCTTCTCATCTCGAAGCAGTTTAAAATACAGTAATCATAAATGATTTCTTTCGTACGTTACGAGCCTTAAGTCATCTGAGAAAGGACGCATTCCCTCTCAGGTCATAGTCTCTAGTGCGGTTGAGGTCGCAAACACAATAAAAAACACTTCTTTTAGGAGATAACCCGTAGTTAGCCGAACTACGTTTGCTCTGATCTTTCATACCAGATGAAAGTACGTAGGCATAGGATGCGACGTCCTAGCGAGCAACCTTCCCCACCTTCACCCGTAGTTAGGCCGAACTACGTTGACTCTGATTTCTCATTCTCTGATGAGAATACGTAGGCATAAAGTGCGACGCTTTGCCGAGTCATTTTTCTTTTCTTTTTCAGCCAGCCTTGATAGGTAGATAGATTATAACCAACTCGTCCAAGTAAACAAACAAGCGAGGATCCCGTCGAGTACGACGGACGTGAGGGGTGCTAATACCTTCCCCTTGCGTAACCGACTCCCGAACCCAGACAATGGTTGCGACGACCTTGTCTTACCCTTATTCGTCAGGTTTTTCCGATCGTTTCCTTTCCCGCTCTGAGGGATAAATAACGAAAGGTGGCGACTCTTCTGTTGTGCCGGCACCTTATTTTCGCACAAGCGACAGGGTGGACTGGATTAGTTGAGTTTAACGAACCAGGATAAACCATTGTGTTTTTATTGCCTTAATATTATTTAAAATCCTTATACAACCCCACCCCCCTTCTAAGTATTTTCTCACCTTCAGTTGGCATTAGAGCTCCGGTTCTGTGTGTGCTATCACTTCACCGTGAACAGAAAAGATCTAGTTGAGAAAACTTTGATATATTCTTGGTTGATATTATGGCTGAAGCTTCAACATCTAACAATAACAACAAATATGAAGAAAGGGATAGAATCAACACAAAACCCCTTATGTTTGATGGGGAGAAGTTTGACTATTGGAAGGAAAGAATAGATAGTTTCTTCCTTGGTTATGATGCTGATCTATGGGACTTAGTCATTGATGGTTATGTTCACCCCACTGATGGGGATGGCAAGAAAATTGATAGAAAATCTATGACTGAAGCCCAGAAGAAAGAGTTCAGATATCATCACAAAGCTAGAATAATCTTATTAAATGCAATATCTCATACTGAGTATGAGAAGATCACCAACAGAGAAATTGCATTTGATTTGTTTGAGTTTTTGAAGATGACACACGAAGGGAACTCACAAGTTAAAGAGACCAAGGCTCTGGCGCTGATCCAGAAGTATGAAGCCTTTAAAATGGAAGAATCTGAATCTATAGAAGTTATGTTCTCTAGATTCTAGATCCTCACAGCTGGTCTAAAAGTGCTGGACAAAGGCTATTCAACTGCTGATCATGTGAAAAAGATCATCAGAAGCTTTCCTATCATATGGAGACCTATGGTCACTACTCTGAAGCTAGCAAAGGATCTGAACAAGATCACATTGGAAGAACTGATCAGCTCTCTAAGGAGCCATGAAATTGAACTTGAAGAAGACGAGCCTCAAAAGAAAGGTAAGTCAATTGCTTTAAAATCTAACAAATTTGTTAAAGCGTTGCAGGTGTTAGAAGAAAGTTCTGAAGAGTTTTCTTCTGAAGAAGAAGATGAATTGTCCTTGCTTTCCTGAAGAATCAACAAACTTTAGAAGCACAAATAGAGGAAGTTTAAGAATTTCAAGAAGCCAGATCAACACAAAGAGTCCTCTGGACACAAAAGGTCTGGAAAGAAAGAGGTTGTTTGCTATGAATGCAAGGAACCTGGTCATTACAAGAATGAATGCCCAAAGCTTTAGAAGGAAAAGCCTAGAAGGAAGCCTGAGCATAAGAAGAAAGTTCTGATGGCTACATGGGATGATTCAGATGCATCTGAATCTCCATCAGAGTCAGAAGAAGAATGCACCAACATGGCATTGATGGTAGGAGTAGAAGATCAGGATGAAGGATCATCTGGATCTGAATCTGATTCTGAATCTGACTCAGAAGAGGTACTTTCTGATCTCTCTAGGGAAAAACTTATTAAAGTTTTATCAAAAGTCCTGAAAAACTATAACCAGATTAAGCTCAAATGCAAGAAGCTTAAATGCAATCTTGAATTTGAGAATAATCTGTTAAAGTCAGAAGTTGCTGAGCTCAAAGAAAACAATTTGAAAATGAAAAACAATTTTGAAAAAGCTCAACAAGACTCTGAATCTGAAACTAAGTCAAAATGCAAAAATATTTTAGAAGAATATGACTTCAGCTTTTAGAAGTTTCTGGCTAAAAGCATAGATAGAAGCAAGATGGCTTCAATGATCTATGGAGTTAGCAGAAACAACAGGAAAGGATTTGGATATGAATCTTCCTCTGGAAAGGATTTAAATCCAATTCCTGTTGATAAACTTATCATTAAGAAGACTCCCTTATATTCTCATTTTAAGTTTGGTCATCTGAATGATATTAAACACGCACGTTCTGATTAGAACGTTCTTGTGTTTAAACCAAAAGCGAGTCTGAACAAAACTGTTGTAAAAAGACAGAAGTTCAGACAAACTTTTAAGGTAACTAACCCAAAAGGACCCAAGAAGATCTGGGTACCTAAGGATAAGATAATCCCCGTTGCAGATGTATTTAGCAGAAAAGTCAAGACGCCAGTCATGGTACCTGGACTCTGGCTGCTCACGTCACATGACGGGAGAAAGGTTTATGTTCCAAAGCCTGGAGCTTAAATCTGGAGGACATGTGAAGTTTGGAGGGAATCAGAAGGGCAAGATTATTGGCAATGGTAACCTTCCCTTTATATCTAATGATTTACTTGTAGAAGGATTAAAGCATAATCTATTGTCCATAAGTCAATTAAGTGATAACGGTTATGACATAATCTTTAATCAAAAATGTTGCAAAGCTGTTAGTCAGAAGGATGGCTCAATCCTATTTAATGGAAAGAGGAAGAACAACATTTATAAAATCAATCTTTCAGAACTTAAGGTTCAAAATGTTAAATGCCTTATGTCTGTTAATAATGAGCAATGGGTCTGTCACAGAAGATTGGGGCATATTAATATGAGACATATATCTCAGATTAATAAACTCGATTTGGTCAGAGGACTTCCTAAGTTGAAGTTCAACTCAGATGCTCTTTGTGAAGCATGTCAAAAAGGAAAATTTGCAAAATCTTCTTTTAAAACAAAAAATGTTGTCTCAACTTCAAGTCCATTAGAGTTACTTCACATTGATTTGTTTGGACCAGTGAAGACTGCATCCATCAGAGGCAAGAAGTGTGGATTAGTCATTTTTGATGACTATAGCAGATGGACATGGGTGAAATTCCTAAAACACAAGGATGAGTCACATTCTGTGTTCTTTGACTTCTGCAAACAAGTCCAGAATGAAAATAATTTTAAAATTGTTAAGTCAGAAGTGATCATGGTGGCGAATTTGAAAACAAATATTTTGAAAAATATTTAAATGAAAATGGCATTGCTCATGATTTCTCTTGTCCTAGAACTCCACAACAGAATGGAGTTGTAGAGAGGAAAAATAGAACTTTGCAAGAAATGGCCAGGACCATGATCAACGAGACTAATCTGGAAAAGCACTTTTGGGCAAAAGTAATAAACACAGCGTGTTATATTCAGAATAGAGTGTCTGTAAGACCTCTTCTGGAAAAGACTCCCTATGAATTGTGGAGGAACAGAAAGCCCAACATTTCTTATTTTCATCCTTTTGAATGTATATGTTATATGTTGAACACTAAAGAGAATTTAAACAAGTTTGATTCTAAAGCACAAAAGTGTTTCATGCTTGGGTATTCTGAATGCTCTAAAGGCTACAGAGTATACAATACTGAAACACAAATTGTGGAGGAATATATACATGTTAGATTTAATGATAAGCTTGTCATTGAAAAGTCAAAGCAGTTTGAAAGTTCTGCAGATAGAAAAGTAATTCTCACAGACTCTGAAGGCTCAGAGGCAGAAAAAGGTTCAAGTGAAAGAGCCAGAAGCAACGCCAGATGCAATTCCTTTAGCTTCTCAAATGAAAAACTTGAATATTTCTGAAGAATCAAATGTTAGAGGATCATCTTCCAGAATCAAGGCCTCTCACCCAGAGGATGTGATCATTGGAAAGAAGGATGACCCTATAAGAACAAGATCCTACCTCAGATCATCTGAAGCGTCATTATTTGGGTTGGGGTCACTTATTGAACCAACTTCTGTGGATGAAGCTCTGCAAAACAATGACTGGATAATTGCTATGCAAGAAGAGCTCAATCAGTTCACAAGAAATGACGTTTGGGATTTGGTTCCAAGACCAAAAGGATTCAACATAATTGGAACTAAATGGGTCTTCAGAAATAAGTTGAATGAAAAAGGAGAAGTTGAAAGAAACAAAGCAAGGCTTATTGCTCAAGGTTATAGCCAGTAAGAAGGAATTGATTACACATAGACTTATGCTCCTGTGGCCAGGTTAGAGTCCATTTGTTTACTCATTTCTTTTGCTGCACAAAATAACATCACTCTTTATCAAATGGATGTTAAAAGTGCCTTCTTAAATGGGATTATAGAAAAAGAAGTTTATGTTCACCAACCTCCTGGTTTTGAAAGTGATAAATTTCCAGAACATGTTTTTAAACTTAAGAAATCTCTCTATGGTTTAAAACAAGCTCCCAGAGCTTGGTATGAGAGATTAAGTAATTTTCTTCTAGAGAAAGTTTTTATCAGAGGTAAAGTGGACACAACTCTTTTTTGTAAAACATTTTAGAAAGATCTGTTAATTTGTCAAATATATGTGGATGATATTATATTTGGATCTACAAAT